>OZ018324.1:206375018-206975018 GCA_963969495.1 Ceratothoa steindachneri | reverse complement strand
AAAGCTATGGACAAATTTAGGCAGTCTTTCAAGTTTTGAAATCCAATTTCCCCTCAATGAGCGATGCTAAGATAAAAAATGAATTTTCATTGGTCCTCAGATTCGAGAGCTTCTTAAAGATGCTGAGTTTGAATCAGGTTTTAATGGGGAGGGGGAAGCGGCTGGCGAAGCAATCAAGTTAGTGGCAAAGGGATTTCTCGGAAAGAGAACGAAAGGAAACTATGATTAATTGGTGAAAAACGTCATCAAAGCTTACAAGAACATAGGATGTACCATGTCACTCAAATTCCACTTTTTAGACTCACATTTAGACTTTGCGCAGCGAACTGTGGGGAGGTTAGTAGCGAACAAAATGAAAGGTTTCTCCAAGATATTTCAACCATAGAAAAGTGGTACCAGGGTAAATGATGCACAATAATGTTTGCAGACTATTGCTGAACATTGGCTAGAGATGATTCCTCAGCCCACTCTATAAGCGTCAAGCAAAAAGGCAAAGAGTAGATATGTATTAGAGTTTAACACATAATGAAACATACTCTATATTATAATAAAATAATCAAATATTACTTCCATGTATCTTTAAACCTATAGCCAATAAACATTTTTCAAGGTGATATTTGGATTCAGTGCATGAAAATACAGAAGAATGAACTAATGTCATTTAAGAAGCAGACAACTTTTCAAGAATTGTTAACCTGTGTAATGAATATAAGTGAATTCGTTACATTTTTAGTATATTCCTGTTCTGGTAATTATATTACAATCAAACTCTAGGTAAAAGATGCTCATTTATGTTGGTAAGGAAACTACACTTCGGTAGAATCCATTTAGTAGTAATTACGGTTGGTAGCTAACATCTTCCGCTTTATCAAAAAGATTGGACACACAAACATTCAAGTATACTCAGACGAAAAGAGAAGAAATAAGTGGCACAGGAGGAAAGTACGAAAATGGACTCAAAAGGGGCAAACAAATATAAGGAGCTGGAAAAGGTTCACACAAAATTTTGAAAGAGGCTCTAGAAAATTATAACCGTTATTTAATACTTCCCTGTTTCTAGATCCGTCCCACCGCTGAATGCCTGTGTATGCCTCTGTGTGTCAATGACGTATAAACAAATGCCACCGGTTCTTACAAAAGGGGCTTAAAAACAACAAATGGGACCATAATTTATTATATATATAGGAGGAAATTGTGTCATTCATTGCTCTTCCGCTCCATCCTCCATTATAGCCCGAAACAACACACGAATTTAGACATAGCATTCAATTAGAAGCTCAAAGAGCGTCTTTTATGTGTCCAATTTGAAACGAAGCATCACCAAATGCAGTGATGCTTCAGTGTCTTCGGTCCTTTGCACCCAGAATTGTTTGCTTTTGTTCCTCGATCTCCAGACGAACGTCTCCCTCAATGGAGGCGAGAATAACCTTTCGGGATGTCATTTGTAATCTCCTCACTCTCTCATATTACCACGAGCCTGAGTATAATTTTTTATTATGTATCATTATTACTATGTCTGTGGGGTGAAATAGGCCCAGTTCTAATACTTTTAACATTTCTAATGTGAAGCCACCACACAGTTATAACCCCTACAGTAGAGGTGATTTTAGCATGTTTATTTATTTATTAAAAAGGTGTTTATGGGAGGGGTGGACTGTTCTTAAAAATGTAAACAAGGGAGGACACATCCGACAGGTAGTGAAGTTTGAGAAGTGAAAATGTGTGAAAGGTAAAGACCAGCCAAACGAGGAGAATAAATGGTTGGTAAGAATGAGGAAGGATGAGCAGTACCTTCATCTTCTACACTGTAGTGAAAATAATTCCTTTTGTAGGGTGAAAATAGAAAAAGTGAATGTGTGGCACATTGTTTAAATAACCCCAAAAGTAAAGTACTATAGGCATTAAATGACCGAGGGGTACACAACTCTCCGCTCCTTTCCTTTTTGCTCGCCGATGAAGAAGTAACTTTTTATTTGGTGTTACGATGTAAAAAAGAAAAGTGGGACTGGATTCTGAGTTCCCTGTGGCAGAATCAACCCCAGTGTGGCAGGGAAATAAAGGGAAAGGGGGAGAGAAATCCCTCAGGCAAGTGAGGCATTGGATTTAGACCACCAGGTCTAGAAGTTAGCTCCATTAAGCGGGTGAGGGAGGATAGAATATTTGAACGTGTGCAGGGAGCTGCCGTCAATAGGGTATGTTCACAAAATGTGAAGCATACAGGTAGACAACTCGGGCCGCGTATGCAATCACACACAGCCACTACCTACCCCATTTACAATCCTTTCTTCTTTCTTTGCACATACAACATATCCCTCTTCCCCCAGTAATCTCTGGGATGGATTTTCATTTCGACCCTCCCCTAAATCGGTACAGTTGGGTTTTCCTTAGGCTATGAAGTGTTTCCTGCTCGGGATTTGGCAGCGGGCAAAAAAAGTTCTACCGTTGTCTTGACAACCAAATAAGATGTTCCATAAGTCGCTTTGAACTGACAATTCTACCAAATTATCTACTTCAACGAATAGGTTTAAAAAGTGGAATCTGCCTTCAAAAGTAAGGGTTTAAAATTGGTGCTTTAAAACAACTCTTTTAAGCACTTTTTAATTGGTCTACTGAAGACAGAAGACAACACAATCCAAGACCACATCCAATTTTCAACACTCATTTGTGTTCCACCTCATCCTAAATTAAGAATTATAATTCAAAACTGCGATCAAACTTACCAAAAATCGTACATCCAGTGTAATGGGAAAGTAGTGAACGGTTGCACTGATAATCACAAACCACGTCTCTGTACACTACATTTTATTTCCCAATCATACGGGAAAATTCGATCTCCAAATGACTTAGTTTCGAATTTACTCCCAAAGCAAAGCAAAAATGGAACATTGAAAAGGTGAATTAAACAAAATGCAAACACATTTAACGTAATAATACCTCTACGGCTACGAATTATATTAAATTGCGAAAGTACAATGTCAAACTTCTGTGAATAAAAATGAAAAAAGGCGAATTTTCAAATATTCATGGCCTGAAATTTTCACAAAGGTACGAATAATAACACAGAATTGTTCCCTTTTCTAGGAAGGTCGTTAGCAAATTCAGAATGGCGGCAAAAATCTTCCTGATGAAGCAAACGAAAGTAAAATTGAATCAAAGGCCGCGAGCTCGGCGATGCGATGACAAAGGTTCTTGTGAGCGATTGAGCGCGCACTCGGTTGTGTGGATGTATTTTGATGGTTCACACGCCTATGGTGTAGTGCATATTATTGGGATGAGGAGCCAAGAGATAGAGCAGCCCTTGAAATGTTAACTCAAATTTCCCGCTCATCCAAAGAGTGACAGAAGCCAATTTGTGTTTACCGAAGTAAATCAAAAATCAAAGAAGAAATCTTCTCCAGAAACGCCTGGAAGGAAGTTTTGTAACCAAAATGACGAAAATACCAGATGAAAATTTGTGGGATGTAAGAACTTCAAGATAAAATTTGAACTAAGGCTACGGAAGAATGCTGAACTTTCTTGAGACTCCCCTAATTCTATTAAGGGAAAAGAACCGCTTCGGTGGGAAGTAAAAGCGTTTGGTGAAATACTCGTAACAATATTACACCAAACCAGAATCGCGTAAAAATGGTTTCTTAAAAGTTTATCCAACAAGGAATTCGAAGTCATGTTTCTCTTCTAGGATTTACTAGAAACTGTGAGCTGAAGTACACAACGGCGTAATGTCCATGGCTGGTGCACTATAAAGATGTTGTATACATAAACAGGCCCTCAATTATCCAGCATTGAACCTAGGATTGGATTTATTTAGAACGATCTAAAGATAACCTTATTATAGACTGTTTTGTCCACGCTGTGAAGTTTACTGGTAGATTTGTAGTTGTTATGGGTAGGTCGAGTGTTTTCGGATTTGAATCAAGGTTCCTAAGTTGGATCCATTCCATGAATAATTGAAAATCTGGAATGATAACGGCTCTTTTCCAAGCATAAGCCATAGCTACTTACATGCACTTGGCCATTGTGCAAAATTATGCCCGAATCTTTCACTTTGAAAGCACAGTTAAGACATATAAGTCGCTGCCTTCAGATAGTTGGTTTAATATTTGGTCCCATCTCAACATTTTTACCACTGCAGTTTCGTGAAAAGAAATGAAACTGGTTACAAATCCACAACGGCAGTTTTCGAGTTTCCTATTTTCCAAGAAAGATGAGTTTGTTTCGGTCCTTTAGGTAAGGTTGGACAGCAATAATTTAACCTAAACTAATCCTTTTTATTATAACTTACCAAAATCATCCGACGTGAGGAAAAGGCAACTCTAAGAAAATGTAGAGGAAAGTGGAAATGATTGACAAGATATCTGAAATTCAACCCAAAAATCTCTACAACGCAAGACCAAACTACAGAGGAAAGATATCTTAAACACTTATTCACTTGAATCAACGATATTAAATTGCACATAGAATAATTAGAAGAATTCATAAGATCTCGAAGTACTGGTCAAGCTACAACATGAACAACGAGATGAACTAAAAAAACCTGAAGTATTGGTAAAATATAACATAAGCAACTAGATGGACTCACAAAAATGCGGAGTACTGATCAATCTATAACAATTAAATAGATAGACTCATAAATAGTACTAGTCAACCTTTGATATAAGTAATAGATTATCTCCTAAGAGCCAGAAATAGGGATCAGGCTATAGCATAGAAAAATAGATGAATTCATGATAATTCCTAGTCATGGTCAAGAAATAACATAAGAAACTTAGGCTTAGTTTTTATGATGATTATTTAGGACTAAAGAAAACTTTCACGTTTTGAAGGTATGTAAAGAAGAGTCATTATTCTTTGGCGCCCTCTCCATTCTAGATTTTTCTCTGAATGCGGATAGAACCCAGTAGGTTTGGTTCCAAATGAGAGACCACCAACCACTACTCCACCTATTCCCTCATTCAAATAAATGTCTATCCTATTATCTATCACAAAGAGAAACTTGATTTGCTTTAAATTTAAGCCCGATACTACTGATTCTATCTCACACAGAAAATTGTGAAGATAGAGGATGCGTAGAAGATATGTACCTATATAGTCGCAGATCTTCATTCGGGTAGTGGGACTGGTAGAAAAGGCAACCTTACCGATGTTATCCTGACCCATGCATGCTACGCCTGATCCAGGTATAATTGGGGTCGGGAGGCCCTTAGAACTCATGTGTGGGCTATGGGAAAGATGAGAGAATGGTGTGAGGTCTCTAAGACATGAAACCTATAGAATTCTATCACGTGAAATAATAATGAGATTATGTGATTAAGTCAAAACTATTTTCTAGATAAAACAAAGCTTTTTGTAACATTATTTTGGGGGAAGTTGGATAGAGAAGTTGGAGAAGGTAACACAGCCAGCGATTTCTGGAAACTTGTATGATTGCAACACCTAGCGGAATATTGTCAATAACTTTTTAAAATATTTTTGTTTTTAAAAATCAAAAACATTCCCTGATCATATGTACTCACAAATGTTTCATTTTCTTTAAAAATTTGAATATTAAACTAACAAATATGGTGATTCTCAAACTTTAAAAACTCTTTGGGATTATTCAGAAATTTTCGGCAAGTTAAAATATAATTTTATGGACAAATGGTTTCGCTGGAGGGCCCCCAAAAGTTGTTTCAGGAAGCGAGTGAAATAAGGAAAATCTATAGTTGAAAATTAACAAATTTAACTGTCCATAATAACGAAACTTAATAATACTCAGTGTTCGACCTCGACCTTATATTTAACAAGCAAATTTTAAGCGATCGTAGCTTTGTCTATAAGTTAATTATCATCTTGGAATTTGATGTCCCACCCGGCAAAGATATAAATAAGGATAAATTTGGTCTTCCTTTTCAATTTCTTAATATCTTCATGTGGAATTGCTATTGTCACCAAACAAATGCCCCGCAAATCTTCGAATAACCACTGCCAAACTTTGCTATCAAGACGAACGCTTCAAAATGAAACGGATCCTCGAGTGGAAGTAACCAGAAGGAGAACTCATCTGAATACGCCTGACCCACTATTTTGAACTTCAGCAGTTTGATTTATCAAGCATAATTCGGTCTTCGACGAACTGCTTCGGTAAATATTGGTTGAGTAAGATGTATACGAAGTTTCGACGATGCCTCGGCTTCCAAGTGTTTTCTGGTTCTTAACAGTTCTCGGTAACTTCTGTCTTTCGAGTTTTGTGAGTTTGGTATTTTATGATTTATATTGTTCTTAATGAGATTACCTTTCGATAAAATGATTTAGAGGTGATTACCTTTAAGCCTGGTTCTCAACAAACACAACAGCCTCCACAAAAGATTTTCAGTCTCCAAAGATATGGGCTCAAGTTTAGTTGTATGGCAAGGTGGGGGGGGAGTTGGAGGCTGAATCTAAAAATGACATTAGTTTTGAGAAAATGGATTCCAATGAAATTATGTTATTCTTCAAATTGAGTTTTGTTTATAAATTTTACTTATTTATTATTATTTAAAGTTTGCTTACTTTACGATAGAGGAGCAAACGTGTCACTAACTTTGTAAAACAAGACTATCTTGCTTAGTTTCAAGGGCAGCTTTGAGACCAAGATTGGCTCCGCATAAGGTCTATAAATCCTGTATAGATTGTTTATTTTTCCACTGCCGAGATCAAAGGAGAAAAATAAAATCTAGTGGTGACAATGGCGTGGAGAGAACCACAAACCCCCCCACAATGGTTACTATTTTGTGTTTCGAGTCAGGTGGTGGAGGTAAAATCTTCCAGAAGACTCATTGGAATTAAGGATACGGGAGGCTTTAGAACTTTCTGGAAACTCTTCCTAATTCAAAGCAGCGGATGAAATTTTAGCAGCCAGGCTAAAGGAAATGAACCGTCTATCGCCTTAAACTATGGTAACAGCATATCCCTAACAGAGAAGGGTTTTTGTCCTTACCTCGTTTCATCTTCTTGAATGACGTTATATGTAGAAAAGTGAAATCACTTTTAAAAGAGCGACATGACCTATAAGAGTGATCATAACCAGTAGGAGCCATGAATACCATTAATGAACAATTGGTTCAATGAGAACATATCATTCTTTCTCCACTACATATAGAATTCGGACCAAAGACCAAATGAGTTAGGGCCGTGTAACAAGATGGCCATTGGTTCAGATATATTTTTAGATCCTTCTAGCGTTTATTCCATGATTTGATATAAAGAATTAGATGATCAAATACTTAACAGCAGTTCGGTATCGAATGTATATCGTGAGAATGAGAAGAGATGAGAAGGGTGAGTGAGGTATTTCTCGAATATAGTCGGTTTCATTATCTCAAAAATAACTAACAAACTCCCACTATAGTAAAACCGAAGAAATAGCCGGATTTCCACCCCCCCCCCCAAGTTACCATGAAATCACACAAATACTTTTAGCACTGAAAACGATATTCAACAGTAATACATCCAGAAGCCATACTAAAGGCAAATAGACACCCACAGTTTCGTAATAGAATGTTTTGATTCTGATTTTTTGCCATATTATAACTAGTTTTTTTATCTTTTCAGAGTTTTTTGAACATGCCTAGAAAGGAAATAATAGAGATTTTCAACCAGGACGTATTATTGATTAATCTGAAAGTCGATTTTTCAAAAGACAAATTGATAGGAATTTTGGAATACCTTTCCCTTTCGTAAAGTTCTATTATGAGAAAAGGGTAAAGATCATCGAAGTCACGACCTTGATGCTCTGGACCTTCTGAAAGATGTCTTCGTTCTCTAAGAAGATCCATTGAGAACAACCCGCAGTTGAGAGATTCTCACGTGGAAGTAAGATTTCAAATCAGCCTAAGAATATGATTACTTGCAATCTCCTGCATATTATGAATTTGTAGCCAGGAAGAAACCTCTTCTAACTCTGACCATTATTATGAATTCCAATGAATTGCTGAAGAAATGAATGGCAAGCCTTTGGAATTCAGGCCCAACATAATTATTTCTGGGAAATAAAGTTTACTTAATTTTCAGAGAGGGGGCGGGTAACAGGTGTTGATTACTCATGTTGAGGTTTGACATAAATAGGTTATAACCAACGGTGAAACATGGTGATTTTTCTGTGATGGTATAAGGAGCAATTTGGAATAATGGAATATCAAAGTTGGTTGAGTGTGTTAGCAAGATCAACTCTGTAAAATGCATTTACATCTTAAAGGACTTCTACTTGTTTTTGCAAATGGTGATTTCAACAAAGAAATTTGTTTATTCACGGAACATGGCAATAATCCCTATGATACTACAAACTAAAGACAAAATTATAAAAAGACCATATCGTCATCAAACCTCTTCCTTGGCTTATACTATCCGATGACACAAACCCATTTAAACATGGGGATGATACTAGACAGGAGGTTAAGAAAAAAGTAAAAAAATAGTAAGAATTGCTAAATATCATACGCTAAACATGTCCTGAAATACCACAAGAACTTATCATTTGTATGCCTAAGCGAGTTGTAGCTGTAAAGGCCACTAAAAGAAAGTACACAAGGTATTAATAATGTACTTTCATTGTTTAAACTAAATTTCATTCTTTTAATTTAAAATAAAGGTTATTAAGTGGGTGTTTATTTACCTCTGTTCTCAGAATCACATTGGTTTGTAGTTGAATTTCCGCCCCGATAAAACCTACCAATAAACCATTAATATCATAAAATGCATATAAAGCACTACCAAAGGCTTATATCACTTTATTTACGCGTATTTCATAATAATCATAAACTCCCGGTATAAAGCTAACTAATATTTACCTTAGTGCCATTCCATGCATTTAAATTGCAACATATTCCTATATCGTTCCTCCTAAATGCGCTGTTTTCGAAAGCCAAGTCTAAAAGTAATGGAAAATCCGATGCTTCTTGGCTTTCTACCGAAGTAATAAAGATGAGCGTTGGTTAAAAGAGACTCTCAAAGAATGCCTACGAGGCGGGGGTGGAGGGCATCTTCTAACTCGGGCGAATAAAGCATTTATTAAAATCTGGTTCACGAGGCTCAAATCTTGAGTTCTTTGTGGGATGAAACGGCGCGAAACTCGGCTATTGCGGAAGGGGTAATGGGACGTGGAAGAAGGATGAATGAGAGAAGGTAGAAATATAGAGATGATAGTGAGGAGTGTACATAGGCACCAAAAGAGAGGGGTAGAGGGAGATTCGTGAAAATGAATAAATAAATTAAACGCAGCAGATGAGTGGGTGAAAATAATAAATGGGACACAAATGGGAGATTTCAGTAGATGTAGTTTTGTAGGTATCACGGAAATGATGAGAATGTTAAGGCTGAAAGTGAAAAATAGGAATCTGCGAAAAATATATTTGAGAGAACAAAGCAAAATATTATATAAACAGCATTTGTTTGTTTTTCTAGCTGGGTTAAGAAAGAAAAGGCAAATGAAAGAGGTAGAAAATAGAACAAGAAGAGGCAAAGCTTTCGAGTGACAATGACTAATAACTGACTCTCCTTAATAAACTGAAATACGATGATTTACTACGGTACCGTCCAAAACTAGGGAAAAACATGCCTAAATCTTCATATTTGTAAGAATATTCATTTAATTTCCCCCAAGATTCTATAAAATATTGTTTGAAATATTAAAAACATAGCATATTTTTGCCACCCGATTAATGCGTCTTTGCTCTCTTCAATCCGTTAGTCTACCATTTTCTGTTCTCACTCGTAATCTTCTGCCACGCACTCCCCATCGTATTTTATACAGTCCCACATCTCACCAGCAACGAATCCATTTCACCCACAAAACTCACTCCTTGCAAAAGTTATAATGACTTGAGGAATAAAAGAAACTAAATATTTATGTTAGTGGCCACTCGTTAATACTTGAGGGGAGCGATAATTAGCTCGCGCGCCAGATCTCCCGGGAAGATTTCGCGCCAAAACCTTCCCCTCATTATTTCCTCCCCAAAAGTTTTGCTGCCCAAAACTTTAGCAACAAATCATTCCATGGAATTTAATAAAGCGAAAATGGGTTAAATTAGAAAGAGGTATTGGAGATAGGGAAAGAGTTTAAAGGAGAGATAAGGATGTAAGGCATGGAGAAAGGTGTAAAGAAGAAAGAAGGGTTTAAAATAAGAGAGAACGATATACAGCATGGAAGGTGGGTTGTATTAAGCATGTCAATTGCATAGATTAGTTATCTGAATCATTTTGAGGAGGGAGCGATGGGTAATATCAAAACCATATTCAAACATTGACACTTTTATGAATTAAACAAGGTATTGGCAAAAGGAGACCGGGTGTATTACCCCTCGACCACATGTGTGTCTAGACGTAATCCAAAGAGTTCGTGATTTACGGAAGGATGGATGGATGTTGGTATTATGGCGCACACTTCAGGGTCATCGCACCGTGAGAGGTTCTTTTCTTGTATTCCTCATAAGGGTAGCCTTGAGCACTTAACAATTAAAACTTGTGCGAACCACATTGCTAATTGTTGTCATTAGCCATTTTTACATCCTATCTTTCTTTACTTTCTTTAGTATTGTCTCTCCTCCCTAGCTAAACGCGCTTAATTGTGCTTGTTGGGTTGCGTTAGTTTCCCATGGTTCAGGTCTAGACCAGACATCTTTTCATCCCTTGAAGGATGAAGTTCAAACTAATCTTATACCATATCTTCATCTTTTTCCTTATTCAACGTAATGCCATATACCCCTGACGGATTGAATCATTTGTGCCAATAATACTTGGTGCGTTTCTTTCATATTAAAATTATCAGATGATACATTTAGGGCTCAAAGTAACTTTAGAAGCTTTAAAACCTTTGTTGAGTAGTTCAAAGTGAAACTGGTGAAGTTAAGGAAGGAGAAAGTGTTTTCAAGTCACGAATATGAAATTTTCAGAATAGGAAACTACTTTGCGCTCTATAGAATTGGGGAAAAGAGGTGAATTTTCTCATCTTGAACTTAGCCCATTTGTAATGATAATCGGATACTGGACAGATGGTTTCATCTCAGTAAATGAAAACAAAAACTTTGTCGAGAAAATTGAGTCATACTTCCTAGGTACGAAGTTTATGGGGCAAAAAGGGAAGAAAAAGACACGAGAGAATAATAGAAATTGAAGATAAAGGGAATTGGAAAAGAATACCAACACAAGGGAAGAGTAGAGCTTTTTAATCTCTGAATGACGATCAAAGGTTCTTCGAAAAGGTCCAAGAAGACAGAACCATGAATACAATGTACATACAATCAGTAAAGCAAAATGGTGGACAGGAAAATATTTATAAGGCAACAGTTAAATTTACAACGAAAAGTTTACAACACATTCGTATAAATATTTATAAACTGGTTACATCTAAAAAAATATTTAAACAAAAATAATCCTCATTTGTTATCCAATAGATAGAATATTCTAAATTAATGCGAGTTTCTTTCGTCATCGTGTTAGGTGACTGTGCCGGACCTTACAAGAAAGTCATACCGTCACCATCTTAATTTTGGGGAAAAATAACCAAATCAGTCAAGATCTTCGTCAACGCACTGCAGCCATTCATAAGAGTGGCATTACATACTGAAATATCTCTGTACAGCTGTAGTAACATAATAGTTAAATGGAAGTTTCGTAATTCAATTCATACTTTAAATCCTTCAGGTCACACTCGGATGTTACTGGATCGTGTAGCTCAAAAGCTTGCAAGAGCAGTATGTGATAAACCACAGACTACTCTTAGAGAGCTCTAGCAAGATCTGGAACCAAATGGAGTGGAGGTAGCAAAGATACAAAAAGTAGAACGCTGCGTCGTAAATCTCGCTTTGTGTTTGCAAATAAACATTGAAATAAACCGGAAACGTTCTGGGAACAAATCCTATGGCTAGATGAAACGAGAATTGAACTTTCTGGTTGAATTTCAATCAGTATGATGTGGAGAACAAAAAAGTACATCTTACCTTCAAAGGGAAAGAATCACTACAGTCAAATTGAGTTGTGGATCAATAAAGGTATGTGTTTTTTTTCTCTTATCAAGGGTTAGAAGAAGGGAGGTTAGTCGATGAAAAAATAAGCGCAAAATATGCAAGGTAATTTTGTAAAGAAATTTCCATCTAGCGTTGGCTGTCTGAATTTGAAACCAGGATGGGCATTTCAACACGACAATGACCATAGGCATACAAAAAACCCCAGAATAATTGGCTCCATACAGGTAGAATTGATGTTTTAGAATGGCCAAGCAAATCACCTGACCAGAAACCTATAAATAATCTGAACAAATTGAACTTAGATTTGTCCCTGAAGTGGGATTGGCTCCATTAGTCATTGGTCCATGTAACTTTCTCACTAGTGAATGGAACCTTAAGAATTGTTTTCATCCATTAAAAGGTTTATTAGGTTAGCAACAAGAAATGGTCAAAGTAAAGTGGCAAATAAGGCTGATGAAGATGACAGGTCTTTCTCTTAATTATACAAGTCTAAGACTAAAAATAAAATAGGCGCACTTAAAACCAAAGAAACTGTAATAGCAAAATCTAATATGGATCCCTTAGTTAAACATAATCTGAGTAAAGGATCTCAACAGGGTTAGTCACGTGTGATCAAGTAACCTGAATGGTTAGGACAAACGAAATGGGAATTCTGTTTCACCGAACGATTAAATAAAATTCTAGATAATAAAACACTGATAATAATTATATTCAAGTCAGGGGTTTTGTCTTAATAAAATGCGCGTTTCTTAACTCCAGGATGAGAAAGCAAGGGAAGATTTCCCCCTTTTTCATTGGTTAACCTAAGTTATCTAATAGTATTGCAACTTTTGATCCCTGTCTTCTTGCTAGAGATTTCAACAGTAGGTTAAAACATTCCGATTGATCAGATAAAGAATCTTTAAATGGGACAATTATTCTGTTCACAGGAGTTTTATTACCTTGAATAGTGAATGTGGCAAAAATAAACATGGGTAATTTGAGAATGTGCAGAAAGAACATAGTAGAATAGTCAAAAGACTATTTTCAGTAAAAAGGACTCTATGTTCAGTGTTATCATGTATAGTCTTGGCAAATGAGGAAAAGTTAAGTGGGAGTCTAAGACTCGCTTCAGTCGCGCAGGACTCCAATTTCCTGTTGGGCAATTCAAAGATTGATGAGAAAGGGCAGTTATACCAAGCTCATTGAGGCCGGAGCTCCTGTGATTTTGTCCGCAAGAAGCGCTTAACTCTTTCGCAACGTCGGTACGTCATCTTGTAGCACAAAACACAATCTACGTTGAGAGCTTTTGAAAGAAATACCTAAGAAAACATGCGATTTTTTCCTTCTTCTATAACCACTTCTAACGTATGAGTAAACAGGACTTCGGTTCGATGGGCAGAAGCGAGTTTTATATGTAGGAGAGAATGAGGAGTAAAATCTGAATAATTGTAGACTGATTTGCTTGAGCTTTGTTGTAAGGAAGCTGTTTGAGTCAATAATTGCTGAAAAAATTGTCTACCTAGCATCTTGAGGAACATATATTGGTAAATGAATTGCAGAATCGCTTTAGAAACCCCAATCATGTATGACGAATTCCTTAGAGATTTATCCCAACATTTATACTATATATAATGAACAGAAAACAGCGAATAATGTTTATCTGGACTTTAAAAAACCTTCGATAAGGTTCCCTATAAAAGATTGAAAAATGATAAAACAGCTGAGAATTTCGATAAAAGTATTAGATAGGAAGGAAGAGTAGCTTAGCAACCGAAATGAAAGAGAAGTTGTTGATAAATCGGAATGAGCCACGTTAAGAAATGGAGTACCCCAATGAGTAGTGCTAAAATAACTGATATTTATTATTTACACTATTGACATAAAGTTCGGAATCCTTAGTATCATTTCTAAGTTTGCGGACAATACTAAACTCAAAGCCAACGGTGCAGTTGTGTAAATATTTCTATCCTCAAATTGGATCTGGAAATAAAATATAAA
Source organism: Ceratothoa steindachneri (assembly GCA_963969495.1). Lineage (NCBI taxonomy): Eukaryota > Metazoa > Arthropoda > Malacostraca > Isopoda > Cymothoidae > Ceratothoa > Ceratothoa steindachneri. Next base: position 206,961,060 of record OZ018324.1, on the reverse strand, counting down.
CAGTTTGAATAAAGGTAGATGCCACTTAATGAAGAGAAATGCCAGATGATGACATAGGCCACAAAAAATAAGGAAATAAATAGATTACGCTTTTCAAACGTCATAGACTGAGAAAGATCGAGGAGTACTTGTTATGAGTGACGTGAATATTTCGAAACAATGTGTAAAGGTGGGAAAAAAGCACTAGGCAGTGACAGTTTAAATTTCAAAATCGAAGTGGTCCTTTCCTTGAATAATTCTTTTGTAAGGCCACATTTGGGCGCCTTATTTCAGGACAGGCTTGTAGACGTGGAGAAAGTTCAAGCTCAGCCAAAGGAGTAAATAAGAGCAATTAGATACAACAATGATGAAACTAGGCTCACCGAACTCAAATTACTCTCATTGGAGAAAGGAAGAGTAAAGTGTTAAATAATTAGAGTGCAGAAAATTTTAATGGGATCGACAATCTAGATTATAGGAACGGTTGGGTGTCAGACATCAAAGGATTCTCAAGCGGTGCGTGTGGCATTCACTTCTCAAATAGGATAATCACCGTGTAGAATCGAATACCAGAATATATCGTAAAGAGTCCTAGTGTAAGAATATTTAAAAATAGGTCGGACACACTTATACACGCCTGTTCGCAGTTGGGCAAAGCAGCTAAATTATTAATAGTGTTAAAAGAGGGGTTGAAATAGTTAATTAGTGGATAGTAAGGACTTTGAAGTTTTCTTACATCCTGGTAAAGCCTTGTAACTCTGCAAGAATAACAAAGGCTGCAAATAAAACCTTGCCAACCCTGATTGGTTGAGCCGTAAGGAACTATTTGAAACCTATAGGTAGATACAAGAAAAAACGGCACAAACCCTCGAGAGCCTCAACTTCAATCCGGTTGAGGTACAATTTAATTACTCGTTAGTCTTCAACTACGCATCTTTATGCGACGAAAGGAAACCAACAGCTCATTGGACGACAATAAGATAGTCGACGATAAATATTGATGTTTAAATGAATAAATTGCTATCACATTCTAATCTTTCTCAATTTAAAATGGAAAATCTACGAGTCAAATATCAATTTCCTTTTATCCAATTATTGAAACTCTCGTATTTATCTTAAATCGGATTCATTAACGTAATAATTATTGATTGCAAGTCTCTGATTATAGGCAACATGTATGCAATATTATGTGATCATTAGTCCTGTAATGAAGCGCAAAACTCCATTCGCTACATACAAAAGAGACTAAATGTTGGTGGATTTAAAAAATATTATATTTATGGTATATCATTTAACCGATAAAAGAAGATATTTGAGAAGTCCAGTTTGTCTGCTCAATAGAAATCATTATAGTAAAACTGATATGGGCGGAATTAATAAGACAAACCTTTGTATTTAGCTTCAAGCTCCATCTCTATATTATTTAAAGTTGATTTACTCATACTATATTAAACCTCATTATTTAGAAGCCTCTTTATGATTAGTCCCAAAATATTCCTCTACTCATACGTAACAGCCCTTTACCTAATTAAAAGCCAGGGCCTCGAATCCCCGACCTCTTCTACTCACAGTCATGGGAGGCGTACATTCAAATGATGTGGTCCCATTTGTAGAATTAGATCATGTCAATAAGGGCCCGGTGATAATCGGGGTGTAGACTCAGGGCGTAATCCATCAGCCCCGAGGAAGGTTTAGGGACCTGAGAAGATGAAACATTCAAGAACTGCAAATTGCACACGACTATTCGAAAGGAGATCTATTTGGAAGTAGACATATGGAAGTAGTCATTCGTAAGTAGACATAGAAGCAAGGATATGGAAGTAGACATATGTAAGTAGACATTTGGAAGCAAATATTTTGAAGTAAACATTTGGAAGTAGAAATAGACATTTGTACACAGATATTTGGAAGTAGATATGTGGAACTAGACAGATAGAAGTAGACAGTTGAACGTGGATGTTTGGAAGTAAAATTATACAACTAGAACTTTGGAAACAGACATTTATAAGTAGATATTTGGATATAGACATTTGAAAGTAGACATATGCAAGTATATATTTGTGTTAAAAAAATTTGGAAGTAGAAAAATGGAAGTAAAAATATGGAAATAGACATATAGAAGTAGACATTTGGAAGTACATAGTTGGATGTAGTAATTTTGAAGTAGATAAATGAGGTTAGATATATGGAAGTAAACATATAAAGTAGACCTTTGGAAGTAGACAAACGAGCTTCATGTTGAGCATGAATTCGTGATATTTGGATCTAATTTCTAGCACTGTCTATATTTCTAACCTGGATTATATTGGCCATCTTGAAGACTGGAATGAATATACCAGTATCGAGTCGTCCACAAAGCACTATATTCGACTTCAAAACCAACATCTATGAAGTGTATACGATAATTTCCCCTATTTTTGCTTCTCCTAACTCTACCAGTTTCATTAGGATCCTCTGTTCAAATGATTTTCAATGGATATGGCCCCGTTGCTTCTAAAGCTTTTCGTTACATATAAATTTTATTTTAATTTAAACAAAGATGCGCAAATAAAAGAGGGGATCTGTCTCGAAAGTTTGGAAAAAGAGAGATGCAAAGGGAGAGGTGAAGATGAACGATGTGAAGATGCGTGGAAAATAGAGCATGACCTCCAAAACGTGCCCCAACTTTCGATAGGCCTCATTTCCTAATTGCCTGTCATGATTGAATAAAACTTTGCTGATAACTAGTTTATTGAGTTAAAAAAACATGAGAGTCTTCAGAATTTTTTTCTTTATTCTACATCACCTGTTCGAGATGACCTCCATTTAGCTCTGTGCATTTCTTGAGGCACAGCAGAAAGTTGTCCATGACGTCCTTACAAACCGACTGCGCCTAACTAATAGCTCTGATCTCCCCTCTGATGGATTCCTTGAGTTATCTGATGGTCTTGGGTCTCCCTGTGTACACTCTGTATTTAAGGTAGCCTCAAAGAAAGAAATCTGGGGGGCTGAGGTCTGGGCTGTGAGGTGCCCACTCAAAATCAGTCTTGAGATTGATCCTACGGCCACCAAAGTTCTCTTCAACCAATCTCGCGGCAAGTTTTAGTTTTAAGAGCTTGCTGCACCTTGCTGGAACCGGAACTTCCCCATAAGCGACGGGAACAGGGTCTGCAGCTCCCTCTTGAAGGTCGTGAGGACCTCAATATGCCACTCCTTGGTGAGTGTCACTGGCGCGCCAGATTCCGCGAAGAAGAATGGTCCGATTATGCCTTTGGCTGAGGTTGCAGTCCATAGCGTGCAGTTAGGGAAGTATAGGTTGGGGACTACCTCATTTTGTCTGGAAATCCCCTAGAAGACATTTGTCTTCGAGTTTACCTTTCCTTCAAGATGAAAGTGAACTTCATCGGAGGTCCAAAGGAGGTTAAGGAAATTTGGGGTCTCCTGAATCTTCTCCAGTATCTTTACTGCCATAGCCGTTCTCTGCTCCTTGTCTGAGGCTGTAAGGGTCTGCTTCGTCTCTATTTTGTATGGATAGGCCTTTTTATCCATTTCCGGTGCTCTGCTGCAAGTCTCACGGGATATACCTATTGAAAGACTCTCCTTGCGCACAGAGCATTTTGGACTCCACTGAACTGACTCTCTCACGCTCTCGACCAGCTCATCTATACGCTTCCTGGGACGTCCTAAATGGCTTGGACGGTTGTCACTGGCTACATTGAGATTCTCACTGTCCCATAGTTCTCGAAGTGGTCCACCCAGTCCAGGGTTGTGCTCTTGGAGAGGGCTTTTTCACATTTGAACTGATGCACGCAAGTGTCCTGCACTTTCTTGAACGAGTCTGTCTTGTAGTAAGGTTTGAGGCAGTATATTCTTTGCTGGAGCTTCCATTGAGAGCTATTTGTGTTTACAGGCGTTGCTTTTGTCATGTGCTGCAAAGTAAGTGTGGTCAGTAAATGAACGAAGGATATATCACAAAAAGTGTGTGCAGGCCTGTTTTGGGGTCACCCATATATCTACAGATACTTCAGGTTAGAACCTACAATAATGCGCATATCTATTGGCAACACATCTCAAACTTTGTAATTTACGAGTTTTTATACGTTACTAGTTCGAAATGTACATATTTATATTATATTTAATTATATTAGCCTAAAAGTAATATATTGTGATGTATAAATGATAATAAAACAAATTATTGGCATGGTGTTTCGACATTTAAAGTTTGATAAAATCTAATGTAATTTTGGGATTACAATGAAACGTTCAGAAATTATTGGGCTTAGTTTTAGGTCTTTCTCACTCGAATCGCTACTTGATTTGCTTATTATTCTAGAAGTTATGCCACTTTAGCTAAATCGATCATTTTTTGCTAGAAACATAAAGCGTAAATAGGTTTGTTTACAAAAGTGATTTGGGGAATTTTCAATTCTTAGCAAAACTTTCTCCAAAATTGCGAAATAACAAATTTACTAGCATAATACTCATTCGTAGACTATAAAAAGAGAAACCTTTTCTAGCAAAGATCAGTGGTCTTAACACCACAACGGATGAGACGTAAAGGAGCCCTTTCTATCCTTATTCCGAATTCTTTCGCTTCTCTTTTCAACAGTATTATTCTTTCGTTTGTTTTAATTCCGCTTGAGAATCTTCTTTTCTCTATTTCTATTTTCCACTGTATTCGGGATTCTTCACTTTTCCGGTTCATCCGTATTTCTATATTTTCCCTTTTTCTATCAAACTCTATTATTTCTTCTTCTTCTTCTCTTTGTATTCTCAATTCTTCAAGGATGTAGGCATCCATATCCTCGCCTTCCAATCCCAGAATTTTGGCTTGTTGGAAAAATCTTTAGACCGGATCAATTTTGTGTTGGTCCGTCGAATTTTCCTTACTATACTCTCAGGTAATTATGCCACCACTCACCAGGTAGACCTCAGCATAACTTACCCTTAATCCCACTATTATGCTGATTGAAATACCACTCCCGACGACAAATTTACCACTTGACCTACCAATGACCTTTAGATTGTTACCACCCCTAACTCTACCAATTTTCCTATCGTCAATTATTCTCTTATTCCTGATATTCCTTTACGTGTTGGCTCTTTCTTAATTAAACACTGCTGGATTCTTTCTAATAACAACCCCACACCTGACACCACTTTTATTTATGTCGTAGAATTCCCCCGTCTTTTTGTTCTTTCTCTAAGAGTGCTAAGAGTGTCTAATATATTGATATTATAAGAATACCCTTAAAAGAACAGAGCCGTTACGAGACACGTAAAGATATATATAGGAGAAACAAACATTAATCCCAACATATAACTTATATTTTATCTTTATCAATTGAATACATAACATTTATACATTAACTACAGTAATACTCTGAATATTATTATAAACAAGAATTAATTAAATTAGTTTACAATAAAAATTGGTTAACGTTTTCTCTACACACAACAATAATATAAAAATTAGGCTTACGGATTCATGTAGAGTTTAAAGGCCTCAGAAATGTTATTTACTCTCGACGCGTGCCGCCGGCCAGATGTAGATGAGCGAGATCACACGGTCGTTTCGGCGAAGGTGGCAGCTGAGGGGTCAACACGTTCTTGGGGGAGGGGGGAGGGTTCTTCCAGGACGAGAACCAATACGGTGATTTATGCAACACCTAAGCAGTCGTGGTCTCTCTGGCGAAAGTGAGTCGAACTTGGTTCTCAAATCAAGTTAACTTGGAGCGCGGTGTGATCACCGAGTAACGAGCTCAAGGAGGAGCTTTTCTCCTTCGTTACTTATTTCCTTATGGACGAGGACTGAACTCGGGAAGGGTTTTCTTCAAGGGCGAGGATAACGGAGGGGAGTTTCTTCTCTGGCAAAAGAATAAGTTACTTAAAGTTCGGTTTGATAACCGGGAACTAGCACGAGGATGAGCTTTTCTTAGTTCCAGTCTTCTTCAAGGGCGAGTATAACGGAGGGGGATTTCTCTGGCGAGAATAATTTGAACTTGGTTCCTTACCAAGTTAACTTAAGAGTTCGGTGTGGCCAACGAATAACGGGCTCGAGGGGGAGCCTTTCTCTTCTTCTTTTCCTAATTCCTCAAGGACGAGGAATACCCCTGGTGTTTAAGGTGCACCAGGATATGAGGAGTCTCTCTGGCGAGAGTAAGTTGAACTTACCAAAGTTAACCTATCGTTTGGTTTGATAACCAGGGACTTAGCTCGAGGATGAGTTTCTTCTTAGCCCCTTAAGGTAGGTAGCCCTGCCTCTCTTGCAGGGTACTTCTTGGTCTAATGAGCCAAGTACACTACCTCTCTAGGCTCGGTAGTTTAGTTTGATCCGAAGACTTCGTCACCTAGAGACTGAGGTATACTACCTCCTTCTTCTTTTCTTAATGCTTCAAGGACGAGGAATACCCCTGGTGTTTAAGGTGCACCAGGATATGAGGAGTCTCTCTGGCGAGAGTAAGTTGAACTTACCAAAGTTAACTTATCGTTTGGTTTGATAACCAGGCACTTAGCTCGAGGATGAGCTTCTTATTAGCCCCTTAGGTAGGTAGCCCTGCCTCTCTTGCAGGGTAATTCTTGGTCTGGCGAGCCAAGTACACTACCTCTCTAGTCTTGGTAGCTCGGTTTGGATCCGAGGACTTCGTCACCTAGAGACTGACGTATACAACCTCGATTTTACTCAGAGTTCCTCATTTATACCTCGTCACCCCACTGGGGGAGTGGTATGGGAAAGAGAGGCTTGAGGACGGCCCCAGGAGAGTTCTTTTTCCAAACGGTTTTTCCCATGAAGTCAAACATCGGCTCCTCGTTGGCCTTCGAGATTGGGAGAAACACGTCTTCAATTTCTTATTTGACATGAAACTGAACCTCACTCTCTTGGGGGAGATCTTACATTTTGACCTTTAGGGTCTTTCATGGCACTGAGTTGTGCCACACTGCGGTTAAGCACTGACTCCGCCGATGCCTTCGACGGATGTCTTTGCGGTAACGGCCTTGTGACTGCACCAAGAGTGGACGGGGGGAGGGGGGAGTGACAATTCCCATGCAGGGCTATTTACGAGATCGTGTTTACCGTACTTTTTCTAGAAGTATCCAACAACTAAAAAATAATATCACTGAAGAAACTAATAACATCGATAAGGAACTTGTGAAAAAAGTGATCAGAGTAACTTCGTTACCAGTAAATGACTGTTATGGAAAGAATGGTCAGCATTTGAAAAAAACAATCTTCAAATAAATCAGGTAATTATGGTAATTATGCAAACTGCATATTAGTCTTAGTTTTTGTTAACTTAAATCAAGTAATATTAGTTAAATTAAAATCGGTTTTAATAGTCGATAAATATCTAAAAGTTCAGCGAATATTTGTTAAAAATCAATGCTTCACTTAAAATAGGACAACATCTACAAAAAGAAGTTAATCAATTAGACATTTTAGGACCAAAATCTAACAACTATCTCCCAAATCTGTGAAATACGAGTTATGATCACATTAATATTCTGGATTTTATTAAAATTCAAATGTAGGACGTGTAAGGAAATACTCTGTATTATTGGCAACTATAAATTAATTCTTGGTATGACCTACTTTAGCTGCAATCACAGCAACCAGAAGTTTCTTGTACATATGAACAAGGATTTTGCAAGTTTTAGTAGCAATTTTACTCCACTCTTTCTACTGTAAAAGCTTTAAACTCTGCGTGCTGTTTAGTGACCTTTTAGGAACACGTGAATTCGATGATATCCCTCGAAATTTATAGTGCTTTCTATCACACAAATTGAGCCAGTACCTGCCTCAGCAAAATATCCCCACAACATAATGGAACCACCTCCATGTTTCACAGTAGGTATCATGTTCTTTTCAAGCGGAGGTTGTCCAGATTTTCTTCTAACGTAATGGTGGTCGTTTATGCCAAACAGCTCGAGCTTAGTCTTGTCTGACCTTTATATTTTACTAAGTTCTGCTTTAGTGTCATCAGGATGTTCTCTAGCAAACTGTAAACGTCTCTTTTTGTGAGACATCTTCAACAGTGGTTTCCTCCTTGGTACATGTCCATGGAGATCTTCACGGTACAGGTAACGTCGCATGTTGACACGTCCACGATTGTTCCAATGCTTGGCAGATTTCGTTTCAATTACATGGAAGTGACTTTTGGATTCTTGTTAAGAATTCGAACAACACACGAATGCAAATATCTGTCACTTAAGTTTCTTGGTCACCCTTTTCGCACAGATTAATAGTAGTCCCATAAACCCTATATTTTACAATAATATTCCTTACAGATGAAATTGGCATATTTGAAATTGCCGAAAGTTTTCTATATCCATTTCCTTGGTTGTTCAGTTCAATTATACGCTTCTTATATGCTTCTGAGTATTCGGATGTCTTCATAATGTTGCTATTTCAAAATTATTGTAGAGATGATTCTTCAGCTGTGTTTAATTTTATAATGAACACCCAAAAGAGTTAGCCTTGTAAGTAACCGGCTGTACTAAATTAGTCTAGAACATTCCCTTAGTTATTCTGGAACATTCTTTATCATTAATTTTAGTAATTTAAATTAAATCAGTATTATATAAACGTTGCCAATACTTTTGCTTCTTGTGTTTTTCTTCTAAACACCATGTTTAATGTTGATAATTTGTTATATTATCATTTATACATTATAATATATTGCTTTTAGGATAATATAATTAAATATAATATAAATATATACATTTCTGGTAACGTATAAAAATTCGTAAAATACAAAATTTGAGATGTGTTTCCAATAGAGATGCGGCTTACTGTAGATCTCGTGCAATCCTCCTAATGTTAGCTGCAAAATATTTGCTCATGCTACACACGGCGTCCTCTTGCTGGATAACTGTAAATACAATTGGGTCAACTTCCTAAAAAAGAAGTAAGGGAAATGTCCTCGAAACGATTTAGGAGGATAATAATCCAAGGAATATCCCCTGAAGCTGCAGAGTATACAAAATAAAGCGTGATATTATTATAAAAACAAGAGAAGGATAGAAAAAAGGAAACTCAGAGACCTAAAGAGAAAAGCCGGAATCGAGCCTCTAAATATGTTACTTAAGAAAAAAGCAAGATCAGTAAGTGAGAAAACAAGAGAGGAGATTGACGACGAATTAGCACCCCCCAAAAAAGTGCAAAGGAGGGGGAGTCCAATCAATGGTTTCTAAGTTCCAGAGTGTCAATATAAAATAGAGAAAAAGAGTTATTTGCCAGCCTAAAAAATAACGAAACAACCACTGGATACGCCAAAACAGCGTTGATAGTTAATCGGGATTATGACAAAATTAACAAAAAGAATGGACAACTCATTAAATACACGATAATCTAATTAGATTGACCCTGAATAAAGAATTAGTCAACTATAAGAAAAGATGAAGCCAAATGACTTCAAAAGAGAAGGAACACCTCAACGAAATAAAACCTAAATAAAAGAACAAGAACTTTTATTAGCAACAATTAAAGAGTTATATTACGACGAAATTATGCAAGGTAAAACAAGCATAAAATAGACTTGCCAGGGTCAAACATATACAGCTAACAACGGTTTGAACGACTACGAATGCGCGAATAGAGTAAATCAATTCTTGGCATTACTGACAATAAATTGAAACTTGAGTACTTTCCAACTAAATTCAAACTTACGACTATCCTACTATGTACAGAGACTAAGTTGACCTCCAAGCAAACCTGCAACTCTCCTCAACCTTGCAACTTCTTTCCTTTTTGGCTGCACCCTTCGCTCTCAAACGGGCTCTACACAGACCCGGTACAGGGTCAATGTACAAAATTGAATAAAAAAAGATAAAATAATACACACCGTGGCATTAACACTACGTTTAAGTGTGGGATCAACACCACCAAGGCCAACTTTTTAATCTCCTCTTAGTTTATCACTATACCCTCCCTTTTCCATCTTCATCTTCCCTCTATCATTTCCCTTCATCTAAACCTCTGTTTGGCACAGGGAGAGTCTGTGTTCCCTACAACCCCCTCTTCCCCCTCACCTACTCCAATGACAAAGGGAGGAAAAAGGTGGAGGAGGAGGGGTGACGGGTGCTGGGGCATCGCAGACACTATTCGTTTACTCTCTCCCGCACTTTTCTTTTAATATATTCTATACAAAGACGTTATCGTTGATGTGAAATCTCATCAGATAAAAAAGTTGGTGCAAGAAATATTTAATGATCTCTTAAACTTTGCTATCTGTAATTGTACTATGAACGTAAATCATCAGTTCAGTCTTTTTAAAAGAAATGGATATGAGGCTTAGGCGTGATGATGTTGAAATTGCCCTCAAAATTAAAATATTCATTTTTATATCCCTGTCTTAAACATGTTTGCTTGCGTGTGGCTTCAACGAGGTTGTTACCTTTTCTGAATTTAAGAAAAGAATTGATATTGATACAAAAAATTATCTCTGAAATGTACTAAATTCACTGAAGAAATTTCTCTTGATTGATGTTTGGTTTGATGGTCTTTTTTTCTTAGTTCTTGAGTCAGAATGTTTCAAAATTATTTTCTGAATATATGTTTATGTTTATATCAAACTTGACCAATTGCCCTCTGCAACCTCAAACAAATTCTAACAGAACTGTGGCATAAATTGGTTAGAAATAGTATCTCCAGCATAAAATTTGGCTAGATTTCTAGAAAATCTGTACCTTCGGAAGAAACATCGTTAAAAGATGAAATAATAGACTAAAGTAATTAACATGCATCACACTACCTTAACCAAAGACTTTTAATTTTTAAAATTGTAAAACTTAACACTAATCAACTGGTGTGTTTGATTTGAAATAAAGAAAGATAGCAATAATGTAGAAGATAATCAGTCATAAGTGCGAAAACAAAATCAGTCACCTGTAAATGACAAAGGTTTGTGGTGGCTTTAGAAAAATTCTTTGTTCCAAGATTATATCGAAGTCCGACGAGCAAAAACTAGCCATATTGTAATCTTTATCAACAGAACTCAGAAAATATATACAAATCTTAATTTTTAATGTTAAGTACAAAGAGCACTTTCACAATCCAAAATGAAACCTATTTTGCAATTAATAAAACTCAGGAATAATTGCATTTTTGTTCAATAAATATTAGTGATCCATTTTACTTCTATTTTAAACTAGCGTAAACTTATTAATGGGCATTTCTCCTCCTTCAGCGCATGTTTACTAACAACCAATTTAGAAAGAAAATACTTTCCATTCTAGGAGGAAAACATTTCAAATTTTATCCATCTCGAGCTAAAAAGATACCGAATGTTTACACCTCAGATTTATACGTGGCTACGAGTATGCATAAAACGCACACCTTGAATACCTTTCAACCTACATTTGTGCATAGAATAGTCCTGTATTTGTATCAGAGTGACAAGGTGGCTTATTTCGCCCATTTCGTTTGAATGAGAGGGTCGAAAAGCTAATAATCGAGAGGCGTTATTTCTCCCGAGCGTTGGGCAAACCGACAGGATTGCACATTGACACCATCTCCAATTCTTAAGAAACTAACAAAAGCATCGTAAAAACGAGCCATCTGCTCGTAAAAAGAATTGAAGGTTGATTCCATTTTTGAGATCTAAAAAAGTGAAATGATTCTTTTAAATTTAAACACATAAGACGTGTTGAAAAGTGAATTATGATTTTTTTTATTTGTGTCACCATTTGAATGGATATTTTTAGAATGCTGTCCTAGTCGAATCAAGTGTGCTCTTTATGTGTGTTTTCTTCAACCTTTCCTTTCACTTTATCTTTTCTTGTTTTGGGAAATATTCACGTGCTCTTTTATTGACGTGGAATGGCGAAAAGAGCCTCGCTCTCTAAGCAGAGTAGGTTTTTGGTATTATTAGCTCTCTCTTCATACACGGATATTTACGAGGAAAAATAAATTAATCTAAAACCTACATTCACTAATAACCTATAAATTCCATTAAAATCGTTGGGAGAGGAATTCTGCTAATGGAGTGCTGTCATCCTCAGTAATCTCAGAACACAATTTTATAAGGCCATCTTTCACTTTTATTTTTTTCATTTTTACTCACTAGAAGCTTCCCATAGAAATTGCATATAGCTATCCCTTTCGTGATTTTTATTTGCATTTTCCATTCTAAATTATTTCAATTCATCTTATCAAAAAGAATCCTCTTTTAATTTTTTTTCCAAAGTCGATTTGCCACTGTTACCAGCTAGAAAATTGGTGCGAAAGTTAATGTTAGCTATAACTCGACCTTCGAACGTGAATTGAGACCAAAGCTTGGCTCCATTTGCAGGAGAGACGGAGAGTGAGTAATCTCGTACCTATCCTTTCGGTGACAAGGACGATTTGTAGATTTGGAAATCTGATAGGAAAAGAACCGGTGTAGCCACCCTAATATTTGCTTCGATTAATATCGAGAAACTTCATTTGCTTCACACAACTTTGATAGCGGGAAAATGAACTGAATAAAATACAGATGCGTGAACAAATATAGGTAATACCTTTATCATTTTTATTCAATCCAGTTTAGACTTCATTTGAATAATTAGTAGGTATTACATAAGCTTCCTACTTCATTTCCACTAAATATTAATCAAGGTGGTAAAATACAAACGGATATATCCGATTTATTTATAGAAAAACAGGAAAAAACAAAGAATGTTAACATATAATTAATATCTGTGTCGTAAATGACCCCGACATATACGTCACTTCTACCCAATATTTGTGTACGCTTAAGGTCAAACGGGTAACCCTGACTAACTCTAGTCGATGCCCGATCGGGACCAATAATATAGGGACCAGCCTGAAACGTAACTGCCTCCGCCAAGAGGGTGCGTGAGGGAATTTCTCCACGATCCAACAGGGCGATTGAGGAATGGGAAGTACTCCGGCGGGTGTTTCTTGTTAACACCCTGGGAGATAACAGAAGTGAGCGTTTGAGATTACAATCCATCGCTTATCGCAGAAAGCAGTTCGATATTCTGACTGTTCTCACGTTCCTCACTCACATGGACTGACCTGGTGTCTGAACTCGTGGTTTTGATGGTCCACATTGCAGAAAGGAGCCCTGTATTTTCAACAATCTGCTATGACCCTCGTTCCATTCAACTCAATAACAGCCGTAAGGCTTTTTCATATATATGTATAAGATTCGTGAACTTTTATGGAGGGAATAAAATCCATTATTCTTAAAGAAACATTTTCGATTAAACTATATTGAGAGGGCCTCTCTTTTCCACACTCTTCTTCAGCTCCTTCTAGAAATGCTTGATGGGGTTCAAATCTGGGCTTGGAGAAGGCCACTTGAATACAGTAATGAAGTTCTGCCAAGTATTTCGGAATAGATTTCCTGGCATGTTTAGGATCGTTGTCTCGTTGAAAGGTGAAATGAAGATAAGCAAAATGGCAACAAGAAGAAAGCCCCCTCGGCTTTTTGAGTTGGCTCGCCTCCCTCCGGAGCAGAAGCATGCGACCTACAACAAAGAGAGTGAAATAAAATGGAGGAGGCCGGGCCTCTCCAAAAGGTCATATAGACAACAAGTCGGTTTACACGAACCCTTTCTGAGTACGAGTGACAAGCGGTAGCGATCTCGATCTTCCCGGTACCGGCACAGGAAACAAAGTCGGGCCACACCAACCCCAAGGGTAGGTGATTTATAAAATTCCGAAAACCTTCTTTTTACAATAATAAAAACTCGACAACGGCCACTTCCATAATATTGAAGATTTTTTAACTACATAAGTCGATGAATTTTCAGTCGAAATTTATTTGCAAATATGGTAAATTCAACGTCAAAATTATCCCTTTTACAAACAATACAATCATTGGTATCAATCTTCGAATTATCTAATATATATTTCCGAGTGTCTGTTTGTATGTATATATATATGAATGCTATACAAGGCTACTTAGATTAATCCTGAAGGCCAACAAAGATCACTATAGGAGGTAACTTGACGCGTGTAGTAACATAGGCTACTCGATTCGGCAAACGTGGCGCCACTTGGTTGTCAAAAGGCAAACTAATACTTGAAAATGCTTAGATATATTTAAATGTGAATCTGTTACACCGTAGACTTAGCAATTGGGTTCTTCTCTACATACATCTAAAATGAAATGAAAATGAAGGTCAAAAACGAACAAATCAGCCAAACCTTCCCTCTTCCCAACTCTCTCTTAAGAGTGGCCAAGGCGAGGGGATAATGGGGAGGCTGAGTGTTCATTTGTACTCCTCCGCACACTCATTGTCCAGAGCCTCAGTAGGATCCGGGCAGCGTGTATAGAGTAGGTAGGAGTGAGAGGGAGGAGTAGAGACACGAAAGTAGATTTAGGTAGTCATGGGACCTAATGCTTAATCTGAGATCCGAACCAGAATGTGTAGTATGTTAACTTTTCTACTTAATTTCTATTGCGTTTCCCTTGTCCACCGTGTCCGCTGTGAGTTGTATGTGTGAGTGTGATAGGCGAGAAGAAAAATGATGAAATTCGATTGAAAGTAGAGATTTAAAAAGACATGAATCTGGTTGTTTACGACAAGTCTTTTGTATCCCGAGAAACGTCGGTTACCGTGGCTACTATTTTAATGAAACTGAATATGAAGAACCATTTAAAAGTAGATAACAAAATAATGAAATATACATTTAATTAAATAGAAACTTTCAATGTCCACAAAAATTGGGGGAATTTCTTTAAAATTGGCCTCCGATTGGATTTAAGTTTTACTTCAGAGAAAAGCAGATTAAAGCCATTATAAGCAAAGTACAGTCCAAATGAAAAAAATAAGCGTCTTAAAGCAGGGATTGATATATAGAAATGCAGACATAACAAGAAAACAACATAGTTATCTCATACCCAATGGAACAAATTACACTGTATAACAAAGTTCACTGTGAAGAAAGAAAATATAGATCTCATGTGCACATTATTATACAGTTGTGTGAGCCGATTCAAATTTGCTAACAAAGATTTCCCATCACGTAACATTTTATTGTAAATTGAAGATTTAATAATTATGCAATTAATACCGCTTTCCACGATATCAAAAATGTATTTCGCTCCCAAGGTCAAATTAAATGTGTCATATGAAATTAATATGGGAAGATTTAATAAATCACCATGTTTGTTATCATTATATAATATATTAACTTACATTTTATTAGTTACTCCTTCGTTTGTAAGACGTCTTAAGTTCAGGTTATAACCGAAGGCAGCCAGCATATCAGGGCTACATTTTCCCTAATACCAGTTTTCAATTGACGCTATAATTTGATGGAACCATCTCCATGACCATCACCGCATTCTCTGGAAAGAAGGAGAGATGAGAATGAAGAAACTGTATCTTCAGCGAAATATTGCATCCGAAATCTTATTAGCACTTAATTAGGCTCTCCACAGAAGTCCTTTACATGCATCTTTAAATGCATGACAGGCCGCTAGCTCACTTCCATTCATTGTTGCCTCGTAGTCCTCATCAACTAGAAGTTGACGAATCTGAGGGCCAAGGAATATAATTTTTTTAATCTTTGCATAACTTATTTCAGGGAAGATCGCTTTGAAGTACTGGCAAAATGGCTTCTTATGATGCAGTGCTTTGGTAAATTGCTTTATTAGTCCTAGTTTTATGTACAGTGGTGCAAAATGATTCTCTCCTTCTTAACTAGTTGACCATGAATTACATTATGGCATGCAGGCTTCATAGTTTCCCGAGTGGGCCATTCTGAAAGTACAAAATATCCTGATCTGGTCCTACTGTTCCACTTGCAAAGGAAGTACATGAACATGGTGTATAGAGTTTGTAGCCCAATAAGTGTGGCTACTCCTTTTAAGTCACATAAATTACCTATTCATGCTCCTTGTAACTTATGCGGTCTAGAATGAAAGCAAGGTTCTCATATGTCTCTCTTAAAATGACTTAGTGAGCAACTGGAACTGAAGGGATGTTGCTCCCAATGTGCAACAGAACTACTATTATGCTGTAAAGGCAAGCATCTATTAATAACCTCCACTCCTCTGGTTCATAGATTAGCTCTAGGGTAATTAACCTGTGTCTGATATCATTCAAATAAGTCAAGTTGTTTTCAAAAGTGAAGAATTGATGTAGATTTACAGAAAGCTTCATGAATACTGTAGTTTGAGCATGTTCATCAAACATGCTCCATTGTTGCAGACTTGAGGTGAGAAGTTCACTTTGTTACTTAGTAAGTATTAGATGACGAACTAGATCATTAAGTTCCGGTTGAGGGATGAGGTGTTTGTTCTTGTCAGATTCAAACTGTGCCACATATGGTGTATCTTGAGATTCTGAATCGTCTGAATTGCTCGTGCAATCGCTTCGTAGTACAGAGGTAGTACAGGAATGGCACTTTACTGTAGAACTGGACGAATACTAGATTGATTTCTTGCCTTTTCTGTTGCGACCTGCAGTGGATATTACTGGCTGTGATCTCTTACAGAAATAGTCGAAGTACAGCATAGTATGTATTTAATATTATAAAGTGATACATTTCTTGAAAATATATTAAAGACCAGGAAAGTAAACACATTGAATACTCACCTTGAATATCTGTTAATCAGAAGTAGCAAGCCTTTCTCCTTTCACCCAGGCAGAAAAGAAACTTATACACCTGACACAACATATATGAGGTGCCCAGCGTTTGTCCTGGTCACCGACTTTACATTCAAAGTACAGTTCATAAAGTTTCTTCACATGTTTAGTCAACTCTCTCTTGTATTATTTTTATGTAATTGATCCCCATATATAACAGAAAGTGGCGGGGGATTTTTCATTCTGTAGGTATTTTAGCTCTGTTGCCTGTAAAGAAAAAATGCTTTACTGTGGGAATAATAATATAAATAGTAAAACCAACAAATATTAAAATAAAAGTAAAAATAGGAAGAATTTATAGTAAGTAACAAAATCAGCAAGCGTTACGTAAGAGTTAAAACGTATTTAGACACATATAACTAAAGAAATATTAGGTATACTTCCATAAATTTCATTGGTAAGGTTGACAAATACTTTAGAAACACCCCGATTAAAATTTTATCAAAATCCGTTTAGAACTTTTAGAGTTGTGAGTTTCGGCCTAATCCTGTTTGCATTTAATCCCTACGGAACCATCAGTGTATTTAATGGAAGTAAGATGGTAATTTACGAGAAACTGTAAGGTTATAGTAATAGCCATACAAAAGGTTATTCTTATTTCCGTTTTGTTTTATTGTTGTACAGTATTATTAATAATAACCATACAGGATCTAGTTCAGAATGTCGTGAGCACATCTACTACAGGATTTCACTAATTTCTCGCATTGTTCTGTTTGGAATTTAATCTATTCCTTTACAATCTTTAGCATAGATCTTTAACATGCGAAAGTTTCTAAGTCGTAATCTCATCAGCCGTAATCTAGGTAGGGTTTAAATCAGGGCTCTTTTCAAGCCAGTTTATCTCGTCTATATTTTCAGCATCCAAGAACTACTTCACTATAATTTTGTGATACGATGCAGTGCCATATGCGAAACAAGCTCACGTACTCCCAATATTTAAAGAAAGGAGACTTCATTCTTGATTGATATTTTTGTATATTGCGACAATTTATTGGCCGTGAAAACGAACGAGAAAACAGATTCTAGCGGTTGAAAACATGTCTCAGATCATAACGCTGCCACTTAGCAGGACATGCTGAGTAGCGTAGGCCAACCTAGCTGCTTTGTTCTTTTAACTTAATGAGTGGTTTCATTGGATATAAGTGTGAAATCAATCCCACTTCTCTCTCGCGATGCATAACAGTCTGGCGAGACACATTCAGGCTTAGTTTCTCTAAAACGTGAAGTGAACTACCAGCTACTATCTCAAATCTGTCTTTCATTGACATCCGTTACATCGTGAGATCTTCTATACAGGCGTTTTTTATCGAGGCAGACCACTATTATTTGTCGACTTGCATGACCCATTCTATTCCGTATAATTTATGAGGAAGCTATAAGGGAAATAGAGGTAGAGTAGTTAAGGAAGAAAATAATTGTGACGAAATGAGAAAAAAGCATTAGGAGCACCAAGATGCAAACATGCCAGGAGATGGCTAATCTCTTTCAGTTTAAAGAGCTTTCCTCTAAATTACACAAGGAAAATTAGTCGGTAGCTCTCCATTCACATCGGTGGCATTACTGGTTTTGTTACGATGATCATTTTTATTGCAGGCGTTGAGGACATTAACCAATCCTTCCCGAATCAACCGTGGTGCTTTGGTATAGTTACTCATCGAGAGGCTTAATTGGCTCATTGTTTTTTTTCGCAAGGAATAACATCTGCTTTGGAATTCCTTCAGCATTAGTATATCCTCATATTTATGCGCATTCCACTTGATGGTTCTGGTGCGTCCTTTCAATGTTATTAACTGATGTTCGAATTCTATATAAAATTCTTACTTTTCCTGTTTTCTGATTTAGAATGTTTCCTTAGTGTTCTCTGAAAATGTTTTTTTAGCGTATTTTTCTTCCATTTTGATTTCGCCATCTGTTCATCTAATTCGATTTTCTTCTTCGTTTAGTTTTGTTCGAAATTCTCTTAGTGTTGCGTGGTGATTTATGTCTTCCATTACTTTATATCGTTACTTATGTTGTAAGTCAATTATTGGTTTATTTAATTCTTCCTTAAATTCTCTTCTATAATATGGTGCTTAACGGGACGTAGGTTTACGGTATGATGCTAGCTTGATATATTTCCTTCGTTTCAGGGGCGAAAATTCTCTTGAATTTTGTCCATATGTAGATTGAAATTATTCTTCCCGTGGCTGTGGGAATTGAGTCTCTGTCTGCTTCAACCAACTGTTCCCTAAGCAGCTGTAGTTCTTCTTCTATCTATTCAAGAAACGCATTTTCTAAGTTCGCCAGTCCGTATTTTTGTAGAGATCTGCTTGTACTTTACCCAGTCTGCTTTAAGGCAATTTTTCTTTTATGTAGGTTGGTACTTGAAAAGGATAGGCCAGACTCCTTCCTGCATTGAGGTACTCCTTTTTACGAGGGGTGGTCAATAAGTTTTGCAATTTGGATATAAGGAAACGTGATATAAAGAAATGTGTTTTATTATTTTTCAATATACCTAACCTCGACTTCAATGCACTTGCGCCACTTATCCCTGAGGCTTCGAATTCCCGACAACCACAAATCTCCCGATTGCTGTTCAATATACTCCTGAACGGCGAGCTGGACATCTTCATCGTCCCCAAACCGGTGTCCACACAGTGCAGTTTTGAGCAGGTGGACTAAAAAGTAGTCGTTAGGGGCTAGATCTGGAATGTAGGGGGGATGGTTGTGCAACTCTGGCCTTGTGGACTTTGACGACGTTGTATTCGATCATTGGGCAAGAGATTTCTAGGGACCCAACGGGCAGAGACCTTGGACCTGGCCAAATTGTCGTGGATGATGTTGATAACACTTCCATGTGATATTCCAAGTTCCCGCTTGATTTGTTAGACCTTCACCCGTCGATTTTCGAGGATCATCCTCTCCACACGGACCCCATTGTCCTTGTTGGCCACGTCTGACGGGCGTCCTGGACGGGGGTCATCTTCAAGGGACTCACGACCATGGCGGAAATCTCTATTCCAGCGAGAAATGTTTCATAGTAATGGGCGGTGTTTGTGTTCACTGCAACCATGCGTTCATGGATCTCTTTGCATTCTTGCTTTCCTTGGTCAAAAATTTGATCACTGCGCGGTGCTCAACCTTATCCATTGTTGAAAAATTTGTGACTGACGATCTGCGATCAGCTACTGCTCCTTAAATAGACGAGGCAGGAGCGTGCGGCTGCAGATCCTGACTTACCATAACTTGTCGTTACACCCCCACAAACAGCCATCCCCCTTCCTCTGTTTTGCCCTACCGATTCGCAAAACTTATTGACCGCCCCTCGTATGATGTACATGTAGATTGAAAAGTTGGGGGTCTAGTTGCTGGACGATGTTCCTGTTTTGCCGTTCGTTCTCGATTATTTGGATTCCCTACAACTATAATTTCGATCTCCCGTGAATATGGTGGGGCTCTTGTGTTAAATATAGTCGTGGACGTCTCAATATGGATGTAAACGCAACTTGAGGGTTGTTGCCCCATGGTAATGACTATTTTGTCGAAGCACTTGTCTAAATTTATTGTAAGCTATAAATCTTTTAGATCCGTCATCTGCCTGCACTTTATTCCCTTTCTGAGAGTACTTTATTGTTGTTAACATTTCAGAGTTCCAAAGTTAATTTCGTCAGTATTTATGTCAGTTTTATGTTCTGAAATAATGCTAATATCTGAATAGACTTTTCTAAAATTATTATCCTATTGAACTCTTTTGTTCGTCTATCCGTTGGTTTTACTATAAGAGATTCTCTAGTTACTTGTATGCATTTCCTTCATTGTATGTTATTATCCACTAGGTTTCCTTGGATCGCAGAAGGGGATGGGCTTCTCTTTTTGTTCTGAATCTGTTTTTTTTTCATTCATAGTTTCCTTAATTGCCTGAATATCACTTTTAGTTGAACTTTGTGATCTGATCTATTTGTTGTAGCCCCCCATAATTCTATGCTAGTAGTGGGGTCCCTGTTCATTTTCTCTTCGCTGTCTCGTTTTCCCTCTTGAGATTCCTGTGATTGCACTTCTGGAGTTGCAGATTCTCCTTCGTTTGGTTCAAAACAAATTTCCCTTTCAGAAGATTAACCCTGAATATCTTGGATCAACCAAGGATGATGGCAGCTTAAGTGGAGGGAATCCATTGTTTTTTAGCTTTATAGATTGCCATATTTGGCAAGGCATGAGTAATTTTGCATCTGCGTCGCCGAAGATTGACTTAATTATTTCCTTTTATTTATTATTCGCTGCTTTCTTCCTTATTTTTCCTTGTTTTGTGGGTAGTGGAGTGCTATCGTGCGATGGTCTCCGTTGATGTTGATGTAATTTTTGTATTTAGAGTTACACTCTTCGAGTCTATACCCGACATGGCCGCATTATAAAAATATTTGATTTTATTTTTATTAGGGCAGGTCGCCTAACTCGAAATCCTCATGGAGATTTATTATATGTCACAGAGCGTAATTGCTTCACTCTTCTCTTCATCCTGATGTATCGATAATACCATCATTACCAGTCTACAATACAAATGATCATACACAGGGATCAAATTTTACATGTACACGAAACGTTATAGATTAGTGTTCTCTAGTTTTTGACTCCACCTTTCTTCAAATACCCATAACGATCTTCTGAACATTTTTTATCTGTTATTCTATGAAATGATACTCGGACGCCTTTGGAAGCGAATTTCCAAGAATCTTCTGCTCTATTTTCGTGTACATAAAACGAGGATTTACACTATTTGTCTATTAGGGCCTCTAGTTTTGGATGGTACTTTAGGAGAGAGTTGCACATCCATTGCTGGCTCCTCTGTGGGCGAGTAATCAAGGAAGCTCAAAACTCTCCGGAAACAGACGGGGGCATCTCCTACAGAAATTCTCTAAGAAGAAAAAGTGAAGTTGGAGGAAGTGAGAATGTGTGGAAGATATATAGCCGCATATCTTCCTAGGGGCAGAAAGGGGCCAAATAGCAGGCATTCCTCTGGATCTCATCTGTAGCACAATTTTTCGGGTGCAGCCTTCCTGAACTGAGCTGCGTTGGGCATTGAAGACGGGTGTCGTTGCATTGGTAATGACCTTTTTCCCTCCTGAAATAAGTTGCTCGATTCCGTGGCTTCCCCAAAACGGAAATTACTTCGAATGAAAATACCATTGACTTGGTACCTCAACATCTGGGTGGTTCCGATTCATTCCCTACTATTAAATGGTTCAAGAACCTGAAAGAAAGGAGGATTCTTTTTCTCTCCTGCAAACTCTTGAACACAACACCTCTTTATCCTCCTTTGGGGATAATTTCACAGGCATCCAAATTCCATACACCTTTTTATACACCTCTTCAGGGCTTTGCTGAGTGGAAACGCCGCTTCTGATTTTACCAAAGTTAAACCACATTGGTTGCGGTTAAGCACCGAATGGAGTTGCGATTCGGGTCGCATTCCGGTGGCTGTCATACATCGTAGATACCCCTGGTTCAGGTCTCAAATTAATCAGTATGTCTCCCCCCTGATTTAAAATGGCAGATCGGGGGCAATAAAAAGTCTTTAAGGGCGGACCGAGGCGGCTCTGTGTCCTGGAAGGTCCTGGATCCTTCAGGCAAGGTTTCTCGTGTTGAATCCACAGCTTCTCCTACGTCGGTTTTAAAAAGATCAGGTCTTTCTGAGGATACCCATCCAAAATCATGTTTCTTAACCCTCAAAAAAAACAATGCCTGCCATTTCGCCACACCACCCCTTCAGCATCCACAGCACACACTTCGTTCTTCATCGTTCGTATCGCATCGTCGTCTTCACGAAAGTCGTGAACCAATGTCAAACAGGAGGCCATAAAGGTTTTGGTCATCCATGAGTCAACGGAGACAACAACTAAAGTAAAAGAAAACTCAAAACAACCACAACACAAATCAAATAAATGTCTGAAAATAACCTTCAACCTTTACTTACACCCGATCACTTCAGGTGTCCAATAACGTCAAAATACATTACTTTCCGATCCCTCTGATATTTTCACTACCTCTTATGACTCTCAATACCTTTAATAGTATTAACTAAATTTATTGAATCAAGACTAAAGACATCATCTATTTCTAGCTATAAATCTGTACCAGATATCCTTGTTAGATGGCAGTCAAAAAACAAACTAACCCGTAATTATTCGTGTCCACCCAAAACAACGACTAAAATATATTTAAATTGAGACACTTTCTGATAAGGATTAATCAAATGAGTAATTAACAATCACTAAAGGATGAATCCAGGACACAGAAATCGCCCTTCTGAGTTAAGGGTCCGAAGATACGAGCTTGTGTCCCAACTAAGTAATTTCGCCCCCACTTTGATCGTACGACTTCCCCCTCCCCCCATTTATTTAACCCAACATTATTTATCTCTTTTACTTTTTCTTATTTTCTCTCTCTTCTACCTTCCTCTCTACCTACTAATGGAACATTCCTTCGTTGAATTACACGATCTAGTTTTCTACAAAAAAAAGATTGGTAGCTTTTGAAAAGTTTTCTTAAAGTTTACTTAATAGGTAAGTAAGTGGTGAAGTCCGGAGAAGTGAAAATGACTGGAAGGCTAAGAGCGTGAGTAGCCAGAAGAGGAAACTACTTGGTGCGTTAAGGAGGTCACGCAACTGCTTCACCTGCCCCTTACGGAGTAGGAAGGAAGGCTTTATGAAGAAATCAGTCTGATTAACGGCGTCAAATACTAACATTTTCAGGGAAAGAGGGCGTTAAGAGAGGCATTTGGAAGGTGTAGGTGTAGGAATGGAGGGTATCGAACCTGGCTGGCGCGACCGCAGCTACGATTGACCAAACTCTGTTGGCGAACTAGTTGCACACTGCGGAAGAACAGGGGCGATTAGGCTCAGTACTCGTTCGACCCCCGAAAAGATATTTAACTTGCAGGGCAGTTGGGTTTGTTTATAATCCGCCGTTCCGTCCAGCCACTAAGGATTATCAAAGTAATCCCAGATAGAGTATCCCCAAACCAATAAAGCCAATACCCTGGGATAATCTGCATACATTTGATTATGTCATCAACCAGTGGGTTCGCCATATTGATTTTCTATCACAAGACTCTAGGCTTGCAACTAATAATAAAAAGATATATGTATACATATAATCAGGTCCTCTTATATATATATATGCTCTGATTCCAAATATTTGTCTCGCTTTCCTTTGAATGACCCCAAACAAGAGCTCTTTGCAACACCCCAAGGCAAAGCATTTCCAAGAATCCATGACTCAATTCCTGAAATAATGATTTAAGTCCTGCTGATATCTAAATTCCTATCTGGATCCCTCTCATCTCGGTGTTTTTTTGTTAGGTTTTTGTGATTCAAATCAACTAAAATTATTCGTTTTTAAAATTTACTGCTGATATCAATTCCTTTGTTATTCAGTACTTTTCTCCCCTTCCCCCGCCTTTTGATCACCAACAGATTCCTCTTTTTTTGAAAGGAGTCTGGTAATTAAAACAACGCGGCCTAAACACCACCGGAAGGAGGGTCAACATCTCTATCCTCAGAGATCCAGATCGATTGGTGTTCGAACCCTGTAACAATTCAAAGTAACATATGCAAATGAACCCAAGTTTAACTGATTTGATTTTACTATTTTAAATTTGGAGTCTATCAGATAATTATCATCGAGTTCGTCATTGTTAGAAATAATTGTATTTAAACCAACCCAAAATCAAGCAAATTGTAAAAACTCTAAATCCTAAAATACAAACAAAACCAAATCACATAATTGGAAAAAAATCGCAGAGGGTCAGCAAGCATATTAGTAAAAAATGGCAACAATACTAAATCGCAAAAATGGCCTAATCCTCAATAAAATAATAACAACAACTCTAAATCACAAATATAGCAACCACTGCAAAACACTATAAGGTAAAAAACCCAAATTTTAAAATGAAAACAAAATAGTGAAGTTCAGAAATAAATATAAGTATCAAAATTTTGTGAATTTTCTAAAACCCAAAGAATTACAAATGGTGAAGTTCCCAAAATTTATTTTTATATATCTTCTTCGATAATTATATTTTAGCAACGTGATATTTTGAAAAGGGGAAAATTTAGTTTAGAGTTCCTTTTTAAAATTATTATAATGGTCGAAGTTCAGGAAATTGATAATAATTTAACCAGGCTGCTTTTTGTTTGATTTTAAATTTTAATCTTAGTAGCGAAGTGCAAACTCCCAGCGCAAGGGGTGAGTGGCGAAGCCATTGCCTGGTATTATTATAATTTGAAAAATTTCCTATTTCCTAGTCAAACAGAACCTTCCTGTTTATACCCTTTCGAGTTTTAACTTCTCTGCTTTGGACTGCTTAACCTTATCACAACTAAATTATTCCTCGTCATTCTGGTGTAGCTAAAATGTTAAACCTCTTACGCACTCATAATATCCGCTATTCGGTAGAAAACTTAATTGATACAGTGCTTTTGGGGAGCTGTTATATTGATGCATTAAGTTGTTTGGTTTGGATAAATAGAGTCCCCCGGGCGTGTCCGATGCAGTGAGACGCCAGAGTTTTGTAAAGATCTTTGATCAAATGGCGAGGCAATGTCAAAAAGTCTATCCGCAGTAAGAATGATTGCACGTTGAAATGTAAAATGAATGTGCACAGTAAGAAAGAGTAAAGGGAAATGAGGAAAAAAATTGTCTTCCAATTTACTGAGACAATTCAATCTTTGTGTTCAAGCAAAAGGATCACATTTTCAACACATTGTAATTGTATTAAATGTTCTGACGGGGGAGATAATTTGAGATAATTTTTTACACTACACTCAATCTGTCGTGTAGAAATACTGGGAAACATACCTAAAAGAAAGGTTGCATACAAATTCTGGATGAAGAACTACAGACTAATCGTAGAAATCAACTTATACTATGCGCCGCAAATGTTAAATCAATCAAATGTATAAAAAAATAATCAACAATCAAGATTCATTCGATGTATAATAATTATATTGAGAAAGTATATTTAAAAATGGATCATGTTTTGTTGCCTTTGTTATTGATGGATGCATGGATGTATTGAAGCTGTTCTCATGGCGCACACTTCACGGTGCTTGCCCTGTAAGTCAATTTTATAAAAATGGCACTTTTAAGATTTAATTTTCAAATTTAAAAGAGGATAATGGATAGAGGATGTTTGATAGGATGGATCTTTACATGTGTTGATGATTTGAATGGATATATGTTGAATAAGTTAAAAAATTCTTTGGCATGTTGTTATATCATTAGTTATTTAGTAAAAGACCATTTTTCCTTAGAAAACTTGCCAATCCGGGATGAATATTTTGTCCTATAAATATTAGGCGGATTTTGGGCTGAGTCCCACTTCTTTCAAAGGGGCGATAGCGGCGTTTTATTACGACGAAGGTGGGCAGCTCCCCGATGATATGGGTCGTTCTTAGGGGGTTTAAGCAATCTTGGCATTAAGAGGGGGGCGTTTTTTTCATTAGAGATCCGTACGTCATTCTGGTGTGGCCGATTCGTATTCAGAATATTGCAACTTTTTGCTGATGTGAGATTGTCGGTGGTTTCCACGCTGACAAACTTGGGACGATGTGACGAATTTTGTTTGAGCCCCTAAGTTTGTCCCATCTGGCACACCAAGTTTTCCTGAGTGTGTTTGCATTCTTGTAATCTCGATACGGAATTTGGTGGCTGAGTGGGCGTATGAATGGTTGCGCCCGATTTTAGCTGCTTTATCAGCCTTTTTATTCCAATGTATACCTGTGTGCGCAGGTACCCAGCAGAGTGAAATTTTTTTCCAATGTTTCGTTTATATCTTGGAGTATTTGATGTAGGTCATCCAGTTTTCTGGAGCAGCTTGTAGGCTGCTCCAGGTGTCGGAATAGATGGTATATTTTTCTAGTCATTCCTGTTCGTGTATTCATCTTGCTGCGTACCTCAGAGGGTAGTATTCTACCGTGAATATGCTTGCTGTTTGACATAGTGTCTAGGTATAGGTATATTGCTCAGATATCATTGCAAATCCAGTCCCGTGTTCTGTTTTCGAGCTATCTGTGAATATTTAGACCAATGATGTTCTTCTACTTGGTTAAGGAATACAAGTCTGCGTTCCGTAGTGTTCCTTGTAAGTTAATATTCCTGCAGATTTTAACAGTGTTTTTTCAGGCTAGGTTTGCGGGTACAACAAGTCATGAATGGTATTCACTGTAATTTTAAACTACTCCATCAGGAGTCGCGCGTTCGCTTTCCAAGTGGTCGTGAGAGTGACGGGCTTGGTTTACCCTCTCGTTTAGAAAGGATGCGGCGGTCGGCAAGGTAGGGGTTCTTTTGGCACGTGCGTATTAGCGCAGTGAGATTTCCGCCATCAGCAGGTCCAATGTCATTTTCCCTCTTTCACATAGGCGGAGGCGCCCACAGCGTGCCTAGGAAGTCCACTGACTAAAGGTCAGGGGACCTCTCTTTTATTTTAATTTGAAAAATATAAGGTTTTTGACCATTTGTCTAATGATCCTAACAGAGAAGACAAAAAACAAGGAGGGTGACCA
Source organism: Ceratothoa steindachneri (assembly GCA_963969495.1). Lineage (NCBI taxonomy): Eukaryota > Metazoa > Arthropoda > Malacostraca > Isopoda > Cymothoidae > Ceratothoa > Ceratothoa steindachneri. Next base: position 206,933,959 of record OZ018324.1, on the reverse strand, counting down.
TGATAACAGGGTCTTAATAAACAGGTGGTACTTTTTAGGAAAGAGACCAAAAGAAAAGACAAAACAAATAACAAGGAAAAAGGGGAAAAACTATACAAGATTAAAAATAAAAGGGGGGAAAGGGAGGGCGGGAGAACGTCTTGCTCGTTCTAGATCCAAAAAACGACCGTCCAGATGCTTGGGCGCGTCTGCTTATATAGTCACAGGCGGAGGCGCCCACAGCGTGCCTAGGAAGTTGCGAAGCTTCTGGACGGTCGATCTGCTGGGTTGTGAGCGGACCTGACATAGGCCAGGTTTCTGGATGCCCTCCTAAAGGAGGCCGTGAAGGCCACAAGAGCCCTAGTTGAGAAGGCTGTGAGGAAACGCGTGGGGAGCTTTCCTCTCTTAAGGTTCCAGAGCGCACCCTGGTTGTCACCGAAGAGTAAGGCTCGGGGGGTGGCAATGAGGGCCAAGGTGAGGGCGAGTGATTCCAACTCAAAAATGGAGGCGTTCCAGGACCGCACATCCCAGGCAATCGACTCACCCTGGCACCACCAGGCAAAGCCGGTTGTTGAGGCGTCGACGAAGATGCCGGGCCTTTGGCCTTGGGGCAAGTAAGAGATGTCCACTTCTGGTGGATAAAAGGGGCCAGAGAGACCAGGGTGCCGGGGTTCTCGCGGAAGGGCGGGAAGTGGCACAACTGCACCCAACAGTGGGGCAGGCGAAGGGGGGGCAACACAAAGTTGAGAAGGCCCGCTAGCCTTTGCCAGCACTTGTTGCTGACAGGGGTGGTAGCCAGAGTACGAAGGGCGCGTTGGGTTTTCTCCTTAAGTGGGGTGGTAAGCTGGACCTTTCTTGACTTCAAATCGATGTTCCATGCCAAGTAACTAAGTCTTTTACTTGGAACAGACACCGACTTGCGCCAGTTCACGTTGGCCGAACTTGTCTCGGCAAGTTTGAGGAAATTACGGAGGGCTTTCCTGGTGCCCACAGCCAGGACATCATCCATGTATGTGAAGGCCTTAACCCCAGCAGCGTGGGCCCACTGGTTTACGACCGTAGAGGTGACCATCTGCATAAGGAAAGGCGATCCACTGAAGCCCATTGGCAGGCGGGTGAATCTAAAGGATTCCTGGTTGACGCGGAGTCCAAACCAAGGCCTGGCTGCGGGGTGGAGCCGTAAATGATAGAAGCCGTCTTTCAAGTCAAGCTTGACGGCCCATATCCCCTGCGTGTCGTTGAAAATGTTCTTAATTGAGGGAAGGGAGAAGGAGGGGGGCTCTTAGGCCCATGAAGCTGGAGACATGTCATAGATTAATCTGGCGCACCCATTACGTTTGGCGACGCCGAAAATTCTATGCGCACACCTAATGTGTCCGCGCTCCAGTATGCCCGTCTCGAGGAGGTGGTTGACCCATGGCATGTATGATGACGAAGAAGCCTTCCAGCACTTGTAGCCTTTGTTCAAGAAGACCTTAATTCCCTTACTCATGTTAGCCTTAAGAAGGTGGGAGGAAGCCGTAGCAGAGTCAAAGGAACCTGGTGGCTCAACGTCCAGGGGAACATCCCCATCCACTCTAGGGGTCTCCTGCCAAAGGGGGTCATTGCACAGGCTGACCCATTCTTGATCGGCATTGCCCTCTTGAAGGTTGTTGTCGTTATTATTGTTGCCGTTGTTCTCCTCGCGGTTGTCGTTGTTGTCATTATTGTCACCCCTGAGAATATCAGGGGGGCCGCTTGCGGGGTCCAGAAGGAAATCGGGGCTAGGAGGGGGTCTGATGTCCTCCGAGGTGGCGGTGGAGCAGACGGAGGGCGAAGGAGGGGGGAAATTGAGGATGGAAGGTACGGCAAGTCCCGGAAGAGGGATACAGCTAATAGTCCTAAGAGGGGGAGAGGGCGAGCGAATCCTAAGGTTGCCCAGTTCCACAGCTGTGGACGTGAAGAAGTCCCTCAAGGGGGCAGGCTCGTCAATGCGTAAAGCGCCGAGTTCAGAGGCGGCCGCTTCGAAGAAATTAGCGAGGAGGTCACGGCGTCTTCTTGAAGGGAAGACTGGCGAAGGGACACCAACACGAGGGAAGCGGGTACGACCGATCACAGGGGAGACAGCACGTTCACAAGGGAAGAGGGGGGCACAAGGAGTGGGAACACTGTATTCACTAATATCTTGCTGTACATCCTCCGACGACATGAATACTTCAAGTATCTCCACCGACGAGAATGAGACATCCGGTGAAGGACAAGGCACAGGGGGTGGGACAGGGCCCAACCAGTGTCGGCGCATCCATTCGTCGTAGTCGTGGCCGGGGACGTTGGAGGGCGGGAAGTGTTGGACGCCCCAGAGCCTCTGGGCGGCGGGGGGAAGAGGAGGCACGCGAGTGCCGAAGATGTAGTTCCTGTCCAAAGGCAAGGGAGATGAGGCGATCGAGGAGGAACTGGAGATGTCGAAAATAGAAGCCTCAGAGTCAATGGAAAGGGAAGGCGAGGGGAACCGAAGGGACGAGGCGGGGGGGCTGAGAGAGCGAAACTCGTCCGAGGTGGCGGAAAGGGAGCGCTGATCAAGGCCCATGCGTCGGCGGGCACGGAAGACGCGCATCTCCCAACGCCAGTCGAGGGAAGCTCTAACGCCTTGCAGGAACTCTTGAGCCCGCTCTAGTCCTGCCCGCAACGCGTCTCCTAGGAGCGCGCCGTGGGGGACCCCGAGGGTACCAGGACCCATACGCGGGCGGAGGTCTCGTCGGCTGCCGTAGGTGCTGAGGGTCATATTCAAATCCTGACTCGATTGTGGATTGTGACCGGGCGTCCTGCACGGCCGTCGACCAACCGTACTTAAGAACCGTAAAGTACAATCGAAGGCGTTGGTGAAGACGGTGGTAGTCGGTGGAGGGGACGGCGTATCTAAAGGGCCAAAGGGCCAAGAGGGAGTGAAGCTCCTCGCGGTCGCGATGCTTAAACTGGGGAGAAGCTATGTTGTCCTTTAGTTGCTGGATGACGTAAGTCCAGTTTGCGGCGGCGTACCTCTGGATGTCAATCGCCACCGCGCGAGATGGCTGCTCGCTTGAATGCGCAATAGCCGGTTGAGGTAATTCGTCGTGAAGTTCTTGACTGGAATGCTCGGGTCGCGGCAGCGACCTAGGGGTCTCGGGAATTTCCGCAGGAAAAGCGCGGGGACCAAGAGATAGGGATCTAATCTCCGGGAGTTGGTCGTAGCAGGGTGGGCCCGACGTACCCCTATCGAGGGGCAGCACCCGGCGCGCAGGAAGGACTGGCGAAGATCTGTCCAGAGCGGGAGCGAGCATGTAACGGCTTTCTTGCGACGTAACGGACTCCTCGAGGACTGCACCCGAGTCCGGCGGGAGGTCCTCTTCTTCTTCGGGAGATTCAGAAATGTGTGATTCCGCAGGGGCACGAAGGCGGGAGGTGGGGACGAAACCTATGGATCTCGAAGAGCCTCCTCTGTTACTCATCTCTCGGAAACCTAAAAGGTGCCGAGAAGGAACGCTCGAAAGCGAAAGAGAGTAGATGAGTAGGGATGGAGAGGAGGAGAGAGAACGTCTTGCGCAGTGAGATTTCCGCCATCAGCAGGTCCAATGTCATTTTCCCTCTTTCACATAGAGGACTTAGTATAGGTGATGATGTACAGGCACAGATTGTCGCTGGCAACCTATTTTATTAGTTTGAAAGAGTCTTTTTCAGGCAAAACAGTATATCTCCATACCGGATTCCAGTTTAGGGCAGATAATTGAGCGGTATAGGAGAAATATGTTTTATCTGTGGGATCCCCATTCGTGTCTAGGCACTATTCTCAGAATGTTTGTAGCTTTTTTAGTGTTTTATCGAGCATCTCTCCTAGAAAGTTATGTTTTCGAACTACTGCTATTCGTCGCCGGTAGATACATAGATATGTTGAGGAGTACCTTTTTGGCAATTTCTTTTGGATATACCAGGTATTGCAAAAGATTTGTTACACTCGTCTTCGACGTTCTCAACAAAGAACACATGATATTATTGCAGTAAGACACGTTATTATTGTTTTAACATATAAATATATGTTTAAATTATGGTATTAAACAATGTGCTCCGAATTTCCTTAACGGCAAGCACGCTCACCAGCGGAAATCTAATAGCGGCGCACACGTTGCGAACGAAGTCCTTCCTCATGCTGGCCCACACGAGGTTGACAGGCCACAAAGCCTAGCATCATCAAGGACGCCGGAAGTTTGTTCCTAGAGACAAACAGGACCTTTAGAGATATCCTGGCCGAAGCTTATCTTAAAGTCGGTCATTCTACTTGGTGATGACCGGATAAACCGTGAAGGTTTATTCATTAGAAAAAAAGAGAATTCAATTGTCATGAGTGTTCTAGTCGTTAAAAAGGCGACGACGGCAGTGCAAAAAATTTAATATAACATATGATTTGTGAGCATACACCTTTCCATGCACTTCAAGCCTTTGCTACACTCCTACCTAACGGTCTTGGACACCCTGGACACCGGGGTTTTCTGCTTCGCGAGCGCCGCTTTCACTTTGAGCTGAAGAGCAACTTCGAACGCCTTCTTAACAGCCAAACGGTTGGCAAATTGAGGCCTGCCTGAATGAGGTCAATCTTTGAGGTCTTTCCCGTTCTTGAGCCTCTCCACGAATTTGTAAAGGTCATTCGGCTCAAATTAAGCCGCTTGACGATGATGGACTTGTTGTGGCCAGCACGATGGAGTGCAGAGATCTTGGTTTATTCCATTCCATCTCGACACACAATGGAAAAGGCGTTTTAATGACACGTGCTGGAAAAGTAGAACTTTGGCAAAACCAGATAAACAACAATGTAGGTGTTTCTAATTATCCTGGCCCCTTTTTAATTTCAGGTAAAGTTATTAAATAAAATTTTGAATTTGTAAATTTGCGTTAAACTGTATAAATGAAGTTAATTTAAAATTGTTTTTTAATTGTTCTATTGCATCATGCTGAGTGTTGAAAGCATATTGACTTTCTCAGGGTTCAATTTGTAAATTATAAACCAACGAAGAGACCACGCTTAGAAAGTGAGCAAGGAACGAAGTGACAAAAACGGATGAATGACTTGAAATCATATTAAAAAATAGATATTTGATATTTAATTCAAATTCGCAACTAATTGATCATAAACACATTCGTTATTTGGAATATTTCATCTATGCCAAAAGTGATTTAAGATTGCTGGGGCAAGTAGGGGCCTCGATTCTGGATAAATAGTCGATGGAAAAATTAATGTAGCCTTCTCTTGTACATAATATTGACTCAAAATTACTTGCTTCGAGTCTCGTTTGAGTAATATGGGACCATTTTGCTACTGTCGCTGACATTAATCAAATCGGAAGAGGGCGTTTCGTCCTCGTGCGAGGGAGCAGTTCTTCGCTCAACCAGTCACCGATTTTCGACTTTTACGAGCTTATCTCACTGAAATCGGCTTTAGGGAGGAAGCAAATGTTCCCAATGTCTTCTGACGCCTTCTCAGGTCAAGCGAGCTCAAATATCTAGTAAATTATTTGCAAGGAATAGTTTTTATGCACTTATTTGGGCAAAAGAACAGCCATTAGATCGAAATTAACAAAGATCGAGGAAAACTAAGCAGCCGAGCTTATTATGAATGCCTACCAAACGAGGTAATCTTGGTCCGAGAGGAAGAAAGATATAAGAAATAGAAAATCAAGGACATCAACAGACTCATATTATTGAATAAGAGGTATTGTGAACCATTTATGGTAATTAATAAAATTCCCTAACGCATGATAAAGTCTCCAACAGAAGGTTGTGAGTGTGAATTGTGGGAGCTGAGTTGGGATGAACGATTAATAGGCTTTCAATTACCTAAACTCTTCATATTGAAGATTAATGGTGTTTAAAAAGGTTCTTAAAATTAAATATGATTTAGAAGCTTATGTTTGTGTACAGAATTTATCGTTTGTCGAGTAATTGCCTTGAATTACAAGTGAAACTGGTGGGCATTCTCTAGTACAGAAAATAACTTGTAGTTTATTGTTGGAATAGTCAACGAGAATTGAAAATGCATCAGTATCCAAGATAAACAAATGATTGAAGGCTTGTGACGTTCAGTAACAAGGAATGTGTTCTTTGAATGGATAGGACTTGCTTCGAGTATGACTTGTGTCGGTGATCCAATGGGCTCTTACTTGTAAGGCTGGAATATCCACAAGAGGTTGTAAGTTGCCCAACTTAATACGAGTACTAAGTCTATTCTTATATCTCCTGGATTACGAAGTGATACTTGTGTGATGCGAGTAGATATGGGAATAGAGTCTTCAGCAAGATGACACTTGCACCATTGTCGTCTTCTTTAGTGCACATCTCCGAGGAAGTCTTCCTAGCGACAAGGATCTCAGGTGAGAAACTTCAATTACAATATAAAACCAATGACCTTCTTAAAATAAATTAAGGTCACGTATATGATATTAAAGGTTGTGGAGTTCTACAGAACTTGGCGGATTCAATGGGTACTATCCACTGCAAAAGCGTATAGATGTCAGAACACTCAAGGTATCTTCCTCTCTCTCGCCATACTTGTTCTTGCTTAGCCAAGGTATCCAAATGCGAATGATGATATGTCATACAGCCCAAAGGATTAGATATCCTCGAGAATGAGGACTTTTTGAGATAGGTAGTTTTGCGGGGGCCATTTTTCGGTGGTAATCTTTCGTAAGAAACTAAAGCCTCAGGAGGGAGGTGTGAATTCAGGACGCTAATTTTGCCACAGATAACGACTAGAGCTGGGCTATTCCTAGCATTGGCCTTTTGCTCCAGTTTAGAGTTCCAAGAAGACAAATGCAATTGAAACAAGATTTTGTCAAGAGCTATAGTGAAGGCGTCGAATTACGCCGGTGAATGAAAGTACATTAAAATGAAATACGAGTAAACAAAAGGCTTAATAACTTTATTTTTTTTAAGATCAACAGTGAAATAAATGAGCGCAATTTCTTTGTTGACAGAAAAGAGTTAATAAGGCTTAATGAAGGAGAATGAAGAACCAACTATGTACTTTTAACTTCAATGGACAATATATTCTATTCTTATATTTTAAAGGTTTTATTGACCTCTCTTTTTTTCCAAAACCAATATTAATAAAATATTACTTTTTCCCATATCTTATTTTTCCTCTTTTTCCACAACCAATATTAATAAAATATTATTTTCAGTAGTCTATTACGCCAAAATAAATTCTATATAAATGTCTAATCTAGATTTACACTGAATTAGAACAAAAGACGCGACAAAGAAATATTAAATCTGGTCCTTGCCTGTATGGCTGTACAAGCCTCTTTGGTCACTGTTTAATTAATTTCACAAAGTTTTTAGTTTCAGACTACCGGCTGATAGCGGAGAGGTTGTTCTCCAATGTCTGATACAATTGTGTTGGGAGATGTTAAAAACCTACAAAATTCTGATATAGCAGTTGCTAATAAATATTAATTTAAAAAAAATATATATTTCGTTTGCACGATTCGATCATTTGTCTATAATTTGCAATTACTGCACGGGGCATCTGGGGTTAATTGCAGTGTAGGAGGCGGAACCAAGCGTCGTTGAGCGTATCTCTAACAAAGTGTGTTCTTGAGTTAGGACATAAATTGTAGCGCTAAACGATTCCAGATAATTATAGTTTCTCAGGAAAAATTAAATAAATATTTCCTCAAAATGGTGATTTGTTTCTAAGGGCATTATTTTCTCTTGTGGTAATTTTGGAATTTTCTTTATGAAGGATTTTTAAAGCTAAATATATAATAAAATTTCCCCAAAGATAAAGCAAATCAAACCCTATCTTTTTACCACAATAAAGATAACTTTGGAAACTGTGTCCCATCTCCTCAGTAATAATAACAGAAAAAGGAGTTAAAATAATCGGTTAATTATCTACAAAACGATTTCCTTCTCCGGAATTCGACTTATTAATTTAGTTTAGGCGCTTAAATCAAGAGAAAAATATGGGTTAGGAAAAATAAAAAATAAAAATTCTAATTTGTATGAATTGTGTTTTGACATTTGAATCAGAGATTCTTGTAAACAGCATTCTCGTAAATAGGTTGGGAAAAAAATCCTAACTTTACCTCGCAAAGGAATGCCGTAGTAATAGTTACCGTGATTTGGGTCCAATCCTTACAAAAAATACACGAAATTTAAGAGACAAAGAGATGTTGTAAAGAGAAAGGGTCTCAGAAGGTCAAAATATTCTAACACAAGTGGATTTAACGGTACGATTTCTCAGTGAGTTTTGACAAAGTTTTTTTTGTATCGCCTAAGCAGAGGGAAAACATGTAAGCGTGTAGGCGTCCCGTAGTCTCCTTTTATATAACATCTTACAAGTGCACTCGAATTTTTATTCTCAAGGAAACATATGATAGAAGGTGTTCCCTTGACCAATTTTGTCAAAGTAGGGAGAGTGGCGTGGTTCTTCGCTTACACACAAACTTTGCTGTAGGATTAATGACAGAGTAAAGCGGCCATTGGAAAAGTGTATATGGCACCAGATGAGATAAAAGAAGAAACTTGATAAAAGTAGGAGATTTTAATAAGTCTAACATAAAGGGTTCTTTTTTACAAAATTGATTTATCATATTTTCTGTTCCATCAAAACATTTATCGATATGTATTAATTTTAGGATATCCCTGATGACACGACAGAAATTAGAAAAAAGAGTCAAGTTGCTGCGAGCAAGAAAAATCTAACCCTTATTCTCCTCCAGTTAATCTTGGTGATCAATCAGAATAAAAAATCGAGAAAAATGATCATAGTTGTAACCATTTGGAATTGAAACTCATCTGTAGCTGCGCTGAAACGGTGTTCACATGTTCTCAGAGAAACAAAGAGGGGGACACAAACCTAGAGAGTCTTCCACAGTCTCTACAGAAGTTGGAAGCTTTTATCGCAATTTTATTTAGGATGGAGTTAATAGATCAAAGAATATCGAACTTTATTCCCTATGGTCTGACATCATGGTGCTCCATTTCTGCCGGAAACGATGCCAAGGAATCGTCTTTGCAAAATTATATTTCTAAAGTTTTATTTTTATAAACCAACAAGTTTATGCTAACTACAGATAAAGATATTAGTTCATATTTCTGAAGTATGGACCAAATCAAATGAAAATTGCAAGACATTTCATAAAGCTTCTTCTGGGAAAGCTTGGCAATAAGTAATATTATATTGTTTGCTGTAATTCATTAGAAATCTAATCTTTAGTTCGGATTTTCCTAGAATTTTTTTTGGGGTGGGCATGGAGAATTTGAGACTAGAGGACAAACAAGTACCTTCAAAGAAGAGCCTTTAACTACCAGATACCATTTTATTTTCCTTTGTGAAGTTAAAAGAAGTTGGTTCTGCATTCTTCATTATTAACATTAACTATTCTCTACCCAAAACGATAATTCTCCCATTTATTGAACTTTTATTCCTATATAAAATTAAATTAATTAGTACATTCGTATTCTCCTATTTCCTTTAAATTAAATTTAATTCATGTGCGTGAATCGACCCTTTTCACCTCGACGTAGCGATAGCGTCTTTTAATTGCATTTCTTTGCCTTGAATTCTAAAGTGGAAGAAAGTTCATTTATAGTATTATCAGTGCTAAATACTACAACTGCTGCCAAATTAGCATCAGAAAGATCAGACTGAAACTGAGGCCTTTGTTTCTTATCAAGAATTAACACACAGAATAAAGGAAACAGCCAAACAAGGATCTCATGGAATATCTCATTTTCCAGGTTCAGAATTATCATCAATCTCATCTGGATCCTTGATTGAAGCAAGAAGATGTTTAGCAGGAGAAGAGTAATTTAAGACTCGGGTGGGTTTTGAGTCACCTATGCCACTCGGCCGGGCATGGTGTTTACCTAAGGGGGAAGGTTCTATAGAATGGCATGACCTCCAAGTACCTAGCAAGCTAAGTTGTATCATCTTTTAGTTCCTTATGACACTGACGCAAAATTTCTACAACTGTATATTTCAATAAAAAATAGACTAGAGGATTACCAGGTAAAGAGGACATCATTTATGTAGCCTGTTTGTGATGTGGTGAGGGATAATCCAAAGAGGACTGTGTACAGATGTGAGGAAGAAATCAACAAACAAGAAGCGTCTTTGAGGAATTGTTTCGAGTTCATTTCGGTGGCGTTAATTAAGTGAAGGGGGCAATAGGTGAGGTAAGAGGTGAAGGAGTGTGAGAGAAACACGTTAGACAGGAATCAAGTTCATACTTCTTCGAATCATCGAGACACAAAACACTGCCTCAGAGACATCTCTACAAGAGTTTATTTCGTGATTTAAGATGGAAATAGATGTTAGGATTACCAATCTAAACTTCGCAGTCAAGAATTCTTTCCTGCATATCCACGCGACATAGCAAAGCAAAGGCGATATATAACAGGTGTCAATTAACGGTCAAATAAACAAAACTGATTTAAAACGTGATCAGTTAATCACACAGATATGTATGAAATATTATTTATTAGATTTCAGACATCACTGAGTGACAAAGTGAAGTTTGGTACCAACGCTTACCTGTATCTGACCCTATATATCGTTGTCCAGATGTTTGGCGAGGTGTAAATGGTTTCTGAAATTTGTATTCGCCGGTCAGATAAACCTTTGTAAATCTACGTCAAAGGAAAAGCTGGCTGGGAATTGCCGAAAGTTTTATATTTGCAATTCATTTCTCAATTAGCGACAGTGTGATGCAAACTAAAACATAGTTTTGCTGATTTACTTTAAAATTCATTCTTTTGCCTTTTTCGAATAGTTCAAGTGGAGCTTCGTGTCTTCCGTCTACTCTGATATTCTGTTATTTCTTCTTTTCCTTTCTTCAAGTGGATCTTGTGTTCTTCCGTCAACTCCGACGATCACCTGTTCTTCTACATTTTTCTTTCTTCGACTGGGTTTAAGTGTGTCTTGGGGTCTTTCATCCATTTCGGTATTCTTTTCTTTCTTCTTTTCCCTTCTTCGCTAGGCTAGAGAGGATTTTAGGGTCTTCCTTTTATTCTGATCTTCTCTCTTTCCTTCTTTTCGTTTTTTTTCGAATGAGTTCGAGTTAAGATTTGGGTCTTGCGTCCACTCTGATCCTATGCATTTCCTTTCCCCTATTTCGAATGGGTTCGAGTTTACAGCATCCTGGGCTCTGTGTCTGTGTGTAGGCCTTTCGGTAGGCCTTGCAACTTGACCAATCATTATTATAATGATGGATATCTCGGTATTGCGACCAGAAACCCTTTGTTACTACCTACAAATCTGCGTGGAACTTTTTCAAGTTGTCCAACTTTCATTACTTAATGAAACAGAATTTAATTTAGTCAACTTTAGTGAAGGTGTCAAAAGTGTCTCCTCAGCAACTGTACATTTTGCAAGTAATATTAATTTAATATAAAATTAAAGTGAAACCAAACGAGGAAATTGCGTCGGAAAATTAATGGTAAAAAGTTTGAAGAGTTGATAAGTTAAAGAGAAGAGAAGGTTGCAAACGTAGAGAACCCCAGTGGAACGCTCGGGGACAGGGATTTAGAGAGGGTTGAGGGGGACTCCACCAAACCTGCAGTTTGGGGATTCCTGGCACTTTTCATCTATGAAAGTTCCCATGATGAAATTAAATTTCCCAGAAAATCACGTATTCAAATATTTCGATTCAATTTTTATTTTACGATTCATAAAATAATAATAATCATATATTTATCAATAATTTTTTAATATCTTTTTTATTTCCCACTTAAATTCTAAAACAAATGCAAGGATGCGATAAAATATATAGTGTTAAAATATGTATATTATGAAATTCTTTTAATTATATTCATTTTTCTAATATTCAAGTGACTCAGAAAACTGATTTTTTAAAGTTTAACTTATTAAAAATATATAATTAAATAATCTCTATTTTTCACATTGTGCAGGCGTAGATGCTGTATGACTTAACTCAACCGGTCACTTCACTTACAACAGAAACTCAAATAAACGTTGTGCAATTTGAAAGAGCACCACTCTTCCATTGTTAATTTTGATTTTACAAAAGATTATTTGCATTTCCAATATTAGCCAAGTTGTATTCCACAATATACATTTCGATATAATTTATGACTTTTCTTATAATATCAGAGTCATTTGTTTTGGAATATTTAAAAAAATTAGAAACTGAGAGCAACCACTTGTATAGAGTGGAAAGTTCAGACAAGTTTAAAGATTAGTTTACTTGTGGTCCTATCAGACAAGTTCATAACAAGCGCAATATTAGCAAGTCTTGAATCGGATGATAAACGTACAACTTATAAAAAGGAAGGTACTAGCAACAAACGGAAAGCCTTTCAGCAAAGCCTACCATCATTTCAAATGAAAAAGCAAACATTGTAAGAAATAGTTACAAAATAGTCTACTCTAGATAGTATGTCTTTTAGAAAAAGTGAATGTATCAGAAAATTATCGACAGACAGAGCAAATACCTTACCAGAAAATCCGTCACTACAAACATATAAAAGAAACCGTCATTTTTAATTTTTAAATTGCTACACAATTCAGGAACAAGATTAAGTTTATCATTAGATGAGTCCAACTTCCCAAAACAATCGTCGTTATTTGAATATTAGTATATACAGAACGGAGGGAAAACTTTTGAACCAAGGAATGGTAAGGATTTCTGGTTCTCTACCTTCTAAAATTGTGGTTAACGTAATCAAAGAAAAGTTGACGAATTTCCTATTTCTATAGAAAAACATATGGGAACTTGCGTTAAAGATTAATAAATTTGAAAAATTAATTGAATGTCAGCATCGATTGTGCTATGCACTTGGAATCCACTTAGTAGTGTGTCATGTTTTGTACCTCACAATCACCTTTTGTGATGAAAAGCAACCTGAAGTAGATCACCAAAGAAATGAAACAGATGAAAGTAAAAAAGATTTCAATCAATATATTGAGATTAAAAATATTAGATTCGATTCTCAACCCCTCAATACGTTAAACAGCAACACGGGAAAAAATTACATCTATTTTTAAATTCTAAAACTAGGTGGAACAGTCTTTTAGACATGTTAGAATTCTTTAGGAAAATAAGATCATCCGTGAAGATAATGGTAATTTTAAACCTGATAATAAGGAAGTTGATCTAATTCGTGACATCGGGGCATCGCTGAAATCATTAAAACTTGCGGTTGAAAAGCTAAGGCAAAGGGAAACGCGTTTACTTTCAAAATATATTCTTTCTTTTGACTTGAACAAACTAAAACAACCGAAACCTGCATTTTTCTAAAAGACGACGTGAATACTTCATTAAATGAATAAGAGAAAGAAGAAGCGAGAACTTGACGGGTCTTTTACATTAAATCAATGGTGGAAAAAATTATAAAGGTTTCGCAAATAACAACAGTTTGCCAGCCCTAACTAATAAGGCAATGATAATTTTATCAGCATAACAAATGTTTCATCACCTTAATGAAGAGCCAGCTAGTTCTCTTTCGAACGAAGTAGATTGTCGTAGAATGGACTCTCGACGATATACCATATATAACTATTCGTTGAAGGAACTATTCAATTATGTTTAGAGTGCGTGGTTATCTGGTTGACCGATATTATTTATCTTCAATATGCTTAAGAAGTGGAACTGAGCTCAAGGATAATAATATGGCTATCATTAATAAAATAGATTTTTATTAATAAAACTATCAAAAACACACAAAACGGAAAATATTGACATAAACAGAGAATGGAAGGGGTCGTGGGAAATCTAGCTAATCTGAGGATTAAGATTTGGGAGAGATTTAAAAAGGTAAAACAGATAAAAATTAAAGGGATGAGATGGTTTGCTAAACCATTTAAAGCACAGGATAGGGTTGACAAAAAGGTTAAATACTCAAAGGTAATGTTCAGCTTAGGTAATTAAAATTTGTTGTTCAGAGGAAGGCGACGCGAAGGAATCTTCGGTCCGCTGGCGAGTTCCAGCCGAAGGGGGAGGGATTAAATTATCCTGACGTGACTTCTTGGGAATGAGGACCGTTTCTTGACGAACGGACTTGAAAAACAATGGCTGTTCTACGTTGTTCTCTTCTGAACATCATGGGGATGAGAACCGTCTCTTGTCTACGGGCTCAAAGAACAATGGCTGTTCTAACGTTGTTCTCTTTCTGAACAACGGGGGGGAGGGGGAGAACCGTTTCTTGTCAACGGGCTCAAAGAACAATAGCTGTTCTAATGTTATTCTCTTTCTGAACAACAGGGGGAGAGGGTGAGAACCGTCTCTTGTCAACGGGCTCAAAGAACAATGGCTGTTCTAACGTTGTTCTCTTTCGGAACAACAGGGGAGGCCTTGTGGACTTGGCGTCTTGAAGGCTTGAACCTTGGCACTCAAGGAAAATCGTCCTCTTCTGGAAAAAATAGTGGATCTCGAGGTAGAGGGCCCTGGTGCACAAGGTGAGACCGGATCAGCGGGATGTCTCGCGAAGATAATCTGGATCTCGAATCTGCTATTATTGGTGAAGTTTCCATATAAATAGTCGAGCAATCCTCTTGTCGTAGGGGAAAATGGTGTGGGGGCTTCGAGGAAATGCCCAGCCGCGCCTGAGAACAATACCTTATCTGCCCATAAGCCTAACTCAATCTGGCGAGGTCGGCGCATTGGGCGAAACGGGAGGGGATGAACCTCCTTGGTTAAATATTAATTCAGGTGAGGCGATAACGTCCCCGGCTTCAAGGCAAAGATGCACGTGGGTAGCAACGTGTTTCTAAATAACATGTGATAGCGGTTGGAATTAAGCGGCCTCAAACCGTTCTATCACATAGATGAACTTGAATATCTACAAGTATCATCAACTATTCCTCTACCAAATGCAATGACTTAAGCTTACAAGGCAGAGGTTAAAACACACAAAACATCTACAATCAACAAAACAAGCGATGCAGAACAGTTTTAAATGAATTAACAAGTTTCGACGTGGCCAGAGCTAAGACTCAGAGAATCCTTCTTCTTTTGAGTGTTTTAAATATCAATTCCACCCACCTCAACTAGAGTCTGAAAGAGCGTTTTCAGCAGCAGGAACTTTTGTAAGAAAATTGAGAATGTGTTTGAGTGATCAAGGTGTCGACCATTTTTACTTTTTGAAATCTTATTATAAAAATTTTCATTAACATTTATTTAGTTTGGAGTAATTTTTATTCACTTAATTTTCAAATCCATTTTTTTGTTATATTCATTATTCATTTTTTGATGTAATATAATTTTTTAACATTAAAGATTATTTTTTTTATACATATACTCTATTCAGCATTAACTAGTTACTAATAGTTTGCTTTCTTGAGCAGAAACTTGTATTTGATAATAAATATACAATTCTAACAGAAACGTTTTATTTTGCTTTGTCTCGACGTAGGAGAACATAAATTAAAAGTGATTTAAAATGCTCATATTATATCTTACATGAATTTCTTATTTCAATTTATTTTACTTTTAAAATGAAATTATCAATCTTATCCGGGAATTTCCCGGGATCCAGGGAAGAGTCTATTTTTCCCGGAATTCCTCGAGCAGCAAAAATCCCTTGAAATAGGAAGCCTTAGTTGGGACAATGGGGTGGGGGGAAACATGCAGTCCTGCAGAGGTCAGCGGTGTTTTTTTTAATCTTGTAAGCATTATTGATAACTCCCAATGAGGGATAGTCCATCGCAAAAACAAAATTAAATTATTCTTTTAACATTTAACTATTCATAAAAACAATGACAAACTATAACAATTTATAAGAGGCATTTAAAGGTTCCTCAGGGAATGGGAGCGGCCTACTTAAGCGACTCAAGCAAATCACCGACAATTTAGAACTTTAAATAGTATTGAATAGGATCTCCTCCTCAACAAACTCCAGGGCATCACACTGGTGTGCAGAAAGCCGAGCACAGCATGAAGATCAAGTGGTAGCGACCCCAGTAATCAGGTTACCGGAACGAGAACTGAGTAGAAAGCTCCTCCCGTACTTTTGATTTCAAGCAAATGGGGCATCGGGTATGAGATCAGGAGGAGTCGTTGCCCAAAGGTTCAGTGAAACGTCCCATAAGATGGATCTGCGTCCCGCGCTTTTATCCAATTTGGAGATGAGAAAAAATGAGTTGATAACTTCGATACATTTCTGAGTAATTCTACCCGAATAGGCGAGGTGTAAGGGCACGCAATTTTAAATTCCCGCGCGTCGTCTCACATCTTCGTTGCTATGTTGTCATTAAAGTTGACCTAACTGCTTCACTGTAGTCAAAGGAACTTTAACGAAATGAGGGTCGTTTGCTAAGTATGCCCAGGCAGCCTACATCACCCATCAGCTCGCTTGTTTTCAACAACTCTTACATGTCCATGAACCGATCAGAAGACAATCTTGACGTCCTTCTGACTCACACAGTTATGGCTTCACAGATAATGTAAACCAGGAGATAAGGAGACTACAACGTATAAATGGCTCTCAGTGTGCTCTTTGTAGGCTGCCATGGATTATAAAACATTCCAGAAACCAAGTCTTGTGCGTAATCGCTAGTACACGTTTGTATATTGCAAATAGTTTGGGCTTTATGACGGACGCAGCGCAGGGGAAGAGTCAGTCAAACAAGGGGGTGGTAGAATGGAGGCCAACACTCTTCTCGGACTTGGAAGCATATGTGTACAAAGAGTTTCAGGGTAACAAGATACATGCTAACAAATGTTAACGCAATACTCCTGGAGTTGTGAAAGAATTGGAAACAGAGACATGACGAAAAGCGTTCATTGCCTTAATCTTTAATGTAACTGCTTAGGCAGATCCATCAGCGCCACGGATAAAAGACTTACATGTAGATCTCCCAAAAGGCTTTTTCTGCCTGTAGCCGAATTAGGTATGGGATAATTGGAGTCTCTCCTCAGCACAGTCGACATCAAGTTCGGCCTTGGAGGAAAGAAAAGTGACTGGCGACAGAGGGAGACGCTTAAACTGCAGTTACAATTGCACAACACAATGCGCAAGGCTTTAAGCGTGGGACAACTTCACAAGCACAATAAGAAGTTCCTCTATGAGAAACGTAAGGGAACAAATCAGGATTAGGATTACCTGAGGATTAGACTTTAGAATGCAGAAGATATTATCTCACATCTATTTTCAAGACTTGCAAAGAAACTAAGGAACGTTAAAGTAAAAAGTGGGCAGTCCAATCAACACTCTATATGCTTAATACTACCTTAATTAGCATGTCTCATATGAGGCTACAAGAAAAGCTAAGGCTACAAATATTCTGATTCTAGGTGAAACGTCGGCCAAATGCAACCCTAAATACTCCGTTTAGAATCTAGAATGTACAGGTTAGTCTGATTTAAGAACAACGAGTCGAAGTGATGCCCACGACGGATGCAGAATTTCAAAGTAATCCAACACTCGGCTTTTTATTCATAGAGAGACGCAATTCAATTCTTGTTGCATCCGAGTCTCCAGGGTCGGCATCTGAGTTGCGTCAAAAAAGATAAAAATGTTGTTAAGTAGCGCATATCAAGATAATCCAGTCGCATTTGTTGCTCAAAGAAAAGAGTGTGACGCAAAAGACACTTCTCTCAGGAATACCTCCTCTTACCTTACGGGCTCGGAGAGGGCTAATCCAACCAAGGAGCGATTAAACGATATCGTGCGAACTTAAAAAAAATCTGGTGGTGCCCAAAGCTACCATAGACGTGAAAGTATCCACGATACTGTGTCGCAATGCTGTATCATAGTCCTTCTTAAGAAAAGCGCTGTAAAATGGTGTGTGTAGATGTAATCATCGCATATAGAATTTTCCAGCAAGAAAAGAGCATCGCAAGTAGAATGGAATTTACGGAAGCCAAATCCTTAAGAAAACCTGTCTTTCGCTGGCGGGGTTTAAATCTAAGATAAATGATCTTTTCTCCATAGGATTTATCTTCAAATTATACGAAATTTATTGTTAGGAATTCCCGCTTAATAATTGTTTAACAATTCAAATGAGATCGCATCGAAGTCCTGGAAATTCCTACTTTCTTCAACCTTTTCATGCACATTTCTCTCCCCACGCACTTTCTATTGCAATACAATTATAGGTTGAAGGTTTCAGCATAATTTATTAACATCAACAGATCAAATAAAACATGCAATCATATCGTCTACCAGCTTATCTAGCCTGGAAATATAACAGAATCTCATATCCCACCCAATCCTCAATCATCATACTATACAACTCTTGCATCACATTCATTAAAACATCTTCAATACTCGGCTTTACCTTGGACACTCACGTAGCTGACACCTGTTACAGATTGAACAAACACTAAAAACACTACAATCATTCACTTTTTCTTTTTCAGACGCATGTTAAAAAGAAACAACCACCAGACAACAAATAATTCGCCCCCACCACAATCAAAAACAACTCTACTCATTATCAAGGTCAACACATCTCGCACAACACAAAGCTTCCGCTTAGCTAAATGATGCAACCAATCCACTCCAATAAAGCATTTGCACGTAGGAACAAGTAAACTCCTCGCGGACACTCATTGGAAGATTTTCATGCTTCGATACACAATACATCCCACCCATACCGCCCACTAGGAACAAACCACCTGCATCCCAAGACGAGAAGAATACATCTCCCAGACCCTTTTCCAGCATTTTCTCCTCCCTATACCTAGGCCAATCCAAACCAGAACAAAAGAAACAACCACTTGGTCCTCTAACGGATCCAAGCAACACAGAACTACATAGACGCTCACCAGAAATTGATAGCAACAACGATAACACCCACACACAATAGTCTCATTATTCAGACTCAGATTTGGCCAGCACCAATCCTTACAGTACCTCAAGCACCAACCTAGTTAAACAAACAACCCAAACTCTTCTATATTCCACCACAAAGAAACCCTGACGTAAAACTGCCTAAACCTTGAAACCCGCCAATAAATACACAAAATTTGGTCCGTCCGAGGCATATGGGTCTGACCTAGAGTGGGGGCTGGTTTCCTAGGGAACACGGGCTGGACATCAAACCAGTCATGGTAAATTTATTAAATAACAAGTATATAATTTTATAAAAATAAGAAATTAATGTTCTTAGAGGAAATAAAAATACTTTTTAGAGTTTTTCAAAATTTGCTTCAATTTGTTTAAAGATAACTGTAGTAATGTCTATTCTTTGTGATAGCAGCAAATAAAAGGCAATAGTGGCACTTTAGCAGTAAAAAAATTGCATAAATTAATGGAAATTTGATGAATATTCGTAAATTCCAGGTTGGTCAAAAAAAATCCATTTAGGCGTCTTTGAACAAAAAACTTCCGATGGTAGATGACACTATATTACAATTGATCTCGATGATGTTAAAGGCCCTTGTGGAGTCTAAACATCGATAAAATACTCGTGAAATTGCGAGAATTGTAAAGTGAAGTAAAGAAAATATTATAATCATAGTAAAAGTCTTTAAAAAATTTGTCCTCGGGTGGCACATGAGCTGTCCGAACGACGACGTTTACAACGTATTAGCATTGCTGCATCTCTATAGGCTCAGAATTCCCCTGAATAATTTCAGCACATAATTTGTAACAAGAGACTAAAAATGTTGGATCGAAAACGAAAATCCATTCCCACTCCTAGTACTACCTGGTCTCCAACAGCAAAAAGTAATACTTTCCATTTGGTGGGTTGTGAAAGGGGTTATTTATTATGAGGTCCCAATTAATAAGCAGAGTCACTGCGGAACTTCAATTGCCTCGTTTAAATGAAAGTCTTGCACCGAAACTTCTTTTCACTACTTAACATAAAGGGTTGTCCTCCTCCTATTCCGCCTCTACTTCCTCTTCCTTCATGACAAAACACACTTACACGAGGAACGTTTGATCCAATAAAAATGATTGAGTTAGTTTGGGAAGTTCTTCTTCATCCTCCAAATTCACCGACCTTGCACCATCTGACTACCATTTATTTAAGTCATTAAAACATCACCTAAATGGAAACTATACTCGGATTTGGAAGAGGTGGAACAGAATGATATCAATTTATCCATTTAACTGAAACGAATTGAATCTTCATGATTGATAAAGAACATTGTCAAAAATTATGAAAACTACTCTGTTAAATATTTTTAACATTAAAAATAATACTTTATTTTAAAAACAAGAGTTCATTGACAACTCGTCGAGTTTTGTATCTCTTTTCGCTTTCTTTAACTTCATAACCTTTTTTACCAACCAAATTCATGTTCTGGTCTCCTCCGTAGACGACCGACCGTTTATTATTATTACTACGAGTAAACGAAACAAACAAAAACGGACGATTCCGCAATGTTCGTTCGGCGGAATTTAAACCTCTGACAGCGGCACATAAACCCGGTTCTTTCTGTCAGCCGTTTGATTTATTGGATTGTCTTTATTTCTATTTCCACAGTAAGGGAAAGATGATCTTTTCAGAAAGCCATAAATGGGGTAAATTGAGGAATTACGCGGGCGGAGATGGAAGATAATCGTAGTAGAAATGAAGGAGAACGGGTGATGACTGATGTAATAGGTATGAAAACGTAAATGGCTAGACCCTCTTTGTTCGGTGTTCGAACTGGAATCCGACTAAGTGGTGAAACCTATTAAATTATTATTATTTTGCACGAATGCAAACCATCGAGGGTATAAACCCTATACCTTTTTAAATGGAGATTCTCATTGAAAATGCTACAGTTAAGAATGTGAAAAAATGGTGTGCAGGATAAATATTTTGAGGAGCCAAAAGGACAATAGTTGTGCTGCGACGCACTAAGCGAGTGCGCAATTCTGCAAACTACGCTCGGTGACGCCATGAAAATACTACCATTGTCGCGAAATTTCCAGGACTGACACAATAAAAAGAGATAAATAGCATTAAAAAGGTATTTGAGGATTTACTGTTATTGGACAGTGTTAAATTAATTGTTAATTGTAAGTGCAAGTGACATCTGGCAACCTGATTTTACTCTTTCCACAACCTAGACTTTGTCCAATCTGATAACAATAGGTGTGTGATTAGTCATGTTGCTCCATTCTCTTCATTTATGCTTACAAAATGAAAAAAAGGGCATTACATAATGTAATATAAAATTCTGCATTAAACTTGGAAAAAACTGCATCTAAGATATTGTAAGCATAGCGTCAATCAGAGCATGGAGTCATAGAATTTTGTGAAGAGAATTTAAGAGATGGAATGTAAGCCTTTGTTGTCGCTTTATTACACGGTGCAATCGGATGTTCGGTCCTCTCTTTGCTCTCATGGTAGCGAATCTTTTAATGAAGCGCATCTGGCGACTGACTACTAGGGCAAAAGTCGCTGTACTCACGTCATAGAAAAATACTAGACTAGATTAATAAACAAATAGCAAAATGTAAATAACAAATATAAAAAAGGAAAAGGTCTAAAAGGCTAAAAAACGGCAACAAAAACAAAAAATCAAGATCAGCATAATGGCAGCAAGAAGGAAGCGCACTCTGGCGTCGGATGTAAGCCCGTCTCTCCCTGGCGCAGGAACATATGACCTACAAAAAAGAGTCAAATAAAGTGGAGGAGGCCAGCCTCCTCCAAAAAGTCATATCGACAAGTTCGGGGTGCACGAACCAGTCCAGAGTATAAGGAACAAGCGGTAGCGACACCGCTCGACCCGGTACCGGGAGGGGTAACGTGCGCGAGGACCACTCAGACTGGGACATTCAACAAGAATGTGCTGAACAGTCTGGAGGACAACGCAGTCGTCACACTAAGGCGCAGACGAGTGCTCCATCAAATTGCGGTGGGTCCCGCGAGTGTGTCCAATTCGAAGACGACAGAAAGGAACCTGAAACCGTCGCAACATTGGGGAGTAGGTCCATGAAAACAATACCGGTGCAAAGGCACGCATCTATATGTTCCCCTCAACCATCTTTCATTTTCTTTGTCAAGCAGCATGGATTCCTTCTCAGTTAAGTAAAACGTAATCGGTGTGTGGAAGAACGAAAAACTTGTCTAGTCGCCCAGTCCTCGCAGACTCTTTGGCGCTCTCATCAGCACGGTCATTCCCCATTATTCTTACATATTAAGGAACCCAACATAAGATAATCTTGACATCTGCTCGGTTCAGCAAAAACATGGCTTCGCTTGTATAGCGAATAAGGGGATGTTCAGATTCCAATGCCCCGAGAGCACACAAAGTTCTGTGTGAGTCATTATAAATCATAATCCGGTGTCCCTACGGGCCATTTCGCATTATCTCCGTACCGAGCGCTGTAATACAACCAGCTTGGCCGTGAAGACAGAAGCAGCGCCTGGCAGAGCCCCGCTGACTTCAAATAAAGAAGATTTGTCGGGAAACCGACACCCTCTTGTGCCTTGAGCCATCTGTATCTACTGGCACGATTTCAGCGTAACGCGGATTGTACTCCAAAAAGGCCGAATGCAATTTTACTGGCGTTGTGGAAGCTTTGGGCACAGAAACGTGGCGGCAAATATTCAAAGGTGGTACCCTCCACGGTGGCGTCGTGGGCAAAACCAGGGCCACCACCAACTCAAGAGCTATGCAGAGCTCTCTAAGGGGTTTATTAACATATGAATCAAAAGGGTTTAGTGTATGAATGGATTCTGTTAGCGATATAGGGAGCGTCGAGATTCGCTGCGATGCAGGGAAAGGTATTGGTGACTGAAGGTGGCGCCGAAATTCCACCAACAGGTGTATAATGAACTTTTCTGCGGGCAGACCGAGGTGCATCTCCACAGCGTCGATAAGTAGGCTCTCAATGATGGATGGGTGGAAGGCACGGATCTATGTTCCACAATATACGTTCGGCTGGGATAAATAAAACTCGCATCCGTAGTCGAGCTTTGAACAAACAAAGGATCGAATATATAGTAAGGCAGTAGTCCTATCAGCGCTCCAAGAGCTGAACGTCACGGAACGAAGTATATCCATGACGTGGCTACAAAAGACCTATTAGGCTGCGAATATGAGCGTCCCAGGTGAGGCGTCGGTCAAATACAAGACCCAGGAAACGTTACGAGTCCACCACTTCCAAACGCACCCCATTTGAAATCTAGTCTAATACAGGGTGGTGCCGTGGATGGCGGCATAAGTGCATCACATTAGTCTTGGCCAAGGAAAACCGAAGGCTGAGCGCTTTGGCATAACGAGAGACGCTGCTCAATACCTCTTGGAGTCCATGCCCTAGAGTTGGCATCTGGGCCGCGCTAAAAGAGATCGAAAAGTCGTTCTCGTAGACTGTAGCGAGAACACCTTCTGGCAGCAGCAGGTAAGGCCGTTGATGTTCAGGGCAAATAGTGTGATGCTGATGACACTTCCCTGCGGGACACCTTCTTCCTACTCCATTAGGCAGGAGATGTCATCCCCCCCCAACCCGTACGTGGTATCGACGATCTCGCAAAAATTCAGATATAAAGATTTAGGTGTCCACTCGCCCTCATCGTGAGGAGAATTTCCTGATACCATATCACAATGCGGTAGCATAGTCCTTCTCCAGATCAAAAAAGACCGTGGCGTAGTGCTGTCTACAAAGGAAGGCCTCGCAGACGGATTTTCCTATCGGAGTAGAGCACCCGACGTAGAGTGGAACTTATCAAACCCTCACTATGCAGAAGACAGGTGGCCTGTGCTGTCGGAAAAATAAGCTAGCCTAACATTTATCAATTTCTTCCTTAACTTGCACACGCCGGGGTAGAATGAGCTCTCTCCTGTTTCCGAAAAGCGAGCACAGTAGCGATTCGCCAGGAGCCTGGGAGGATACACTATACCCAGATACTGTTGAATAAATATAAGAGAAAGGCCATGCCTTGCTCACTCAGGTGTCGGAGCATGCCTTACGGGACATCGACCGGAATAGAGCCGGTGTTTGCGCACGCAATGAGAGCGAAACGCAACTCACTCAATGTAAACCTGTCGTTGAAGGGTTCTCCGACTCTGGAAGTAAAGACCAGTCGGCCGCCTTCCGCGACATCACGAAGCGCTCTGAATGCTGGCGGAGCAGCATCTTAGCTAGAGAATGCCAATAAAGCGGTCCTCCTGCCTGAGATAGGGGGGGAGGCAGCCCTAAGAACACGGGAACACGGCCTCACGACTAACTTCGGGGTTGTTACCTCCTGTGAATCCACCGACTCGGTGGAGGTTCACGGCAGTTTTTCATTACATTAAACTGTCTCGCTGGGGTAATCTGGTGGTCTGAACGGCCAGGATTTCCTTCTCAAAGAGATATGCACCATATTACTTCGAAGAAGCGGGGTGCAGCTTTTTGCAACTGACACACTTGCCCACACATGATTTTGACCTATCGTGTGGGGCTTTCTAGCAACTTACACAGAGTTTGCGTAACCCCGAATTTGCTCGCACACACGAGCGATTCAGATGATTGAAGCGGGGGCAGTAGTATCACCTCCGTGGCAGTGGCACGAATGCCTTCACGCAGTAGCGATACCAACCTGCACGCACCGACTGAGGGAGCTTTTCACAGTCGAACGTGATGAAGTTTTTTTGTGGGGGGGGGGCCGCTTGAGGCCTCTCCATCTTTTCTCATAACAGGTTCGACCTTGACCGCTCATAGGTTGGCCAGGTCTAAGGTGATGTCATCTATGGAGTAGTCCACGACTTCCCTCGCATAAACTACTACTTTCACGTAATTTATGGTAAAGTGCGGCATCACACCCACATGAGTGCCATCAAGTGTCCGTAGGGCACTAATCATGGTCGCCTCGGAGGGATACGACTAATTCGACAAAAGGCTCCCGTCGAAAAACTCGTGATCTTTGAATCTCTGTGAGTCTCTGGATGTTTGGTCTTTTTTGACATTTTTGTGATCTTGTTTTTGTAGCAATGGGGTTCTTAGAGGTAATCGAGGTTAAATTATTAAACGGTTAATTACCTCTCTGACACTTGGCTGGGTTTACCTAGTAGGAGGAAGTCTCAGAGGCCCTTTAAATAATTAGTGGCCGTCCTGGTCCGTGACGATCTTTATTCCCTGTTTTGGTTGATTCGTATGTATTGGTGGAGGTATCAGAAAGTTAGGGAGAAGGTAAATTAGGACAAAACTAAGCCTCAAACTTCAATTCTTCTACCAGGAGGATAAACCTCTACTAATATATTATTATGTGTGCAAATCTAAAATAATTTGATAATAATTGAGAAAGAAAACACAGTTTAGTGAAAGACGGCACTAAGGCAAAAGTGGAATAAGATAACAAGATACATGAAATAATGTGAACGAACGCGTGTGTAGGAAATATTATACAAGAGTATCTCGTATAATACAAGTTCAGTACATATATCTATGAGGAAGAAAGATTTCTCTGCTGGAAAGTGAACCTCTGAAACTCAGCCTGAAAGTGACAGATTTAAAATAGACTGCTTAAAATTTTAACAGAAATATGTATACATATTAAACAGCGATTTAATTTCGATGAAAATTACTTAATTGCTAGGCTGAAAGTGTTAGATCCGAAGATCGCATTAAATCTTATTTCACCCCCTTCTATCGCAAATTTAGCATCTCATTTCATCACTATTGTCTCTGAAAACAAACTTACCAACTTGATGATGAAAACAGGAGCTTCTGCATGACTAAACTACATATCGGCATGGATGATAGCATGAATATTCCTGAATTTTGGTACAGGTTGAGAGATATCATAAATGGTTTAGGTCAACCTAAATATGAAAACCTATCCAATTTCATGACAAATTCAACTGTGTTACCCCACTCGTTGGCTTGTGTAGAAAGAATTTTTCCTCAAGTGAACACCATTAAACCAAAGCATACCAACAAATTGAAATCGAAATCGACGAGGGACAGAATGCTAGCTAAGCAATCGGTAACAAAATATAACAATTCTTGTGTAACGTGGTTACCTAAGAAGGAAGTGTTATAGGATTTAGAAGATGGATACTTATACAGACGTTACTCACAATAAGTGAAAGATACTAAGATACTAAGAATTTTTGCGAAAGAAAATGGATGAATATGAATATCAGGGCCGTTATCTAATAGATATAGCGTTATCTAGGTTTATTCTGCAATATCTAGGTTTTTTCGGGTTACAATCGAGGTTTATCAATAAACCATTACTGGCATCTCTGCTCCCGGTGCACAGGATTCATATAACTGCGATATCGTCTTAGCTCTTTCATCAAATCATCTTATCTTTAGACCCATTCTAAGGTTTGCTAGCTTGCGCGGACAAACCTTAGAATGTTAATTTACTACCTTTCTCGACTAGCGTACAGGTCGCGTCAACTCTCAGCAGTTCTGCTTAGACTTCGACAAAAGCAAGTTGATTCGCTTTTTACTCCACAAGAGTTTAATTTCCAATCCCTCTCTCTCCATATGAGCATCGCTAGAGGTAAACCGTTATTTTATTATCCTAGGATAAAGACAACTTTGTGTCTTTTGTGAAACTACTTTTTAAGGAAGATTCTGCCGGAAGGAAGAAAGGTGTATCTCTTAGAATACAATTGTTAAAGTTCACTCTTAGGACTCCTGCTAAAGTCGGTAGGGTCCTCCACTATTTTTCGACTTCCATTTCACTACTTACTCTCCATGCAACTTCCTGTATTTCATCAAGCAACCGCCATCGCGTCAGCATGAGAGATTAAGGCACAACACGTCAGAGAGCCAAGCTGCAGTGGATTAAGTGCTGCAACGCCAATCTTTAAACAGAATTCAAGTAAGTTGGCATAGCCTAACGTTAAGTCGAGTTTCTTGCGATAACTTAACTTGAAATCCTATTCATAACCGCACAAGAGCATCTTCACCCACGATTCTCCGGGGAACTAGTTTTTATAATTCGAGTAGCGCCCTTGAGTTTTATTTGTATATAAATGAAGGTATACTTTGGTGGTTGCATAAGGACTCAAATTAAAAGTATTTTAGCCTCTTTGTTATTTTTTAGTTTGAGTTGGCGCTCACACACGTCGTCACGAATGATCGCCCAACGTTGACACCTGCCTATTCATTCCGCCATAGTTTAGCCACCGATTTAAAGTAAATTTACCGCTTAGAGAATCAACTATTTTAATCTCTTAGAAACGATTTTGGATAGGAATAGCTTGATAATGGTGAAGGCTCAGAGGAATTTCCCTTTCCCTATCTCTTCCGTTGCCTAGTTGACGCAAAGATTCACTTTAGTACGGAATGTTAACTAAAGAATATAAATGATTTGGAATCCTTTTACCTTTAAACTACCTGGGAGTCAGGCGTGGGATGACCTTGAACAAGAACTTCGTTGATGTGATGATTCAATGGCTTTAGGATAACTCGGACTCATAGCTGTCCATGTCGCTGCGTGGAGGATAAGTTTGGTGCAGGTTAGTTGGGTAAAGTAACTGACTTGGAGGTAAGTAGGGGTGGGGGCACGTGGCAATGCTTCTTGACTTGAAGATATAAGCGAAGGGGATTGTGGATGTAAGATTATTCTAATCCTTGGGTTATACTTGCGGGCTTCTCGATGATGAGACTTGACGATATAAGCAAAGGAAATTGGGGATGTAAAATTATTCCAATCCTTAGGTTACACTTTCGGGCTTCTCGATGATGAGACTTGACCAAGAGGTGAAACTTTTCTTGAGTGGAACTTCACATTTGTATGCCTCAATGGTGAGGCATATCTCTGCTTTTATTCGAAAAACTGAGATAAGGGAGTTCTCTGAACGAGATGAGTATGAGAGTGATTCTCTATACCCATGGTCTACTCTTCAATGTGAGCAAAAGAAATAGCCTCGGGAAGAAAAATCCCGCTCGATTTCACTTATTCTTGATTTCCAGTTTGACTCCGGTACTCTTCTGCTCTTCTTCTCCCGATTGCTACCTCGATTCGACTCTTTTCTCAATTATTCCCTGGGAGGAGGGGACAGGAGATGATTGCGCACCTTTAAGCTTCTCTCCTCGGGCATCACTTTTCACTTCTGGTTTACGCCGGAGAAAGTGAAATTTTATCTATTTGGCGAAAATAGACCTAAACAATAGGAGGTGACAGTGAGCCTGTTCATAGATTCTTATTCTAAAGGTTATCTCACCCCCTTTTGTATATATTAAAGGGCTACAAAATCTGCTGATGGTAATCCTTCTTTGAGAGCCATATCGAGGATTGTTTTGGAACAGCGAGTCGAAGGGGGAGCGGTTAAAGTATCGGCCCATATGCTACGTAACTGTTAATGCTGTGTACCTGAACTAGAATCTGTTTGGGCCTCGCGATCTTGATTTTCCCACAATCTGGATAAATGTTATTTTTTCTTTTATTGAAGTTAGGCGACAACTAGCCACCGCAATCTGTATTATTTGATTTTTTTTCATTTTTGGCTACACACTGCGCCCTTTATGGGAGCCTAGAATCTAATTACTACCCCATCGATTGTAGTTATTTCGGTTATTTTTTTGAAAGATTATTTGTTATATGGTTTATTCAAATGTTCATATTTATTATTTTCCCATTTTCCCCTTTGCTGACGGACAATTGATGAATACGCTAAAATGTTTCAAAAACCCATTTATGCGGCTATGCCTTCTTTGGCCTTAATTAAAATGTTAACATTTCGTCTAAATTTACATTTTTTATAGGCCTATTTATAGTGCGTAAGAATTGTTTTGTAAATACACTGCATATTCCTCCATATTCATACGACTTAGAGAGATATAGATTTATATCCACGTATGAATTCGAGAGAGACAACAGCTTGCTGGCCAACAACCCTTTTAAGAGCTCAAAACTTCATATGGAGGTCAAGGATTGACCTCAAACTCTGTTCCCAAGCGTTGACACTAAAGAGTCGCAAGACTTCACCGCCCATGGTGGCTCAGGTGAAGGTCCAGAGATGGAAATGCGCTTAAAACTAGTTATTGTAAATTTATAGCCATTAAAATCTCGGCTATTTGAGATTAAGGTCATCATTGGTTGGATTCATATATGTATTTTTGCGCTCACCTTTTTTTCCTTCAGGTGAGATAAAAGAATTTCTAGTTCTAGCCGCGATGATTCTGTTGGTTTTGATATTTGTTTAATAAATGCATGTAATATAATTCATGCCGGATTATAACGTGATCTACAATCCGATCTTGATCTACAATTTTAATATTTGATTTACAAACTAAAACATTCATATATATTACATTTTATTAAGGAAATAAAATTTTCCTATATATTTAAAACTAAAAGTAAAATGAGTCTGTAAAGTTTTTAAATATGCTTAGAAATGTTAGAAGTTAACCGTGTTTAATCGCATCATTTTCAAACATAAAATCTCAAAACAATTGGGAAGTTTCTAGTCTTAATTTGGGAAATTTTTGCATCTGCCAAGATCGATCAATGCATCGAATCGAATGACTGTTAGGTTAGGTTAGGTGGCAAGAAGCAGGTTAGGTTAGGTCGCAGGAAACATCTTGCCTTTAATCCAAGTTAATGGCGTCGAAAAAATGATACTGGCCACGTTTCATCAAAAATAAGTCGGCAAAATTATTGTGTTTATCTTTAGAAATCAGGACTAAGAATCATTTTTGTAGATGCTTTGGGCTCCTTTATTATACACTGCCAGAAATCCATCTTAATTCATCTTCCCGAACGGGTAGCCTGTCACATCCTCATTTTTTCAAAAGGATTTCGTGTCACGCCCTTTGTAATCCATATTTCCGTCATGGGATCCGGTCGCATCCATTCTAATCTACAAAGAAGATTACGCTGAGACACAAGGTCATCATCGGGTTACGATGGACTCCATCAAGCAATCAATCAAGTATTTTAAGTATTTTCCCTTCCGTGCAACATATTTTTTCCCGAGCGCGATTTCATTTCCGTGATTCGATCCTGATCCCAATAATGTGAATGTCCTTGATCATCAAAGTTCCCCTGAGAAACGCGTTGAAAGGATCCAAAGGAGTCCGTTGCTTTTTGCGTGTCAAAGGTTTTCCCTTAATCAAATTGGAGAAACATCTTCGCCAGAGAGACACCCTCCTCTCACGTATGTATGTGTACATCTCGTCTTTCGCTTCATTTCTTGTACATCTCGTGTGCGCTCATGTATACGTGGGGAAGGCGTAGAATTCGCTTCTGATTTGGGTTGGTTTGAGGAGAATCAGAGGGGAGATTTCGGGGCAATGAACCTTTTTGAGATAATGTCTATTGGGCATTCGCGTCTGTCAGACGTAAATGAAGAATATGAATGGAAAAGAGTAAATAAGGAAGAGTAGGATATACAGAAATGAAGTGTTTGGATGAAACAAACAAGCTAGATGCAATGACGTAAAATATAGTATTTAGGATCAATGCGCCCAAATTGTCTCCATGGAAACGGGTTTTTCGGTTTTCCTATCGGACGAGAAAGTTTGCAAGGAGAAAGCCTTAAAGAAAGTGATAAATCTAAAAGAATGGAAAATGTGTATAAGATAGACATATTCTCATGCAAGATTTGGGGCAGGAGGGCAAATTTGGGTATTGAGGCCGGGTGAGAGCATACAATCCTCCAGATGTCACCTGACATAGCCTTTTTGGTAGTCGCTATGGAAACAAGAGTTAGGATTAAAAAATAAGGGGAATAAACATAAAAAATAATAGAAAGGAAATAGATACATGATAACAAAAATTAATACAAAAGACTTTATTAACCAACATCTTGGTCGCATCCGTCCTTTACAAACTCTTGGCAGAAAACAAATACATTTTTTTTCAATATACCGTCTACTTCCGATGCATTTAAACGGGACTAAAACAAAATGAAAATATCCGAGTCCAAAGAACAGATGAGATGCAAATAAGAGGAAAAAATACAAAGCAAAACAAGTTTGTTTAAGTCCACATCAAGTCCACTTCACAAACCAGATAAATTAGAAGAATAAACTGGATTGGAAATACGCTGGTTATTAAGATAGACATTTATCCCCAAACCTTCTCTTCCTTTATAAGGGACAGCTCGACACGTAAAGGGGTTCGTTGGGATAGTTTAGGATAGATGGGAATAAGAATCATTCCAAAGACTTTAACTTCGGTTTTCCTTTCTCTCTCTCAGATAACTTGTTAACAAGACTTGATTTATTTTTTATAGGAAAACCGACAATGGTATCACAATCACAATGTTTTGAAAATACAGATAGCTGTAAAAAAGTGGTCTTAGGAAATCTGTGGAAGATTCCTAACTCAAACAACCAAACAGGAAGGAGTATGGGAAATAGATCAAGAGGGCATGCAACACACCTGACCATCTTTAACAACTTCCAGGTCTTACATCGCGGAATCAACTACACTTAAAAGTGGTACAACGTTTAATGATTTTGAACTTTCTAACCTTGAGATGTTTTACCCTTCTCCATTTAAGTGTGAAAGTAACGGTAATTTGCGGAGAGCGACCGTGAGACTTGCAAATGGTGCTAAAAAAAGAGAGAAGATTAGGACGGGCATGTTAATGTTGCAGCATGGTTGGGGTATATAAGCCCGGACAAATCGCCTGAGTGAAACGGTTTCTTGCCACGATTCATGCGAGGGGTCTAGAAAGAAATAGGACCCCCAAGTATTCGTCATCAACATTTGGCTCATGCACATTGGTAAGGCTCCGATTGACTGACGATGGCTGATGTCACTCTAATCTATGTAAAAAGTGAGATAAAAGTTATGCGTGAAACTACCGGACGATCAGACTGTCTTCAAAACTACATTATTGTGAATGGCGTAGAGGGACCAATTTGAGATAGGCTCAGGAACCATCTATATTCGCACAATCTAATCAAGGATTCTCAGTAGAAGTTCCATAAAAACGCTGGTGCTTAAGCAACTGAATTATTTCCACGACATGATGGTAAAGTAAGACCATTAGCGGTTGGTTAACATACTCTGTCTAGAGTTATAAAAAGCATTAGATAAAAGTACACCAGCGGAGGCTTTATATTAAGGTGGAAACGCTTGATATTATTGAGAATATTGAGAACTGGATATAGAATTTGTTTTGTGCGAGGTGGAAGAGTAGTATAATCAATAGGTAGGCCTCTCGATCATCTCCATTGGTGAGGGGCGGAGTTCATCAAGGCTCCAAGTTAGGCTTTCTTTTATATTCTTTAGCCAGATCACCAAGTTTACAGACCATACAGAATTTAGTGAGGGAGGGAAGAGCGTCAGGCAAAATAGTCGAGAGATTGAGTAGTGGTGGCCTTCGCCGGATAGGGTAATAGTCGAAAACGTGGCAGATGCTAGAGTCTAGAGGTCACCAACCTTGATAAAGATTTATATGCACCGATAATGAACCCCTTAAGTTTATCAAGATATTAAGTCGAGTTAGTTCAGGACTTAACGACTGTTACTTACATAAGAGTCCGTTCCTTTTTCGAAACGAGGAAGTGGTAGTGTTCTTGCTACCTCATTTACCATATCGTGTGGTTCAGTTTTGCCTCTGTCCCTTCAGTCTGGGAAAAGACATCAAACAGCTAGAAATGGAGCAAACCACAATCAATAAAGTATAACACGCTTCGTCCTGTTGCAAGAGACCAGGAGAGAATGAAGTCAACTGATAGGTGTTTAAAATCCCTCGAGACTTCGTAAATATTAATCATCAAAGTTCTTTACCCTTAGACAAGGGAGAGTTATGACCCGGGGGTAGAAAGATGAACATTCGCGGCTTAGGAGTAATTTAGTAGGCAACTACCTTCCATTAAAAGTAACCCAGACATGGGACGAATTACTTGGAAAAAGAATTCGAGCCTTGAGCAATTAAATAGTAATTAAGAGAATGTTTTTTAGTTCGTAATGGCTGTAATATTGAATGATAAAGTAAGCTGTGACGCCAGGAGGTAGCTCCTAATAGAAGTAGTTCTTAGAATTTTCTTAGAGATAGGTTTTCGGCTTTACTATAAACGTCCCCGGTTGAGGTCTTTTGCTTAGCCCAATCAGTTCTCCTTTCCGCTTTTCTGCACCATCAGAAGAGCATTTGGAAGCCTTCCTTTAAACTATTTTTTTCCTCAAGTAGTGCGTTAGCTCTTTCTTAGAATGGCACCTACTCGGTAAAGAGAGCGGTGAACGTTGAAATGCTGCTTCTCCAAGTGCTTTAGCGGCGCAGTTGGATTAATCGCTCTCACATTTTTGTTTAGATATACTTTTTCACTTTCTCCCTTTTTCCTCAGTGAATGCACTTGAGAAATATTGATTTTTAGGAATATTTGGAGAAGAGTAATTAATTCAAAGGGAAAACTGGGATGGCAGCTGCAGCGATTTCGCCAATGAGACCTCGAACACCGCCAAATCGGTTGAAGATGCAAGTTCGAAGCAATGTTATCCAATGGGGAACAGTCAATCCTACGAAATCAAACTTTTCTTTAGAACTTTGAAGAAAATTGGATTTCTGGAGTCAATTATAATAAAAAAATAAAGGGGACTAAGGGTAAAAGTAAATAAACGGGAATTGACAAGGAATGGAAAATAAATTAAGAAAATGGAGGGGAACCTGAATAATGCACTAACAACGAGGCAGAGAGACAGAGGGGGCAGGATCCCTCCACACTCCTTGTTTTGGTTTGAAATCGCAGCGGAAGAGAAGGTTGCGGAAGTCGGAGCAGAGCAACCGACGTGGAGTGGAATTTGCGGAAGCCGAACTCTGCAGAAGACACATGGCTTTCGCTGTCTAGGAAAAGGCTAATCTAACATTACTAATTTCTCCACCACCTTACACACGCAGGAGATTAGAGAGATTGGTCGTAACCGGCCGAGCTATATTGATCTTTTCCCGGTTTGCGAAAAGCGAGTACAGTAGTGATTAGCCCTAAGTCTGGGAGAATACCCTCTACCCAGATACTGTTGAGCAAATCTAACACAAAAGCCACGCCTCGCTCACCCAGGTGTCGAAGCATAGCGTACTGGACATCGTCCTGGCCAGGGGCAGTCACCTTGCACGAAGGAAGAGCAGAACGCAACTCACTCAATGTAAACCTTACGTTAGAGGGTTATCCGCCTCTGGAGGTAAAGTCCTGTGCGCGGCCTTCCCCGACATCACAACGCGCATTAAATGCTTGCGGGTCAGCATCGCGGCTAAAGTATGCAGAGAAAGACGTCGGAAATTGTTCCACCACGAACGAGGTCTACGAGATTGCGGTCCCATTCTTCTGGAGAACAGTGGAGGGTCCTGAGAAAACTTTCTTAGAATCCTTTCGATTCGCTTACACCCCTCTGATAGAGGAGACTTCTCGTTAAGTAAAGATACGTATGCGCGCCCTTGAAGAGAGTCGGGCGTGCTTCGATATATACTGGAACCTAGCCCTAGCTCGACGAAATTCACCGATAGTGAAATCGTTCGGGCGGCGCTTATAGCGCATGTAGGCATGAAGCTTCTGTTTCAGAGCCGCGTCACATTCGGTTGACCAGCACGGAATCGGTCGGCGTGGAAAACGGCCAGATGTTTCAGGAATACTAGTTAGGCTCACGGTGATGAGGTTGCTGGAGAAGAACTCAACAGCCACATCCACCGACCTAAACCCCTCTATTGAGACAGAGAAATCAGTAATTTCTTGAAATGCGGAACACCCTACCCACGCCAAACACCACTGTGGCAGGCTCTCCGGCGGCAGCGGTCCAGAAAATGATATTTGAATGGGAAAGTGATAACTATCATGAATGTCATCGACTACTCCTAACCCAGGGGTGGGCAGCTTCCGGCCAACTATGGCCTAGCGTCTGGCCCGCCACCTTGCTCGGCATTTATATTGCAATCAGGCCCACAAAACCCGACCTCCTCCCCCATAAAATAGATAAATTCTGCCAAAAGCATCTGTCTCACTAGATTCGTATAGGAAGAGGTGAATGAGTCTTACGTCTGCCAGTGGAAATGAGTTGAAAATGAAAAAAATGCATTTCACTCACAGATAAAAAAGATTTCATGGAGACCAAAGCTGTAGAACATTCAATTATAAACAGAAAATGCTTATAACTTATTCCTCTGCGATGAATCTTTATTGAGATATGGGTGCGGTCATACCATTCTTTGCAGATACTGGTTGGAAATTCCTCCCTTCAAGCAATTGTCCAAAATAGAATGCGCATGTTCAACGCATCGTAGCCAGGTTTGGCAGCACCTAATGTTGCGAACAGCTCTTCTCCAAAATGAAGTACACAAGTCTCACCTTCGCTACCAACTCTCGGACTGCCACCTCAATGACATTCTTCTGTTGTCTACCTCATCCATCGAGCCGGACATTGAAACACTTCTTCATGGCAAGCAGCACCAACCGTCTCAAAGATTTGTATGTTTTTCAATAAAATTATTGTATAATGTATCCTATTATAAAGGGTGTTCCAATTACTTGGACCGATTTTACATGTGAGTTAATTTTCAGCCTCTTTTGGTTTTTCTTTCTTTCAGATTTAACAACTTCATTCTTTGGCAATTTCAACCATGGAAAGATTAACAATCGAACAACGTGTTAAAGTTATCGAAGCTTATTACAAAAAGGACGTTCAAACAGAAACGCATTTCGCGCACTTAACGATATTTTTGGTCAACATAATCGACCAACCGAGGCTGTAATTAGGAAAATTGTTCGTTAATTCAAACAAACGGGGTCGCTGGCCGATTTGAAAACGCCATTGCGTGCTCGTTTACGTCGTTTAGCTAAAAACATTGCTGCAGTGCGCGAGAATGTGGCTGAAGATCCAGACACCTCTATTCGTCATCGCGCGCAGGAATTGAACCTCTCCGCAACAACGTTACATCGAATTTTGACAAAATATTCGTTTCTACACGCTTACAAAATTCAATTGACACAAGAACTGGAGACTGCTGACCATTTGAAGCGCCGTACATTCGTCAATTGGGTGCACCATCAAAGACAAGCTGAGGATTATATTTCGCAAAAAATCATCTTTAGTGATGAAGCCCATTTTTATCTTGGTGGATTCGTTAATAAGCAGAATTTTCGCATTTGGGCTAATGAAAATCCCAGGATGATTGTTGAAAAGCCACTGCATTCACAAAAGGTCACTGTTTGGTGTGCATTTTTCTTCGAAAATGATGCTGAGAATTCTGTTACGGTGACAGGCGAGCGATATCGAGCCATGATAACCAAAGTTTTATGGCCTGAATTTAATTCTATAGATGTCAATGGATTGTGGTTTCAACAAGACGGCGCCACATGCCACACATCCAATGCAACAATGTCTTTATTGAATGAGAAGTTCCCAGGTCGCATCATCTCTTGAAACAGCAAGGTCAATTGGCTACCACGATCGTGTGACTTGACGCCTTTAGATTTCTTCCTTTGGAGTCATCTCAAACGTAAAGTCTATGCCAACAAGCCAACAACAATTCAACAGCTGAAGGAAGATATAATAAGGCATATTGGTGAGATCGAGAAGCAACTATGCAGATACGTTATCAAAAATTTTGAACATCGAGTGGTGTCCCGCCGAAGCCTTGATGGACATTAAGGCGATATTATTTTTTACACATAGTTGCCATGACTCAAATAACATGATCCAATAGTGAAATCAATAAATTTTCTCCAATAACATTGTTTTATTTACTGCTAACTTTGATCTGTATTAGTGAAACACCCTAGATATATGGTCACTTTAGTGATTTAGTTTCTCACTCCGGCCCGCGTCCTCCTCCCGTAAGATTCATCTGGCCCTCACTGTAAATGGTTTGCCCCCTCCTACCCTACCCGAAATCAGCATGTGCCTCCGTAGAGCAAAGAGATAGATTGAGGCAGGAAAATGAAGCAGTCATTCGTAAACACATCTACATTTAAGACAACTATCTAGAGTTCTTCGATCAGGTCAAATATGAACTGACCACTGGCATTAATTGACTAGTCTCCCCGAGTAGTAGAATGAGCCTTGGCAGAAGTCCCATGATTAGAAGTCGGCCCACGATGGAATGTAAGCAGAAATAACAGTATACCTCTTCTCCAGGTGCTGATGCAGAGCTACTACACATCGCGTGATGGTGGGGTCAAAAAACAGTTATACAACGGCAAGCTGGGTAGGGTGCACGCGCTCAGCATGGTCTCCGGCAAAATGATCGCTAAGTAAAAACAGGACGAAACAAGCCTTCGCAACTCCACCCAGTTGGCCCGGAGTCCGTGGCAATTCCATTGAAGGAATAATTATGCCCTCCAGACTTCGCTCGGAGGAGATGTGGGGGCTCTCTTCGAAGAGAAGCACCTCGCGGGAATGGTCGTTCGCTTCGCAAAGGCAGATGTCCGGGCGCTGTTGGCCGGACAATGTGCTGAAGGCGCATACTCCCTCCTCTGGAAGATCACCCGCCTTCAAGTGACCCAGTCTATCACTTAATGTGGCCCCAAGAGCAGAAACACCTTTAGTGCCGTCCTCCTTCTGGGAGGTAGCATTAGAATCTCTGGACGATGACCTCACAACTAATTTCAGTGGTGTTGCCTCCTGTGAGTCTAACGACTCGGTGGAGGCGCGCAGCCGTTTCGCCTTAAGGGAAACGGTCACGCTGGGGGAAAGGGGGGGAACCATGGTTTTCGCCGAGGCTAATTGTGAACTTTTTATGCCGACAGGTCTACCGGGGAAGCGCAAGGGGTGGGTAGAACCATCAGAAAGGTTTCGAATAGCCGCGAAAAAGACCGTGCTCCAAGACTTGGATTGGCCGGGGATGTCTTAGGCAGCGCCGTCATGAGAGGACCATGGCCTTAGCCTCGGAAAATGAGAGAAAATCATGTGTCTGAACGGCCAGGATTTCCTTGCTAAAGAGATACGCTGTCGTAGAATAGGCTCCCTACGATATGCTTTATATATCTAGTGGTTGAGGGGATTATTCTGTATTTCGAGTGCGAGGTAATCAAATGCCGAGAATGGTTCAAAAAGGGCCTGGAGAGGGTTTATTTACTTTAAAATACTTAAGAAGTAAAACGAAGCCCAAGGATGAATAATATTGCAAACATCAATATAATAGAGTTTTATTAATTAATTTTTCAAAACAACACAGGGAAAATATTTACATGACGTGGGATTAAATGGGAGAGACACAGGAAACGAAAAAGGTCATGGTAATATTTGACTAAGCGGAGGATTAAGATTTGGAGGGATTTAAAACGACAAAACAAACAAGAAGGGGGAATGGTTAGCTAGAATCCGTTTAAAGCACAGAGTGGCGTTGACACAAAGATTAATGGTTAAATCTAATGCGAAACTTACGTAATTATAAGGTTGTCGTGGCAGAGGAAGGCGATGGGAAAAATCGGTCCAACTGTCGTTTCTTTTCCAGGAGAAGGGTTTTTTCGGGGTGGGCGTTGTCCTTAACAAGGGGAAAGGACTGCCTTCAAAGAGTAGGAGCGAAGTGGGGCTCGGAAGTACGAGCGATCCTTGAGACAGGATCTCGGAGATGTTCTAGATGAACAATGGAGAAATTAAATTACCACTGACGTGATTTCTTGAGGAACGAAAACCATTTCTTGATGAACGGGCTTGAAGAACAATGGTTTTTCTAAAGTTGTTTCCTTCCTGAACAACAGGAGGGGTGAGAACTGTTTCTTGACGTACGGGCTTAAAGAACAATAGCTGTTCTAAAGTTGTCCTCTTTCTGAACAACAGGAGGGACCCTGTTGACTTGGCATCTCGAGGAGCACGAACCTTGGCACTCAAGGGATATTGTCCTCTTCTGGACAATGAGGGGTTTCTCGGGGTAGAGTTCTTGGGTGCACAAGGGAGACCCGATCAGCGTGATGCCTCACGAAGATAATTCGGACCTGCTTCAAACGCGAAATGCTATCGCATAAATAGCCGGAGCCAGCCCCTCGGCGTAGGGGACGATGAGGGGAGGAAAGTTCGATGGAATGTTCTGGTGGCGCTTAGGAAAATATCTTATCTCCCCATAAGCCTAATTCAATCTGGCGAGATCGACGCATGGACTAACGGGGGATTGAACCTCCTTGATTGAACTTTAGAAGGGTGGGCGATAACGCGCCTTCTACTCTCTCTCTCAGGATGCACGTGGGAGGCATGCATTTTGACATGTGATAGGGGATGAGGCATGGCAGCAACAGACCGTTCTATCACACTCCTCCATTCCGGGGGAAGTTGTCACTCAAAAAAAAGAGAGAACGGACAACCATAGAGCTCCGTTTTGGAGAACTCACTTTCTTGCATGGACCGTCCTTCCATGCACCCATCTAGCATTACATCAATACATATGAATATGTCGATAAATTGATTATAGGAGAAACTAACCCTTAATACAATCTTAGCCATAAAAGAGACATGGGGGAACAATAGAATAATATAAAATTAGTACATATGGTACAAAAGAATTCATACGTAAATTAATGGGTACAAATGTACGAACATATGAAAGAAAAAAAATTAGACATTGAGCCACGAAATTCTGACATTTACATTCAATTAAACTAATTATTTTGCCTTAGAATCCAATTAAGTCGTACAAGACGGTATATACATAAATACATGGAAATCCTAATCGTAAGAATTATAAATTAATCTACACTATTTGGTAACGCATTCCTACTGAGTGCGTCAGTGACCTGATTATCGGAACCTTTTATGTAATTTATCTTAAATTGTTACTCTAACAAGAGTAGACTCCAGCGCATAATTCGGCCATTGGAGTGTCGTACATTCCGAATATAGGCCAGCGGGCGATGGTCAGTTCCTATCCGAAATTCTTTTTCTCTCAAATACATTTTAAACTTATCAATAACCCAAATAATGGCTAGGGCCAACTTCTCTATAGTGGCATATCTCTTTTTACGGTGTAATAGCTGGCGAATAGTGTATGCAACTGAATGACTCGTTCCGTCATCCTCACATTGAAGGAGTACACCCCCAATGCCCTCCTTGCTCGCGTCGGTCTTAATCCCAAAGGATTTTTCAGGGTTGGTCAACTTTAAAATGGGGGCCAAAATGAGCTTACTTTTGAGCTGGTTAAAATGAGGCATAGCGACAACATTCCAACGTAGTCGATCGGGGAATTATTTTTCAAGAGGGTGCTGAGGAGCGCCGAGATTGCAGTGAAATTTGGGACAAATCGCCGATAGTAAGAAGCTTATCTTAATTGTTTCTTAGTATTCGGGAGGAGGATTTCGGCGATTGCCTTAATCTTGTCCTCCTGTGGACCTAGCTGGCTTTGTCCTATTTTAAAACCCATGTATTTCATGGTTTCGTGGGCAAAATGGCATTTGCTGGGGCCAAAGGTGAGGCCATTTTCGCGCATTCGCCCAAAGAGAGCTAATAGTGTGCTTACACATTCGGAAGTTCATCTAACAACCTTCTCATGAGACGGTTATAGTTACTGCAAGCGGTCACGAGGCCAAAAAGAAGGCCCTTAAATTGCATTCAGCCTTTCTCAGTTGCAAAGGCGGTATATGCTTTTACATCGGACCGGAGGGGAATTTGGTAATACGCCTTGAACAAATCAATTTCTGAGATGAACTTAGCGTCTTCAAAAAGGTGGAGTTTTTGATCTACCAACGGGATGGGCTTGGCGTCCAACACAGTTACCGAATTTAACTTCCTGAAGTCGATGCACATCCGATAAGAGCCATAAGGTTTCTTGACCATGACGATTTGGAAACAATAACTAGAGGTGGAAGGTTCTATTGTGTCTAAACTAATTAAATTATCTACTTCGGCGTTAAAAGCTTGGCGTAAATGAATCGGCATGGGATAGGGTTTTGAACGGACAGGTTCTAAGGTCGTCAATTTAATGTCATGCTCGAAACTAGTAGCGCATCCAGGCTTCTCCAAAATAACGTCGTCGAACTGACATAATAATTTTTGTAGCTGATTCTTTTGATCTGGTGTAAGCTGCGCGTCGATATCCAGGTCAGAGGGTTCAAAAGACTCCCCTGGCAGGATAGGAAGAGGGTAATCGGCATCAGGTTGAATTCACACTGTATGAATGACATTAAGGGACTTCGCGGGGTAATCCTCTAAAAGCGCCGATGTTTCGTCCAGTGCTACGAAAGTATCTCTATGGGTGCGTCGGTGGTAGTCTTTAATAAGTTAACGTAGTAGAGCTTATCGCCTGCTGGGGCACCAATGAGGTAATCTACCGGTCCTTGTACCTTGCGGACCAAGTACGGACCTTTCCATTGGCTCAGTAATTTATTACTTGCTGTGGGAAGGAGCAGGAGTACCTATTACTGGGCTTAAATTTCCTATCTTCGGACCTGACATCAAAATATGTTTTATATTTGTCCAAATTGACATCGGCCTTTTCATAGGCGATGTTCGCGCATTTCTTGAGCCTCTGGCGTAGGTCCAAGACATAGGTGTATGGTGACTGAAGTTCTTGGTCCAGTTGGTGCTTGGTTAGCAAATCCTTTAAAATGCCGAGTGGTCCGCGTACATTACGTCCATAAAGGAGCTTAAACGGTGCGAACCCTTAATGTACGATGAGTAATTTCTCGATAGGCAAATAGGGTGACGTTGAGATATCGGTGCCATTCGCGGGACTGCTCGGCACAAATCTTTTTAATAATAGATTTT
Organism: Ceratothoa steindachneri; assembly: GCA_963969495.1. NCBI lineage: Eukaryota > Metazoa > Arthropoda > Malacostraca > Isopoda > Cymothoidae > Ceratothoa > Ceratothoa steindachneri. The sequence goes on along the minus strand of OZ018324.1, from coordinate 206,892,543 downwards.
AGATTTCCGTTTAATTTTTCACACATTCCGATTGTCTGTGACCAGCAGGGGGTGGTAAAAAGGGGCTTTACTATGAGCAGCTTCCCTACGTACTCCATCAACACGGAGGTCAATTGCCGTCCTCTGTCTGAGAGTATTTCCTTGGGGTTGACTACCCTTGAAAAGATTGAAATGAGTGCCTCGGCGCAAGAAATACTATCGATTCGGGGAAGGAGGACAGCCTCGGGGAAACGGGTAGCAAAGTCAACTAAGGCTAAAATCTAGCTGTGCCCTTCGCTCGAAGGGGGGTGGATAGGGTCAACCAGGTCGATGGCCACTCTGGAGAAGGGTTCAGTGATGACTGGTCTCCTTTGTAAGAGAGCAGGTTTGCCCCGCCCCTTAGCGGACGTCTTTTGACACACATCGCACGATTGATAATGGTTTGAGATGTCATCTGCAGCACCCGGCCAGTAAAAATATATAAAAAAATACCCTGACCCGTTTTGGTATGACTAAAATGACCGGAAAAGATGCTGTCATGAACTATTTTTAGCACTATAGGTACATGGGATGGTGGCAGGCATAAGACAGTTGTAACGGCGTTATTACTGTCCTCGGCGGATCGGAAGAGTAGACCCCCTTGCTCCAGGTACCTTATGATTTTATGTCCACGGACAGTCTCCGTGTCCTTGTTTTGGGCCTTATCCCATAAGGGTGTTAGTGTTTCACACTCCTTTTGTGCGGACCTAAAGTCCTGGTTAAGGATCTCCGAGAATTCGGACGGTATCGGGGTTCTGAGGGGGACGGGCTCCTGTGCTTCCTTCTTAGCTCGAGCTCGAGTAAGGGTGGCCTAGGACACAGGGTCCGAGCTTACTTGAGTCGTCTGTCCTATAAGTACGAAACAAAACTTTATAGGTGCCCAAATGACTTCAGCCAGCCATCAAAATACTGACACTGCAGGTAACATTTAACGACGGGGAATCGGATCGGCCACCCAAGGTAGTCATATACTACCGCAAATTTTTCGTGGTTAGGGTCCACTGGGGGAAGGAGTTCGTCGGACTCGATTAAACAAGTGCACCTTGTGTTCTTGACGAGGGTAGATATACGGCAGCCGTTCATGCTGCCCTCCTCAAATTTTAAAGTTCCCCGGGAACTTTTATCCAAAATAAAATTTACCTGGTGGCCTGACGGAGGGAAAGAAGTTGATGCTTGGTTCTGCACCACCGGAGAAGCCGGGGTGGCATTAATCTGGTGAACTTGGCGGGCTGGTCCGTTTTTAAGCCTAGAATTTAGGAGGCAATTCTAGCTCATGTGGTTTTCTACACCGCAGGTGAAGCATATGATCGGTCGCTTCGGCAGAGTGATGGTGGAGAAATCTTAAGGGGAAGTTTGATGTCACGTTGTTGGTTTGGGGGGAATATGTTTTTGAGTTTTACGGGGCCCGGAAACCTCCGCGGCTTTCCTGTGAATGGGCGCGAATCCGTCCTTCTTTCCTGGTAGTGGAAATGGTTAGAATTCAGATTCTCATTGGGGTACAAATTATGCCTGGCAGCATATACATCCGCTTCTTCGGTACATTCTATTAAGGTCTGGCACCGACGATCCTTGACGAACGCGCGGATCTCCGTCGGCAGAGACGCCAAAAATTTATCCCGCAACACAAAGTCTGTGAAGGACTCGTAGTCAGGATCAACCTTTGAGAATCTTACCAGAATTTAAAATTCCTCTGGATAATGTATCGGAATTGACGGAACGTCTGTCGGGTTTAATACGACCTCCTCGAAATTCCTGTCAGTAGAAACCGGGAGTCATATTATGAGCGGCCAATAACTCAGCTTTTAAGGAAACTGTAGTCAATTTTACACTGTGATGATAATTAAATTGAGATGTCGCGCATTTTAGAATTTAAGAGTGGAAGTAACCTCACTACGCCTTCGGCCTCCAAGTCCAGGTTGTTGATTTCCCGGATCTTTTCGAAGTGTGATAATAATGCTCCGAAATCCTCTTCATCCCTGAATTTGGGGAACTTAAGTGGAGGATTGGACAGGGCTTCTGTACGTGTACTCACTGATTGTGTTTTAGCATGTACGCGTGCCATTTCACGCTCATGGTGAAGCTCGGCTTGCTTTTTCCGTTCCTCTCTTTCTCTTTCTTCTCGTTGAATTTCTCTTTCTCTCTCTTCTCTTAACTTTTCTCTTTCGTTCGTTGCTCCTCTTAGATGTACTCAATCAATTCTCTTTCGGAAAGTCCCAAAAATTCTGCTTCCGCTTTGAAGATTTTAAACTGAGTCATATTTGCACTTGGTAGGCAATTGTCAACCAACTAAATTCCTTTGCTACAAGAATTATGCCTTCTAGAGAATTGGCCTACCTAAATATGGGCACTGACCTATTCGTAATTGGTTTCTCGACCTAGAAAAGCAATAACAAAAATAACACAAAAAACACACGAACAAATTATTTTACCACTTTCTTGAGCTACTCCAGCTTCTTAAGTTTACACAAGGGGATAGCAATCGTTAAAACTAAATAGAATTAATATACTCTATTCTTATAACGAATAACACTATGCTTTACTCGACTGAGACCAGTGTTCGTAAAGATATAGCGTTAAACATTACACACTTGCCACCAAATTTAAATAGTATATATATATATATATATATATATATATATATATATATATATATATATATGTCGTAGAATAGGCTCCCGACGATATACCATATATATATTAATGTATTCGTTGAGGGGATTATTCTACATATATTTCGAGTGCGTGGTAATCAGATGCCGAGAATGGTTCAAAAGGGGGCCTTGAGAGGGCTCATTTATCTTCAATATACTTAAGAAGTGAAACGGAGCCTAAAGAAAAATAATATTGCAAACATCAATAAAATAGAGTTTTATTAATTAATTTTTCAAAACAACACACGGAAAATAGTTAGATGCCTGGAGATTAAATAGGAGAGACACAGGAAACGAAAAAGGTCATGGGAATATTTGACTAAGTGGAGGATTGAGATTTGGAGGGATTTAAAACGACAAAACAAACAAGAAGGGGGAATGGTAAGCTAAAATCCATTTAAAGCACAGAGTTGCGTTGACACAAAGTTAAATGGTTAAATCTAATTCGTAGCTTACGTAATTATAAGGTTGTCGTCACCGAAGAAGGCGATGAGAAGGAATCTTGTGTCTAACTGTTGGTTTCTTTTCCAGGAGCAGGGTTCTTCGGAGGGGGTTGTCCTAACGAGGGGGGACGACTGACTTCGAGGAGTGAGAGCAAAGTGGGGCTCGGAAGTACAAGCGATCCTTGAGACAGGATATCGGAGATGTTCTAGATGAACAATGGAGGTTATTGGTGTAACCAAAGGTTCTCTTGAAGAACGTTAAAAAGGGGGGAATTAAATTACAACTGACGTGATTTCTTTTAAACGAGAACCATTTCTTAACGAACAGGCTTGAAAAGCAATGGCTGTTCTAAAGTTTTTCTCTTTCTGAACAACAGAGGGGGGTGCTGTTGACTTGGCATCTCGAGGGGCACGAATCTTGGCACCCAAGGGATATTGTCCTCTTCTGGACAATAAGGTTTTTTTTCGGGGTAGAGTTCCTAGGTGCACAAGGGAGACCGGATCGGCGTGATGCCTCGCGAAGATAGTGCTGATGTGCTTCAAACGCGAAATGCTATCGCATAAATAGCCGGAGCCAACCCCTCGGCGTAGGGGACAATGGGGGACTGGGACTTCGATGGAATGTCCCAGTGGTGCTTGGGAAAATATCTTATCTCCATAAGATTGAACCTCCTTGATTATACTTGGGAATGGTGGGCGATAACGCGCCTTCTACTCTCTCTCTCACAAGATGCACGTGGTAAGCATGCGTTTCGATATGGGATTAAGCATGGAAGCCTGAGACCGTTCTATTACATACGCACCACATTGCTTCGAAGAAGTGGGGTGTGGCTTTCCGCAATTGACAAACCTGGTCACACACGATTAGGCCCGTCTACAGAAGCGCTGGCAGAAGAAGTACCTCCGCCGGAGTGGCACGAATGCTTTCTCGCGGTAGAGATACCAACCGGCACGTACCAACTCAGAGAGCTTGCCACAGTCGAATATAATGAAGAGTGTAGGGATGGGTCTTGAAACACTTCTCTGTTTTCTTATCATACTTTCGACTTTGACCACTGCATGGTCTGCTAGCTCTAAGGTGATGTGATCTATGGAGAAGTCCAGGAGTTCCCTCATATAACCACTCCTTTCACGGAGTTCATGATAGAGCGCATCACCACACTCGCCAACGAGTCATCAACTTTTCAACAGACACTAATAATTGGCGCTTCGGGAGGATTCGACGCATTCACCAGAAGGCTCCCGCCCGAGAAATGGGTTACATTAGGCTCTATAACAAGCACACTAGCTAGAGATCTCCTCTGATTATCATGGTGCCATTAAATAACATACTGCCATCGTGTACGAATCACGAGGAAGTGTTTGAATCCAACGAACTCGAAAACACCATTTAACCTCTAAGATGAGGGGGCCCGACGCACTTGAGGCTCTGCTCTTCACACTTCCAATTTTGTTCTTTGTCAGGAACTCCCCAGCCGCGGAAGCAACGGGGGTGGCCGTGCCAATTTTGCCTTGCTGACTCACTAAAACGGCAGAGGACAACTCCGTACCCGTGGTAGCGAGGAGGGGAGTGAGCTTTTAGTCTGTTTTCTCTTCCATTCTTGGCACCGAGCCCGGGTTTGAATCCCCGAGGCTTGATCACCTCGGAGATCATGTCCATCTCAAAGGCGGCCTCCATGTGGCCACTCACCCCCGCCACTAAGACATCACGGATCCCATTCTAGGTACCTTTGTTCGTCTCGTCTTGGGCCGGCGAACCGGCATCCTTGAGGAAGAGAAGCGAGCAGGTACTCTGGCATCTAAAAGGTCAAAATACGCGACTGCAGGACGGTACTTGGCACATCCCGACGTGCTCTGCCGTTGGAAAGGGGAAGGCGCCCAAGGGTATATCCAGCAAAGAGGGGGAGTCCCCTACACCTGTTGGACTAGGAAAGGATTAAGCCTCCTCTTGGTCAAGAAATTTGGTGGTTTCCCTGAGAGAGCACAGGAGGTGACGAGGCCTCCATTTTTTCGGTGGAGCTGCCCGAGGACGGCTCCGACGATGTCAAGAGGAAATGGATAAGGTGATTTTTTTTAAATGTGTATCATTGGGCATGGTGACCCTGTAAAATTCGCATGACGCATACGCTAATCACCCAACGCCTTAGACCGCTATGTGAGGGGTAAACACGAGGTCGGAAAAGGCAGCTGCCCTCATTTAGGACCACCCGTTTTTGGCCACTGGCCAGGCACCCCTTCGGCATTGCGGCTACCCCTTGGACTGGGCGTAAAATTGCTAGACAGTGAAAAGAGAGAAAGAGGGTATGTGAGGAAGGTGAGGTCGGAGTGAATCAGGTTGTTAAAATTCCACCACTCCAAACTGGTGATCAGGGGTAATGGGACGTTATCGCCCCTTTCCCTCAGCCCCAATTCGGAAGGGTTGGGTGAGAGGAAGCTGGTCGGCGTCTACCCAGTGAAATTAGAGGTCGAGCAGTGAAAGTTTTTGGAAAGGTTTAATGGAAAGTGTTGAAGCAAGGTAAGTAGGCATGGTGTCAGAAAGAGGGAAAAAAAGCTATGCTAGGGCGGATTGGGGCGCTGAGTACCGACAGAAAGCCGGCCAGGAAAGCAAATTGCGTTGCCCTTACGTGTGTTCTCAAATTGCGCTCTTTTTCCAAATGTTTGTTGGCAGACATTAGACTGGCTATCAAACTAATGTCTTTCAATAAAGTTATCTTTCTCGCGAAGACGCCAAAGCTGTTCCACTTTATACAACAAACTAGATGGTCACTTCAAATTAATATGGAGGACTTCTTCAAAATGATCCTTCCTCTCCCTTCTCCTCAGCCTTATGTTAATTTTAACAGACCTAAGGATCCTTCAAACCGTATGGTTTGGAATTTTCTAATGTCGATCAGAACGAGGGAGATTCGCTGTTGTCCATAATATGTTAATCTTTCTTATTAGCAATTGCATTGTAGATTTAAGGGCATTTAGTTATTACGAAATGTTCTTGTAGCTCAACTTATATCTAAATTTCCTTCAATATTCTTAAATATAGAATGTGACTGTTGAGTTTTGGATGCAAAAGAAATAGTTGTTAGGTTAATGCTCGACCATTCCTGACAACTCCAATTAATAAAGTAGTTACTGAAACTACTCGTTTTAATTCGAAACTGTCTTAATATAAACCACATAAATTAAACATAGATGTGAAGCTCATATCTTATGAACACTAAGAGTAATAACACTCTTTACTAAGCAAAAGTTTTACTCATCCATATTTATCTAACACATATGTTGAAACTTTGTAAGTATAGTTAATAATACATTTGTGTTAATGCCAATAAATTATATTATTTTGAAATTAATCACACCACACTCATAGTCTTTTACGAAACAACTAATAACGAATCAAAAGGGTTGCAAAAGTAAGATTGGTGGCAAAAAATCTAACTCGGTGTCAAAATTCAATTTATTGTGGGGTGCCAAGAGCCTGACTGAGATGGCACCGAACGTCGTAAGGCATCATTGGTCTCTTCTTGTGGTAATAGTCTCTCTGGCAGCATGACTTGAAAAGACATATTGACCACCATGCTGCAGCGTACATCTGGAATATAGTCTGCCCTTTCGGTCCCAATGCCCCTCAAAAGAACTGGCACTATATTTTTTCTACACATCTTCAGTTATCTACCTTCACAAATTTCTCGACACATCTTATTTTACAATAATTCTGCAGGAGATGCTCTCGTTGGTTTTTGCTGTACATCAAACAAATTTACTCGCAAGAGGGGTTCAGTTTCCATGGATAAGCCGATTTATTTTTTATTAATTCTTTTTTTATTAATTCTTTTAGTAATTCTTGCGGAAAAATGAAGAAGATTTTACTGACCTTTTCTTCACAACATTCAAAAAGTGTGATGGTCTCATGTTTCAATGGATCTTCAGACATTCAACATAATAGAAACCAGGTTTGTCCAATATGATCATCTCTAGCTCATAGTTGGCTGATCTACCAACCCCTAACCAAAAACTGTCTCTACTCTCCTAAACCCTGACTATTCCACAACACAAGAAGTACTCAAGAACACCATATATGTACACACCTTGTTTGACCGGTTTGTCCAACCTCACTATTACTACCTCGTAAATGCTCTCAAACTCTATAACTCTCCTGTTCATCCTCATCTCCCCAACTAAGGCATCTCCCTGCGTCGTCACTAACCAACTGCCACCAAAAGCACCAGAAATAGCGAATGTTACCAAAACAAGTCACTAGCCACCAACGTCTTTGCTACTTTCTAACATTTGCGATCTTCCTTTCTCCTCCCATAGCTTCGAGCTGAACAAAAGCATTTCTCTCCCCCGATTGCCGCCAATTCCAAAGAAGCATTTGCATACATTTTCTAAAAGCTTCTTGTAGAAAATGAAAACTTTGATCTAATGGCAAATTCCGAGAATTGGACCGATATTTTTTATAGAGACTTTGTCGGTGAATGTAAAATCTCAGGTTACAATGTCTCTTTCAAGGAGAGGGTTGGTAAAAGAGAGAGCGGTGTGATGTTGAACTGCAAAGAAAATTTAAATCCCATCGAGGTTGCCGGGAAGAATCATCGCGATGCGGATATTTTATGCCTGAAATTAGTAACTGGAAACATAGTATTCAACACTGTCTTTGTCTATAGAGCTCTATCCCGATGGAAATGTCAGATCAGCTTATGTTCTGCTCGGTCCATGAACTTATTGGATGAAATGTAAACTTTGCGGATGCTACTGCTGCCAGAGTTGGATCATATCTACTTCACTTCCTAGATGATAACTTCCTTATGCAATGTGTTCATCGACCTACACGAGGAAACAATATTCTGGATATTATTTACACGACAAACGAAAACGTTGTGAAAAATGTTAAAGTCGGCGAACCGCTCAGAGACAGCAATCACATTTCTCTCAGAATTAAAATTGCTACAGGTTCAAACACAGACTCAAATCGTATGCTGGAGGCTAACTTTAACAAACAAATTTTAAAGAATTTGAGCGTGTGTTTAAGAACGCCTTTAGCTCTAGGACTAATAAAAACAAAACCGTCAGTACAATGTGGAATGATTTCATAACAAAATTCAGAAACGCTGACCAAATATACGTCCCAAGACATCATAAGCAAAAGTCTACACGGTAAAACCAAAGTGGTGGAACAATGAGATCAAGGATCTAATCAAAAGGAGAAATCAGGCATATAAACATTATAGAGATACTCACGGAGCACGTCCAGACGAATACATAGAACTAAGATGTGGTTTAACAAAAGCTAATTAGAAAATGAAAGAAAAATTACGAAATCGAGCTAGCTAGAAATGGAAAAGAAAACCCAAGGATGTTCAACCAGTATGTAAACAACAGAAACACGGCAAAGGACTCAATTGGCCCACTTTAAACACAAAATGGAGACTTAATATATGACTCAGGTACCATTGACGAGATTTTAAACGATTTTTATACGTCAGTGTCATGGTAAGACCACTCTATATCATACACTAGTTCGCAGGATTGGGAAATATTTTTCCAACGTGCTCAGGAGTAGTCGAAAATTCGAGAATTTCAAACAGGAAGTGACGTCCTCTATGGCGCAATACCATTTCACGCGGTGTCCGATAAATTGGATGGGTAGGGTCAGAGTTTGTTCTTTTACAGTCAGTTTTTACAACCAGAGAAAACATCGACACCATTGCATATATTGATGCACCCCTAGTTATCGAAGAAGAATTATTTATGACTAGTATTCATGTAACAGAAGAAGGTCTAATCAAACATATCAAAATTTAAATCTAGCAAATAGCGAGGTCCGGATTTGATCCATCCTCGCCACCTAAAATAGGTGAAAGAAACGATAACCAAGACACTCACCACAATATTCAACAAATCACTCGAAGAAGGTGTCATTCCACAAGACTTTAAATTTGCAAACATTACTCAGTTTTTTATAAGGGGTGACCGACAAAGCTCAAGCAATCACAGGTCAATAAGCCTGACATCTCTAATCGGAAATCTGCTCGAATCTATTATAAAACAGAAAATAGACAAATTGGGTATTACCCGCGGATCACAGCACGGTTTTACGAAAAATAAATCATGTTTAACAAATTTGCTACAGTTTTTTCAAAGAGCAGCAGATGTAATCTACTTAGATTTTCCAAAAGCTTTCAATACGGTCCCCCACAAGGGTCTAATTAAGATGATTGTCGCTCATGGAATCGGTGGAAACGTATTGAAGTGGATCGAAGACTGACTCAACGGAAGGAAACAACGTACAGTCATAAATGGTTACCAATCAAAATGGCTATGCGTAAAAAGCGGATTGACCCAGGTGTCTATGCTTGGTCCATTGCTTTTTCTAATATATATAAACGACTTAATTGAAGGCATAGCAAACCTATTTTAAAACTTGCTGACGATACAAAGCTGGATAGTAAATCAATAATTCTTGCCAATCAATATAAAATCTAGAGAGACTAAAAAAGCATTATGGAATGGTCATAAAATTGGCAGATGAAATTCAATATTGTTAAATGCAATGTTGTACACATTGGAGCAAGAAATGACGAATTTAACTATAGAATAAAAGCCTGCCAATGAAAAAGAAATCAGAAGATCTGGGTGTTATAGTATGCACCGATTTGAAAGTTGGAAGACAGTGGACGGAGGCAAGCAAGAAAGCAAACAGACTGCTCAGTTTGATATATAGAAATTTTGCCTACAAATCGGAAAATATAGTAATTTCCTTGTGCACATCTTTGGTTTGACCTTATTGCGAGTACGCAGTTCAGTTTTGGAACCCATACTTGCGGAAATATATAGAAATGTTGAAGAGAATGAAACATTGTGCTACAAAAATGACACCTAGACTACGTCAAAAGTCCTACGAAGACACACATAAAGCACTCAACCTGCAATCACTTGAGACAATAAGGTTAAGAGGAGAACTCATACAAGTCTTTAAGATCCTAAACAGTTTTGATAAAGTAACAATTAAAACTCTTTTCGAGTTGGACGCTTCCTCAAGAATCCGAAGCCATGGATACAAACTTAAGAAACGAAGATTTGAAACAAATATAGCAAAGCATTTTTTCTCAAACAAGGTGGTTTTCTCGTGGAACGATTTGCAGAGATCGTTGTTAAATCAACATGTATAAACATCTTTAAGAACCGCTTAGATGCACACTTTGAGTGTATTGGCGTGGTTTGAAGGAGACCTGGCCCAGAAGTTGACCACACAGTCTTTGCCGGCTCTGAAATTTAATAATCTTTTAATATAAGCGAATTCGCCTCGAGCGAGGCCATACAAGCATCAAAACAGTTTCCGAAAGGGGAGCTTCCGTCGGGTATTGAATTACACAGCAGAATATAATGAAATTGCGATGAATTAGTTCAGTTCTTCCTAATTTCCTTACTTTGAATGAAAGTTAAAAATTAATTTGGTTACTAACGGACGCGTGTTGTTTCGTAACTCCAAATTAAATCACTTAACAAAAATAAAATTATCCTAAAAACTCTTTAATCAAATATTTTTTATGCAGGAAGGGTAAAATTAATTAAATTCGAATTAGAATGTTTTGGAGATAACTTAGAAGTGCGAGTGTCAATGATTATACCGTGTATAATGAGATACCATTATGAGGAGGAGACGAACTCACAAGGAGAGAGCAGCCAGAATTCCTTAATGTCTATCACCCTTATTGCCAGTACGTCATCACCTAATCTTTAATAATGTTTTTAACAGAGAAAATAAAATAAACTAGAATAAGAAATAACATGAGAGACTTACATTGAAGAAAAAATGAGGATAGATCTGAAGAGAATGTTATGTAAAAGGATGAAAGCTTCAAAGCCTACTTTGCAAAACCTCGTTTGTCCTCTACATGTGGTTCAAATCTCTTGTCAACCCTTGTAAATTGTTTAAATTTGATATTTCAGATGAAGGACGCTGTTCAAGCAGCCTTTGCAACAATCACATAAGATATGGAACCGCAATATTTTGTGCTATGAAAACGATAGTGTTCATACTGACCTTGTCGATGTGTGAGTGTCAAAGAAAGTAAATACACTAAAACCAGACCATGTGTTTGATATTATTATATTGTTTCTCCATTGTTCTTATTCCTTTTCGGTTGGGGGTGATAAGACTTTTGGACCACCTTCTAAACTGATAGGGAGAAACCTTAGGTTTATCGCACTTCGCTAGGATGTTCAAACAAAGATCAAAGACATTTAGAAACACGAACTTTAACTCCATTACTCTATGATTGGCGTAGTCAATCAATGTACAAAGAATGGAAGAATTGAGGAATTGGGTCCGAGTGTAGAGGATATGCTGCCAATGGCACCATGGGAAAGGAAATTAATAGAAGTTTGGCTTAAGGATAGAAGGAAAGTTTCGCTATACCTTCGCGATATGAGCATGTGATTGTCTTTGAGGTAAACGGCAACTGCATGTCTCAAGGTTGCGTTAATTGCAAAAAAGAAATAAATTCATTTTAAATTATATGTTTTACTTAACAGTATATTATCATTTTCCTCCAGGATATGCAACTGCTAGGTTAGTTAATCTCGTCTAAGGTAACCGGACTGGCATTCAGGGGATCCTAAGATCTTTGCGGTCCTTATTCTCTACTTCTTGTATATGAAAGAGGAAGGAGACCAGAAACGAACGCAAGCAAAGGACTTATCAAAAAGAAAAATATATTGTAGAAATAATATGCAAGGAACATTAAATAAACAGATAAAAACACAAACAGTGATATCGGATATAATTAAAATAATAAAACGCCTGACCTGGAATGGGGAGGACAATTATCGACTTAGTACAATAAAAAGCATTGAAGAATATCTGGTAGAAAGCTAGAGGATGAAAATTTGTCAAAGGCCCGGGTAAACAAAGCGCTGGGAGGTACGAATAACCAGAATGATTAGAGGTACAACTAACTAGAGCGCTCGGTTATAATTAGCGAAAATTCGTCAGGAAACCAGAGACCAGTAGAAAGATGTAATCTTTTTATAATATAAAAAAAAATATGAGAAAAAAACAAAAACAAAGCACCTTATACCGAAGTATTATTCTGCCCTTGAAACTTGCTAAATTGTACTTCTTCCTACCCATTCAACCCAAATTCTCTCTCCTGCTATCATATTTTCTGAGAAACTGACCTCGGGCCATCTCTCCTTAAAAAAATCTCATCTCTTCGTAACTCGTTCCCTCCAAGACTCTCTCATTAATTCCTCGCATCTCAATTTCCTTACTTCTTCGGTATCTTTAACGATTTTCTTCCATGTTGGGCAGCGCTATAATCTAGTCGCTGCTCACCTTCCTCTCCTCTTTGCTATCTTTAAAGGTCCCTTATCATATGCTGCTGCTCACTTTTATCTCCTCTTTGGTATCTTTAATGTCTCCCTATTTCTTTGGTGAAGCACCACCCAAATTCAAACACGCTCATGTTTGTGAAGTGCTGAATCATGTCTCCCTGGACCCAAACGCCAGGCAAACTATCATCCAATCATTTAACTCCCTTAACTTCTAAAATTCCTCTTATGTCTTCTGTTGAAATGAAATCTAAAGGTCAGAGATCAAATATAAATCGTTGGACACAACAAAAAGAAGAAATATCCATTCATACTACTGTTTTGCAACGCTATGAATGTTCTGGAGCGAGAAAGTAGTCATAAATTTGACCCTGTGCCTCTGTCTCGTGGGCCTATTGACCCTACTCTGAAGGGTTCTGGTAGTAAGCTCACTCTATTATGCAAGCTAAGATGCACAAGTAAATTGATAAACGAGATCTTCAACCAGATCATCATCTTCAACCTGAGGTACATTTGACTTCCCACATTTAGTATACAATTTTATTCATAAATTACAACCTTCATTTAATAATTAATTTTCTCCCAATCCTCTGCCAATAGTAGATCAGGAATTAAGCAAAAATATGCATATACACACACACACACATATATATATATATATATATATATATATATATATATATATATATATATATATATATATATATTATATTTAGTTTATAGCCCAAGAAAGGGATAACTGCTATCATAATCTGGTAATTAAACTCTGGAATAAATAACATGAACCATTTAAAAGCTTAAGAAAGTAAATGGGATTTTTAGAAACGGAAAAAATAAGATAACTATTTTAAACTCTATATGAAAGTGAAAACGGAGTTAAATTCGAACTTCTGTCAGCAAGCGCTATTCGCTATTAGAACCACGACGCTCATCGACGGAGCCACTATCTTCAACCATACAAAAGGTTGATTCAAGAGTTTAATTACCAGGTTGTGATACCAGTTTTCCTTTTCTTGGACTATTAAATACATCCATTATATATCACCTGTCATGTGATTTGCCCTATTATAAACAAAATCCCGTTTCTTCTAATACTAAAAAAAACTTGCCTCTTACTGGATAAAAACTGCATTTCGTTATTAAAAGGTTTCTTGAATCAACCTTTTTGTGGGTTGAGGATGGAGACTCGGTCGATGAGCATCGTAATTTTTAGAGCAAAGAGCGCATAACGACACAGATTTGAATCCCACATTGTAACTTCTGATTAGTTCAAATTATGCTTCATAGTAACATATGTATTTTGAGGAGCCCAGTAAGCACAATTTTGTCTATTAATTGAGTTATTTAGCTTAATAGTGGTGTCTTCATTGCCCAGACAATTTTGCATGTTAACGCTGCATCATGCGCGCATTTCTCGTTGTACTATTTACAAAGTTCAACTATCCGATCATCCTCATCTTCATTGAGAGTGGGATTTATTGCAAGGGACGGTCGATTTGGTGATTCCTATCTCACGAGCTATTTTTCATATACATTTCTCTGTGGTTCGGTTAAAGGATTCCAGCGCAGGCTTTTCTTTTGATGGGATGGTAGATGTTCATGATCTTCCCGAACATTGCTTATAGACATCACGAACAGTTTGATATGGTTCAAAAATATCTCTGGTGCGATCATGCGCTTGTGAATCATAGAGCGATTACGCTTGTAAATCATGGATGCAAGGCGCTCGTAATGCAAAAAAAATTGATGCTTGTAAAGCATAGAGCGATGGTGCTTGTAAACCATAGAATCATCGCCCTTGAGAATCATAGAGATATGATAAAGCTTGTGAGTCAGAGATATATGATCTTTGTGAAACATAGATAAATGACGCTTGTTAATCTTATAAACGAGACGCTTGTGAAGTATAGAGGTATGACGCTTGTGAAACAGAGACATGAAGCTTACGAAGCATAGATGTATGAGGATGCTGAAGCATAGATGAATAACGTTGAGGATTTTTGTAATTACATTTTTCAGTGGTTTATACTGATAATTTGCTGTATTTGAAAAAATATTAATTTCCAAACGCATCGATAAAATTAATGTTCCATTAAGATGTGACTCATAATGTTTGTCCGTATATTTAATGTGTCATACTCGTGTGTATTCATGTATTGTCATTGTGTATCGAGTGAGTTTGTGGGTCCCTCATTATAGAAATAAACTTTATTCATGAGGCCCTACCGGTGCCGTATCGCCTCCCCACCCACCAACTTCAATAAAGGAATAAAAAATGGAATTTTCGTGTTTGGCACGTCTTGATCCTTCCGGATATAATTTGGGTTCGTGCCTTCTTAAGTCCCGCCATCCTCCTTCTCCAACGAATTTCTCCGGAAAACAATGTTGGGGGAGGTTTCTACGATGGTTTTCGCCTTATTTTTAAAGGGGAGCAACAGCTTCCTACAAACCTCGACCCATTTAATGACTCTTATCATCAGACCTTATCACTAAGCAATCATTTTATCTTGGCTAAGTTCCACCTGATACCCTTACTCAAAATAATCTCCCTCCCTATTTTCTCTTTAGAAATCGCCACCATAACAACTCCTAATCAGAGTAAGCGATTGTAGGAAAAGATGGGGTGCTGAGGAGGACTTGTTAACCCTTGACCAGTTATTCATCGCATCAGTAATAAAACCTAAAATCGCCCAATACACCCGGAATCAAAGATCAGGTAATAGTGCGGTGGAGAGTCGGCAAGCCGTCCAACATCACAACCCGTTGCTTGATTAGAAGACACACACATACACACAGACAGACAGAACTTAGCAAACAAGGAGGAGTAGAAATCTCAAAGCGGAACCGAGGTCCTTAATTCCAAGTTTATGGACAGACCTAAATTATTGGTCCTTCAGAAAAATGGGAAGAGAAAAGATCTGATACGATTCCTTTCTTGGAGGAAACTGAAATTGCTTCGATCCGTAGAAAAATCGAGAGGTTAAAGAACAAATATATAATCCCGTAATAAAAATTATAAATGTAGTAAAAAGATTTTATATCAACAACATTTAGTGTATAAATAAGCCCAGACAATCCCTCCAAACAAAACGAAATATGGCAGGGGGAAGGCAAAAAGAGCTATTTTAAATCTCTCAAACTCTGGATCCCACTTCGAAAGTTAAGAATGAAATAATTATGAAAGGATATAAAGCAATTTAAGGGAGAATGTGAATTCAAAAAGGATAAAACTATTCTAAAGATTGTGCCTCGAACACATGTAATTGCGAACATTTTTGCAAGGCCTGCAGCGCTTGTTCCCCGCGGGCACAAAATTAATTAAGTCTGTGAGAAATTTATCTTTTCTTTCACAACACCTTCAAATTTAATCTGACGGAAAAAAATCATTTCCCGTTATCACATTTTAAAAAATGCAAAGACGGACACACATACATACATTCACAAGGTATGATAATTATAATATATATATATATATATATATATATATATATATATATATATATATATATATATATATATATGATAGTGAAAGTGCTGTATAGGATCATAGAATTGGTAGGAAGTTTAACATTTCCTCTTTAGTCGTATACTGAGAATGGAATGAATAATACAAGTTACTAAACACCTTAAAATCCCCCCAAATCCGCGGGGAAAAGTAATCATTATTCAGGAGGCGTTACTCTAAGATAATTAACAAAAACTGTTTACGATCAGGATTTTGGAATATTTAACTAATTTATCCCTGGAGCACTGAACATATTTCCTTGTTACACAGTCACTGAACTCGGGTATATTATACCCAATTTTGGAAAATAAAATAAAAATAGTAAATACACAAATTTATTAATCCTATCATTTACACACTAACTATGAGGCATGTATATGCTAATTTAACTAATAAAAGTACGTACTTACTTTAAAAAAGGTATATTCTAAAAATACAAAAAAAAACAGTTAAAAATTGAAAGAATTTCAATAATTTGGGTGAAAAATTCACCCAAAAAACGACCCTCCATAAAATTAACCCGCACATTCGAACCTGCCTCCAAGGATGTCAAGATCTCCTTCCAAGACTCCCAATGACACTGATTATGCACAAACTGTAAAGAAAAGAGTGGGAAAAACATCCTTTGTTTAGTCCGCCCAAAATGACTAATTGTTCAATATAATGTGTTTTTCTGTTAGTAAACCACTTGAAACCAGCTTAAAATTACTACTAAGATATACTACAGACTATGTATGACCTATGACCGCTCACACCAAGCATGTCCATTGGGGGTCTATCCCTTGCAACCTCCTGTCACTTATATGGAAACTTTTCATTACTTTCGACCATTTATTGGTATGAGGTTGTGGTGTTCAATAAAATGAGCCTAATGGCTTTAGTTATATCAATCTAACACAATTGCACCCGAAATACGAAAAAAGGCAAACATCTAATGTGTATTATCTACTTCAGCCTCAGACGCAATCACAGCTGTAAGGAAAGTATTGGCAGACAGGAAGGCGGAAGCTCTGACTCCTGAAGCGTATCTTCTTCTCTTACTTTGACTGAGACTTGCTGCACCGTACCATGGGCTCCCTCATATCAGCTGCTGATGGTCCTGCTTCTGCAGGACTATATTTTGCTGGCTTATCTTTGATATGCATTCTAAAAGGGCCCTTACCCCCAAAAGCCAGCAATTGCTTATCTACTGTAAGGTTTTCGTCTGGTGTGTAGTTGTCCTCACAGCAAGCCGAAATCATGTCCCACATAGCCCTGACTGGGGCTAATTTGTCAGCAGCCCAGCAAATACGCAACTCAGACATTGCTGCCAAGTAGAAAGGAATCCCTAATAGGGCACTACAACTACTTATTATTCAGGTGGTTATCTATTCTGTAACCACTGACTATAAGGACACCTAGCAGGGCACGTATTTCTGCTGCTGTTGTTTGCTCTACAGTCGCTGTCTGTATCTTGTACCTCCTGACAACACCATTAATCTTGTTGTTTGGGAACTTTCAAATCAGATTCACCATGGCATAAGTAGCAAACAGGCGAAAACACTCTTCAGGGGTGATGGCAGTAGCAGCTGATTGTTTGGGTCCTGGTCTAATTGATGCCACAATATTTTGGGCTACTATTTCTGGACCTGATCGTTAACAGTTTAGTTAATGATCATAGGTCTATACTCACTGATAAACGACTATTTTTCTCCCGTTTTATTTTGCTGGGATCTTAAGGTGGTTATTAACGTGTCTCGCTCACTCCATTCTCAGTACTTATATGACTGAAGAGGGTATGGTAAACTTCATACCGAAACTAGTCCCCTAAATAAATTCTATGCTCATATACAGTTGTTTTACTACCATATGCCATAACTTTATTTGAGTTCCTTCCCTATATATAATATATATATATATACAGGGTGTCCACAAAGTATAGGTACATATGGGATAAATACATACCTTTAGAACAAAACAATATTATTCAATTATAATGTTAAGAAATTATATTTTAAATATGATTTCCATTATTTGCAATGCATAATTCGATGCGCCTTGCTAAATTCTTGTGAACTCGATTAAATAGGTGTACATTGCCGTTGATTTCAGTACACTGACTGATAATGCGTTCTCTCAAGTGGTTTAGATTTGCAATCTTAATTGAGTAAACTTTCTCTTTTAACATACCCCAGAAAAAGAAATCAAGGAGAGAAAGGTCTGGTGAACGAGGGGACCACTCCACATGACCTCTTCTTTCAATCCCATGAGGAAAAGTGCCATTCAGCCAATCTCTAACATTTGTAGCAAAATGGGCAGGGGCTTCATCCTGCTGAAACCAGTCCGGAATTCCCTCGCCTAGGTGCTCCATTTGAGGCCCTAATTTGTCTCTCAACATGTTCAGATAAGTCTCACCAGTTACCTGTTCATCAAAGAAGAAGGGTCCTAGCACATGAGCTTTCCACAAACCACACCACACCATCACCTTTTGGCAGCCTTGCTGTTTTGATGGATCCATCCAATGTGGATTGTCTTGAGACCAGTATCGAAGATTTTGTCTGTTGACTTCACCATTGACATAAAACAAAGCTTCATCACTCAACAACAAAAGGTCTTTAGTAAAATTGATATTTTCATCCAATTTATCTGAAAACCATTCGCACATCTGCATTCGTCTATCAGGGTCGTAAACATTTAATTGATGCAATATCTGTAATTTGTACGGATGGAACTTCTGCTCTACCAGGATTTTGTGGATAGTTGACCTTGGAACACCCAACTCCATGGATGTCCGACGAAGTGATTTTTTTGGGCTAGCAGCAATCTTGGCCATAACAACCTCTTTCGTTTCGTCTGAAGTCTTTGGTCGCCCGGAACGGGTTTTGTCCAAGACACTGCCTGTTTCTTTAAACTTCGTGACCAATTTCCCGACGGCAGTAAAATAAATAGGTTGCCGATCAGGGTGTGGAAGGTTAAATTCATTGGCGATTTTGTGATAAGACCATCCTTCTCGTCCACTCAAGAGTACCAACTCGATTCTTTCTTCTTTAGACAGACCCACCATTCGATCTTAGGAAGAAAAATAACATAAATAAATAAAATATTAGAATTTCTATGTACCCAGACTTTGTGGACACCCTGTATATATATACACAACAAGGCCCACAAGTGAAATAAAATAAGGATTGCAAGTACTTCTCGACTATATTTCAAGTTCATTATCAAGGAATGACGAAACCACAGAAAACTGCAATATATAAACAAGGGGATGAGGAGAGAGAGTACGCCCAAAATAAACAATTAAATCAATCGTGGAATGAAATTACGTCTTATAGAAAACTTCTTATTTTTTCTATGAGCCGAAATTCATATAATTACAGACAAAAGTCCATATAACAGCTCCGAAATCCAGGAGCAATCAAGAAATATCTCAATACAATCTTCCAAACGAACTAACTAGACCTAATTGCCTTCATACTTAGTTTTACATTGATTTCGAATTGCCCTTTTTAGCAAAGTATGTAGTTTCTGTACTACATATGTGCATATGTATGTGCTTTTTGCCTTCTGTCTCTTCTACTCGGATTGCGTTTGGTGTTGCTGATAAAATTATTTGGTTTAACGAGTATAATTTTGTATTTAGCCTATCAGATTACGCTCCCTTTTCCTTCTTTGTAAACGTTGGCTCTACTAGCCATTGATCGCTATGGAATTTTTATTACATTAGCTCGTGTATTCATGAAAATATCTTGGGTTTAACGTTCTTTTAACATCCATTCATAGACAAACATCAGAATTCACCCATTTTGAACATGGCACATTTGCGTATTTCTTTATCATTATCATTATTTCTTCTGCAAATTTAGGCAAACATAAAACTTTCCAGAGATATTTATAACTAAAGTTTTCTAACCCTGTTTCTTATACATTTAGTTGAATAATGGTTTACTACATCCGTCTGACTGCCTTTATTAGTAAATACCCTCTACTTTCATTTCACCTTTATTTCACCAAATAAATGCTATTCTAATTAAAACAGTAACGTCCTTTTACAGCAGCCTTAAAGCAAGGCAAATAATAATGCATCAAAGAAGTCGTTTTTCTATACTCGCTCCCGAATTTTATTTTCACTTATTTTAATTTTCTTCTTTTCGTTGCCTTTTTGAGGAGAAACTCTTATAAAATCTTCGCCTCAATTACGCAATCCACAAAGAGGAGAAAATCCAAAGAGAGAAATTTTCGACCAGTTTTCCTTGTCAAGAAGTTGAATAAACATTTCTTCTTATATTTAATAGTTATAATTAGCAGCAGCATTGTGTTAACCTTTTTGGAATCATAAATGACATCATTTCAATTATTTTGGAGATATAGCCTTAAAGCAAATGAATGAAATGATGTGATAGGATATGATAATCCATATTTATGGACTTCTATCTACTTGGAAAATACCAAATCTAAACCTTCAATGCTTTCTCTCGCTTTAAAAATACATAAAAGTGAATTTACCCCTGAACAGAGAGGTAGGAAACAGTAACTTTGCTATGAATGAAAAAAAGTCGCTTTCAATATTGTTCAAATATTTCGCTAATGGGAGTGAATGTTTGGGTGCGGTAAAGTTTCCAGACGAGCCAGCAGCACTGAATTGCACACGCACCCTAGCTTGCTCTCATCCATCGCTATATTATTGCACTCGATATTTACGAGGATTTAATATTAACAAATTATTATGACAATCAATTAATATCGTTAAGAGGCAGAACAGAATTTTGTGATCAGATTTTTCGTTTTATTAATTCCGGTGTTAAACAGAAGCAATTTGGTGAAAAATTTAATTCCTCGAAAAATGAAATGGCCAAATTAATCTCAAATAACGTTTAAACCTCTTTCGGCATGATGCGATGCAGAGGAGTAACGCGTTTGTAAATATATAAGAGATGAAGAGAGTTTGCTGCTTTAGATGGTTATGTGTGGAAGGAAGTGTGTGGATGGAAGTCCCTGTGCCCACGCATCGGACTCAGTGCACCACCAATTGTCCATTTGTGCACGCTATGACTGGGATCAAACCTGGTACCTGGGAGAGGTAATAGAGCACCTTATCCACGATATTTAGAGAGAGTTCCTGTTCATCCTCCCCCATTCGTTCATTACATTTAATAAGGACTAGTTAATAAATCCGAAAAGTTACCTCGAGTACCAAAACATAGTTTAATGCATCATATATGTCTATTTACAATGAAGAAATTACAAATTTCAGCTCCCCTGTTCCAAGACTATAGCTCCATAAACATCAAACAGAGAAAAAATGATAAATTCTATCCCACTGCTTTTCTCTCTCTAATTATATTCAAACTGGAGATATTTATGAATAAATGTGTTAAATATTTAAATTCTCGGTTTATGAAAAAAATATATTCCAATAGTCATTGATTTTATAGGCACTTAAAATGCATTTGCCAACGAACTCACCAAGCCTGGTAATCTTGAAAGCGTCCTTAGTGCTGATGATGTCAACGAGGAAATGCGCCTGATAGCGTCTGGATGAGGTGTTTCTGTTGTGGTGTTCCATCGTGAGTCTAAAGGCTCCCTCACTTCGGTGGAACCGACGTTCGAAAATTTCTCCTGTGAAAAGAGAAGGTCATGAGCGAAATAGATTTCAAGGCTAAAAGGAAATTATCATTATTTAATTATAACTTAAAGGCAAAAGCATCGAGAACTTCTTCGTCAGATAGTTTCTGAAGAGAGGTTCACAACAAAATTGAGAGGGATAGAGGAAGTGAAAATGCGTGCAAGGTACATAGCCCTTGTAGTCTTAGAATCGGACTACTTTGGGTCTCCCAGCCTCTGTTAACTTCACCATTTAAGGCAAATCCTCGTGTGAGATTTAGAGACGGGCGGGCACCCAATCCTTTTGCAGCCCGGACATTGCGTTGCGTGCTATAGAGATGAAGCTCTAATCCAAACCAACGTACACAAAGATAAGACTTCAAATATGCAGGTGTAGAGGATTCTTTACAAGGTTCTGTCCAATAAAATAGATTTCGGAGAACCCTTACTTAACTGCATTGACTTAAAGTTTATTGTTCAATTAACGAAACTATTTATGGATGCAGAACTAGTAATTTTTTGTAAAGGTAAACGCTATTTTATACAAAGGTCCCCTTGAAATTTCTCTTTTTAGAGAGAGGATGGTTGCCCAGTCCAAAGGGTGGCGCTCATGAAGAGGGTTGAAGATCTCCAAGACACTTTCATAGCGGATCAAGGAATTCTAACTATTACCTTTAAATAACCGCAATATTCACTACAGCACGTAATTCGTAATAATGCATAAAAATAAAAATTTTAAACGGAAGGAAATCTATAAATTGAATAAAATGAGAAATATAATTATGTAGGCGATAAATATATATATATATGTATATATATGTATATCATACACGCCGCCCTAGAGTATGGGACAAAATTGTCTATCCCTTTCTTTCTCTCCCCTCTTCGAAGTTGTAAACAGATTTATTTTCTCGAGCTTGAGCCTCGTTTAAATACCATTTTTCCATCCTTAAATCTTTCCCTTCGACCAAGCCTATGGATCAATCAATTGAAGCAGGTGTATATGTAATCCCGTGTGAATACACTAACTGTTCCTCATTCTACATACATAGAATAGACTGGGAGAACATTAAAAAAAGCGAATATACGAATACAAAAGTGATGTCAGGCGAGACAGTACTACATCCAGTATTTTTAATCACGTCAGCAATTACAAACACCAAACAGATTATTCAAAGGCCAAAATTATATATAATTGTTTAGATTTTCTTGAAAGAAAAATTGTCGAATCGATACTAATTGGAGAAATTCCAAATTTCAATCTTTCGGATGGTCAATTTTAATGTAGCTCCTATTCCCAGAACCTAATTTCAAAGAGTTTAGCTAATGAACTTAAAACCACTCCTGATTAATGACCCTTTTTCTAGTTTTTTTTGTTTGTTTTTTTTGTTTGGCATTTCGAGATATTTATTAACTTCTCTTTTTCATTCCAGTCTCATCATACGAGTTAAAAGGGTATGAAAAACTTCATAATGAAACTAGTTTCTTAATTAAATTATATGCTCCTATATAGTTGTTTCACTATCCATATACTATAACTGAGTCTTTTGCTTATATATATATATATATGTATATATATATATATATATATATATATATATATATATATTTATATATATATATATATATATATACGTTGTAAGAATATAAAGACTCAGGAGATTACACTAATCATTTATTGACCAGACGCTTTCCACTTCGCTAGACCATTATCAGTGACTCTCTCAACTTTCTTGCTTGACTATCAAATATTGCCACTTCAACTCGTTCAGGGATAATTAAAACAGTGCATTTACTAAGGAAAAATAGACTTTAATGAACATAACCCATCTATATAAATATCATACAATAAATAAAGATCTAATACACTTAAAAAAAGAAAATGGGATTACTGGGTGAGCTCTCGCAGCTCGCTCCAAAATAAAATTTTACGGGGGGAACAATTTTTAAGTTAATAGCTTTGTCCTTAGTCAGACATCCAATAAACTCATTTTTATGCACGTGGACATAAATAACAGGATTATTCTTAACTTACATAAGGTAATGGAGATTAATATCAGTTTCCAGTTAGAATATCTTCGGGGATTTTTTTTCCTGAGAGGCGTAGCTCGAGTAGTTTGCAGTTTGCTCCCCAAGATGGCGCTACTCTTGCCAAAGGGGGATAAGTGACGTCACAGGGAATTTCGAGTTGGCGTAAGAGAATCAAAACAAAGACGCCGATGAGGCGGGTTGGTTCTCGTACGTTTATGACCTTGAAAAGGTTTCTAATCTTGGGATATGTTTATATTCTTTTCTAGCGATTTGGGTCTAGCTTATATAATTTCGATTTTGGATGAGAAATCTATCTAGTTTGGAGTTGTCAAACTCAGATAGAATAAGATTTGGAGTCCTCAATCTGTGTAGGTTGATACTCACTAATATCGGGGCTCGAACGGCGCCGAGCTTCCTTGGTACAATCTGGTATTGTACAAGGACTGCAAATTCTCCTTAACTTGCAATAACTTTGTACCGGTGATTTTTTAGTCTTCTTGTCGAACTGGAGAAATCTTCTGTCAACCGGTGACTTTCTTGTCTCTTTGAAGGGAACGAACAAAAAGCCAGGTTTACACGGGTCATCCTGTTATATATCCAAATTACTCCCGCTTAGGTGGGTGGGGAGGTGGATAGAGGGGGGGGGCTCGCAAGGTGGGACCTTATGTTGATCTCCCGCACTTTTGCGTCTTGTGGCTCGGAGAGGGGGTAATACGAGATCAGCAGTTTGCCCTTTGAATGGGTTGTTTATAAGTACACCCTCGAAGTGCCTGCCTTTTGAGCTGAGGTCAGGAATCAGTCTCGTATCACTTACCCTTTTGCCCGTTCTCCTATGTTACCGGAGAACCTCGATGGGGCAAATCTAAACCCAGATGTCTTTAGTTATTATTTCCTTAGACTCGATACATATATATATATATATATATATATATATATATATATATATATATATATATATATATATATATATATATATACATATATATATATATATATATATATATATATATATATATATATATATATATATATATATATATATATATATATATATATACATATATATAATATATATATATATATATATATATATATATATATATATATATATATATATATATATATATATATATAAATTTCTTATTATACCTCTACAATGACTAACAAGGTCTCTGTGAACGAACCCGTCACAAGCACAAGGGACAATCAGTAGCGAGCCCGCTCGTCCCGGAACTGGGACAGCTAAGGTATAAAAAGATCTCCCTCAGAGTGGGCCCTTTAATAAAATTGTTACTAACAGTCTGTGGATCAACTCACTCGCCGCATTTAAGGTGCATAGCAACCCTCAATCAAATGGCAGTCTGTCCTGCGAGTGTTCCCACATAGAAGATGACAGAAAGCAAACTGAATTTGTCGATACATTGAGGGATAGGTCCATGGGATGAATTGCGGTGCAATGCCACGTAGTTTAAATTAGTCTTGGCCTAATCACATCTTCTTTGCCAAGAATCCAGGAGGACTTACTTGATTTTTACTATATAGTCAGTGTTATGAATAGCAAATCGCTGGCATAGTAGTGCAGACCTCGCAGATTCATGGCCGCATCATCGGCGCGTTAATTCCTCCTAAAGACTACAACATCCAGGAAGACAACAGAAGATAATCTCGACATCCACCCGGCTTGCAAACCCGTGGCATCACAGGCGCCATGAACCATGGGTTACGGAGTTTCCAATTGCCATAGAGCAATTATGGCGCTATATGAGTTGCTATAGATCACTATCAAATCTCCGAACCGTCCACGAGTTGTTATCTCGTACCGGACGTTGTATTGCAACCAGCTCAGTCATGTAAACCGACACAGCGCCTGCCAGCGCTCTCATCGTGCAGAGGCCCTCCATTAAACCTTATCGCCATGCGGTATCAAAAGCCTTCTTAAGATCGAAAGAAGGTCTCGTTTTTTAGCAATTTATATCCTGAAAAGATCATCTAATGTGGAGAGAATTTTGCGGAGGCAGTACTGTGCAGAAGAGAGGTGGCTTCCGCTGTCCAAGAAAAAAGTTATTCTGACTTTTCCCAATTTCTCCATTTAATTGCATACACAGAAGGTTAGATAAATTGGGTGGAAACTGGCCAGGGTAAAGTGATCTCTCCCAGAAGTTTAAGATGATATCCCCTAAGCTTATCCCGTTGAATAATTAGCAAAAATGTAATGCCTCCAACACCTAGTAACCCAAGCATGTGATAGGGCACATCATCAGGATCAAGAGCTGGGTCCACGCCTGAAGCGAGATCGGAGCAAAACTATCTAGGCCTAAATTTGTCATAGAAGTGTTCGTCTCTTATGGAAGTAAAGTTCAGTAGAAAGACATAGGTCGCATCACAATGTACAATTAATAATGGGGTAGCAGTATCCAGGCTAACAAATATGGTGAATGAGGTTGCGAAAGATTCCGCAATGGAAAAGGTGTCCGATATTTACGCTCCCGTTCTCCTGAAGAACGAGACGGAAGTACAGCGCGAACATTCCCCGAATCCTTTTGACTTGCTTCCACACCTCTGCAAGAGAGGTATTTTCTTTAAGTGAATAGACTATTAATATATGCATGAAGGTATATACAAGGGAAATTTTGAGAGGAAAAACCTTGCCTCTTAAAATTAATAGGTGTAGGTTTAGCCAGTATTTGTGATTGTTTCTAAAATTATCTCATCTTAAATTAGGGCTAGGAATACCAGCCCCAGGAAATTTTAAGATAACAATAATTAAATCTACATCTTAATTTTGAGCATCTCAACTTATTAATATTAGTGTGTTACATCGTATCATTCAGTTTTCTTTAAAGTATTTGTCGGGATTATTCAGGCCTAATTCATTTGGGACATCTACCTTCTCTTTTATAAGTCACAACTATTCTCTAAGACCTCTGGTTCCAAGAAGGAAAAAAGGAAATAAGACTAAACAAAATGTTATCATTTCGAAACATACGAGCTAATATTTATTCTCTTTCAATACAATCCTCTTAAAAAACTAAGTTCTGAAAGCCAGGATCGAATCTGAGAAAGTGATACCAGTTTTAATATTATATTAGACAGACAAATTGTCGTACCAGGATGGGTGACTCGTATCAAAATACTACGTACCCAAGCGCCGCGTAACAAATCAAATGGCGTAAAATATTGATAGTATTTGGTTTGTAGGTCAATTCTTCCATTTGAAAAGCCAGTGCTAAGTTAGAACTTGTCTTGGAATAGTTTGAACGCTGAAAGAGAGTTTCCTGGCAAGTACACAATCAGCGCCGTTAATACATACATTAGATGTGCTTTTTGCTTCATTTTACCAGGAAAAGTTTGTCACGAAGATTAAAACGAATTTTTGTTAACAATGCCTTTTCTACCAGACTGAGTCATCACCAAAGTTTCTACTGCAAACATATCTCTGTGTCGTACAATAACAAGAAACACTGCTCAATAAGATACAAATATTTTACAAGTCAATCAGGTTCCACTTATAAAACTGATCAAAGAATTATTAGAGAGATAATCCAAGTAAATGTAAGAATCATTGACTATTTCAGAGAAGAACTTATTTCAAATCGCCCTCTATAATAGAAGACTTACGTTCTCTCTTATATTCGGGCAATCTTTACATCCACAGTGAGAAAACCTCAACCCAAACATGGGCACACAGGCTAAAAGCTTGACCAAAAATTGAATCCTCTCTTGACTATTAGTTTACGTTGTTTTTACCCTTAAAAATCTTCCGTACATTAATCTTTATCCTACTTGAAAAACGCCAAAAGATTGAAAGCTGTAAAAGGAACTTGAGCACAGAAAAGTATGCTGCTTCTTCTTAAACCTACTTAATATGATAAGGTCATTACTGACGCTCATATGATATATATTATGTGTGGCAGACAGACAGAGCGCGTAAACCCATTTGTTTTTGTGCGAAGTCACAATATGTCTAAGAACGAGAGCTAAGAGGCAATGAATGAGGCACTCAACCGGAAATAATGGGAAAGAGAGGTTGCGAGGAACCACAAGAAACCATGTTCTCTCATCGGTTTGTAGCTGAAATGGACACTTGGTGATCTTGAAAATGGAATTACAGAGACGAAGGTGGTTCTACATTCGCTCACAAGAGCCAAAAGGCAAAATTTTCGGAAAATAAGGAATAAAAGGTTGTCATATTCTAATACCATGATAATCACGCCCACACTTCCATCACATACCTTATGCAATTACTATGTGTGTCCTGCTATCAAATATTCCAACTCTTGTTAACAAATGTTCATGGCAAAATACATATGAGCTCAGCTACGATCTTTCAGGTTTGAATTTTAATTTTTTGTGCCCTTAACATCTATATTACATTGTAAAATCTCATTTATTGATTGTTAAGGTTGCGTGTTAAGTTATTCATCCTTCAACTTTCATCTTCTTGACTACTTATTACTCTTTTCCATCTATTTTTTGTCTTATTCACCCCCCCCCCCTCCTCCTTCTCCTTTGCCATCATTGAGTGCCCTGGATTACGCGAATTTCTATGAATTAATTTAATTTATGAAATATTTTCTATAATTTTTCTCTTAAAATGGAAAAAAACAAATAGGTGAGCTCAAATCAAGAATACTAAAGTATCTCTAAAAACGCCTGTAATTAATGGCGCCAAATTTGACAACCTAAATAGAGCTGAAAAGAAAAGGAAACGTTTGCAAGGAAAAGTGAGTGTGCCTTTACTTTTTTGAAAAATGGTATTTACTTTTACTCTTTCAAAGTCAGCCGTCAGATATCGTTTCTGAAGTTGAGAAGATCATGGATAGAAGGAAATAATTAAGTAAAAAATTATATCAAAATAAATAATTATTTCGGTGCAGTATTGAAACCAGTCAGAAGTCTTTATGACCTCCGATTCATTAGTAATAAATAGATCCCCGATTAGCTCGTTATCTTAATGAGACCACTTTTAGTATTCTTTAAGCATACCATATTGCCCAGACTAACACAATTGGGAAAAAAAGTTCGTCCGTTTTCTCTTCCTTAATTAAAAATAACTTGTAAACTTCCTTAATTAAAACAAAGACAAAAACTCTGGCACTAAATGACACTCCTCTTTGTTTCCTAGCCCCTCTCCCCATCGCAGCTATCCCCTTGCCCTGATGATGCGTAGAGCTTGGCGTCACTTTAACTTGAGGCTATCGTGTTCCTATTTTAAGGACACTTTTATCGGAAATTCTCTCTCCTCCCGTCCATGTCACTTTGGGGCTGTCGGAAAATGGTGAGGGGCGCGACGATAGCCAATTAAAACCCTCGTAAACTCTAAAGAGAATTCAGTTCATAGCTGTTATTGCAAGGGTTGAGGCCATCTACCACTCGCGACGTCGAGAAATAATGGTTCAACGAGAAATAATTGCCAGAAGTCGCTGGTCGTTGGGATTAATCTTGTTGAAAGAACATTTCTTTTACTGTGTTTTAATAAGTGCTTTGAAATAAAAAAATACATAGTTTGACATTTCCTTTTCGACGTTTATATATGTTATGAGTTACTTTGGCGTTATATTCAGCTGTTGCTCTATAGAACTTGTTATTTATAAACTTCTCCATTTGTTATACAAATTGCAAATTTCTTCCATGGGTGTAAAAGTAGCACATGTTAAATGATATTTAGCCAATACATTTTATGCATCACCATATAAATATATACCCGTTGCCCGAAATAAGATCACAGCAGAAAGTCTCCCTTGCTTAAATAATTATCGAAACTTCTCGTGAATAGAAAGTTTACTCGAAAAAGTTATTTTTTTATTAGGAGTGTATCAGCAAATGATAGACTATTGATCTCTATCGTGGTCGAAGCCATATTGAATGAAGGCTTTGGAATTCCACACTCATTATTAAGTCGTTATGAGAACGCTCTCAAATGCCTCTGTCGCGAAACACGTGGGAGGTTTCTAAGGGACGAAAAAGGAGCGCTGAGATTCATTTTATTCGGACGTCTTTCCACCATATCGGTCATCTTTAGTAGATAGAACAATAGAGGATTAACTAACCACAGTGCAGAAAAATTATACATACAAGAGGGAATTGAGCAACAAAATATGTTTGTATACGAAACTATATGTAAATGCATATATATTTATATATGTAGATAAGTATCTGACCGTATACATGTATACTATATTTGATCTATTAATATGCTATGTAAATTATCAATGTTTAATTTACTATGCAACCTTAGAGATAATGAGGTACAATTACAGATTCCCCTTTGAAGAATAGCACTATTAAAGAAGAGAGGCTAAATAAAGATAGGAACAACTTTTTGTTGTCGTTTTGGCGCCTATGCCCTCGGTGGTAGTTGTCAGAGGAGTGCCTTATATTTTAAACAAAAAAGAGAAGTCAATGGGTTGGTTTCCCCCCTTGCCCCTCTAACATATGCTAGGTGTGTCCTACCTTCAATTATAAGACTTTCAGAAACCCCACTTTGTATATATATATTTAAATATATATATATATATATATATATATATATTTATATTTAGATATATATATTTATTTAAATTAGTTAATTTCACTACCCTTCTCTTTCAATTATGGACGACGCCCACAGTCCAGATCGATTAATTCATATAAAGATATGAATGTGGAGAAGCCCGTGAATACCATAGGTAATTAATTGTTCGTTGTGAAGGAAGGACAAGGATTAGACGAATACTGGTTCTGGTCGCCAACCAACAAGGGCGAAAAATATTCGTTGCCCAAAGGACAACCACCCTTGCCACGCCTATAGGAGTCTAGATCTAAAGACCTTTACGGCAGCTACCGTAAACCGAGGTGTAGTGTGTTTACATGTGAAGCAGGGAAAAATGGCGGTAGATCCTAGAAGCAGCGATACATCTTGTATTCGTTCCCGCCTCAAATCGATCTGGGGCCCATGGCATGAAACTCCGGCGCTTTATCCACCAGACAAGCGAGAGCTCACCCTAGAAAAGGAAGGGGAGGGCGACACGGTTCTGCACCACCCTTTCGCTGCTAGATTTCCCGCACGAAGAGGCAAGAAAGAGGCTCCATCTTAACATGGGCTTTATTAGAAGAGATCGAGTCTCCTACGTGAATCGGCTCAGCCTTTGGACAAGTCGCTCCTGGTCAACACAGAGTTATGCGTTAGACGGTGATCGTCAAGGGATTGGACTCGTGAAATCTGGGAACGCCGCCCTGTATTGTGGCCTCCTAACGTCCGACCTCTCTAGAGGCTGTTTGATACAGGTTGCTATTTACTGGTACTACATATTATCTATTTGGTTTTAAGAACCCCATTTCAATCTTCTTTTGCTTTCAATTCCTATTTATTCCCTTATTTCTATGTTCATAATAAACTCTTCAGACTTATTTGTAATAAAACCTGAAGAATCTGGAAGACTGAATCGAATCATAGCTTCCTATTGTACCTTTCATACATACCACAAATACCCAAACCAAAAGTTTTTATGGTTGAGAAAAATAATTTCGACTGCAACTGATTTTTTTTTCTGTACAGCGCTCATCTAGCGACCGCATCTAAGGTCATAAGTGACTGGGAAAGAATGAGTGAGTGAGGCAGAAGCAGGATTTAGACTCACACGATAGGCAAGGAGGAGAATTCTTGACGCAATCAGAGCAAAGAAAAACGAATTGAAAATAATTCAAGGTTTCGGTGCAGTTTTCGAATTATTTTCTCTATTTTTTGCCGTTACTTTTAGGAGTGCGAGGGGAATAAATTAAAGTGAAAGTGAAAATATCATAAGTGAATAAATTAAAGTGAAAGTGAAAATATCATAAGTGAATAAATTAAAGTAAAAATGAATTACTAAGGTGAAATAATATAAATAGTATAAGGAAAAATATGAAATAAAAATAATAAAGTGTATAAAATATCGGTAATATTGTGAAATAATATTAATAGAATGTGTTAAGTGCTAAAATTGTGAAATATTAGAAAATGTAAAAGTAAATCAAATAATCGAAAACATGAATAGAATATCTAATAAATGAACGTAATTTATGTAAAAATAATAGTGTATGAAATATAGGTATTAAATAAATGTGAATAAGCAAATGGATAAAGGTAGCAATAAATATTATAAATTTAATGTTAAAGAAATGTAACAAAGAGAATAAAATAATGCTAGTAATCGAAAGCGAAAGAAAGTGAGTAATAAGAGATAGTGCAATGCAAAATAAAGTAATAACAATTAAATCACTTAAAAAGTATAATTTTAAATGTATAAATAAGAAATAAAATATAAAATAGAATGATATGATAATTTTTTTATAACTTTAAAACATATAATAACTATGTATATAGAATAAAGAGGATCGATGACCTCTACAGTTCATGGAGTTTCGTTCTTCTTATTTCTCGATGACAACCTTCCCTTCTCAGCTCTCCTCTTTTGTGTGTATATTCACCACTATTAATCTCAATTGTTTTGCTTATATGTTATTTTTTTTTTACTTATATGTAAAATACTCAATTCCGTAAACTCTGTTCTTATAATAAATTTGAAAAGTGTGGCAGGAATCAGCGGTAACAGAAACGGCAGAAGGTTGACAAAACAAATCATAAAATGAACATTTATATTGATGAACGGTGTCAAAAAACGTCCTAGCGGAAGAATGGTAACATAAAACAATTTAATTCAATAATTGCTTTGCTTAGATCGACGACTGCTTTCTGACTTCAATATCCATACTACTAAGTCTTCTCCACCTCAAAGCAGCAAAACAAAAAGATGAAGAAACGTATCAAATATTTGCATCATTCTCGAAACCACAAAAGTAGAAAAATAAGTTCTATTAATTAGGAAGACAATTAGCTCTTCACGTCATCAACAAACCTATTTTCTTATTTGTTGAACCAAAAATTTTTCTCTTTTTCTTTCGGACAATAAAAAAAATCCATTCTTTAGTGCCCCGAGTCAAGCCTGATAAAAAGAAGCCGGTCATTTTCCTGCCCATCCGTTCTGTTATTCTATTTTAGTGGCTTTGTCTTTGAAACTGACTTCCTTAATCGTAGTTGGTTTGGGCGCGCAATTCCTTGGCGGGAATCCAAAGGCGCTGACTCGAAGTCGCAATTCCAATGCTAAGGCGGATATAAAGTCAGTAGAGTTAAATTAAAAAGGAATTTCACTGCCCCGGGGGAAACAAAGACCAGTTATGAAATAAGTCAGGAGTCTTTATTTCCGTATTTTATCGAGAGCGACGAGTTAACGGGGCCTTCAGCGGAAAAGATGGAAAATTAAGGGGAAAAGGGGATAAAGTTCTCAGAGGGATTGATATCTTTCCCCCTCTCGTACCGATAATATCTGTGTCCCTTGCTAGCGCATACTCATGAATTCTAGAGTACCACTTTTAATACATATTATAATATTATGAGTACTTTTAAACTCTAGCAATCACCCAGAAGCTCACATTTGGAGAAGAGCTAAATGCAATGCTTAATGCATTAATAATAATGAAATTGCGCTTTTTGTAACAATTCAATCTATCCACAAACGTCTCGCATTAGGATTTAATTTGCCCTTACTAGGAACCTTTGGCTTTATATCTGGTAATTTCCAACATTTGGCATGGATGTAGTTTATTAGAAGCAATGAGTGATATTTAATAAACACGAGAGAATCTATAATAAAGTTTAAGAAATGTTAAAGAGAAACATAAGTGAGAGCTCATAGAACTCAACGGATATACACATACAAACATGATTATGTTTCAGTAAAATTTATTTTACCTCGATGGAAATGTGCAATCTTGACAGCATCGGACATCTCGCGGTAGAGTTTTTAGCTATTTCAATATTCTCCAAATTCATGGAACATTAGCGGGAAAAAATAGGTTAAAGAAATCAGTCTTTTTTAAAGGAAATTAAAATCGTTTTTACTAGAAAATAAATAAATCTTTTGTTCATTGAAGTAGTTTCCGCCATAATTGGCAATGCTCTTAAGGAGTTCATTTGTTATTTGATGTCACTTTCCACCTCCTCCATGTCAGAGAAAACTTGGCCATTGATTGAATGTTGCAATGCCATAAATAAAGGGTAATCAGATGGTACAAGGGCAGGTAAGGATCAGCAAGAACTTTCCAACTTATGGCAATAATTAAGGGCGGCGGGGACAAACTAACCAAGTGTGGGCGTGCATTGTCTTTGAAGAGGCAGAGACCACATCAGTTGAGTGTGGAGGGTTTTGTTCAAAAGATTCATTTAACTTTCGTAATTGTTAAACATAAGGTCTGAAGCAACTGTGCTTATTATTGAGAAGCTCATAATAAATACCTTCTTTCACATCTCATCAAATACAAAGCAGAGCCCATCACAGCCCTCTCTCTTGGAGGCCACGTCAAAAAGTAAGAATGGGATTTTGTTTGCGATTAAGTCATTTTTGTCCCTTAAAAAATGCCTAGACTTTCCTAAAGAAGTCCTAGACATTATTACAGCTAAAAGAAAATGCCCATGCATTGGTACGGTTATCTATAATAAGTTTGCAGCAAATTCAGAACAATTTAAACAAATCAAATATTAAGCTTTAAGTCTTCTAAAAACGACATCAACTTCTAGACAACTTAATATGATATTGAGCCACTTAACTCGTCCACAAGTGTGTTTTGACCGTTATTTCCTAACACTTCAGATTTGAGTCTCAAAATAGATGTAAGTTATGTATTTTCGAGGATTTATTCCCATTGCTTTGAAGGCAAAATCTTTTAACTAAATTCAAATTTATCTTTCCTCCAAAAAGGAAATTTAAGTTAGTTGTTCATGTTAATCTCAAAAGCAACCAAGGCAAACTGTTTATGATACGATGCAACCAACTAAAATTATTTAAAGTTTTAACCGACATAAATTACTAACCTAACTATTCTTTGCATTAAACTTTAAATGTTATTATCTGGTTTATTCTTTTAATTAATATTTCAAATTAAATTTGGGAGTAATGCAATTTCGAAGATTTTGCTTTCGAAGAAATGTTCCGATACGAGTTTTGAGCTATTTGCGAATGTGGGTCGGGGGTATCTCGGTTAAAGTTAAAATGCTCTTAAAGCATCAGCTCCAGGCATGAGTCCCTTAATAACCAAAAATTATTCCTTTCTTGATATAATATTGCCTATTATAAATCCCAGTGATCACTCACAAATCCATTATCGGACGAATTGGCCACATATATTAATTCCCATTTGCAAGTTTTATTTTTCTCTCGTATTCAATTTGCTTCAAATTAAAGAATATCGAGTTGTATAGCGGATGAATATTCAAATAATTCACATTTTCTAGACTATAGTAATGTTTGCGAGCCTCTATTTAAAAGTTTGGAAAAACAATGTTTCCATTTATCCTCGAGTTAGGAAATTTGCAAAAATAGTGTAAATTTTTATTTATGGTTAGTGAGCAGAAAATCTATGCGGTAAACATGACCATTCACCGCAAACCTTCCAGAATTTTATAATGAAACGGTCGTCGAGTAGAAGAAAAAATTAGAGAAACCCATCAAATTTTGTCCCAAACATATTTTCCAGTGAGGAAAGTACAGAAGTGGATAATCTCGGTCGATATTACCAATATCACGAGGAAATGAAATTAATATAATATCAGCTTGGGACTAAAGTAATGTTCGATTTTCTAGTATTTATTAAAGTAATTCCAACGGCAATCGTTTGGAATAATACAATTAGTAGTTTATACCTATTTTTCAGATTATAAAAATATTGTTCTAAATCTTCTTTAAAATTCAGCCCCATTTTCCTTACATCTTAATATCCCACTGGACATGTTTTAATCAATGAGTTTCATAAAGGTGTCAATGCAAGTACAGCGGAAAAATCCATTCAGAGCAATTATGGGGATGATGCACTAAATTAATCAAACTCCTGGAGGTAATCGTCCAAAAGAACTCGATTTCCAAGAGTTGGAAGCTCTTTTCACAGTAAACTCTGCTACAACCTCTTGGAAACTCGACCAAAAATTCAATGTAACCCATACAAATGTCCTACGGCAATTGAAAAGGATTGTAATGGTTTCGGTGATCGAAAAATGGGTCTCTCACCAACTATCCACGGCGAATCTGCAACAGCGTGTTACTCGCTTGCTGGAGTCATTGCTTTTACAATACTTTCAGACACTGTTTTTGTTCAGGTTTTTTACTAGGGATGAGAAGTAGATCCTTTATAATAACGTTAAACGCCGCTGTTGTGGAGCAGTCGATGAAGCATAAATTCTCAACACCCGAAAGGAGGACTTCATCCCAAAAGTTCATGATGAGAGTATGGTGGAATATTGACGGAATTGTCCATTACGAAGTGTTAGACAACAATCAATCATTTAATGCTAATATCGACTGCAATCAACTTCGTCGTTGGAAAACCACTTTTGGCCAAAAGCGACCCTTCTTAATCAACAGAAGGGTGTGTCATCATCCATCACGATAATGCCCGTCTCACACCACCAATTCTCAGAGATCTGTTGAAGGAGCTCGATTGAGAAATATTGCTTCATCCATCTTATTCTTATCTCCTTTCTCCTTCTGATTATCGCTTATTTAGGGGATTACAGAACCACTTGGATGGTCTTAGGTTGACAGAAAGAGAAGAGGTTGAAGACGAGATGGATTCATCTTTTGCATCAAAACATAAAGAATTTTAAAAACGGCATTAATACACTTGTAAGAGATGGAGAAGGTTCTTGGAAGCAAAAAAGGTTATGTTTCCATTTAAATATTTCAGTAGTCAAGTTTTATTATTTTCATTATTTATCTTAAAATTGGACATTCCATTCTATCCAATGTGATACAAATAAATTCCTTAACGAGCATAAAAACAGTATACAAACCTTATAGAACGCGTACATATGGACCAAAAGAATCATATATATACATATTGTGCCTAACAAACACTTTAAATAATGAACACATGCACGTAACACACAAATTAGGTTATTTAACCTCGTGATCAACCGATAGAAGATAAATAAAACCATCCAAAATGGAAGAAAACTCTGCCATTTCGGAATTGCCCTTTGAGGACGGTTGTGGCACTTTATATTTTTAAAAAGACCACCGAGTACCTTTATCAACGAGGGCATCTTTTTCATTGGAGACGTCAATGGAAGATGTGCAGCCTGGTAAAAGGAAATAAATATATGAGGTGATCCAGTACTAGGGAGCCCAAATAAAAACCTGTAACTCTTAAAGGATAAATTCTTTTATAAAATCTAAAGCAACATCAAAAGAATGAACGGAGTATTTTCAAGTTAAAAGACTAGTATCGACTCGAGTTTCAAAATAATCATAAGAAAGAGTTATTTGGTATATAAAGACTCTTTACTAGGCTTTCCAAATAAATTCACGGAGAATGGAGAAGTGTTCTATAATTGATCACTATCACAAAGATGATAAACATTTGAAAAAGTAAAATATCTGATATTAAACGTGAAACTTTTCTCTTTCGGATTTTATGCATAGTTTTTATGAAATAAAAAGAATAACGAGAATATAAGGATTCTTTTGAGCCCCTTTATCCTGAAACACCCAGTACTACTATCGCATTTGACTAAGGCAAATTTCATCAACACTAGTGAGTTGGTACTAGTGAAGTGAGTAACATATCGTAAACCAGACAGAACAAATTAGAACAATAGTATTTATAAACCAGGTCCCAACTTCCAGAGTGTTCTACATTACCCTCGAGTGTTCTGTATTACCAGACCCTATTAGAGTATTTAATATTACCTAGCGCTCAGTAGAACACTTTCGGGTGTAATTTAGTACCAGAGACTAGTAAAGCATTTATTACTTATTAACCTTACATACACCACTTTCGAATAAAATATGTTTTTGGGGGGGGCGATGAGTCTTTATAGTCCAATGTCAGAAAAAGCATGCCGATGAGAATCCATCTAGGTGAATTTGATTTATATAAGTAAATACACAATTGTCTTGTACACAAATATGTGTGTACATAGGTATATATAGAAGCAGGCAAATTTTGACTAGGGTAATTGAATTAGGCATAGAAATTTCTACTATATAAAGTAATCTTTGGAATTGGTCTTAAAATTCGTCAAGCGCGACGCTATTTTATCAAGATGTGTGTTTATACTAGTGACTACCAGCAAGGGTATAGCCGCTAAAATTAACCTGTAACTTTTTCTTATTTTTTAGCCTATAAAAAGGATAATTATTTAAAAGTGAACAGAAACTCACAACTATCTTTAAAAAAGAAACAAGACACAAAACAACAAATAGGTTAAAATCCCAAAATGGAACAAGAGACGTTCCGAATGACAATGTTCCGGAAGGAGACTTGCTTCCTCAGCGGCCAAATCCTGGACACCTGAAACAGCAAAAAGACGTTAGAAGATGATAGTTTTCAACCTCTCGAAAAAAGTCGTTCAGTCCACAATTTGGGGAACATTAACTCGCCCCGAGCACAAGGGCAAAGCGGTCGCGACCTCGCTCGTCCCAAGACCGGGACAGTTAACTCGCCCAAACATTCGCCAGACTGAGGTCACATGCAAGCGTGTGTATGGAAGTCTTAGTGGCCCGACGCAGCCGTCCCAGTTAGGTGCAGGGAGGGGGCGCTCCATCAGATGATGGACGTCTCGCGAGTGTGCCTGATTCGGAAATGTAGAAGACAAATTGCAGCCTTTGCCGCATTGGAGGGTTAGGTCCATGGAAAACATCAAGAAGAATGGCGAGTAACTTTACGTTCCAGTCTGACGTATCCCATCTTCCTTTTCAAGTAACGGTAATGAGCTGACCTGAGTCCTGCCATATATTCAGAGTGAGGGAGTTTCAGGCTCTTTCAGTCCTCTACTCCTTGCGGACTCTTTGGCTCTCTCTTCCTCGCGCTCATTTCCCATAGTTCTTACATGTCCTGCAACCCATCAGAATACACTCTGTACATACTCCGGCACGCGGCAACAGTAAAGTAACGATAATGCAAAATGGATCGTGCAGAGTTCCCAAACCTTGATGGTGCACTGTGAGTCGCTGTATATCAAAATATAGTCTCTAAACCAGTCATAACGTGCAATTTCCCTTACGAACGGGGTTTTTCAACCAGCTTGGTAGTGAAGAGAAGGGAAAGAGGGCATGAAAAATATCCCCCTCTTCAGATTTGTAGCAAAGAGCAAAGATTTAGCGTGTAGCGATTGTTGCTCTAAAAAAGAGCAATATTCAATACTTTCTATGCCTTAGAAGATTTGTAAGCAGACGCATGGCGGCAGCATTCAAGAGTGTTGCAATTCAGGCTAGAGTCCTGCGTAAAACCCAAAATCTAACCTGCATGAAAGCTATGTTGAGATCCAGAAGGAGTTTCTAATCCGAAACCTGAAAGGCCTCGAGTATGATTTTGCTAATTATTTCCCCGATGTTGAACTGGACAAGAAAGAAAAGAAATTGGGAAAATGAGGAAAGATCATGGTTTTATAAATTTAGTTCGAACCAAAGTCTGCGGAATCAGTGAATTACATT
This sequence comes from Ceratothoa steindachneri, assembly GCA_963969495.1. Lineage (NCBI taxonomy): Eukaryota > Metazoa > Arthropoda > Malacostraca > Isopoda > Cymothoidae > Ceratothoa > Ceratothoa steindachneri. The sequence continues at coordinate 206,853,479 of OZ018324.1, read as the reverse complement.
AAAATGATCTGGATGACGAAAATCTCATGGAGTTGAAGAAACAACGACCTTATGAAATAGATAATACCGTGCTTACAAAAGACTCGTCAATGGGAGAACTTGCCACATTGATTCTAAAAATATAATCTTGTACTATTTCTCCATGGACCCAGACCATCTTATTATTAATAGGGAACCTCGATCTTTAGGTGGAGGGAAACATCAAAATCCAGGGAAACTTGCAAAAATGCCATTCAATGTTTGCAGAGAGACAGATGTTGTAGGCCAAAGCGAAGGAAGGAATAATGGTACAAATGACACTTATAAAACATTTCCTCAAACTATTTCAACTTGAAGGAAAGATATTTTTATGTCTAAAATATATGCATATATTGTTTATTTATTCGCCATTTCTCACGTTATTGTTTCACTAGTAGACTCTTGTCATCGAAATTAAAGAAATATCCAATTTCCTTTAAAATAAAGTACAGAAAAGTTCAATAAATATTTTTTCGGCTTTATTTCGAATATACATAGTTGCCACCAAGTATCCATGTCGCATTTTCCCAAGTGTTTCGGATAATGCAACCGATTAGATAACTTGGGTGTACTGGGTTGCCAATTAATATCATTTTCTCTCACAGCTTAGGTTGAAATATTAATTATTTCTGTCAAAATAAAAAGGTAAATTGTTGACGCGACTATTTTTCCGATAACCATGATTAAAAATTAAATAAAAATATAGTTAACTAAGTTAGGACAAGGCTACATTTCCCAAATTTGATACCAATGGTTTAAAGAGCTTTAAGGGAAATTCGCGTCAAAAGTAGAGCTTGCAAATCCGCAATAACGTAACTACTTCATATTTCATCAAATTATAATAGATTAAATTGTCATTCTTCGAACAGGTGTGCGTAAGTTGTGACATGACTACATGGAGCAAATGTATATTGGAGCTATGGTTGCAACAATAAATATTGGAAACATTTATATTGTATGCACATCTTAATAACCCAAATTTTAATGCACAGTAACAAAAGAGGCAAAATAAATTATTATTTACTTAAAATGGTGAAGAAATACGAATTAATATCTTGACACACTTGAAGGAACATTAGTATTGATTAAGAGGATTATTTTAATTTAATTTATTTGGAATAAATTAAATTTAAACCGTTTAAAATCAGATCATAGACATCGCTCTTTTGAACAGTGCAGATATCTTTTTTCACCGAATTACCTGCGTTGTAAAAGGGACTGCTGCACTTTGAAACGCTTATATTATACTCATGTATATACTTATGCTGTACCACTTATCTAAATCTCTAATTTTATTTCCATCTGCCTATCTACTCATCTACCATAGTTACTTCTACTACGACAAGATTTTCCCCTCCGAATTTGTGATCGCTGTTTCTTGCCATTCGTTTCCACTCTCGCCGATCGAGTTCCGCGTTTTCCGCTGATCCTCTCTCGCACATATCTTGTGTTACTCTATCCTTCCACTTTCATTTCGACCTACATCTCTTTGTTCTCACATCCACCAAAATGGTCAGCTTCTTCTGACAACATAGTCCTTATCTCTGCTCATACCATACCCATACCCTTTGCAATCTTTTCTCCTTCAAATTCTTTCATACTTTTACCTTTACTCTTTTTATTTTTTATTCTCTCGTTTTATACATCATCGTCACTCCTCACTTCCATCGCCACTCTCTCATTTTATTGAATTACCTCCACCTTCTTTCCCTTTGCCCTCTTCATAGGTGACGCCACTGTTCATGGGCACAGGCGGAGGAGCACTAGATAAAACCAATGAGAATTGGAGCTCCTAACAACGTCTAGCAAGCACGTTTGAATTCGAACCCTTAGGTGATTATTTCGAAATGAGGGGTGAGTTCTCCCCCCATACCCTCGCCATTTGCAATCATCTAGTAGTATACACAATTATAAAGCCTGGCATTATGTTAGAATTCAAAGATGATTGCCAGATGTCATTAGGCGCTCTAATGTTCATTGATTTTAGACGGTGCTTCTTAAATTCAAACCTAATAAGCCCCGCCTCCAAATGCCAAGTTTACCACTCATAATTTCTTAAATATCAAGGAATACAAAATGTCCATATCATATTTCAATTCAGAAAAAATACCTTCAAAATATATTATATAAGACTATATGATGCGATGGAAATTGACAATTTGACTTCCTATTCCATATTCTTGTATTAAATTCTCTACTTACCCACTCATGCAATCACTGGCACTAAAATGTTTTCATTCTCTTCAAATTACCCTACCAAAGTCTTACTTTAGTCACCCGATCTTCTTTACTGAGCACAACTACTCATTTTTATTCCTCGTAAGTTTCATCCGTGCGATCTATTTTGCTCTGGACAGAAATTTAAGGTTTTTAGTCTCTTTATATCGCTCCATCCAAAGGACCATTTTTAGGGCTGAAGAGTTTTGATACAAAAGTTCCACCCTCCCCTCCTTTCTTTAAACTTTTAACTATTCTTGTTCATTCTATTTCTCCAACCAATTAATATCTTCCATTCCCTATCTTCTCCAATTAGTGAAAATGCTATCACCCGTTGGTGCCATCACTTTTTCGCACCTAGAAACTGAATGGAAGCAGACAAATTTGGAGACAGAAAAGGTGACATTAAGGCCATCACCAGATAGACAGAGACAAGTGGTCTTTTAGGGGCATGGTTTTGAACGCCGATTCTTAAACGTCATAGGAGCTCGTGGCCATTTGGTAGCACGAGTTTAAGCTGGAATTCGAACCAATGTTCACCAAAACATAATGCAGGACTCTATCCCCTCACTAGCCACACCCTATGTGGCCAAACATCGCTGAACTGAAACATCTCTGACAGAGGAGACAAAGTGAAAGTGGATTCGAAAATATTATTCAATTCCGGGAAATGATGAAGTTGGAGAGGGAGAAAGATAAAGAAGAAACCTCTTTAGGCACTTGAGAAAACAAGTGGCCACACAAATCTGAATTAAGGCAGCTCTCATGGCTGTGGAGGGGGAAGGAAAATCATGCGGGAGCTATATTGAAAAATTATGGGAAATCCAAGAATAAAAAGGAAAATGAAAGGAATAAAATATTACCATTAGTTATTATTGTTGTTATTATCATTTTTCTTGCTACTTTTATTATTAAGTTGCAAAGAATCAGGTTGGATATATTCGACATGAATCTTGTGGTTGAGGGAGAAAGACAATGAGGTCGGATAAAGAAGATGAACAGACCTTGGCACAGTCTTGGTCATTGTTTACGAGAGCGAATCCCCCCACTCCCTACCCAAGGAATGTGCTCTTTATTTCTGTCGATTTACTCAGGAGGAAATTCCTTGGCACACACGAAACAAGGAAACTCTCCAAGTCCGCTAACGAGGAATAGGACCTCAATTCGCAAGGGGTCAATTTCGTTATTCTGAGAGTAGGACCTCGTTTCCCCTCGTCCCTACACTAATAATTCAAGTGCGCCCTCTCCGCCCCTCATATTTTTCCTCTCCTTGCCACGCCCCTTGTATGCTGATTAAACTGACTAACTGGTTAGGGGATGCTTTTCGTCTGTGGTTAACAAAGATAAAGAAAACCAAGACTATTTTATATCCTTTCCTCTATTATCTACTCGCTTTTCTAACTCTCCCCTTATGTCTATCGCTGCTTTTATCCTTTGTATTCTTATTCGAAATTTGCTGGTGTTTTATGCTGTTTTCCTGGTTGTCTCTCGTTTGTCTTGTTTTTTCTCCTCTTGGGTAAAAGAAGGTCTTGTGCGAGGGTTTTTTTCTTCATTTTCGTTTTCCTTTCAATTCCAAACTTCGTTACCTTAGAGAAAGTATTGCATATTTATTCTCCCTCTGTCCGTTATTCTTTTGTTCTATTTCTAAACAAAGCAGAAAAAAATCGATGTCATCCCAAACATTTTTTTTCAAAAGAATATTCTAATGAAAATTTTGAAGTTAGGTGCAAGTTAAACTGTATGAACATTACATCACTCGTGTTACTGAATGAAAGTACCCGGAAGGCTAGGAAATAATAGGGTGCGCAACTCTCCTTCATCACCTTGGTCTACAACGAAGGAAGTTCTAGTCGTGACTGTGATATTCTTCCATTTTATTATCCTCCTATCTTTCCCTCGTTCTTAAAAGCGAGGCATTTTGCTGCCGTCTCACCCTTAGCAAGAAGCGACCAACCCTCCTTTGTGGGAACCATTAAAACTTTTGCCTCAGAAAGTTGTTCCTCGAATCCGTGCTCATTTCCTTTGAGAGAATAATGAGCCTCATTTTTATTTATATTACTAATTCAAAACTACACTCGAGAGACACAAGATAGGTAGGAGGGAAGATTTGGAGCAAATATTGGAAATGTCACTGAATTCGGTTGATGGAGAACAGCAATTGACCATTTCGGACCTATCGGGACTGAAATTTCCCAGCAATTTTTCTATTCAGCTATTGCGTTGAATTTATTAAAATAACAAAAAATATATGTTATTTCTAAGTGAAATGAAGCCAATATTCTTAATTTAATTATATTTATTAACCCCAAATACCTGCATTTACTTTTGTGGCATCGGACAAATTTACCCGAAGAGTTAAGGGTTAAACGGTGAAACCCATTTAAATTAAACGATAAAACAACTACCAAAACTATATTTATATTAAACTTGAGCCTTTCTTCAATGGTACTCATCTCCAGTACCATAATTTGGGTTAAAAGAACATATACCTAACTTCAATAAACTCATTTTTGTCCCTTCACTTGGGCCCGAGTCACCAGGGATGATCCACAGGGCTCAGTCCTGGGCCCATTATTATTTATTATTTACAGCCGAGCACTGCGTTGTACTCACTGACTCCAGTAGCTCCTGCAACCAACATGCTCTGCATTTCTTTGGACGACATCGGTGAGGCCGAGAGGGTGATTTTGACGACTCAGCAACCCAGCATCTCCATACATTTCGCCAATCTCCATTGTCTTTAGAGACACAAGGATGTCAAAGAACAAAAAAACATTAACGACCTGAATAATGGAGCAATTAGTAGGATCTCTAAATTTGCTGATGACACTAAGCTAGGAAGCTGAGACCATTTTAGATCTGATGTAGAGAAAATGCAGAGAGAAGTTGATAAAATTGTCGAATGGGCGGACAAATGGTAGATGGGCTTCTACATGCAAGGGTATGCATTTAGGCTGTCATCATAAAAATAGAATACCATATGAAAGCCAAATCTTCAACTCCGCTAACTTACAAAATTACCTGGAGATTTTAATCTCAGAGGGCCTTAAGGTATCGAAACAATGCGCATCTGCTTGTAAAAAAGCAAACCGAATGCTAGGCTATATCGCTCGGAATTTCACTTTCAAATCGAAAGATATAATCCTGCCACTATACAAATCGCTCGTGCGTCCACAACTCGAATATGCGGTTCAATTTTGGGCTACCTACCTAAACAAGGATATAGCGTAGTTATAAAAAAGGAACCATAGGGCTACTAAACTAGTTCATAGAATTCGAAACAAACCGTATGAAGAGAGACTCCGCTCATTAAACCTACTACCCCTTTAAAGTAGACGAATACTTGGGCACTAGATCGAGGTATTCAAAATCTTAAAAGGATTTACTAATATTAATTAAAAAATGTTGTTCAAGATTTACGAAAGGGCCAATACACTCAAAAACGGCTTCAAGTACGTAAATAAGTGCTTTAACTCTACTATAGTTCAAAATTACTACACATTTAAGATCACTCCAACGTGGAATAAATAGCCTTGCCCACTGTATAGTAGAAAGCACGTCAGTAAATATACAATAGTATAAATATAACAAAGTAGGAGTATAGATGAAAACGTCATAGATCATAAGGGGTCATCGAATAAAATGAAATGGCGAACAAAAGGATGCCAGTGACGTCCCCCTGCATGGCATGGAGTGAATGTCATTTTTTTCTATCTTTCCTATACGTATATTATTTTCATCACTACCAGGCGAATCCTGAAGGAAAAGAGAGTAGAGTCCTATCACCGACTCACTTGTTTTCAGGAGCATCTACGTGCATTTGAGGGACGACTGAACTTGCATGTCAAATGGTACACATGCAGAAAAGTTGTAACAGTAAGATTTAAATAGGTAAAAAAAGTCCAAAACAGTATGTTAAAATACAAAAGCATGAATCACTAACATTAGATAATGATAGTCTAACACTGTATGTGTAAGCGGAATAGCCTTGAACGCATTTGGGATGTTTGCAGGTCAGTCTTTCTGTAGTTCTGCAGTTCCTTCTGCTTTACCTTCATTTTCTCCCTATACTATGAATCGTTAAATGGTAAAAGTATACATAAAACCACTTTGAAATTAATAAAAGTATGGTATATGTCAAAACAATCTTTCTTTTTGTCTTCCAAACCGCTTTTGAATTTTCTTTTTGTTTGCGCTGTAGTTTAGGGATTATCGGATTTCAACCATGGGGCGGTATATATAATATATAAGAAAACTATATTTACACTCATATTTTTAAAGAAAAGAAGCTATATTTTATTCCCTTTCATCTTTAAGTTACCGGATTTTGTCCCCTTCATACTTTTGACACACTAACGCACTTCCATACCTTCCCACAATAACAAATATTTCTGTTTTAGAGATTCAGAGATTCAAGTGAAAAAGATTATTTTCTGTGTCAAGAGGCCAATTTATTTGTCCATCCTGACCATTTTTTGGCGTCCGATTTTGGTGACATCGAAAGACAGTTATGTCGCCTAAGGATCAAGATGTAAATCACCTCACTTTAAGGAGGAAAAAAAAAATTATTGTAGACCACATACGATTGTATTTCGCCGTGGATGGCTTCATTTACTTTTCAAACATTTACGAATTTTCGAATCCAGAGCGCATTGCGGAAATATTCATCAATCCTCCGAACTCGTCCCAAGCCTCTTCCCCCCCGTGACGAGGCGTGAAAGAGCCTCTATGTCTCTCCCCTTGCTGCTAAATGATGAATCGACTCGCCTCTGGATTAAGATGTCTGGAGCTTGTAACTCCTTTCTCCAGACTCCTTTTTTCCGCTCAGAATCAGGCATACAAATACTCGAGTTATTCTCTAGTTCAAGGAGTCCAGCCTACACCTCAAAGCGGTACTCATAGTCTCAACTCTTAAGTCCCGTGAGCGTTCGTCAGACAGCAAGACCTTCTCCGCCATGATTCTACCCTAGTCAATTCGTAGCTTCTCTGATCAGCAACCTTTTAATTTGAGCTAAACTCTCCCTTCGTTTAATTGAACAGAAGAAAATCTCCATCGATTATATTTGAGGAAAAGAAGTTTCCTCTTCCAGTGGAATTACAATTTATCCCACATTCTTCGTCGAACGTCATCTTTCAAGTTTGGCTATCTTCATTGGAAGGTTGGTTCGGATCGTGCCCCACCTGACTCATTCTGACCGTGCCCCACTTACCTCATCGGATCCTCCACCACTTGCCTCATCGGATCGTTCCCCACTCGCCTCATCGGAAGAAGGACCTTCCTCGATGTCCCCGAACCGTAAAACTGAAACCCTCTCTATTATTAGTATTGTCAAGTTCCACCCTTTTGATCTGAGCCAAGTAACATTAATCAATTAATTCCATTTGAGAATCCCTCCTCATAATAATTATCAATGGATTATTTCAATTTAAATAATTCCCTTATGACTATTATTATTCTTATATTGACCTGTGTAAATAAAATTATATTTTTGTTGTTTCATCATTAACTAACCTTCAACGATACTCTCGGTATATTCAAGTAAATCTCGCCAACCATTTATGCACTCTGTCTGATAATTATCAAGGATTTGAAACCCACCTCCTTAAGTGTGACCTCCTAGTCGGTCGTTAGTCCCTGCGAACAGTCCTTCAACGGTTCGCTTTGCAGTAGGTGATTAAGTCACCCCTCACGTAATATAGCAGTTGTGTATGGTATATAGTGGTGTTTCACGAAAATGTGGAAAATGAAAATAAAAACGGTTTAATCATTCCTTCCAAATCATATATTAAAAACTAGTTGCTAAGTCTCGTGGTTCACAATCGGTGCCTCGACGCTCAAGGAGAATATCGTAGGTTGGATTAAATTCACGTTCTTTCTTTCTCTCTCCACATCTCATCACTCGCCTTCTCCTTACCAAGATCTACATTGCTAGTTGCCTAATTTGCTCTTATAACACTTAGACCTCTCCTGTCATCACCCTGTCAGTGCTAGTAACCAGCCCTTGCTAGTCTATAATAAGGATATGCATAACAGCCGCCCTCATCATATCACCTCACTTTTGTTCCCTTCTTATAAGCCAAATAACATTGATGAAAAGAACTAGCCATTTAGTTGCGGTTGTTTATAATATTAATTAGTTAATATAACTTCAAAAATCAATGTTTCAGCAACATTTAATCTTAAATGTTACTTGATTTGATGGCTTGCTGTCATTAATTTATATCTGTAAATATGATGGCCTGTGTGAGAGGGTTGAAAAATACTCATACACGTATTATAAATGCCAACTAAGTCCGGCAATTTTATACAGTCTCGGAAACCACCTACATAAACCCAGTTTTGTCATAACCGCAGCAACACATTTCACAAACGTCTCTTGAAAAGTGGATTTATTCTTGGATATCAGAACTCTAGTGAGATCCCTTTAGTTTGGAATGTAATACATAGTAATCCATCAAATTTAGATCATAATTCCGCATGTAGCTCCTTGAAAATCAATCTCTTTCTTAAATTCACTATAACGAATTTAATAATTTAAACGATTTTCTCAGAAACGTGGATATATTCTTGTGGCATCTTCTCCACCCTAGACGCTTAGCAATGAATCGAAAAGGAGGAACAAAGTTTTGTTATATATTATTTATCAGGTCTTACTTTGAAATCTCGAAAAAATTCTCTGAGCATTGAGGGTGCTCCATCACTGTAAAGATATATCCTTCCACAATAGATAAATATCATAGAACTTAATGAATTAAAGATATCTTCACCCTTTGTCGTAATCTCAAATTCTCGGCAGAAATGTTCTTCCTTTAAGATTCTGTAGTCTACATAATTGATTAATGCTATGAGTAAGCGTAAATATCGAGAGAATTTGACCCATCAATTTGAAGTCAAACTATTTGCTTCAGACTAATACGAGCAATGCATGAGAGGATCTTTCAAATTCAATTTTGTTGTAGTGGGTTTTTGCAACTTGCATAGAGTTAACGAAAAATCACAACATACTGCTTCCTTGTTCTTCAGAAAGAAGACAAGGAAAAGATTTTGTGTATCCACAATTAGCCTTGGTTAAATGATCTTCCTAATTAATGGTTTCCAACCCGCGACTCCTGAACCTCGTTTGCAAAAGCACACTGCGTTTTTTCTGGCTCTGATCATTTAATTATTATTATTAAGACAGTTTTAAAACTATTATTTTATTAAAGAAAGACTATTAAAAAATAAAAATGAAAGAGAAACAACGAGAAAAGTACCTTTAACTCAACGATTACATTCTCTAATTAAAACAATCCCTGGCGTTATGTGAGGCTTGCAGAAATATGCCTCATTTTGAGCTATTTTAGACGAGGTGACTGAAAGTCTCAGACCCTCTCTTATGTATAAATCAGCAAAAAATTAAGAAATATTGATTGCAAGTTACTTTCAATCATCGAAAATCTTAACATTGCTCCAAGGGGATTAATTATCTCCATTATGGCAAATGCTTCTAATGTAAATGGAATTTAATAATACTTGAAATTTCTTATTCATCGTCGATTGAAGTGAGAAAAATAAAATAGGAATTGCGTTAATTATTTTAGTGAAATTCTGTCTTTATTTTTATTTCCTCACATTAAATCATACACCAAACAAAAACTTTACAGCCATCTTAAAGAGAATAGTGAAAGATTTCGCCTAACAACTTCACTTCTAGACTTACAAATTCTTCCTCTGAGTTGGTTACCCCACCCCCTTCCGTACTTTTACCACCTCTACACACATGATCCAAACACTTTCTTTGAAATTTCTTTTTCAACGTCGATTGAAGTGAGAAAAATAAAATAGGAATTGCGTGAATTATTTTAGTGAAATTCTGTCTTCATTTTTATTTCCTCACATTAAATCATACACCAAACAAAAAGTTTACAGCCATCTCAAGGAGAATAGTGAAAAATTTCGCCTAACAACTTCACTTCTAGACTTACAAATTCTTCGTCTGAGTTAATACTCCACCCCCCTTCCGCACTTTTACTGCCTCTACACACATGATCGAAAACACTTTCTTTGAAAATGTGATTTAACGCCACACCTCATTCAACTTTCCTTTAATCTCTCCTTCCAATGCAATGTTTTCCACCTCGGTATAAATCACCTTCCATATCAGCACTAGATGGATAAAAGTAAAATAATACTTGGAATTAATTCTCTCTTTCTCTTCTTTACATCCAGTTCCCTCAAAATCTTAGCGAGAAATTTGCGTGGCACTGTTTTTATGACGAAGAAACCTTTTCGTTCCCATTCAATTTGAAGCAAATGGGGGGGTGAGGTGAAGTGAAGGTTTGATTGCTGTTAATTTATCCGGAAATCAACGTTGTAAGAAGTGGGTTGAGCGAGGCGGAGGGAGATTTCTACAAGTAAGAGGCTATGAAGTTGTTGGAAAGAGAGGTAAAGTGTGTGAGATACAGTCGGAAATGCCTTGAAAGAGGAAAAATAAGATATTGAATTCTAAGATAGTAAGTAGTGCAGAAATTGGATGGTTTAAGAAAGGAGTATATATATATATATATATATATATATATATATATATATATATATATATATATATATATATATATATATATATATATATATTTATATATATATATATATATATATATATATATATATATATATATATATACGCAGGAGAGAAATTATAATGTTTTGGACCAATTTATTGTGAAAGACCTTCCGACGGAGACGTCCGTCATCTTCAGTCGCTGCCAAAATAATGATTAAAGAAAGATGCTTAAACTAAGAGCCCCTAAATTTAAGCATTTAATCCGAGCGCTGCTGGGCGAAGAGAATTTTGAACAGAGGTCGAATGAGTCTTCTGTTTATCAAGGGATTAGTGTTGAATTGACCATCGGGATGAATTGATGTTGGGAATTTCCTTTATGACAACTGATTCTAGTAGGCTTATATATAGATAATACTTCAGTTTAGGGGCACACGATAGGGGGCGCAGCTTCTGGGCTACAAGCTAGGCCTTATGACGCCAAAAGGAACCTTCACATGTGGCCAATCACGGCGTTGTATTTTTTTTGTTATTTGTTTTTCCTTTCTTCTTTATTATTTAGTAAATGCCTGCACCTCTACTCAATTATATTACTTAGAAATGCATTGATTTTTTTTTCTAATTACAAATTCATTACATTTTCTATATCTCGTTTATCTATTTTTCTAAAACTAAACCATTATTTTCACTCACTGGCATCCCTTAATTTAACCTTATTTCAAACATTCGCCACTCTCATAATGAGCAGTTAAAGGATCGCAATTCTTACTAATCCAGTTTGTTCGACTTCAATGCGATTTGTGTAAATTTCTAGGTCAATTTAACAGACCTTTCTATAGGTCGTTGCCTCATTTTAACAGATTTACCACAGGTTCGGAAAAGAAGCGCGGCTCGATTATAATAGTGAAAGGTGGAAATAGTTTAGCTTTTGTGTGAAGTGAGTATATTATTAGGGTAATTTAAGGTGAGGATTTCGCTGCCGACATTTCGCAATCGCCATTTGCTCCTAAAGCTAATGTTAGCCTTTCGAATTAGGAATATTACGAGTTTTTTTTTAAAGTTGCCCGGTGTGTAGAAGTACAACCACCTACAATTGAGTCGTAGTTCGGGGGCAAGAATCCCCCCATTTGAGGTGTTTTGGAGGTAAAGAGCTGCATTTCCTCCATCCATGATCTCGTGAACATTCTAAACATTTTCTTCTAGGGGGGAGGAGGTTACTCCGCAGTTCCTTGTTGTATATGGTTCTAGTGGTAACAGTTGTAGCACAACTACACGTTAATTTATTTTTCCTTTAGATGTTATCTACTTAATTCCCATGATAAATGCTAGTTAGTACATTGGGGGCAATCTTGTTTGCCTTTGCGTATTAGTAAAGACTACCATAATTAGAAGAACAGATTGTCCGTATTTGATGATATGGTGTACATATGTCATGGAATGGCCAGACTATATAAATATTTATATGCCTTTTGGTATTTGCGTCGAAGTTAGTTTAAGATTCGACTTTAGCCGCTTCGTGAACGGGAAATAGTTAATAATATAATGGGGATGGTGTACTTTTTAATTGCGGTGTTCTTTAAAAACAAAGAATTCAGAGTGGAAGTTGATCGAATATTAACAGGTAGCTGGTGCTCGTTTAGGGTTACAAGAAAAAGACAATAACAAAAATATACCTTTACTAACAAGTAAATAAAGTAGAAATACGTTCAGGTACATGCTTTAAGGGGAATGATCGTATATGAGAAAATTAAAGGTCGGCACAAGATAGAGGAGGGATAAATATGGGATTAGTGATCGGTTTCAGGTCGGTGAATAAAAGGGTATTTTTATCCGGGAGCTCACACAAAAGATGGGATGGTTTGGGTAGACCGGATTATAGAATAATCTGTAGTCGTCAACGATTGCAACTGCTTATACGAGTATGTACGGTGAAGGAAAGGGTTGGTCGGGATACGATGACTGTAATGGGGAAGCTGGGTTATCTCACGGGGCGGATAAGGGAGCACTCGTAGTTTGGACTTTGGACATGGAAATCCTTGTCAGATACTCGCCGATTGACTATGGCAGGGCTCACAGATGTGGATTTTAGACTTCCTATCTCTCAAACCGGCGAGTCTTAGACACCCTCTCGTCGAGGTTTATAAAACCCATTGTCTGCATGTGGTGTCGTTGCGTGCTTGCTGAGCATCTACCTGGGGCTGTCCTCCGTTAGGGCATGCAGCAATGTTCTTGTTTATTTATCACTACACTGGAAAAAAGAAATGCATATGTTAAAAATAATAGTCCGGGCTACGAACCTATTTTATCCTGTAATCCCTGAATAGTATCAATAGGCTGATTTACTATTCCGTAATAGTTTTATATTCTTTAACTGCACTAGCTAATGAAAGAACCGGGATTGGCATCGACATATTATGAGGGACTAGTTTTATAGCGACTTGCAATTTGAATATACAATTTTTGACTCGTTCTTACTTGAGAATCCCGCAATATTTTTCATACAAAAGTAGGAATCAAAAACATGATTTGTTGGCTCACGCCACACCATTGGTACAGTAAAAGGCATACCCTTCCGTTTGCCATTTAACCAATGTGTGAGCACCGTATAACACACAGTAAAAGATTTGTGTGGTGCCCAGGGCTTGTCTTGGTCACAAACTTTACAACCAAAGTAATAATTGCATGCAGTTTTCACTCCTTTAGCTAAATTTTCCGCTAGTTGCTAGTTGTATCTCCTCCACAGATATTACAAAAGTTGTCTCGGCTATTTATACATCTTCGCCGATCAATGTTTTCGACTTAGTTTGTATATATCATGTTATACACTTTTATACAATCTTATTTTATTTACAAATTAATTGAGAGATAAATCTGAAATAAATATGAAATTAATCACTGTTTACAAATACCTTTTCAACACCACTACTATAAGGGCTAAATTTGACAACGTGATAAAGCAGGAGTGTAACGCAGGAACCAAACACACAACACATCTTTTCACTACGGTAGCCGAAGCAATACTGCCCATATGTGTAACTAAATGTATGTGTGTTACTCAGGAGCCTTAAGTGCTAGAACAATTCTGATTCCAGATTCGGAATCAGCATACTCGATTAAGTTTAAATCACAAGCTAATACCCAAGTAGCAAAATCATTGTTAACTAATGTTATGGGGGAAAAGAACAGTAAGTACAAGCTCAACTATACTTGCGAGATACATACACATCAGCGTTGATAAAATGACCTTCCTAAACAAGAAATTATAAAATACTATCAAAATAAATTTTTAAATTCATAAATGGTGGGTGGGGGAGGACACTTCCACATTTATTCATGCATTCAAAATTTACATACAAAAATTTTGCAAGTGACGCTGCAATTCGACTAATTTTACAAGGTGAAGCATATCAAATTTTATGTAGCAGTAAATAATGGATGAACTGAAATCAAGTAATAGAGTTCAACACAAACTGGCCATCAAAATTAATAAAAACTGTAAGTAATTGCAACTCACAGAGTAAAGACATATTTGACATCATCGTAGAATCACGATACCTAATACTTATTAGTGAAGTAAAGCAGCATACATGGATAAACATTACGGGAACACTTGGAATCAGATGGCAACTCAACTAAATTCAACAGAAATGACCTTTTATTATTGATAATTTTCTATATCAGGTGACGCCAAAAACCGCAGAGATTTAAATTTAAATATACACTCGAATCTAAATTATACGCACACCAAAATTTTGCTTCTATGTAATAAATCTATTATTATCCAACCGTAAAAATTTCATTAGATGAATCAAGTAGTTTTTTATAATCTTGTGAATAATAAAGTGTGGTGAAAGAACGCGTAACAAAAGAACCGAAAACACTCCCTAAACTAATTCATGTTTGCAAAAAAGACAGTTTTATACATTATGCAAGTGATTTAACACAGAGCTATCTTCACACCACTGCCATCACCGCTATTGGCATAAATGACTTGCATCCGCAATTGAAACATTTAAATCCCATGAAATATTAAAGGGACCATAATCACTCATGGCCGAAAAGTTGAAATTCAGCGCCCCTGCCTGGACTCCCCCACTTTGACCGCGACAAGGGATCGACTAACTGCCCAGGCGATCTGGCTGGGACGAGCTGTATATACCATCACCAATACTCGTCGGGAACCGCAGATCAAAACTTACCGATGGCGTGAACACTTTTAAAGAGATGGTTTATAAACTTCGAAGGGAAAAGTTTAAAGAAATAATTAAAAGAATGAATAATTGAGTGTTGGATAAAATAACATTGAAAGAGATTAGAAAGTACGTAAAGTAAGAATCTGTTGTGACTAGTTTGCGAACAAAACGGCGGACTTGTAGATCCTGTTCTGTAGGTGCGTACAAATAGACGGAATTCTCATCTATTTTTCCAAGTATTTCCTACGATTCATAAAGTTTTAAACAAAATACTCGACAAAGGTTTATGAAATTTTCAGAATTCGGGTAACTATTTGTTGAGGAAAGAATTCTCTAAATTCCTGTAATAATAGAAGTTCTATTCCAATTTAAATACCAGTGTGTTTTTGTCTCATACTAGAAGATACGTAGCGTTGAATTAACCAATCATTTTGTTCTTTCAACACAAGTTCTTCCTGTAAGTTGTCTTTAGTTTGAAAGAGACAATTGCGAAAGTTTCCTGTGTAATTCACCATTGCAATTTACTCCATTATTGAAGAGGATTCGTCTTTGTCCCTCAGGGAGAAAAGATGGGCGTTGCTTCTCAAACTTTAAAGTGTACCAATTATAACATACGCGCTAATTATATCCTTCGCCATAGAGCGATTAAAGAAAGGGAGTTGTATTGCTCGAATATATATATATAAATATATATATATATATATATATATACGAGTATATTCCGGTCGTATTGCTTGAGGAGACTATTCTTTAATTTTCGATGTATTATTCTTGGGTATTAGAGGCGATAGATCAAATGCCTGATACAACTCAAATCCAGAAAAATGTGGCACGCCCTTCTTGCCCAGGGTGCAACTTGAAGCATGGTCTCAGGTGTTAGATGCCACACCATGTCGCAGCTGACATCTGTATTATCTGGGGCTATGTATCTTCCGCACATTTTCACTTCCACTAACTTCGCCACATATTTACAGATCTCTCTTTACAAACTTTATTTGAGAGATCACCGCTTTGCTTTTAATTTAATACCAATACAGGGTGTCCCCAAAGTAATCATAAAAGGTGTCTCCAAATTCAACATTTAAGTTATGTGGACACACAAAAGTTAACTAGTCAGGGATCTCTGAATATGGCAGGTCATACTTTGAGGCCATATGGCCAAATCCGTCAACCAAGAAACTTTTGTTTCTCTTTTTGAGACCTCCATACGCTATAGATACCCTTGGTTCGGATCCCACGTTAATCAGTAGGTCCCCCACCGAGAAATAAAAGGCATCATAAATAAGCGCTGAACCGTGAAACTATTAGTTATGTATCGAGATTTGGTAACACCCTGTACGATTACTTTGGAGACATCCTGTATGACTCTTCCTTAGAGATCCTGTATGACCCCCCAAATTTGAGGTAATTATATTTCTAGAGTAATAATTGATGATTGCAATGAACCGATTTCGGATTTTGTGCAAACAGCATCAAAATTAAAACGCCACATACGCGTTGTAGCACCCGTAGTGGGACCTTTCTCGTCGCTGAAGAAATGCGAATAGGAGAGAGTTGTGTGCTCCCTTGCTCAAGGACAGCTTAAGTTACTCCGATTATGCACTGCCCATAACTACCCCCCCCCCTAAATTAAACCCTTTTAATAAGAACCTTTCTTTAACGACTTCCTGGCGCAGATTCCCTCGTGGTTATTTATTTTTCATTAAATATAAATTAAATCTATTTTCGATGTAATTATAATACGAATACTTTCTTCTTCCCCTCCCCCTCCTCCTCCTCTTCCTCTCCCTCCTCCTCCTCTTCCTCTTCCTTCTTTTCCTCTTTCCAAGTCTTCCATGGTCTCTTTTTTATGGGATAAAATTAGCTTCGCTTCTCATTTTGTCGGGCGAGAGGCTCAGCCGAATAGTAGAGTAAAGCAACACCGCTTGTGGTAAGTTATCGGATGAACTTCCTCGTACCTGCCACACGCTGTAGATACTTACCCGTGTTTCGGATCCCTCGATAATCAATAGATCCCTCCCGCCCACGGAGAAATCAAGGGCCTCTCAAAAGAAGGGAAATCGGTGGTCACAGCAGCATCCAATCCTCCTCTCACCGTCTTCGAGGTCTATTCGAGTGGTCTCTCCGACGACGGGATCCTCCTAAAACCCATCCCACACCAATCCACGACTATTCCCCGCTAGTGTTTGTAGCGAGGATGTCCTGGAAGAGATGCAGCCATGACACTACAACAAATGCAAACACAGAATAAACTTGGCCCCCAAACGAACAAGAACCAGATTCAACCAAAGCCGAGACAACATCACACACTGCCAAAACCTCACACACTTACGCCCTTCAGGCAATATCTCCTCTCCTAGGGACAAGTTAACACATTCCATAGAGTGTATGGTTGTTGTAGTGGCAGCCTACCTCGCAGACGAGAGGTAGTAGAGGGGGGGGGCGAGGAAAACTAAGTAAAGTACCCTAAATGGCTGCTTTACGCCACTTGAGGCCCTGCTAAGAGGAAGGGAATATTTATTTATGTAAGATATTTCTCCGCGATGAGAAAATTTGTGTCTTTTAAAATTAACTAAGTTGAAACAAATCTAAAAAAAAACACTTAGAATATTTTGGAATCTACAAATTTTGCAGGATTCTCCCGGCTTCAAATAGGCCACTTGCATTATTTTATTTGAGGACTTAAATATCAAAGTTGCTTTGAAACAACGGTCTAATTTTATTATTGAATGGCACCAAGTAATTCACTAAATGGAGCATGTTGAAATTTGACTCGCTTTTGTGCAGGGATTAGAAACTTAGATATTGGATTAACTCCCGGACTACTTTAGGAATAACTTCCCGTGTAATTAATTTAACTCAAAATTAACGTAATAAAATTTAATTTCTCATTTAATTGAGTTTGTTTTTAAATAACTTAAGTTCAAAACAGTGTTTTATAAAAAGAATGGTGAATTGTTGAGAACTTGGGTCAACTAGACCTTCATGTTGTTATGATGGGCTAAGGTGTGTACAACCCACTTAGGGTTTTATTTCTTTACCAGTCACACCTGTTGTATAATCTAGTCTGCTCTACAAGAGAAGTATTGTTCATCATGAAAGTCCACTCTAATTTACTCGATATTCTTTTCTAATTTTGTTTAAAGACCAGTCAAAAAGAATCTGTAGAACACACGAATGAAAAAGATTTTAGAACAAATTTTCCAAAGAATACCCATAAGAATTAAATACTTAATGTAGTTTATGCATAGTAGTAGTATTATTCAGCTGTAAATTTAATGGTGATGTTTAATTATATTTTCGAATTTCATGGTAAATTTATAAATTTCTTCTATGCTTATTAAGTAAATGTGCATTAACTCCAGCAATCGTTCCAGGGATACAATTTGGTACAAAATATACAAATTTTGACCAAATATTTGCCCGATCACTTTCATTTATTCCCATTACATAAAAGCGGGCATCAGGTGAAGCCATTCTAAGCTACTGAAGCGAATTCTTGAGAGGCGGAGAACTGAGGTTTAAAATCAGTTAAAACTCATTTCCAGGATTGGCATTTACGGCGATTATTAGCCTCTTTTAAGACTTTATTCCGGTATTTCTTCTATTATGGGGGAAAGAAAATCGCCCTAAAGGTTTTTGATTGTTTCGGGTCGTAAAATAAAAAGTGCCATGACCTTTTTCTGTTACTTAAATCCAAACTTTCTTAAGATTGTTTATATTGGCAAAATGACACTTTTATGAGTGACTCGACTCTCTTAAAATTTATAGACATTTTGAGATCGATATTTTGATAGATAATATAACAAAAGTATAAGCGATTGTATGAATTTTCTACCCTTAGAAGGAAAAGGCAGATGTTAGAGGCTTTTACAGTTTAGGTAAGTTTGACAAGGTTCTATTTAGAATGGTAAAAAAAGGAGAAATATTTACCGAAAACAAGACGTGTAATTCATTTGTATATGAAGAGCAGAAGCCTTTCTTTGGCTTTACAAAAAATTAAGGGAGAAGAATTTTCACTTAAAGTAGCAGCCATTTTTCATTATCAATATATAAATTTTATTTTCATTTTATAAACAATCGCGAATAAATTTACAATATATATACATATATACACTCGCTAAAAGATGCAATTTTCTCGGATTTTCTAGAACAATTTTAAACAGCTCTGGGAACACGTTCGTAATGAATCGCCTTTTACCTCCAACAAGGATTTATTTCAACAACCAGACAAAGTAGCAATGGGTTCTCACATTGGTAGATTTTGGGCGAATTTTTCATGCTTTTTTTATTGGAGGGGGTGGATTTATTTTGCAACAATAGAGCGAAAATTGTAAGCCTTTATTCTATCGATGTTTTGTTTATTACTGCCTCTCTCTTTGAATGCTCCTTTCAAAGCTCAACAGTTTCTCATTTTTTTTTAATTCATTGCACCAAAATATAACTTATACCAAAAATGGGCGAATTGTGGCCCGCGTTTTATTTTAGAATTCGAAAAGATATTGAAAATTAATTAATACAAATTTTCCAAAATCCCACCTCAAACGCGAATTCTGCCACATTTGAGCGCAACATTAACAATTTCTAAGTCTCGACTGCTTCTGATTTCGATGGAATTGTTTATGCCCTAAAACTTGCCGATCCATCGGATAAATTTGATGTAAGTGTTTGATTCTTAAATCAGTCATTTTCAAATATATTTAAATCGTAGATAAAATGATCTTTAAAAAAATACGATAATTTATAGAGATTGATTCTCATTCCCTTTATCTCTCCTCCAAATCACGTGTATATGTACATGCTTTTTCACAAATTACTTTTGCCTTTATCAAGCAAGTTATTCACTTTTAACCCCTTTAGGAAAATATACAAGAATTATTTTTTTTCTATTCCTTATAATGTTGTTTTAAATTTCACGTTCTACCCAGCACAAATAACGTTGTGTAGAGTAAAATGGCAAGAATCTTGGGCGCATATCGGGGTACTAGAATTCATTATTACCCTTTTAATTAATTGTACACAAAAGTTATCCGTTTAAAGGTGAATTGACATCGTCACTCGTCATTGATTAAAGCATTCGTCACACATGGCATCAAAAGGTTGTAAGCAGCCGACAGATGCATTTTGCTATGTCTGCGGCGAATTTATTAGAACAAGAGAGAAAAAGTACTCTGGAGAGAACTCTGAGAAAATGTGTGAGGCATATTTGGGCATACCAGTCGGAGATCAAGACAAACTTTGGCACCTCATTTAACCTACCAGCTCTGCAAAATAAATCTCTGGAGGGTAATATATGTATTTAGATATATATATATATATATATATACTGGATTTTTTTTAACATTCCTAATAACACAAAGTGTAAAGTATTTGTATATCTATACTTAGGTATTCATTATATTTTTAAAAGTATGGTACAGAGGAGAAAAGAGAGCTATGAATTTCGATATTCCACGAATTTGGAGGAAACTCAAGCAATTTGTCTTCTGCATGCTGAACCATCCTAAACGTCGAGCAGGCAAAAATGCACCTGTGATCCTGTATCCAGGCTTTATGTTATGTATTGCGCCAGAGCCACACAGTTCTAAGCTGCCTGTACCTACTCCATAAAGAGAGCAGCAGTTTTTAGAGACAAAAGGCAGTTCAGAAGAGGAGGAAGTCATTGAGCCAAATTATGGAGGTGCAACTGAGGAAAGAAACCCATACTATAAAACCAAAAAGATCTCAAATATCTTGTCAGAAATCTTGGTCTCACAAAGTCCAATGCTGCGCTTTTAACTCCGAGACTCAAGCATTGGTATTTGTTAGAGGACTGTGTGCAAATCTCAGGTTAGAGAAAGCGTCACCAGTATTTATAAGCCTTTTTGTACGTCAAGATGAGTTTTGCCTTTGTGTCAATGAGGCTGGTCTGTTTAGGGAAATCGGAATCGCCTGTAACCGCAATGAATTGCGCCCCTTTATTGACAGCTCATTCAGAAGCCTCAAAGCAGTGCTGCTTTATAAGGGGAACAGGTATCTATCTCTTTCCCCTTGCTCACTCGGTCTACCTCAAAGATAAAATCAGCAGTGTCATTGTCTTGCTAAAAGGCATTGAAATATAAAGAGTACAGTTGGAATGTTATCGGAGAACTCAAAATAGGGGCCTTCTTGATGGGTTTCTACGAGGCTTTACCAAGTTTCCTTGTTATCTTTGCCTTTGAGAGAGCAGAGACACCGTGGCATACTACCATCAGCAAGATTGACCACAACGGACCGAATTTAGTGTGGAGAGAAACAACGTCAAATGGGAGCCTTTGTTGGACCCCCGAAAAGTACAGTTTTCTCCTCTGCACTTAAAATTTGGGCCTTATGAAACAATTCGTCAGACCTCTACATAATAAATCTGCAGCTGTCAAGTATCTCCAAGATTTCTTTCCTAAGCTATCTGTGGCAAAAGTGGAAACTGGGATGTTTCTCAGTCCACAAATGAAAAATATCATGGAGTTCAAGGAGTTTCTCTAGAAGGTTACTAAGACTGAAAAGGCAGCGTGGACAGTTTTATATCATTGGTTCTGGGCTTCCTGGGTTATCACAAAACCAAAGACTGCAGAGCTTTTCGAAAACTTGGTGAGAAACTACGTCAAGATGGGTTGCAGGATGTCCATGAAAGTCCATATTCTTGACGCTCAACTTGATAAATGTAAAAACATGGGAGCGTACTCAGATGATCATGGTAATCGCTTTCACCAGGATCTACTAGACTTTGAACGCTACTATCAAGGATCGTATAATGAAAATCTAATGGAAGACTATACTTGGGGCCTGATTCTTGAAAGTAATTTACAGTATATTGTAAATCACGGAAACCTACTCATTTCTAATGTTTTAATTGTCTCAGGTAATTTTAAAATAAATAAATGCTATTTTTGTATCATGTCGTTTTGTTTCTAATCTATGCAAATGAAAGTTCAAATTCGCCACTTCCTTCCAGAAGGAATAGGTAAATTTCGTATTAATATCATTATCCTGGGCACAAAAGCAAAGTTTGAAATAATTATTTTTTTCCATGTATTCTAGACACAAGCAAATAGAATATAACAGTTGCTACCTAAAGACCAAAATCCTAATACACAGTGATATCATTATATTTATGTCAATTTTAAAGGGATTAATAATTTGATGTTTGGTGTTTTTATTAAACTACAATAGTACAATAACAAGGACTGCTGACCGAAAATTCACTTGCCCTCACTTTACTAATTTATGACCTTACGACCTATGAACCTTTAAATAATTCCAGGAATAACCTTGGGATAACCTTGCCAATTATATCATTTGAAAGAAAATTTTAAAAAACATAGAGGTTTCAAATTTCACTAGAATCAACCAAATAGTTATGATGTTATTGCCTAAACAAAATAATTCCTGTGCTATTTCGTTAAAATCGGCCGAATAGTTACAATGTTATTACAAAATATGCTAGAAGCAAAAGGGGACCGACCAACCGACTGACATAGTGAGATGTAGAGTCGCCCGCGATTAGACTTCACGCCACTAAAAATACGACATTACATTATGGTAGCCCTTATATATGGCTAATTTTCTCCCCGTCGTCCTAGTCTTGTATAGGAAAAAAAGTGTTTGAGTATATTAAACTCCTATGGATAAGTGTGTACCAGTTGCTCTCGACCGCACATTATAATCTAGCTTTCAATCTATATTTCTCAAATTGCATCACAAATAATAAATTGTATTCCTTGTAACTATGCACTAGGCTGTTTTATAGCTCGCTATGTACTCGATTCTTTCTCTTTAGCCATGGTTTTAAGGGTGTTCTCGGGTGTTTGTTAGTATTTATTTTCCAGTTCTTCCTTTTATATTTAATACACTATTAAGAGGTTCCAGCATCAATTAAGCCATCACAAAGAGAGAATTTGGAGAAAGGAGCTGAAGAGGTATGAGATATGCCCTTAAGGACAATTGTGACCGACAAGTTCTTAAGCAAATTAAGAAAGTTGTTTTCCAAATGAAAGATCCCCTCTTTTTTTAGGGATTGGTTATATCAATTTAGTCACCATTACAACTGTCAACTGACACCAATATTTGGGGAATTCTGTATTACTTTTTCATTGCAGAATTTTTTTATATAGTTAAATTCTATATTATATATGGCTGCAATCAACATTACAGACTCTTTTAATACACTAACCATTCTAATCTCTAAATTATTCTCGTAACAAATTTCTCTCAAATTTTATCTCAGAACACAAATTAAGGAATACTTTAAGCCAAAAAATATGATAAATATAAAATGAATATAATTAAATATGCGACTGAAAGAAACAGACACCATAGACGGATATGGTATAGTACAATAGTTGAAAAAAAAAATCTACAAGGAAAATTTCCTTTACTAATTTGTTTTAAAAAACTTCATAAGCAAAGTGCTGAAATAATGAATTGTCACAAAGTTCTTTTGAATTCGCTGTTATTCTTGCCACGGAGGCAGAAATTGCAGATGCGCAACAGAGAAGACGCACAAAAGTAGCTTCATGCAAGGCTGAAGGTGAATAATCGTGAGTAATTTGACCCAGGACTAAGCGGAAAGAGGGATCAAATTTGATACATTCCTTTATTCTTATTCTCAGGGATAGAACGGAGCCATTCAATACAGATTTCACGAATGATAAGATTTCATAATAGTTTTAATATTATTGATCGAATAAACTTCTCTTTCAATTCTTCTATGTCACTTTTTTTTACCTCTAAAAGTTTACATTTAGCTATGCGCCGCAGAAATAAAGCAAACTTATCAATAAAACGAGCGAAAATTGAGCAAATATGTATAGAAAATGGTAGATAATTATCTGTTTAACTAGATCGACAATTTTCAAAATTTCCTAAATGGGTATTGCGAAGTGCTAATTCTTTAGTATATCATCTCAAATTTGTAAAATATTTTTCACTATTATTCATCTGCAAAAGCTCTCCACTGCTTTTAGTTAATACCTCTTTAAACCCTTGTAATTCAAACTCAGTGAGTATGTCATAAATATATAAAGAAGGCTTAAAAATAGAATTAATCTTGAGGATAATTTATCCGTTGATAAAACTTAGGAAACTGACCAGAAATGGAAAGAAAACATTCCTTAAATTAGAATCTTAATGCCAAAAACATAAAATCCAATGCTCATATAAATTTTCTGCAATTATTAATATCATTGTAACTTCCGTCGAACTGAAATCGATGAAAAAGGAAACTACTTTTGATAAGAAAAATGGACATAAATTTTGCATTTTATTTTATTATTTTGCTCAAAGAACTTTCTTTTGTAGGTTAGAAAACATTTTTGGCGAGATAATATTTACTCGCATTTTTACGTTCTCTATGAAAACGCTTTTGTTATCTATTTTTCCTGTTTTTATTTCAATGATAAATGTCTTATCAGTTCCTTATAGAAAATCTAGATGAAATTTGATGTTGTATTGCGAAAGATCTTCATTTTCCTCAAAACAAAGTGTCGTAGAATAGGCTCCCGACGATATACTATATATAACTATTCGTTGAATGAATTATTCTATATTTCAATTGCGTGGTAATCTGATTGACCAAGGTTAGTTCAAAAAGGGAGGAGAGCTGGAGTGGCTTATTTATCTTCAATATACTTAAGAAGTGGAACAATGCACAAGGATATATAATATGGCTACCATTAATAAAATAGAGTTTTATTAAATAAACTATCAAACAACACACGGAAGATCTTTACATAAACGGGGATTTAAAATGGGAGAAAAACAGGAAATGAAAAAGATCTCTTTCTGAACAACAGGGGGGTGGGGGTGATAACCGTTTCTTGTTGAACGGGCTCAAAGATCAATGGCTGTTCTAACGTTGTTCTCTTTCTGAACAACAGGGGGGCCTTGTTGACTTGTCGTCTTGAAGGGCACGAACCTTGGCACTCAAGGGATATTGTCCTCTTCTGGACAATAAGATTTTTCTCAGCAGAGTTCCTAGGTGCACAAGGGAGACCGTATCGGCTTGATGCCTCGCGAAGATAATCTGGATCTTTCCTTAATTGGGAAAAGCTATGGTATAAATAGCCGGAATTATCCCCATGGTGTAAGGGACAATTGTGTGAGGGACTTTGAGGGAACTTCCCGGTGGCGCCTGGGAAAATATCTTAACTGCCCATAAGCCTAATTCAATCTGGCGAGATCGAGGCATGGAGGCGAAACGGGGGAGTGAACCTCCTCGATTAAACATTGGCTATGATGGGCGATAACCCGCCTTTTGCTTCCTCTCGCAGGATACACGTGGGTAAGCATGTGTTTTAACATGTGATAGAGCCTGAATCAAAGCGGCCTTAGACAGTTTTATCACAGAAAGTTATGTTGAATTTCCGATAATATTAAATTGACCTCTGAAAGAAACTTCAGGAAGATATTTAGATAACAGAGTGGCATTTGAAAATTTTGCCACAGGAAAGATATTGAAATATGTAAATAGCTTTATAATTTTGCAGTCCTCTTCCGCCTCTTGCAACTGAAAGTTCAATAAATTTTCTCGTCATAACTTATTTAGGAAAGACATTTATTGAAATTTAGAAAAAAAGCTTATCATTTTACTTTACCAAATGCTAATCAAAGTTGAACTTAAAAGTAGTTTACAGATTTTGATTACCTTTTTGCAAACCAAACGATTCTTACATTTATAAATTTCCTTAGTACTAAGAATTTAGGCCATGTACCTTAAAGAGATTGCACTAAAGCTTTCAAGCTCAGGGTCGAACCAGGCTACCATCTTCATCCTCTTTCCTTAAAAGCTTTTTTGATCTTAAAGTAAGAAGAAAGAGATTTCGAAATTTTCACCCCCTGTGAGACTGCCGTTAATCTAATCTAGCGGATTTACCTCGTAGGTACGGTCTCACTGTCATCTGCTTCATCTCGCAAAATCACAGCAGGTTGACTCTTTTTTTCTTCCCTTTATTCGTTTACGTTAGCTTTCTTCCTAATGGATTCAAGATTGCAATAATCGTTTCAATAAAATCTAGCCATAATAATTGTCTTCTCGTTTAAGTATTATGTTTAAAAATTTTTTAGGCAATAAGTATTCATAATAACTGCCTAATGTTCTTTCTTACTTCCTTTTTATCTCGGTAATTTATTCAGTTGGTGATGTTTTATCGAACTTGCTTTTTAATTTTTAAAATACTTCAAATTTTTTAACATTTGAGAAAAAAGGTGGAAATTTTAGTTTCTTCTAGTCTTTTAGTTTCCATGGAAAGTCAGTCAAATTGATAGTTACTTTTGATATGATATGATTCCCAGGAATTGCAATCAATTTGATTGATAGATTCTTACCAGGAGCTATTTTGATAGTTCATCCACCCTTAGGCATATTTTAATTTATAGAGGCTTCTCTAATTATTACTAGAACATTAGAAATCAGTTCCATCTTTTCTGTTTGTAATACAGCAGGAAATACATTTACTCTTATTAAACTCCAAAAGATTTTGGCTGTTCAAAATACTTATTCATTTTTTAGGCGATTAAAAAAAATTCTTAAAATGACGAATTAATTGTACTACTAAATTAACTGAATTGTGAAATGCATTTAGGGTATTCATTCGTAACACTCCTCATTCATTCTTTATCTTGTCTTATCAGCCCATCCGAAAAGGCAGTCTAATTTCCTAAATAAATATGTATTCGGCAATCCAGTTCCTTGGCTACTACTCTTTCTATTTAGTCGGCAACTACTGATCTGCATCCTTGTTTAACTAGCTCAAAACAGATCACAATACTGATATCCCATTTAATACCATTCTGACATGAAATTCTACTTAAATTAATCAATCACAAACACAATCTAGACCTTGTCACAGTTATGGTGATTGCCGTTTACACAAAACCGAACTTGTTCCTAACGAGTTTCATAACAAAGGCTCCGACAAACCCGCATTCTCAAGCGAGTAGATACAAATCTAATTTCTAAATATATCTGCGTAGGAATCATTGCAACGCAATGGAATATTAACTGGTTTGTGGACAATTCCTAACTTTACTCGTATAAATTTATATTCCTTCTTGCAAATATTTCCATTTCTATTTCAAAATATGCATTGGAAATACTAATGGGGTTGGGAGGGGGGGCACTTTTATTTTCAGGCTAAAGAATCTGATAAAGGGAATAAAAGTTTTGTGATTCAAAAGCACATTTTATTTGTTCTTTGAGGGAAAACATTTCATGGTGTTTCAGAATAAATAATAACAACGTGTCAATGATAATTTATTTGTATCAATTAAAATTTAATACCTTAAGAAAAAGGCATGTACAAAGTTCCCACAAATGGGCTGTATGGGCCTCAAAACAATCAAAGATACCTAACCCTCATTCCCCATTTTTTCTCTATGCCGAAGGCACTTCATCGTAGTGTAGTATCTCGTTCACTCAAATTTCATTTCTGGGTAAAGAGCCTCAAGCACACCCACACACAAGGAAACAAGACCATCCACCTATATCTCATTCAAGATTTTCAGACTCTAACACTCTCTTTCATATATTGTATTCTCAACTCTATTTCTTTATATCTGCCAATACGACCTCACCAAACATTCAATTATAACCTCACTCACACAATGATCATTACTTACCTAGTCGTTCACATTCTGACCGTCTTTGGCACATCGAACAGAATTCTCTCAATTTTCCCAATTCCATTGTTCTCACTCGTGATCTTTCCTTCTTTCACACCAAGTTCTCACACCATTACACCAATGTTGGCAATAACACAAACTCATACGGCTTCCAGGAACATTTCATACTCAACCCTTTACCATTCGTGGAAGCTTTGATCGCCCAATTGACCCACCTACCATTTAAAACTCTCTGGTCGCAATCTCCTTCATCAGTACCACCATCTTTACACAGCATCCGAAACAATTCATACTTACCACTTGTTCAAGAGAATTTTCGCCAAATTCTCTTTTCTGCCTTCAATTTTAGATTACGCCACTCACACATCCTGTCAATTTCAATCAATAATCCCAAATCCTTCTCTTCTTAGCTACCAACAGCGGGTAATCAGCATATATCAATATAGATACCACACATCATCCACCATTCCTGATCACTCTCACACGCATTTTTCTCATTCTTACTCACAGTATTTCATCCATAAACATATTAAACAGTCAAGGCGACTTCAAACACTCTTCTCTTACACACACACGTATGTTAAATCAACCACTTTACCTACGCTTTATCCTAAGGTACGCCTTATTTCCAACATATGTAGCCTTCATTCACACCATTTAATAGTTTATCTCCCAATCCATACATTATTGGCACCTGCCATACTGCTTGTTTATCTATACGATGATAAGCTTTCTCAATTTCCATTAACCCATCATACATATTGCATCTCTTTTGCTTTCATAGCTACCTGTTTAAGAGCAAGTACTTGTGTCACACGCTCACTTTCTGATCTAAACTCACGTTTTTCATCAACAATAAGAGAATCAGTTGTCCTTCTTTTACTTCCACTCACAATTTATTCAAAAACTTTACCTAAAATATCCAGCAACTTCTTCTCAATTATTTACTTACATTCTCCTTTATCCCTTCAACCCTATACAACGACACTATAACTAAATTTTTCCTGTCCAAATGCACTTTTCCACATTTCCATGCCTTATAACACACCCGACAGACCCATTTTCTAAAATTATCTTCCCAACATTTAGGCATATCAACGCCAATAGCACCTAATTCACCTATTCCCACATGATTCACCTAATTCCATATGATTCATCCACTTCCACATGATTCACCCACTTCCACATGATTCAGCCTCTTAACATTAAATTCCTTTGCATGATTATGTCTTAGATGCCCCGATTCAGCACCGGCTTTAAACCAACGAAGAGAATGATATTTCTACTTGCACCATCTTTTATAACAACATTATACATTCATCAAAGTATTCTCTTCTACTTTTGGCCTGTACTTTACTCACAAGTACCTTTCCATTCTTTCTGTAATATTTCAACAATTATTCTTCTCCTTGTTATTCATCATTGGCCTTCTATCCTGTTCCCCTCGGGATCATCATTCATCTTTTTCCAATTAATTGCTTTGCTACTTTCCTATTGTTTACTCACTCGTTTCAATTTTGTTCACCACCACCATACATTCTATCGCATCGTCCTGTTAAGCATTTACAAATATGCCTAAGTTTTGCTCTTCTGTCCATACCTCATATCGTCATTCCACCATCACAAATTTTATTTCCTTTTGTTAGTTCTGGAATATGCGCACACATCCTTGCACTACTTACTACCAGTCGTAAAAATTTACTTCAAATTTGCTCTAGCTCCAAATCTCTTAACACGTTATTTCCTCTATTTTAATCTCAAGTTTTCTTACACACTCCCCACTTTCTCTCTGATTTAATCAACTTTCCCTTCTGAATTTAACTTCATTTCGGTCTTACCCGTCTTCTCTTTCACGCATTTACCAATATCACTTTACACACTAATATCATGTGATCAGATACTCTCATATTCATAGCCATCACGGTACCATGGAACGCAATCTTTTTTATCAAGTACAGATTCATCCACACTCTTAATTTCTTCCCTCTCCTTTGCCAGACACATCTGTAGTTAAAAACATCCTTGTTCTGGAAGAATGTACTTGCTACAACCGATTCGTTCAGCAAAGAATGTAGCCACCTTCTCTACACTTCCATTCTCTCCTGGCTAACCATAACCTCCAACTCTCCCCCCTCTCATTTCATCACCTCTACCTCCATTCATATCATACAACTATCAAACGATACAATTACTAACCCCATCCACTACTCTTCTCAGGTAATTCCAAAATATTACATTCTCAGCTTTTTCTCTATAACAGCGCCCATACACTACAAATACGCATAGTTTCACTCTTTCAAATTTCTTCTTCACCCACATAATTCTCGAACTTACAAACAACTAATCACTGCATCCTGCCACGCCTCATAAAATCACTGCGACACTCTAGTTTCTCCTACCTCCGTGATCTACTTCCGATCGATCATTTTTCATTCCATCCCACACAAACTCTTCCATCTCCTTCACGTTTGTCTCATATAAAGCAAGCATCCGACCTATACATGTTTTAAAGACTACCAACCCCCTCCTTCCTGCATCACATACATACCTCTTCAAATTCGACAAACCCACTCGATTCACACATTGATAGTGATGAACCAGTTTGACTTGTCGAGCTCAGAGGCTAAATCATTCGGGTGCACGGCTTCCCACTACGACCTCTATCCGCGCTTAGTTTCCTGTTAGGAAATTCGCCGGATGATAGTATGGGTATACCTATGGCTGCTCCACATACATACATGCAGCATTTCTGATATAGCCACCATTTATGAGACTCAACGGATGAGTGTATGGGAATAAGTCCTACCCAACAGAGAAGATTATACTTGAATAATGAAAAATAAAGGAAAAAGTAGTGGAATATAATTCAATTATTAATGTAAAGAAGCGATTCGATTTCCTTTGAAGGGAGACAAACATTATTTCTATTCCTTTCTTCCTAAGTGGGCGAATGATAAGAAGTTAATGGAAATTTGCCTAAAAGTTGGAATCGCTATACAAAAATCGGCTAAGTCCAGACGCCGAGATCACATTTAGAATTAAATAATAGATCAAATAAACGAACGATGGCATTGGAAATTACAAATACGAATCTTCTTGAGTTAAGAATGAATATTTGAGCAAACAACCTCCAGCCATCTTCCAGTTACACTCTTTCCTGGATGCTGTAAAAGATGGGAAGAAATCAGACACGTAGAAGGAAAAAATGGACCTCACTAAGTCGAAATCTGTGAAATCAACAACTAATACAATTTTTGCAGCAAAATCCATTTAGTAACAGATGCGATATTGTATATGAGACGCTTCTGTAGCCATATATATTCACAGAGATCAGATACTCGCAAGTCTTATATTTCCCGCTCCTGTATCTATTCAGTCTCTTTTATTCAACTTTTAAAGCTGCCACAACTTCTCATACATGAAAAGTAGATGGGGTGCAATCGCATTTTCGTTGGCAGTATTATAATATGGTCCAAAGCAGATGCGTTCGAACTTTGGGTAATTGGTTAAAACGTATGTATTGGAAAATGTGAATAAGCTACGCATTTTATCAATAATGCAGCAGCTTTGCATTACAAGAAAGTTTCTTTTTCATTAGCGTTGTAATGAGATAAATAAGCACAATATAGTCCCAAACTAGAGAACCAACCAAAAAGCCAAATATAAATATATCGCCAAATGTGTCCAAGATTAATTTCATAGAACAACAGATCTAAAGTTTTGGTAGGAGTAAAGTAAAATGAATTTGAAGAGAAGATGCATCCAAAACTAGAACATAATTCATAACTTTTTGTATACACGAAAAAAATCCTAGTGTATCTTCGGCAACGGTCTTACGTGTAATTTAGAGTGTTACCCATTATATTACTCTTGTGACATTGTTTTCAAAGGAGTTATGGTCAATAAACTCTTCAAAAAGCATATTTTCCATTGCATGAAAGAAGGGTAACACTGTGTGACATTTAAAGATATTATAATCTGTTTAAAATGTGATTTTACGCATAATAATAAGCTTAGGATATTAAATGGTCCTGTAAATCGAAAAGAAAATATGTAGTCTTCGAAGATCTACTCCGAAAAAGACGGTACGGTGCAACGGAGACGATGTTTCAAGCCGGTATTTCAACTTAAGTTTCTGACAACATGAACATGAATCTGTCTCACCAGACTTTGTCACCTCACTCTCGAGGGCTAAGACTTATAGCACGCTGCATTGCTACGAAAAAAAATCAGAAATCAAAAGCAGAAAGGGGCTAGGCTGTCTTTTGCTCCTGAGCATTTTCCCTCAAGCGATGAAAAGTGAGGGTTTTACAGCTACGGAAGTAAATTCCATTTTTTCGGATCAGATGTGAAGCAGCATAAAATGTGTCTTACCGTTCAAGGATTGAAACCCACTGCTCTAAAATTCTGGTCAAATTTGTAGTGGTGTTATTATATTGTGCGTTTTTTCCTCTACGCTGCACAATGAACGCTGCGTTATAGAAAATATTCTTTAAGTTTTTGTTCTCTCCTTTATACGAAATGGGGACCACCGGAGTCTGCCTCCATGTAGGGTAATCATCCCTGCCACATAGCAAAGCCAGTAGGCCAGCTCTATGGTTCAGAAAATATTGAACTGATGAACTTTCCTGTGCACAGCTCATATATAAAGCTCAGGCTGAAAAATAATATCTTGAACTTTTCCTTTGTAGATCGCACTATGCACGCTATTTTTCGATCTGGAGAAGGTTATGAGAACACTCGGCAATACCTTATCATGGAGAGTCTCTACACGAAGGGGGCGAACGGACGCCTCCCATTCTTTATATCTGAATTTTTGCGTGATCGTCGATTCCGTGTACTTGTAGGGGTAGCTCTCTTTGGGCTAATGGAACAGGAAGAGGGGGTTTCCCATGGAAGTGTCATGAGAATAAAGAGCTATCAATTTATCGCTACCAGAAGATGTTCTCCCTTAGCACAACGTAGACGACTATTTGATCTCTTTGGTGCAGCTCAGATGCCTTCTTTGTAGCATCGACTTCAACAGGCATCGAACCGCGTCTATCACTATGCCAAAGCGCACATGATTCACTTTTTAAGGCAAGACTAAAGTGGTGCAATTCTACCATCTATGGCTCCACCACGAAAAACACTTATTTCGTAAGAGGGCACGATTATAAGTGGTGGATATTCACCCTTTCCATTTTCTTAATTTCGACGACACCTCACATGAAGGAACTCATATTTGCAGCCTATGAATCCCTTGTACCCTCGCCATGAACATTATTTGATCTCTGAGGTTCAGCACTTGGGGGGAAAATAGGGCGTCTGGGTTACTTTTTTACTGATTTCATGTTCGTTCGAAGCTTGACTACAGAGGCGAGTTGTACGCATCCGCATCCGATAGTGTATTGCGGTGGGTGAAATCATTCCGCAACATCGATCTCTATTTGGCTACTGATGCCTTCGGCATGTTCCCCATCGAGATCCTACTTATCAAAGCCGTGGAGATGCCACTCCTGTATAAAGGTGTGTCGTAGAATAGGGTCAAGTTAACCCTTTCTTGTGCGTGATAGATTTATAATATAAGAGGAGTGCAAATTACTGAATGTAGGTTGGCCAATAGTCGACTATCTTGCAGGTTCTGGATAACAGAAAAATGGGTACAAAAATGACTACTAATATGCAAATTAATATTAGTTACAAGATAAAAGGAGTTCTAAACCAACCTATACACACATTAGAGGTTCAGGGGTCTCAAAGGCTAAAGGGAGGGAGACTTGGTGAAGACGGTCACCGTTCAAACAAACGAACAATATTAGGCGAAGGACGCTCGAATGACCTTGAGCGTATACTAAGCCGATGATGAAGGCTTTACACTCGGGAAGGGCATAGAGAGAGAGCACTTGCACAGGAGAGCTGCGCGTTGCTGTTATCTCGAAATTTAGGCGGAGGGAGTAATCCGTGCCTTGGCGCAAAGTTCAATCAATAGTCTTTTGACAATAACCATTTATAGGTAAGCTCATATCTTGCTTTCGAGTAACACGAATCGAGACTGAGCGCGCTGCGTTGGAGTAGCAGGAGGAAACGGATCGAGGTAGACTCACGTGAATTAACGAGAATAACGAGAGCTTGAAGGGTTCTGCGAGAATTGTGCTGAGTCCAACGTGACGTGAATAGCAGGTATGAACTGGGAAGTGCAGAAGGCGGATACGTACGGGGCAGGGTGGCGGTGGATACTGACTTCCAACTCTGGCACCGGAGGATTCATAGAAGACGAATGGGAATTTTCACACTTCGTCCGAAGGGCAGGGTTCTAGGGTCCATCGCATTGGCAGACGAGAATAATCTCGGCCATTTAGCGCGAGAGCAGGAAGGGTTCTAATTCGGCGAGGCAAACTTTGTCCAACTTCAGTTGGGACCTTCTGAGCTCTCAAACTTGTCGCAAACTTCTCTCTTTCAGATCTCTGACACTCCTCCATCCACAGATGGAACTTCTGGGGAAGAAGTGACATCGGAGATGATTAAATGGGGGAGGCATATAACTTAGATTCGCATGAAAATAGCAGATAAAGTTGAGGATACCCAGGATAAATTTTAAAAATGGAGCCAAAGTACCAAATAGTGGAAATAACGAAGAGGTTAGACCATACACATACACAATGTTATACAATGCTACGGCATGGATGCCGAAGGATATTATTTTCTTTACGATACTCATACCATTAAGTTGGGCTTACTGGCTCGACGGTGAGTTATCCTACGATTATAGAAAACAAAATCAAATTAAGGATATAAAGGGAATTCATTATACACATATAAACAAAGAAACAAAAAATATATATAAAGGATACGCGTTTTATTATTATATAGTTAAATATTCAAATTGTTTTTATGAACAAATTTAATACATGGATTAAAATTAAAGGAAATGGCTTGGAATTAGTTTGGAGAAGGATTTAACGTGTTCTTCCTCAAACTACCAGCCATACAGTTATCGGTGCCTTTCCTGGAAAAACAAGCTCCAATTTATAAAACGACCATTATAATTTTTTACGTTACGTATGTATGATCGGTGTTTGTGGTCCGTTTCCACCACAAATTCTTTGCCTAATAAATACATTCTAAATTTTCAGATAACCCAAATAATAGCGAGAGCCTCTTTCTCAATTACCCTATTTTTTTCAAGCACGAGTAATTTTCTGCTTTAGTAAGTGATGAGGAATTATCGCCGTTATCCTCATACTGGAGGAGGGCACATCCTATACTGTCATTAATTGCGTCACTGCGAATGCCAAACAGTTTGTCCGGATTAGGGAGGTGGAGGATAGGGGCAGAGGCCAACCTCTCCTTTAGTTTGTTGAAGCTACGAGTTGAGAGTGCTGTCCCCTCGAAGCAATCGGAAACCTTTTTTTTAATAGCTCGCAGAGGGGAGCGGTAACAGTTGCAAAGTTAGGTATCAAGCGACGATGAAACGATGCAGTGCCTATGAATGATCGCAGCTGGTGTTAATTAGTGGGCAATGGCATGTCCAGGATGGCCCGGATCTTTTCTTGTTGGGGGTAAATCGATTATTCCCGATATGGAAACCGAGGAAATCCAGAGTGCCAAAAGCGAAGTGGGACTTGCCGGGGCCAATTGTCAAACTTTTTTCCCGAAGTCAATACAGAAGTGCTTGAAGGGTGGTCAAGTGTTGAAGTCAATCTTCTCTGCCCAAATAAACATTATCGGCATAGAAGGTGAGATTAGTTAAGCCTTCTAAAATCCTACTCAACATCTGGTTATAATTGCTCCAACCCCTGGCCAGACAGGAAGGAAGCCTCCTGAATTGCATGAGGACGTCCTGGTTAGGGAAAGCAGTAAATTTGTTCAATCCCATCCTCAGGTGATTCTGATAATATTCATTGGATAAATCCAACCACGAGAGGAACTTGGCATTCTCAAAAAGGTGGAGGTTCTGATCTATGGTGAGGATTGGTTTAGCATCGAATACGGTAAACGAATTAAGCATTCTAAAATCGATGCGCATTCGATAAGAAGCAATGGCCTTTTTTACCATGACAACCGGGAAAGCCTACGTCATCTCTCTTGGTTCGATAATCTGCAAACTTAGAAGTTTATCCACTTCTTTATTGAATGCTTCTCGGAGGTGTATAGGCAGGGGGTAGGGTTTCGAAAGGATGAGTTCCAGGGTGGTTAGTTGTATATTGTTCTCAAATATCTCGGTGATGACGTCATCAAAACGACTCAGGAGCGCTTGCAGTTGATTCATTTGAAGAATGCAACTTAATTTCTGTAGGCGGAGAAATATTAAAGTCGTGCAAGACATGCAACGGGAATTTATTTTTCTGCTCCACGCAAGCAACCTGGATTGCCAAAAATGGGTCTAAGGGATAATCGGATTTCATGGAGGATTCTTCGTCGATTGTAACTATCTGGTTGATGCTCGCGCGTCGGTAGTAGCCCTTGAGCATATTAATATGGAAAAACTTTCTTCCCTAAGGGATTTAAATAAGGCAATCGGCGGGGCCATGCTTTTCGACTTTGGGGTAGGGGCCCTTCCACTGTGTCAACAATTTGTTGTTATCCGTGAGGAGGAGAAGCAAAAGTTCTACTCCGGCCTTAAATTTTATTGCTTTGGACTTGCAATAGAGGGATGTCTTATACTTGTCAAATTAACGTCGGCTTTGTAAGACTCAATTTCCGCGCACTTTGCCAGCAACTTCTTAAATCTAGAAGATACAAGGAAGAAGTCTTTATACTTTGATCCAAATTGTTATTGGAATAAAGTTCCTTTAAGATATTCAAGAGTCCTCTGACGTCTCTCCCATATAAAAGTTCATAGGGGGCGAATCCCAATGTACGATGGGGAATTTAACAGTAGGCAATGTTGGCTGATCTGCACACAACTTCCTGAAAATGGCCTTGAGGCTTCCATTTAGCCTTTTGCACATTCCATTTCAATGTGGGTGTAAAGGAGAGGTAAACAGGGGATTGATCACAAATAATTTACCAACGTAGTCTATTAATTCGGAGGTGAAATGAGGACAGGATCCGACGGGGATTTCTTTAGGCAGGCCAATACAGAAACAAATGGAAATAAGGGCTTCGTAGCAGGAGATGCTATCGATTTTCTTGAGTGTTACAGCCGAAGGGAATCGAGTAGCAAAGCCGAGCAGCGATAAAACGTAACTATGGACTTCGCTCGACGGGGTTTGGAGGTTGAATCTGTTTGATTAGGTTTATAGCTACTCGGGGAAGGGTTCAAAAATTAGTGGTCCCTTCTGCAAGGGCACCGATCTAACTAGTCCTTTTATTGCGATCTTTTAGCAAATGTCGCCGAACCACAATATCGCAGAATTTCGTCGGTCACGCCAGGCCAATAAAAATATTTGAAGATCCTCTGAATGGTCTTCGTGTGACTAAAATGCCCAGAAAATATGCTATTGTGAGCCGTTTGCAGGATTGGAGTGAAGTAGAAACGGGGTACACATAGTGTGCTGGACTCGGAGTCGCTTTTCTCGGTGCACACTCGATAGAGGAGGTTGTCCTTAACGAGGAAGTAAATCACCTTATTCCCTCTGACGGTTTCGTGCGTGTTATTCTGGGCTTTGAACCAAAAGGGAAGAAGAGATTCACATTGCCTATTGACCTTGGAAAAGTCATGGGTCATCGCAGTTTGCAATTAAGGAGTAAACGTTGGTTCCGGAGGTGTAGAGTGTTTCATTTCCTTCTTCGCATGGGAACGGGTTGTAACGGGTTGAGGAACGTGGTGGAGGGGGGGGGAGAAGAAACACTGGGTGACTGAACAATTAGGACAGAGCAAAACTTGATGGGGGCTGCCAAGACTTCAGCCTAAGCAGTAAAATATGCGCACTCAATGTAGCAGTGAACAATGGGGAATTTATTGACACGCACCAAGTAATCATGCAATACGGCGAATTTATTTTGTTGTCTGAAGCCACACAAGGGAGTAACACATCGGATACAATAATGGCATTCCACCTTGTATTACGGACGATGGTGGAGATCTGGGACCCATTCAAGGCTCCAGTTTCAAATTGGAAGGCCCTATGGGTACATTCATCGAACAAAAAGTTTACATGGTGGCCAGCAGTATTCCTGCCGGTTCCTAGAGCAGGGGCTTCAATTTGCGACGGTGTGGAACTAGAAGTGTTACTGATGTCATGAACCTGGAGAGACGTAGGTGTGCTTCTAAACGGCGAGGTTTGAAGGCAGTTGGATCTCACGTGGCCAGTAACCCCACATAAATAGCACAAGATGGTCCTCCTGGGAAACGAGGAAAGCAAGGGGATTGAAAGGAAAGGGCTTAACAGCACGGTGGTCCGACGAAAAGAGAGGTTTGGGTTTAGCGGGCCCATTAACCTTAATGAAATTATTCCTATTATCAAAAAAAATGTGTTCTTGCTCGTTTTGGACTTATCAGATGGGGGTTCTGATTTCTTCTCTTGACTTGGGTAGCAGTTTTGGCTAGCCGCGTAGATGTCTGCCTACTCGATGCATTCCTTGAGAGTATGACACTTCCGGTCCTTCACGAAGAATCTGAATTCCGAAGGGAGCGATGCAAGAAATTGATCCTTGAGAACGAAATCGACTAGAGTGTCGTATTCACTAGGCACCTTGGACGCGTCAATCCAAAAATTTTAATGACGCTGTAGAGAGTAGCCGAACTTTAGAAGTTCTGGTTTGGTTGAATGCGAAAGTACCTAAATTTAGCTCGATAGAAATCCGGGGTCATGATGTAAGCAGAGGAGCAACGCGGCTTTTAACGATGAGTAATCAATTGTTGGCTCTGATGGAAGGGAGATAAAAATATCCCTAATTTGAGAGCTCAACAGGGGCCATAATTGTGCTTAACCGTCCGCCTTGATGTCCCACTATTTCACCTCGAAGATATTTTTGAAGTTGGCGAGATAAGACCCAAAGTCTTCTCCTTCTTTAAAGAAGGGGAGTTTTATGGTCGCAGAATGCGGGGCCTCTAGTCTAACACCCGAGGAGATTATGGATAGCGTCTCGTTTCTCTCTCTGCTCATTTCCATTTCGTGAGAACGAATTCTCTCTCTTTCTTCTCTTCTTTCTTCTCGGTCCTTTTCTTTTTCTTCTCGTTCTTTTTCTCTTTCTTTTTCACTTTGTTATAATAATAGTAAATTTCTTATAATGCGCTCTTCAAGGGCAGAAGCCTCCACAGAGCGCACATTCAGCTGTAAGGCAAAATCAGGTGGGTGAGTAGGCAATCCTTAACAGAGGCGTTCCCAGGAATCGCTTGAAAGTGGTAAGTGAGGCAGCAGATCTAATTTCAGCTGGAAGAGCATTCCAAAGCTTGGGAGCACAAAGTGAGAAGGAGCGGTCGTCTATTGAGCAGAGGGACGAGTGAGGAGTATTCAGGAAAGGAGCATGAAATGACCAAAGGGCACGAAGGGTAAGACGTTGGGAAAGGGCAGAGGAAAAGTAGGTTGGGGCCTATTGGTAAAGGACCTTGAAAGTGAAGAGAAGTTTCTTGAAATTACAACGATATATGACAGGTAACCAGTGCAGTTCCTGAAGCAGGGGCTTAGAAATAGAAGAAGCGAGAGTGACGGATGAGTAGTCGCGCAGCGTAGTTCTGGACTAGTTGAATAGGACGTAAAGAGGAAGATGGTAAATTTACAAGAAGATAGGTACAGTAATCAAGGGGGGGAGGTAATGACGGCGTGGACAGCAGTTTTAAGACTTTGGCGATCGAAGTGACAGCGAATGCGGAGAAGTTACGGAGGAAATAAGAAAGATTTACTAATATTGTCCATGTGGGGCTTGAAGGAGAGATGCTCATCAAATACAACGCCCAAATTTCTAACAGAGTCAGAGAAAGCGACAGAGATTCCCCCTGGAGGGAGGGAGGGAAAGAGATAGTTAACTTTGTATACTAGAACGGGGGTACGAACCAGAAGAACTTCAGTTTGGGAGTGGTTAATTTTGAGGAAGGTAGCCGATAGCCAGTCCGAGATAGAAGAATAGGCAAATAGGAGGTCACAGATTGAGTGGGCAATGGTCGAGGAGGAAGAGGAAATAAAGATTTTAGTGTCATCGGCATAGAGGTGGAAGAATAGACTGAAATTAAGTAGGAGGGAGCTAAGAGGAAATAAGTAGATACAAAAGAGGAGTGGGCCGAGGACAGAGCCCTGAGGGACACAAAAGCGAATTGGAGTGGGGTCAGAGGAGACATCGTTAATCACTACAGATTGGGTGCGAGACGAAAGTTAAGAGCGGAACCAGTCGAGAGCAGCGCCAGAAATGCCAAGGAAAGAGTAGGGGCGATCAAGCAAGACGAAATGGTCAATAATATCAAAGATACCGGAGGGGTCAAGTAAAATGAGGATCAAGGCACATCCCCGGTCAGCAGCTTTTCATAAGCAATCAGTAACATTGAGTAGAGCGGTTTCGATAGAGTGCCCAGCTTGAAAACCTGATTGTTTAGTCTCATCAATATTAAAGTCAACGATGTCGGAATTAATGCGTGAGGCAACTACTCTCTCAATGACCTTAGAGCAGAAGGGAAGTTGCGAGATCGGGCGATAGCTAGCTGAGTCGGAAGGGTTAAGCTTAGGCTTTTTAAGAATCGGACGGATTTAGGCATATTTGAAGGAAGAAGGGACAACACCAGTAGCAAGGGAGATATTGAACAGGTGGAGGAGCATTGGGAGTATGACAGGCAATATTTTGATTAATAGCTTGGGGGGCAGACGAGTCACAAGGGAAGCCAGATTTTTTAGAGCACGAGAGTAAGGCAGACAATTCCGAAGCGGTCACGGCAGGAAATACGTTGAGCAACCGGAGAAAGGGGGCGGAAGATGTTTTGAAATGCGTGGTCAGGCAGTCGTGGGTGAGAGGCACGAAGGTTGATGACCTTATCAGCGAAGACTTTCGAGAGGATGGCGGGAGTGATAGGGGGCGGGACTTAGTGTGAGGAGGTAAGAGAATAGAGTAGGCGAAAAACGGCACGGGGGTCATTCTTATTGTGGGTAGCAATTTACGCAGATGTCTTCACGAGCAGATTTTAGTTTAGCTAATTAGAAAGATGTCGCAAGACGGTAAGTGAGCAAAGAGCAGTTGTATCTTGTTCACGGCAGCGAACTTTACGAAGAGCTCTTTCTTTATCTTTATGTTCCTTTTCTCTTTTTCTCTGTCTCTTTTTTCGGCTCTTTCTCTTCTTTCTTTTTCCGGCATGTAGGCCATCAGTTCTTTTCCACTGAGTCCAAGTGACTCACCTTGGGACTTAAAAAATTCAAACGGCGAAATGATGCTGGTTTACGAAATGGGCACAACAACAAGAATTAAATTAACTCACGACCATTAATATGGCGGAATTATGGATTTCTTTAAGCACGTACGGGAGTGCGAATGGTTTTGCTCTTTCGCAAAACACTCGCGAGAGAGCTTTTGCGGTCGAGATTTTACTCAGATTGAGACGAGAGTTTCAGCACTCCCAGCACAGCAATACGAAGAATAATACTATTTTTCTATACTTTCAACTTACTGCACGAGATGAGGCCTTGACACACAACATTCAATTCCATAGGGGAATAAAAGTAACAGTTAAACATGTTCAATCGACAATCAATTCACAAAAAAATATATGATAACGGGAACAATTACACTTCACAAATAGGTATGCAATGGTTATTTATCACCTTGTAAACTCCAGAACCGGAACGAAGATTAGCCAACAATTAACAATTTAACCAAGGTAAACCAATAGATTGATCAAATTTCAATCAGTTGATTGACTAACATTAACCCCATAAACCTGATACCATTCCAATATAAATGTCGTAGAATAGCGGGTACGAACGGGAAATTGCAGACGGCGGATACGGACGGGGCATGGCGCTTGGTGTATACTGCCTTCCAACTCTGTCGCCGGAGGATTTATAGGGGTTGAATTGGGTTTTGCCCCCTCCGCTTGAGTGGTAGGATTCTAGGGTCAGACGCATCGGCAGACAAAAAAATCTCGGCCTTTTAGCGCGAGCGCGAAAAGGTTCATAAGTCGGGGAAGCGAACTTTGTCTGACTTTAAGTGGGACTTTCTGGGCTCTCAAACTTGTCACAGCTTACTGTGATGGCGACATTTCAGGTCACCGCAGCGTCCCATAATTTTGCACCTCCATTAGCGCAGACAAAAAGGGTCGCCCAGGTGTCTGTCGTCTCTCTTTCTCTCTCTCTCTCTCTCACCCCAGAGAAGGGCAAGGCGGCGTGGATCTTCGTCTCTTTCTCTCTCAGATCTCTGACAATGTGTCTAGTGTAGTAAATGTCAGACTTCCTCAGCTGAGATCCTCAGGATTAAATGCCTTTACACCCTAAATACCATTAGGAGGATCTGTGACTAATACTTTTCTTCATACTTTTCCTTCTTCTCTCTTCACCACTGTCCTTGATCTGTCCAACAAATATTGTACGGGAGTTCCCTTCAATGGAATTCCCTTTAAGTTTAATTAAAAAACCTAATTCCTCACTCTTCTATAAAATCTGTACAGACCTTTTTTTCCATTTAATAATTCGAAAAGTTTCTCTAACTGACATAAAATGAGCATTGATGGGGACTACAAAAGTGTCTTATTAATAGGAGGCGGCCAAAATCCCTGAAAAGCGAAAAATAATCCGAATGTTGCGATGACGAGCACATGAGGGTCGATTATACTTTGATGGATGCGTAAATGAGAAATATAGTTTATCTATTGTAGATTAAAGGCTCCT
Organism: Ceratothoa steindachneri; assembly: GCA_963969495.1. NCBI lineage: Eukaryota > Metazoa > Arthropoda > Malacostraca > Isopoda > Cymothoidae > Ceratothoa > Ceratothoa steindachneri. Next base: position 206,811,149 of record OZ018324.1, on the reverse strand, counting down.
CTCATAAATTCATGCCTAAACAAAATTTGATCATCATTTAATTTTCCCACTAAGTATGGTGGTATGTGCGTTACCGCCTTCTCCAGTTAGGGTTCAGAAGAAAAACATTTCACAAACTCCCAACTTATACGCCTATCATAAACTACCTCCTCGATTAACCCTTTCGCGCTCAAACGCTCATTCATATCATCAGCAGACATTTCACGAGGCCTTCAACCCTTTCCCACATCCAGGCAATCAATTTTGTATATTCACTTCATATGGTTTACTCCATCCATTCTTCTTATATGTCCATACGACCTCAGATCACCCTCAGTCACACCATTCTTCAAAAGATAAACACCTCTTACTCCGTTGTTTCACAATCTATCCACCAGCATACTCTCATGCAGCTTTATTTTACATTACCCACCCAAGCCTTCAGCTTTTCCGATTGCTCTAATGGTTCCAGATCATGGCTACTATTTAAAACCTTGTACTCGCAATCTACATCATATGTACCACTGACATTTAGAATGCATCCTAGAAACTTGAAAGCTGGCATATGTTCAAAGGTTAAAAGTGAATGTAGAAAAGACTATGTTGATTCTATTTGAGATTGAGAATGGTATAAACTCCTAGTGAATTTTAGCTTAAAATAATATTACCTTACTCTTTTCTAGAATCACCTTGGCCACCATTCACACACACTCTTTCAGAGATTTCGATCAATAGTTCCGAACTTTTTTTTAACTCAGACACCAAACCCAGGTCAACAGTATATACCAACATATATGGAACCCATCTCGCACTATTCACTATCACTTAGACAACCATTTCCCACATTCTTATAGACAATTCTAGAGCTATGTACTCCAGCTGTAAAGATATTAAATAACAAGGACAACATTTCAGGACATTTTATCGCATCTCAACATATGTCAAACCACCCAGTTTGGTTATATTTAACCATAACTCATGCCTTACCTCCAACGTAAATGATCTTCACATAATCCAATAAATTATCACCCAATCCATACCATTTTAACACGATAATAAACCCCATTTAGATCGATGAAACTAGCGGTCAATTTACCCTTCTTTGCAGAATTATGAAGAAAAATAGACCCAAGTTCCGCTTGAATTTAATTCAAGAGAGAAAATCAGAGGTGAAAAAAAGCTAAGGAAATGCAAACATAATTAAATAGGCAATCTTTGTTTCCATCAGTTCTTTTTTTGATAAATTTTTATTATTTCTTCTCTTAAACTTATTGACTATGTGGGTGCGGCAAGCACCCTCACAGGAGTCGCCCCACTGTTGCCCACCTTTTCTCTTTCTCTCTCTCTCTCTCTCATCGCCCATTTCTTGCTGAGGTGAGTATAATCAAGATATTTAATCTCTGGTTTATTTGATAGAAAATAAATTGTGCTATTACAGTGCTAAATATTTTATTTACCACCTGGTAACCGTTATTACTACTTGACAACTGCTATTTTAATTATATTACCGAATTAGTTTAGTATTTTAAGGTTTCAGGAAATAATTTGGTTGCTCGGTGCTCAGCGCTTGTAAATATTGCAATGTATTTGACATATATAGCCACTATCCTGTACTGCCAAGTCGAAATGAGGCATTATAAGCGTCTTACATAATGAAATATTTTGCACATAATTTTGAAAATATATGATCACTCATAAGATTCATTGTTTCATGTACCTCTCAATAGTAAGTGAGTGATAATATAGTAGAAAAAATTTCAATGTAAAAAATGTACAGAAATCATAATTTTAATACACCCAAAAGCTATATTTAATTCATTAATTTAGTGTGTTGCCTTTTTCTTTTCATGACGTGCAAAATCGCTCTTGCATGTAGGATATCAACTTCTAGGTCGATAGTGTTCCGATCATATTTGAACAATAATAAAACCTTATTACGACTAGTTGGATAATACTTTTTGATCTGCATGAAAAGAATCGACCACAGGTTCTTAATTAGATAAAGATTACGGGATTTTGCATTCCGAAGACCCGATATTTCAACGCACATTTATTCACTACAATATTTTCCCCCTTCAGTTCTATGATACTGTGCTTTATCATCTTAAAATATTTATGGATTTTCACCAAATTGGTCTAGGTAGTTTGTCCTCTTGAGGACAGTTCGATACTATTCTTGTTCATCTCCTTATTTTGGGGAAGAATTATTAAGGGGTTAGTTCCATTAGAAGCATCCCGATACATGAGTGGTAAGAAGATGCTTGCATGTTGGAACAATGCAGGACTCATGGTAGCGTTCTGCTTTCTTTTTGGATATATTCAATCTTAAGATGTCACAAACAGCAAAAATGAGTGTGCGTGAAAGAAGATAACGTTTCTCCTTTCTTTCACCCTCGAATCTTTATACCTTCTGCAGAACGACAACCTGTTCTTGATATTTTTCTTAGTGACAAGTGGTTTCTTTATTGTCCTCTTTATCACGACAGCGTTGTACAAAATTCTTCGTCTAACCATACAGGCAGATGCAGACACATCCACCTTATGAGCAAGTTCCAGGCTAGTAGCCATAAGATTCTAAACCTGACTCCACACTAGAAGACGGCCCACACGCTTAAAAGATACCCTTCGAACGTGCCGAGGCCTTATTTGGAGCACTTCTGCTTGTCTAATTGAAATTGCGATGGTCTGGAAGACAGTTTTTACTGGCATATTAGTCCTAGTACCAAATTTCTGCACACCAGAGGCCACTTTGGTAGAAAGCAATTATATTTTAAAGAATTTCCTTGTGATTCTCAACTGACGTCAAAAAAGATAACGATGTGGAAATTTCTGTTCCACGTCTACATTGCTTAGGAAGAAGTTCTCTTTGAGATTGGTTTCGTGCCGTTCACTTATCCACGCGTAACCCTATGGTAACAATTAGGTGGTTAAATATGGGTGGTTGGCAGATTAATTTTTTCGAGGGTGAGTAATAAGAATTAGGATTCGACGATAACTACAATTTTCATAGAGTATGGAAATATACAGAAGTAAGAAGGTCCATACTGATACTGTGCCTATACTGTATATATATATATATATATATATATATATATATATATATATATATATATATATATATATGTATATATATATAAATATATATATATATATATATATATATATATATATATATATATATATATATATATATATATATGTATATTTATAATATATATAATGTCAAAATAATGCACATGCCTTTTTCTCTAGACATATGCTTGTTAAATATTTGTATACTGCTAAGTTAAATTCCCTAATAAAATCTACTTTACTTCTCTCTATAGATTTATCTTTATCTTCAATAATATTGAACTATTCCGCCCCACCTACTACTTCGAATTCAGCAATTTCGCTTCTTAGACCTGCGGGTGTTATATTTTCAGAACTAAAAGTTTCATCATTGCAATATATTCTTTGCAATGCAACAACATAAATTCCAACCTCAGTCACTAAATTTTGCCGGGACTGTCTTGACCTAAGAAGCATGGAGAATTACCCCATAAATCTGCCAGACATTAAATTCCTGCCCCCTATATGTAGATGCAGTTAATCTGGCCCAGAAAGGTGCTATTCGTATAAATGAACGAGAGTTGAAAAGTTATAATGCTTGTTCCTGACAACAAACAATAAATCATTAATATTAGACGTTCTGTGTAGGAAACTGCAACCAAAACCAACACTGCAGTGCTCAAGCCTAAAATTAATTGCTGTAAGATAAGAGATTTCAAGTTTAAGGCAAAGCAAATCGAGTTCCAGCTCCCGCCCGCTGATAGACCATCGAAATCACAATAAATTACCTCAGAATAAATGCTAAGAAATTTGAGAGAACTCATGTAGCTGTCTCTTATCTCTACGAGCCAGTTTAGTAGGTCTTTTGAGAAATGTTCGATACCGAATTGGGTATTGGATATTAGGCATAGAGAAACAAATCAATGAAATAAGAAAAGAAAGAGTCGTATATTTCGCGAGAAGAGAGATAAAAGTCGTATTAATTGACTGCACTAAATGAGGGAATATTTTGCTTCTGGTGACTAAAAACAGAAGCAAACATTCCTAAAAATTGTAAGGCATGCAGTCAAAGGCTTTTGGAGGCTGTCATAAAGACGAAAAGGATTAAGTTGGTTGGGAATGTCATTCGGGAAAAATAAATAAAAAAAACTTAGTTGTGTATCTGAAAGGAATAGATAGAAAGCTCTTGTTAATTAAAAAACTCTAAATAACTAAATATTTCGCTTCGGCTGCCAAGTACAAAGAAAGACTGATCTATAAAAATAGAAAAACAAGAAGGAAAAGGCTGTACGTGTGTGGTCTAAAAACGAGAACAATACAAGTTACATGGATTTCTGTTCATTAAATAAATTATCTCTATTAAATAATGTCTTTATGAGGGAGAAATAAAAATTATTTGACTTCTATTTTATTTTAGCAAACTTGACTTTCTATGGACCCTGTATAGATTAAGGCCCTTTAGAACGGCTAACCATTGAAACTCAGTAAAATTTAGACGGATTATCGCCCTACTAAAATAAATGCGTTGTTTTGATAGACTCTCTCTTGCACCTCGATCTTTATCAGCTATCAAAAAGTAAACTTGCAAAGAAATTTGGAAGATAGTAAAGAAATAAATTAAAAAGAAGAGAAAAGATACAAATATAGAACAAATAAGTGAATAATATTATACTTGTAAAATTAACTATATATAGAGTAACCAACTGTAAATATGATAGGGGTTATCACGATATAATGCAAAAGATCTATCAAAATAACTTAGCTAGCTTTCAGACGACGCACAGCCCACTAGACAAATTTGTTCATTAGACACACCACCTTCGAGATAACACACCACCTTAGAGTCACCATCTGTTGAAATAACACACCACCTTAGAGTCACTCTCTGTTGAAATAACACACCACCTTTGGGTCACCATCTGTTGAAGTAACACACCACCTTCGAATCACTCTCTGTTGAAATATGGACAGATGCCAAATGTTTCCTACTTTCTCCCCTCTGTCCACTCAAGAGAAATACAACTCTCTTTCATAAAATACTTGATTTCTTCACCAAATATTAATAATAATGTAAAGTAGAAACATTTAAATACACAATGCAAAATAAATTTACATGCCATGGCTTCATACCTTCCCTCTACGGGAGCATTAAGAGCAGTAGCACTGTGTTTTACAAACCATCAAACGAGATGTGAACCTTTCATGGCAGAGACAGAGTCGCCCGATCCACATGAAGGACGAGTGGCTATGGAAACCCCTTCCATAGGAGCCAAGACGGAACAATGGGTTTTGTGTACAAAAGATCATAGCATGTAAGAGCCAGCATTGTTGTGTTAGGCCTTATGCGTAATGAAGTGTGTAGAAGGAGCTGCCTGCGCGTACGACTCTGACTGGACGCACCGCTGATTGGTGGTAGCTCCGAGAGACATGCAGATTTTTTTGTGTCTATTCTAACGAGAGATCGAACCCGATAGCTTGGAAGAGAAATCCGAACCATTACCCATTTTTCTCACCTATATTAATGAAGGCTTTTCTTTTAAAGAATTGAGTCAAACTATAATAGAAATGGAACCAGGAACCGATGCCGAAAATTCAAAAGTTCTACACACAAATACACACTCACAATCCCTCGAGATCTCGTTGTGAAAGAAAACATTGAGTCACACTGTAATAGGAATGAAACCAGGAACCTCGACGTAGAAATTCGAAGCCTTACCCAGAGTGATCCACTAGACTATCGAGAGCTCGTTGCAAACACATTGAGCCCAACATTGATTAACAGCTCTTAATTAATTCCCAGGATGGACGTGATAACTTTGGAAATCTTTGTGTTCGCGATTTTTAGACGTTGCCTTTGATCAATTTAATGACGCCTTAAAAGTTTCCTTTAGCTTCCATAGGCAAATTGAGCCGATGAAGTGTGTGCATGAGTGATTTAGTATCTAGGTATGTGTATACCTGCGAAGTTTTAAGTCGTGTAGGAATTTAACCTGCATTCTTCATCCAGTTTTGAATGTCTTTAATATGATGGTTTTTACGAGTTTTTTTATCATTCACGCGAAGATACCAAGGATGGATCCTTTAACAAAAGGAAGGAGGAGTGCTCATTTTTGTTAGGTACTCATGTTGGTTCAGACCCTCTTAAGTATGGTAGAACCACACATGAGGCAAACGAATTTATATAATTCGTTTTCTAATTTTTTTTTGCCCTTGACTAGGGATAATTTTCCCCTCCCTATGTTGATTTGTAGAGGCTTGGTGCCGATTAATGGTTTCTGCTGTTGACTACAGGATCAAGCCTTTTATCAATAAGGGTTTCCTTTTTTCTCCATTCCTCGGATTTGGTTACGCCATTAATAAATTAAATAGTCTTTCGTTTCCTCTTTTTTCTTTTATGTTCTTTCTTTTCTTTCCATTTCCATTTTCTTTAACCATCTGTGACATAAAATTTCAGCTTAATGTGTTATATAGTTTTTCTATATACATTAGAAGTTACCATATCAGTATGAAGAGGATCAAGAAGTAGAGCCCTCTTGTTTTAGGGACTCGACTTCCCAGGAGGTTCCACCGTTTCTCTCAACCACAACTTCCTTCGGTCAAATATGAAATCTCCCGTTTTGGTAACCACTTATTTGTAGGCCGTATTAAACCATTGCTTACATTTCAGATTTCAGAATAAAGTCAGCTAATTTTATAACTTTAGTACTCAATGATCGCTTCATCACTGAAGATTATCTACTCAGCATAAACTTATTCTTGAGTTCTGTTTTAGGAGAATAGTACTAGCCCCCCCCATTTTGCCCCAATGTTATCAATTATTATTATTTTCGTCAGTTATAGAAAAAATCCCATTTTTCTGATATTGTTCGAGCGATTCAAAATAGTTTTAAGCTAATTCAAATTTGCTGTAATCAAATTTGTAACCATTTCTTGTCCTTGTGTAAATATTAGGCTATTTTAGCAAAAACGCAGCCTCATTGTAGTAATTCGTTTGCTGCCGAATCCTTCATAAAGATCCTCGCTCACTTTCAGTCCGTGACAATTTTCTGGCCTGAAATTCATATTTTAATCAAAATCTTAATTTAAAACGGCATTTTAGGCGTTATATTAGAGCCAACAACTGGGAATTTCTTCAAGGTCAGTGTTGCCTTCTTGTTTAACACCGAGAAAGTAGTAAAAGTTTAGAATTATCTCCTTCTGCGTATTATTGATTTGAGATATTTCTGGGCCTTCAGAAAGGACGTCTTCTACGTCCATTCGGTCAAGTGAAAGCTTTTTCTATGCTCGAGTAAATTTTGTAATTTTTGCAACGTGAAGTTTTTGTTAATTAAAGGATTACAAAGTCTCCCCAAGTGGGAGGGTATCGGCCGAACCAAAGGTGCTACTGGTGTAACTTCCCATCAAGACAATTGAAATAATATGATTGGAAGGCTGTTGTCCTTACAAAGTTTTAACTACTCTATGGCCATGTGCATTGAAGTTGCAGTAAGGAGCGTACGGGTCAGAGGGTCAGTGTTGGCTGTATTTCTTGGCCATTACTGTAGATATTACTACCAGTTCAATTCCGAGGTGTTACTAGCATAAAAATTTCAGATTCGGCACAATTTAGTCTTATAAAGAAGGTCGGGCTTTCATTTTACTCTGTTTGATGCTTTATGACTTTGAGTTTCTAGTAATAATAAACGACGAAAATTGCACGACTCACCTCAGAAAGAGCTGCGCAAGAGATTGGCTTTCTCACTGTCTTTAGGGCCCTCAAATAAACAAACCGAGTTAATATTGGACCACTTAATACATAAATATTAATTTAACATAATAATATATTACCGCAATTTTATTTCATTTCCTTTTTTTGAAAGGTTTTACCAATTTATTCAACCTTACGATTTGGTTGATCATTGAACCTAAGTGCTGCAAAGATTTAATATTGAAATTTGAGCTTACATATTTATTCAATAGAATTAGGCTAAATTTTGAGCGTTTTAAAATATTAAAATAAAATTTGGAAGAAATTAATTTATAGTACATTGTTTTGGTTTTAATCACATATATCTTAATATTAACATAACCAAAACAAATTTATTAAATTAATTGTTTACTTATAAAGTTAAATTCATTTCATTGCTAACCTTAAATACTAATCCCGTCTAAAACATATCCCATCATTTCCAAATGCAACCATATTTCTCATTTAGGCGATCTAAATTAAAAATGCCCTTTGTTTTCATGAATTAAACACGATGTATAATAAATATTTTAAAAATAAAAAATCGTGATTATTTTCTCTAGACTTTCATACTAATATTATATTGGTAATATTTCAGATTTGTGGCACACGGTAGGTGGCGCTGTGAGTAGGCTACAATTTTGGGCTACAACATATCTCTTATAGCGTCAGACGGTAACTTCAGATGTGACCGATCACGGCGTTATATTTTTTTGCTGTTTTGAGGATTTGTAACATTTAGTCTGTATTATTTACTAAATATCTGCGCCTCTGCTTGTTTAGAGTTTTTTTTCTAAGTTAGGTAAGGTTTCTTGATGTCTTTTATTGTTTTGATTTTTGTGTTCGTATTTTTTGTTTCGCAGAGAACGATAACAGCTTCTTGCTGGCAACGTCATAGTTATATATAGAACCTGCTTAGCATTTGTTTCCCTTTGGTCATGGCTTTTTCGTGCTCTAGTTGTGCTTCTTCGTTATTAGAATTCGGGTTTATTTTGCATGACCGCAAAAAATGTTTAGATTATTTAGAGGCGCATAAATTAATCAAGAAACCTATAGAAGTAAGTATTGTTTGTCATTAGGTGAGGGTTTTCTGCCAGTAAAATGCTTTTGGGAAAAAACCCCCCCAATAAATTCAAAAGGAGTGCTCGTGGGGGAGATATCACTGCGGGGAGACCACCCTGCGATGATCCTGAGTTTCAATCAATTGGAAGGGGGTCTGGGGGGCGCAGCCCCCTAGTATATACTTATAAACAGAAAAATATAACGCCGTAATTGTTCACATCTGACGCTACCGTCTGACGTCATAAGACATATATTGTAGCCCAATATTGTAGCCTATAAACAGCGCCACCTACCGTGCGCCCTGAAACTGAAGTGTTACCATTATATTTACTAACCAAAAATTATTAAATGCAGTAGTTTGCTCCTTTTTTAAGTTCTTTTAAAGTTTTTTCAAATAACGGAAAGAAAAATTAATTTTTGTTACTCGTCCAAATGTAACTTTGTTGAGTAAAATGAGATACATCCGAAGTATTTTAATTGGCCTGTTTAAATTATGTAAAGTTAGGAGATATTTAGATTTTACGTTGTGGATATTTGCTCGTTTGATTAAAATTAATTACATTCAGGGGGCTCTCCCATTTGTGGACAGAAATAATCTTGTGGTCTACTAGGAGTTCCACATTAATGGGGTACTTAGTCAAGAGGAATGACCAACCCCAGGAATTGAAGAGTTTGCGCCTGTGATTCTTACTTAACGGAAGGTCAAAGGACTCCGCAGCAAGTAGTGCAAACTATCTTCGCAGATCTCTCGATCTCGCTGATTGAATGCATCGAAGGCCCAAAAGGTTTTATCGTCATTTGCCTTGAAGGAAAGGATGTAGAACAACTATTATCGACAGCTGGATCCATAACTCTGAAGAAACTCGACCTCAAAGCTCGGACACCGCCGCTAATCGGAGCTTTCTATGCTGAAAAGTGGAATCATGGATGGGCGCCCACTCATGTAATGAATTAAAAGAAGAAGTTATGGAAAAGCAAAGATGGTTAAAGATCCAGGAGGTGGTCAAATTTAAAGACCACATTCATGTATTTAAGTTATTTTTGAAACCACATAGATGGCAGCTAAAGCACAAGAAAAGAGACTTCTCCCTTTTAGCATGATTATCCCCCCGAATAACATAGAGAGGGACACATTTGTAAATATACAGATGTGTTTTAACTGCTTCGCTATAGAAGACCATACTTCGGCCAATTGTTCCCAGAAAGGAATAATCATGTGTTTCAAATTGTTACGTAATTGCAGTGAACCCGACCGGACAAGCATACGACGGAGATGCTATAGCAATTAAGAAAGGCATCCACTTTAGAACTCGTGATGAACTAGACGAGTCTTACATGGCAATTGAAATAAAGATGGAATTGACGAACATCATCATCGCTACACGATATCAAACGCCAAGGATAGACCAATTGCCCATTAATAACTTAATCAAGATATTTAATAACAGAATCTCGGTAGTATTTATAGATGACCTTGACGCTCACTGCCAAAGCGAGCGGATATAGAAGAAAAAACGAAATTTGAAGAAACCTCGAAGCACTGCTCGCAAGGGGTGTCTGCCACAGATTAGGCCCCAAGTACGCAACCTTTGTGACTGGAACCACATGGATAAAGCCTGATATCTGTTTGGGAAATAACCATCTCCAAGACAACTATTATATGAGGCCAGAAGATATACCCTGTATAGACCACACTGCAACTCTGCTCATCCTCATCCAAAGACCTATACAAATCACAGGAAAGGTAATAAAAGACTAGGAAAGGTTCAAATCCCAGAAAAGGTAATAAAAGCCTTCCAAAGAGCAGACAGGGAAAAATATAGGAGGAAACTAAATTCCTACCAACTCAAACAACTAGAAGGAGCGACTTTAGAAGAAATAGCTGCAGAATTGGAAAATATTTGAAAATCGATGTAGGTAGCTGACGAAATAGCCATAGCATGAAGCCGATACTCCACAATCAAAACATTTACTAGGACTCCATAGATGATACAGAAGCACTAACAACTAAAAGAAATTGCTGAAGAAATAAGAAGAAACGGACCAACGACAGAACTACACCACGAAGTGAGGCGGATACAAAGACAACTAAACACGGAAATAATAGAAAGCAGAAGGAACACTGGAATGAAACAATCCAGAATATTGACAGAGATGTACCTATAACAGAATTGGTTAACGAAGCTGATTGAATAATAGAAGTAGTCATTATCATTCAAGTAGTTTACTTAGCGACTTTATCACCGATCATCATTCACACATAACATAATTTTCCTTGAAAGACGTCGCTCCCTTATCAGGTGACCAGATTTTGTGTGAGTGACGTTACTTTTCCGGACTGTACCAATCACCTTCTGTATCCCAGGCTCTCGTGGAAAGTGGCGCCTGTGGTAGTCAATCTAGCACTGCTAATTATACACTTAAAACTGCTTTGCTAGAAGAATTGCTTAATAAAGATATATTTCACATATTTTATGCGAAAAAAAGTATTTCTTTCTAATCATAGAAAAAAAATTCACTCCAATAAACAATTCGAGAATGTTTGAACTTAGCAAAATGATGAAATCGCCCTAAACTATCCTCCTTTTAGTAAAAGAAATAGTGGGATATTCTAAGGAAATACCTTATGATATTTCCCAGAAGATTCTAGCAAAGATGTCTAATGTTGCATCATACACTCGAGTCTGACCGAAATTTCAAAATTCTGAGGCGCCGTCAATAAACACCAAAATTATTCATGATTATATCGCTTTGAGAGTATAAGTGAAGATGAAGATCTTGTGACATAAGCATAAATAACAATAACATGGTAATTAGAAGTACCACCCGGATTCTTATTACTTTGAGTGCTTAAAATCACAAATAAACTCAAACAACCTGACTTACCATAGGAATGAGTACACACCTCAGTTGATGTGACTTGATTCCAGGTGAAAAACTTTAGGTGGCTCAGCTTCAGTAGATCCAAAAGGTCATATTCCTTTTTAAAGGGGAATAACTCCCACATTTGGAGAGGAAAGAGGTCAAGTAGAGCTGCAAGATTTTCCGAACTTAAACTAAAATTCTAAAGTAAAAGCTATAGAATTTTCACTTTTTTCTGAAGAAATAATTTAACAATTGGAATAAGGCTCTCTATAAAGTGGGAACGAGATCGAAAAAAAAGGCGATGTCATATTCAAATTTATTGAAATCCCTAAAAACACATTTATCACAATAATAGTTGAAGTCAAGCTATCACTGTTTAAAACTATATGGCTATTATGAAAACCTGGAAAGAATTAATAAATTGTTATAGTATTCTAATAATATTATGTCAACAATTGTGTGTTTGACCTCTTCCTTTATGAATAAATTAAAAATACCTAATTTTATGCTTAAAATCAGATTAGGCCTTAATTCAATTGACAGCTCCTCCCATGCCTTTAAAATTGCCTTTTTAAAATCTTAACAGTTGAATATTGTAGCCTTTCTTTGTCTGAGCGTGCGGTTTTTTTCAACTCATGGAGGCCACTTTCGCCTTGTTAGAGAAGCTTTTTCCATTCGTGACCGATATGGCAGACTAGGTCAAAGCTTATTATTATCCTCAACATGGCATGTTATTTTTATTATTTCCTGTTTTGGTTTGCTTGTTAATTGATTGAAATTACTGATATAATTAGTCCTTTAGTGACGCCATTGTTGCCACTGATGAAGGAAAGCTGTTAACCCATTGTAACTTTAACGTTTGATGCCTTAATGATTGCAGAAAGTGAAACAGAGTAGTTAATCGTAAGAGAGGGGGGGATGGAGAATTCTGTGGAGAGGGAAGGATTCTTCTTTCTAGCAATGAGATTTAATTAACAATGAATGTAACTTAGGGAATATGGTAATGTGAGTTGTATTGTTGTCCACGTGACCGTAAGGTGCCATTGGTTCATTGCACATGGCAAGGTTTTCTCTAATCACTCTATGGTTTAAGGTGGGATTTGAAACATAGGCGTAAACATAATATGTCTGCCTTCTGGCAAATTTTGATGCTACATTATCCTCCCAAATATTGATAAGACACAAAATCCTATCGGTATTAATGATTACTGCAAACAATTTTATCGTAATTATGTTTAAAGATAAATTTAGGTGATTATCTTAAATACAAAACACGAAACTAATTGCTTTGTACCTTTTCTTTAATTACTTTTTGGTCAAGGTGCTATAATAGGTTTGATTGATATAAATAAAAGTAGGTAATATAATAATTTAATGCCAAGATATTATAAATATTTATGAAGAACAACATTTAAATATTCCTTTGTTTTTCTTTAATGTTTTTAAGGTGAGCGGAATAAGACTCATTTCAAAGGTCGAACTTTATTCTGGAGACTAGTATTGGAAGTGACTGGCTTTCAACTGCAGTCCTCAAACAATAAAAATTCAGTGATCAGGTGAGAGTGGAAATAGATGGAAGAATGAGTAGTTCATAGTGTCGTGGTATCGTAAGTGTATAGCTTAGAAGCTGTGAGGCAATGACACTTACGTGGCATACGGCCTACGGGTCTCCGCCTGCGCAGAGCTAATGAGGTAAGAGATTGAGTCCTCCTTGGGTTCGGGTATTTTAGAGCGATTATAATTATGCGAGTATGTATTCGTTGGCCAGAAAATTCTTGAAATTTAAGTCTCATTCAAGGTTATTAAAAGATTAAAACGCAAAATGAGGGTTTAATAACCAAAACACGATAAAGATGGAAATATGTACATAGGGATAAATTGAGAAATAATTTCGGGCTCAAGGAAAATAAAGACAATAGGGGATAATCTTCGGGATGGAGTATAAAAGGTGGAAATGGTTTTACCTTGTAAACTTGATTCTTGATGAAGGGGAGAGTAAAGCCAAATCTCGGATTCTTCAGGGTGAGATAATCTTACAGTACGGGCGAAGTAATCTCAACGGCGGGATTGGATTAGCTCTGGCACGAGTAAGGGAATCTTGAATACTAGGCGAATTACTATTGAAAGGTGAGTCGAGAAATTCTTGAACTAGGGGTGAGAGGCTCTTGGATGCGGGAATAAGTAATCTCGAATGAGGGGGCGACGAATTCTTGAAAGCTAGATAAGTTGAGTTGGTTGCGCAATTCTCCGAGGAAATGCCGCTTCACGTATTCGTCGGGTGATTTTTCTTTGCTCTAGGAGGTGGCTCATATCAAGATTCTTGAATTCTTCTGTTGAAGTCGGCTATTACTGGCTTCCTGTTTCTATGTTACTAAAGAGACTTGAAATTGAAGAGGTTGTGGGGTTTTTCAAGTTTAGTTTTATTTCTTCCTTTGAGTTTTCACAGATCCAGTTTTCGATACGCCTGCAGACGTAAGTTTTATTTTTTGTTATCTGTGTGGGTGATTTGGCTTCCAAACCGATCTTAAAAGTAGAATACCATATGAAAGACCAAATTCTCGAATCCGTTACCTTAGAAAAAGACCTAGGGATTTTAATCTTGGAGGACCTTAAAGTATCAAAGCAATGGCAGAAGCTTGCAAAAAAGCAAACCGAATGCTAGGATATATTGCTTGGAATTTTACTTTCAAATCGAAAGATATAATCATGCCACTATACGAATCGCTCGTGCGCCGATACTTTAAATACGCAGGCCAATTTTGGTGTCCCTCCCTAAATAAGGATATAGCGCAGTTAGAAAGAGTGCAACGTCGGGCTACGAAACTAATTCCTGAAATCCGAAACAAACCGTACGAAGATAGACTACGCTTATTAAACATACTATCCCTTGAAAGTAGACGATTACGTGGACAATTGATAGAATTATTCAAAACCTTAAAAGGATTTACTAATATTGATTACAGACTATTGTTCGAGCTGGACGAACGGGCCAACACACGCCAAAATGGTTTAAAATTAGTGAACAAGCAATTTAACTCTACTATAGCCCAAAATTACTTAACGTTTAAAATCACGCAAACGTGGAATAGCCTTCCCAACCATGTAGTGGAAACCACGTCAGTTAATATGTTCAAAAACTGACTTGATGAGTACTTCAATAGCGTAAATATAACGTAGTAGGAGCACAGATTAAAACGTTATATATTATAAGGAGTTAAGGATTAAAATGAAATGATGAATAGAAAGATGTCAGCGACGCCTCCATGCATGGAGTGAATGTAAATTGCCCTTTTCTTTTTCTTTCTTTCCTATAAGTTCATAATTTTCATCACTAGCAGGCGACGCCTGCGGGAGAAGAGAGTACTGCCCTATCACCCCTTCCCCCGCCTGGTTCGAAAAAGCGTGTTAGTGTATTTGAGGGATAGCTAAACCTGCATGTCAAGGGTACACATGTAGATAAGTGTGTACCGTAGAGTTGAAATAGTTAACAGAAAAAAAAAATATATATATATATATATATATATATTTAACAAAAAAAACAGCATGAAAAAAAAAGAGCATGATACACTAACTTAAGAATGTGTAAGCGGAGGAGCCTTGAGCGGACCTTAGGGTCCGCGCTGGTTCCTATTTCTGTAGTTCTGTAGTTCTTTGCTTCATTTTATTCTCTTGTGACCTGGATTCGGTCTAATTGTGAGTTTCCATGGCATATTTTGATGTAACAAGTGGGGGTAGGGGGTCTATGCATTTGATGAGAGTTACTGTATATTTTAGGCAGCTTCATCATCTATGAATCGAAACAGAGTGGAAGGGGAGCATATGGAAAGGACGATGCCAAATCTCCGTATACTAAGTCATTCTAGCTGTAAGCATCGGTCTTGGTGCTCTTTTCAATACCAAATATGAGTGAAGGTTGATTACCAGTCAGCGATTTTAGTCGGGAAGGTTGACGAAGGAAGAGCCACCCGTGATCTTGAAGCCCTTTTATCTGCAATCTGGTACAGATTCAAAAAACTTTTAATTTTTTTTTCTATTTTGACGAAATGAGCCAGGAAATAGATTTCTTGAAGTGGATCTGTGATGAGTCTCAGATCACGTTCTCTTCCACTTTAACCATTGAACGTTTTTTTTGACATAAATTCCGCTTCTCAACCCGAGCCAACCAATGGGTATTGGATATAAATAATCTAATGTAAGAGTTGCCAAATATTTTTATGGGTCAAAATGGGTCGTTCCTTGTCCTAACGCATCTCTGAACACTGCAGTGACTTTCGCCGCGAAAGTGACTTCATTGCAAACTAGTAATTACACATTTGCCACCCCATCAATTTCAATAAATCAAGAATTATTGAGTAAAAAATGGCTGAATTGACATTTATTATATAAATTCTAAACTTCAATCAGTCCGATACTTAACACAGCGGTTTGATTGCCTAAGAACGATACAATTATAATACTAACGCTTGGTTTAACAATGAAGAATTGCCTGATGCTCAGATACTCTCTCGCTAAACTGACTTTAATTAAAAGTTTATTACTTTACTAAACGGATTAGCCTGACCCCATGCAACCAAGCATTCACTTGCAAACAAGAATGTAAAGAGGAGCCATGTAGCCCGGTGAAAAACAACAAGTTAAAAAAAATCATGTGGTTTTGTGTAAACACGGTGAAAAAGAGTCGTGTGGCTTTGTGTAAAACAAGAAGGGACAATCTAGTCATGTAGCTTTGTAGAATACAAGTAGATAAAGACCTTCTATATGGCTTGGTGTAACACAAGAAGTTAAAGGCTAAGAATCTAGCTTGGTGTAAACAAGAAATTAAAGACGAGCCATGTGGCTTGGCTTTAAACAAGAAGTTAAAAACCAGTTATGTGGATTGGTGTAATAACACATAGACGAGAGAACAGAATAATGAGGAGGTTTAATCGGTGGAATGGAGAAAAATGGCCAATTAGCAACATAAAGGTACATTATATAAACATATATCCTCTAATGTACGTACGCGTCCTTCGCTACGTACAAGTACGTTCACTTCGTAAAAGTTATCCTTTGATTACGAGGTATAAGAGTGCGATTTTACTACAGGGGCCGATAGCGCTTAATGAGATCACCAATTTGCTGTTCAAAGATATATTTAAAGAATGAAAACCAAAAATATAATTTTAATAAGTCACTAGTTAACATATACATAATTGGCAATCAGGTAACGTTAATTACTTGTTTATTAGCTTTAAATTGGGATACTAAAAATGAGTTATACAAAAGGAATATTTAAAAGTCAAAAAGTGAAGCGATTAACGGGAGATACAAGCAAGGGTCCTTTTATCTTCAAGGGGGGTTCTCCTCCTCAGGGAAGGGGAATCCTTTAGCCAGTCGGCGCGGGGGAATGGAGACGGAAAATGGTCGTGATTCTCAGGCGAATATCATAATGGTGACGAGGATGAAGGGGGAGGGGAACCAGAAGACGAGTTCAAGATCCTCCTTGGAGATGGACGATGGCACGCCTGCTCAAGAGAAGGGGTACCTCCGAAAATCGGGACTCTGACGCGGCTCGGCCCGAAATCTCACTAGGGAAACTGGAGATCCTTGAAGAACGGTTCCAGATGTGCCGAGGCGAATCCTAGGCACTCTTTCGTGGACTAAAGGACTCGAGGCTTGCTCTGAACCAAGTAAGCCTTCACAAAAGAGAAGGATCTGCCTAGTGAGATCCAACCTCGATGATATAAGCGAATACCAGGGACTTGGGGGAAACAAACTTACGATCTGAACCGAAGGCGACGAGAATTCACACTCAGTCTGTTGATCTTCGAATAACCCAGGGTATATATATGACGGTCATTTTATTGGTGCTAAATCGCTGGAAGGCACAGCTTTCTAGGAGAAGGCTTCTGGCGCCTAGAGGGATTATAATTTGTCGCCCGAAACAAGGCTTAATGGTCTCCAACGATGTGGTTGGGAAACTTTCGGTTAGCATTTCCCCGAGTACGGAGATTAGCACTTCATCGGCGAGGTGAAAGCTTTTAGCGCCTAACTTAATTAACTTCATCTGTAGGGCGCTGACGGATAATCAAATTCTTTCTTCTTTTATTTTTCTCTTTGGATTCAGAGCTTACTCCACGTGGAATTATACTTAAGAGACAAAGGTAGGGAAGGAATTCAATAAAAAAATGAAGGAGTTATTCTTCTTGGCTTCTATTACCCTTAAATACAGTTTCGAGATTCCTTTCACTTACAGATTCCATTTTATTCTGACGTAGTCATCCTTGCCGCGAATCAATTTTTAGTTTTCTTTCACTTATATTCATTCAATCTGTAATACAGTTTCTACTTCCCTTTAACTTATAGTCATTCTTCTTGTCATGCAATTTCTCGTTTCCGATAACGTAACGTTAGTCAATTTATTTTCATTATAAGAGTCATTTATCTTCTTATCTTCATTCATGCGCTCGAAAGATTTATCTTCTATTTCCTTGCAGCTCTGAAAGAGAGCAACTCTTTCCCTATGTATCTCTTTTTTTATTTGGAGCCGGAAGTGTTTTTCGATCGGTTGTTTCTTTGCGGTGCCTCAGGAGCCCAAAATAATAATTGTAATACTTTTTCGCCCAATTTATTAATCGGAGATGTGCTGGATTGTGACCTACAGTTAGTACCGAAATTCTAAAAAAATCTAGCAGGGTTTTCAAATTTATACACATTTCCTTAATAACAAATAAATTTATTCAAATAAATAATTAAAATCAATCTTTGCGTCTAATAATTCATTCTCTGAAACGTTTGCAGAGTTTTCGATTCTCCAGAACTTTGGAGAAGAACTACGAAATAAAATTCCGAGTGAAAATGTGTTTTATCGTCATACATTGTCTGGGTGAGGCTTTTTTAAATTTTCTCAGAAAGGATAGGAACATAGTAAAGACCAAAGAAGGCTAGGTAGTGAATCTCTAGAAGCCAGGAAACGTACGGAGGATAATTCAATCGTAAGAACATCCATCGGGCATTATTTTATTTAATCCTATTTATTTATAGGGACCAAGTTCTTAAATGATTGTTCCATGATTGCATGGTAGATTAAATTTGACCTCATCAAAACTATGAAGCAAAGATGTCAAAGTATGGCTAAAGTTGGAGTTAATGTTTCAGAAACGACAATGAGGACATAAATTTAAACGACGTCTGTGGTAACCTATGTAAAAAACGTTCATGAATTTGTGAAACCTACTTTGCCACACCAATCAGGTTTGCTAAGAGGTAGTTTCACCTAAAATAAAAAAAATTGGTGAGAAAGTGGTATGCAGCAAGAAACGGCAAAAAGTATTTGCTTATAATTTCAGAATAAGTGTTTATGCGAATGATGGTGAAAGCTATTAAAACAACACATAAAATCAATAAGGCACGATGAAGAAAGCAGAATGTCATGTCGTCTTTTTCTGCTATTCGTTTATAAATACTTATCAAAAATAGCGAAATAATAATAAAAGCAGATTATTTGGTTAACTTGAGAGTATAATATCAACTGTCGTCAGCAAACAAGCATAAGTTTGTTAAGTATTTTTACTTTCGAAATGGCAGAAATCAAAACATACCATCCTTATAATAAAGAAATGGATTAAAAAGTACAAATCTAATGGGTTTCGAATGAGTATCGCACACCACTCACCAGGAAACGATTGAAAATATATGGAGGAAACTAATAAAAGAGATTCCCCTTAAGAAACCAAACAATTAGATCGGAGTTGTAGCGGTGCTGTGAGGATTGAAAGAGCAGTTTCATTTAGTAAAAACTGCTTAAAAAATTAATAGAAAACTGAGACTCGCTTTTGATAGCTGCAAAATCTAACAACAAGAGTCTATCGAGGAAATATTAATTATTTTTCGCATTCATATTTAATCCTTTGTTCTGTGTTCTTATTTGACAATAAATATGAAGCGTTTACTCTTTCATTCGTGAAAGTATGAAAGTTAAGTTAATAAAAATTCAGCTGATTAAATACATAAAAGATAACGCTTGGCGTAGGCAGGAACTGCATGTATGGAATATCTAACGCTAAAGAATAACGTTTAGTTTTATTTAATAAATATTTTTAATTAGACCAACCTTATGTGGTACGCTAATCATTAAAGCTAAGAAAGTGGTTTTATCTAAAATATAAACTAATCGGTTCAATTGATAATGTGAATTGTTTGGATGTTTAACTTACCTAACCATGTTTTAATTGTCGGACATATTTTGCCTAATGAAATTTTACTAGAATATGACTTTGATCCCAAAACCTAACGTAAACAAAGATGCACCCAAACGATAAAAAGAAAACCACCAAAAAGATAAAAATAATATTTCAATGGAAAAACATTCACGTCATGAAATTATTGGTAACATTTCCTGCTAAGCCGCCCAATTGTGTTTACTATTCTTTTGCATCGCCTTTTTTTCCTTACATTCATCTTGTATTTGAAAGCAATTTTATTCTTTTCTTTTATTACCAAAATGAAAAGAACGTTCAACAAATAACGAGGGCAGAGCTGCGAAAATTCTTCATAAGAAGGCAGAGGAAAAGCGACGCAAAAGAAAAAGGCCGCCTGCTCTAAGGGCCCGATGATGTCCTTCCCATATGGAAATAAGTGCCTACCCATTCACACCCTCCGGGAGGGACGAAACTTACAAGACAGAAAGTTATGAAGACCATTTACGGAATCCTTAACATAGCCCTCATTCGCCTTATAGACAGCTACACGGAATACGCCGCAATATGTGAGACCATGGGGGATGTGGTACGGCTAGTCTCCAAACTGGCCACAAAAGCTCTACATAAGATTGGGTTGAGGCCTTTGTTCCACAGGAAATCCTGGCCAAAATAAGATTCATTCTCAGGAGGCTCGACCAGTAATCACTGAAAATTCATGTGAAGAAATCAAGACCAAGCTCATTAGACAACAGAGGTGCGCTGAAATCAGCAAAGTTGAGAAGTTTGGAAAGACACAGAACTTCGGAGAGATTATCTTCACAAACATCGAAATTTCCCAGAGAGCAAGAAACGAAAGCTTCCTGGAGATCCATCTAAGGGTGGCTTCTGAGCAGATTGAGGCAGAAGGGTTTATACCTCTTGAATGCCTTTTCAAATGCTTTTCAGTGGAAAACCATCCAACGAGGGAGTGTCAGGCGACGGAAGAAGCTTGTTCTAACTGCGCCAAAAGTTCCAGGGTTGAAAGGACTGCAAACAGAAAAACGGAAGGGCATCAACTGCAAGGGAGATCACAAGGCCCTGACCATGATGTGCCCCTTGAGTTAAGAGGCAATTAGGCTAAAAAGAGAAAAAGCGAAAACGAAAGAGGAGGCTAGGAAAAGGACTTACGGTGAGGCAGCGCTAGCTAACTCAACTTGAACCAACCCTACAGAACTGGTCAGGGCACCGAAATTGTTATTGTCAAACAAGAGCAAGGAAATAATGGCAATGGTAATCTTTGCCCACTTGGCAAATCTGTCCAAAACGGGTACATTTGCAGAGGAAATTAATCTCCTTCTGCAGATCAACAGCACAAATAAAAAGCTGCGGTTCCCCCCACAACCCCTCTTATAAAGAAATGTTGAACATGAAATTTATAGAAGACCAGACAGAGAAGGAAAAGAAACACCTGCTCACAGAAAAAGAAAAATCTAACGAGGAAGATTCCAAAAGTGAGTACTCGAACCAAAACCAAAGAATAAGGAAAAGAAACAAAAAAAATACATATTAAAAGAAGAAGAAATCGCGCAGATCTCTCTGAGGAAAGAGGTACTGGAAAAGTCTACCTCTTTGATGTGGAGCTCGTCGCCTGTAAGGTCTTCGGTTCACCTCTGTGCAACCAACAGAAAGAAGACCTCGAGCAGTGACTCCGAGGTATTCCACGGGACAAGTATAAGTGGACCATTGAGGGACCGTCTCCACAAAAGAAATCCAAGGACTAATAGAGGAAGGAGTCGTCGAAACCTCGCCAGAAAGCCTCCACAGAGTTAAAATGCAGACGTATGAAGCTAATTAGAAGTGGTCACAAAACCTCGAAAATACCAAAGTAAAGGCAAAAAGTGCAATCATAAATTAATAAAAGTGACTAAACTCAGAAGAAAGAGAATAAATACATAAATAATCAAATAATTATAAATAGAAATATGAGATGAAATTGAAAATATACAAAATAAAGTAACAAAGATGAATAAGTATTGGAAATCAATAAATACATAAATAATTAAATAAGATTATAAACAATAGAATAATAAGGTGCCTAAATACAAACAACTAAGTTACAATTAACTCTAAAATGAATTTATATATAAGTAAAAGTATAAAATAATAAATGTAATTTATAATTAATTAATAGAAATAATAGAACTACTTAAATATGCAATCGTAGAATAATAAATATCCCTGATTATATTTATAATTAATTTTTAGATATGATTAATCGTAAAATGTATTTTTATTATGTTCAAATGTAATGTAAATTACGTGAATATCTCATCTCCGCATTCTCCCGGAACTTTCCCTTCACACTTCAATATATAACTTTCCCTTCTCCGCTTAATTTCGTTATTTCCACACTTTCATCTATTCATTTTACATATATGTAAAAATCTCATATGTAAATCCACTTCTTAATAAATCATTGAATGATCACATTAAATGGATTAATTTAGGGAGACGATGTCAAACTGAGTCCAAAAGGGTGATGATAATAATCAAAATGAAGGAGGAATTGCAACTCCAAGGAAAGCGTCTCTCATGGATCCTTTATCCAAAGAGACTTGCGTGCAACAAATACGTCGAAAGAAATGGCCTTATGGAGGGTATACCTTTGGGATTAAGGTCAAAAAACGAGGATCCAAACCAAGAAATCCAGATCCAAACCACAAGACATCAACGGCAGATCTGGTGGGTTAGGTTATTACAAATTCGACAGTTGTGGAAGGCCGAAGAAGCCTTTATAAATCTTCCAGCTCAAGTCATATTTTATTAAAAATGTTTAACGCCCTCCTACACCCTATGGTGGGTCTAAACAGGCGCTAGAAAGAAAATGGGAACTATAGAAGAGGAGGAAAAGACGACCCGGGGGAGAGCACTACTTTCTCTAGGAGCACTGGGGGCGGGAGGGCAGGTCGTTCTCCAGGCAGAACGGGCCATTACTCCCGTTACACCATCGGCTCCTTATGAAGTACAGTGATCGTGCTTTCCTCCCAAGAACTATGAGCGTCTCGGAGTGAAGCATTAAGCATGTACGCATTAAAGGAACGCACGCACTGGCGTCTTCGTTCTTCATAGTGACGAAAAACTTATCGTCCTGGAAGGAGACATGCGAATAAGGACGAATTCAGGGTGTTGTTTTGTTTCTAGATTGGGTTCGAGTTATTACTCGAGGTGTCATTCATGTTCTCCACAATCGGAGCTGAACTTTTCGAGAGAGGTGACTTATGTTCTAATCAATGGAATCTGATCTATTCAAAAGGGGTCAGTTATGTTCTCCTAAATGGCAAATGAACTTTTCGAGAGGGGTCACTTATATTCTCCAAAATGGAAAGTCAATTTTCCGAGAGGGGTCATTTATGTTCTCCTCAGTGGAAAATGAACTTCCCAAAAGGGGTCACTTATACTCTTCTCAATAGAAACTGAACTCTTTACAAGGTGTTACTTATGTTCTCTCCAATTAAAACTGAACTTTCCGAGAGGGGTCACTTATGTTCTCTCAATGGAAACCGAACTTTTGGAAAGGGGTCACTTATGTTCTCCTCAATGAAAAGTAAACTTTCCAAGAGCGGTTACTTAAGTTCTCCTAATTGAAACTAAACTTTCCGAGAGGGGTCACTTATGTTTTCCTCAATGGAAACTGAACTTTTTGAGAGGAGTCACTTATGTTCCCTCCAAAGGAAACTAAACTTTCCAAAAAGGTTCAGTTATGTTCTCCTTCATTAAAACTGAACTTTCTAAGAGTGGTTACTTAAGTTCTCTTAAATGTAAACTTTACGTTCCGAGCAAAGTCACTCATGTTCTGCTCAGTAGAAACTGAACTTTTCAAAAGGGTCACTTATGTTCTCCTCAATGGAAACCGAACTTTCCAGAGGGGAAACTTATGTTCTCCTGAATGGGAACTAAACTTTTCGACCCGGGTCACTTATGTTCTCCTCAATGGAAACTAAACTTTCCAAGAGGGGTCCCTCATGTTCTTCTCAATAAAAACAGAACTTTTCAAGAGGGGTCACTTATGTTCTCCTCAATCAAAACTGAACTTTTCGATCCGGGTCAATTATGTTCTCCTTAATCGAAACTGAACTTTCCGAGAGGGGTCACTCATTTTCTCTTTAATGGAAACTAACCTTTCCAAGAGGGTTCACTTATGTTCTCCTCACTGAAAACTGAACTTTCCGACAGTGGTTACCTAAGTTCTCCTGAATGTAAACTGAACTTTTCAAAGGGGGCACTTATGTTTTTCTCAATGGATCTAAACTTTTCGAGAGTGGTCACTTATATTCTCCTCAATGGATACTAACCTTTCCTTGAGGGGTCACCTATGTTCTCTTCAATGGAAACCGAACTTTTCAAGAGAGGTCACTTATGGTCTCCTCAATGAAAACTAAGCTTTTCGAACTGGGTCACTTATGTTCTCCTAAATGGAAACTGAACTTTACGAGAGGGTCACTTATGTTCTCCTCAATGGAAACTGAACTTTTCGAAAGGCCACTTATGTTCTTCTGAATATAACTGAACTTTTCAAGAGGTTCACTTATGTTCTCCTCAATGGAAACCGAACTTTCCAGAGGGGAAACTTATGTTCTCCTGAATGGGAACTAAACTTTTCCACCCAGGTCACTTATGTTCTCCTCAATGGAAACTAAACTTTCCAAGAGGGGTCCCTCATGTTCTTCTCAATAAAAACAGAACTTTTCAAGAGGGGTCACTTATGTTCTCCTCAATCATAACTGAACTTTTCGATCCGGGTCAATTATGTTCTCCTTAATCGAAACTGAACTTTCCGAGAGGGGTCACTCATTTTCTCTTTAATGGAAACTAACCTTTCCAAGAGGGTTCACTTATGTTCTCCTCACTGAAAACTGAACTTTCCGACAGTGGTTACCTAAGTTCTCCTAAATGTAAACTGAACTTTTCAAAGGGGGCACTCATGTTTTTCTCAATGGATCTGAACTTTTCGAGAGTGGTAACTTATATTCTCCCCAATGGAAACTAACCTTTCCTTGAGGGGTCACCTATGTTCTCTTCAATGGAAACCGAACTTTTCAAGAGAGGTCACTTATGGTCTCCTTAATGAAAACTAAGCTTTTCGAACTGGGTCACTTATGTTCTCCTAAATGAAAACTGAACTTTCTGACAGTGGTTACCTAAGTTCTCCTGAATGTAAACTGAACTTTTCAAAGGGGGCACTCATGTTTCTCTCAATGGATCTGAACTTTTCGAGAGTGGTCACTTATGTTCTCCTCAATGGAAACCGAACTTTCCAGAGAGGAAACTTATATTCTCCTGAATGGAAACTAAACTTTTCAACACGGGTCACTTATGTTCTTTTCAATGGAAACTAAACTTTCCAAGAGGGGTCACTCATGTTCTTCTCAATGGAAACCGAACTTTTCAAGAGGGGTCACTTATGTTGTTCTCAATTAATACTGAACTTTCTGAGAGGGGTCATTTATGTTCTCCTCAATGGGAACTAAACTTTCATTACGCGGTTACTTATGTTCGTTCAATGGAAACCGAACTTTTCGAGAGTGGTCAGTTATGGTCTCCTCAATGGAAACTAAACTTTTCGAGAGGGGTCACTTATGTTCTCCTCAATGGAAACTTAACTTTCCGAGAGATATCACTCATGTTTTTTTCAATGGAAACCGAACTTTTCGAGAGGGGTCACTTATGTTCTCCCTCCTCAATGAAAATTAACCTTTCCAAGAGCGGTTACTTAAGTTCTCCTAATTGGAAACTGAACTTTCCGAAAGGGGCACTTATGTTCTCTTCAATGGAAACTGAACTTTTTGAGGGGGCCACTTATGTTCTTCTCAATATAACCGAACTCTACTAGAGGGGACACTTATGTTCTGCCCAATGGAAACTAAACTTTCTCTTTAGGGGTCACTTATGTTCTCTTCAATGGAAATTGAACTTTTCGAGATGGGTCACTTATTTTCTCCTAACTGAAACTAAACTTTCGAAGAGGGTTCACTTATGTTTTCCTCACTGAAAACTGAACTTTCCGAGAGTAGTTACTTAAGTTCTCCTCAATGGAAACGGAACTTTTCGAGTGAGCTCACTCATGTTCACCTCAATGGAAACTAAACTTTTCGAGAGGTTTACATATGTTCTCCTCAATTTGAACTTAACTTTTCAGAGGGGGTCACTCATGTTCTTTTTAAGGGATCTGAACTTTTCGAGAGGAGTGAGATATGTGCTCCTCAATGGAAAGGGAACTTTTTAAGAGGCGTCATTTATGTTCTCCTCAATGGAAACGGAACTTTTAGAGAGGTGTCACTTATGTTCTCCTCAATGAAAACTAAACTTTCCAAGAGGGGTCCCTCATGTTCTTCTCAATAAAAACAGAACTTTTCAAGAGGGTCACTTATGTTCTCCTCAATCAAAACGGAACTTTTCGATCCGGGTCAATTATGTTCTCCTTAATCGAAACTGAACTTTCCGAGAGGGGTCACTCATTTTCTCTTTAATGGAAACTAACCTTTCCAAGAGGGTTCACTTATGTTCTCCTCACTGAAAACTGAACTTTCCGACAGTGGTTACCTAAGTTCTCCTGAATGTAAACTGAACTTTTCAAAGGGGGCACTTATGTTTTTCTCAATGGATCTAAACTTTTCGAGAGTGGTCACTTATATTCTCCTCAATGGATACTAACCTTTCCTTGAGGGGTCACCTATGTTCTCTTCAATGGAAACCGAACTTTTCAAGAGAGGTCACTTATGGTCTCCTCAATGAAAACTAAGCTTTTCGAACTGGGTCACTTATGTTCTCCTAAATGGAAACTGAACTTTACGAGAGGGTCACTTATGTTCTCCTCAATGGAAACTGAACTTTTCGAAAGGCCACTTATGTTCTTCTGAATATAACTGAACTTTTCAAGAGGTTCACTTATGTTCTCCTCAATGGAAACCGAACTTT
Organism: Ceratothoa steindachneri; assembly: GCA_963969495.1. Lineage (NCBI taxonomy): Eukaryota > Metazoa > Arthropoda > Malacostraca > Isopoda > Cymothoidae > Ceratothoa > Ceratothoa steindachneri. The sequence goes on along the minus strand of OZ018324.1, from coordinate 206,784,332 downwards.
CCAGAGGGGAAACTTATGTTCTCCTGAATGGGAACTAAACTTTTCCACCCAGGTCACTTATGTTCTCCTCAATGGAAACTAAACTTTCCAAGAGGGGTCCCTCATGTTCTTCTCAATAAAAACAGAACTTTTCAAGAGGGGTCACTTATGTTCTCCTCAATCATAACTGAACTTTTCGATCCGGGTCAATTATGTTCTCCTTAATCGAAACTGAACTTTCCGAGAGGGGTCACTCATTTTCTCTTTAATGGAAACTAACCTTTCCAAGAGGGTTCACTTATGTTCTCCTCACTGAAAACTGAACTTTCCGACAGTGGTTACCTAAGTTCTCCTAAATGTAAACTGAACTTTTCAAAGGGGGCACTCATGTTTTTCTCAATGGATCTGAACTTTTCGAGAGTGGTAACTTATATTCTCCCCAATGGAAACTAACCTTTCCTTGAGGGGTCACCTATGTTCTCTTCAATGGAAACCGAACTTTTCAAGAGAGGTCACTTATGGTCTCCTTAATGAAAACTAAGCTTTTCGAACTGGGTCACTTATGTTCTCCTAAATGAAAACTGAACTTTCTGACAGTGGTTACCTAAGTTCTCCTGAATGTAAACTGAACTTTTCAAAGGGGGCACTCATGTTTCTCTCAATGGATCTGAACTTTTCGAGAGTGGTCACTTATGTTCTCCTCAATGGAAACCGAACTTTCCAGAGAGGAAACTTATATTCTCCTGAATGGAAACTAAACTTTTCAACACGGGTCACTTATGTTCTTTTCAATGGAAACTAAACTTTCCAAGAGGGGTCACTCATGTTCTTCTCAATGGAAACCGAACTTTTCAAGAGGGGTCACTTATGTTGTTCTCAATTAATACTGAACTTTCTGAGAGGGGTCATTTATGTTCTCCTCAATGGGAACTAAACTTTCATTACGCGGTTACTTATGTTCGTTCAATGGAAACCGAACTTTTCGAGAGTGGTCAGTTATGGTCTCCTCAATGGAAACTAAACTTTTCGAGAGGGGTCACTTATGTTCTCCTCAATGGAAACTTAACTTTCCGAGAGATATCACTCATGTTTTTTTCAATGGAAACCGAACTTTTCGAGAGGGGTCACTTATGTTCTCCCTCCTCAATGAAAATTAACCTTTCCAAGAGCGGTTACTTAAGTTCTCCTAATTGGAAACTGAACTTTCCGAAAGGGGCACTTATGTTCTCTTCAATGGAAACTGAACTTTTTGAGGGGGCCACTTATGTTCTTCTCAATATAACCGAACTCTACTAGAGGGGACACTTATGTTCTGCCCAATGGAAACTAAACTTTCTCTTTAGGGGTCACTTATGTTCTCTTCAATGGAAATTGAACTTTTCGAGATGGGTCACTTATTTTCTCCTAACTGAAACTAAACTTTCGAAGAGGGTTCACTTATGTTTTCCTCACTGAAAACTGAACTTTCCGAGAGTAGTTACTTAAGTTCTCCTCAATGGAAACGGAACTTTTCGAGTGAGCTCACTCATGTTCACCTCAATGGAAACTAAACTTTTCGAGAGGTTTACATATGTTCTCCTCAATTTGAACTTAACTTTTCAGAGGGGGTCACTCATGTTCTTTTTAAGGGATCTGAACTTTTCGAGAGGAGTGAGATATGTGCTCCTCAATGGAAAGGGAACTTTTTAAGAGGCGTCATTTATGTTCTCCTCAATGGAAACGGAACTTTTAGAGAGGTGTCACTTATGTTCTCCTCAATGAAAACTAAACTTTCCAAGAGGGGTCCCTCATGTTCTTCTCAATAAAAACAGAACTTTTCAAGAGGGTCACTTATGTTCTCCTCAATCAAAACGGAACTTTTCGATCCGGGTCAATTATGTTCTCCTTAATCGAAACTGAACTTTCCGAGAGGGGTCACACATTTTCTCTTTAATGGAAACTAACCTTTCCAAGAGGGTTCACTTATGTACTCCTCACTGAAAACTGAACTTTCCGACAGTGGATACCTAAGTTCTCCTGAATGTAAACTGAACTTTTCAAAGGGGGCACTTATGTTTTTCTCAATGGATCTGAACTTTTCGAGAGTGGTAACTTATATTCTCCTCAATGGATACTAACCTTTCCTTGAGGGGTCACCTATGTTCTCTTCAATGGAAACCAAACTTTTCAAGAGAGGTCACTTATGGTCTTCTCAATGAAAACTAAGCTTTTCGAACTGGGTCACTTATGTTCTCTTAAATGGAAACTGAACTTTCCGAGAGGGTCACTTATGTTCTCCTCAGTGGAAACTGAACTTTTCGAGAGGGCCACTTATGTTGTTCTGAATATAACTGAACTTTTCAAGAGGTTCACTTATGTTCTCCTCAATGGAAACCGAACTTTCCAGAGGGGAAACTTATGTTCTCCTGAATGGGAACTAAACTTTTCCACCCAGGTCACTTATGTTCTCCTCAATGGAAACTAAACTTTCCAAGAGGGGTCCCTCATGTTCTTCTCAATAAAAACAGAACTTTTCAAGAGGGGTCACTTATGTTCTCCTCAATCATAACTGAACTTTTCGATCCGGGTCAATTATGTTCTCCTTAATCGAAACTGAACTTTCCGAGAGGGGTCACTCATTTTCTCTTTAATGGAAACTAACCTTTCCAAGAGGGTTCACTTATGTTCTCCTCACTGAAAACTGAACTTTCCGACAGTGGTTACCTAAGTTCTCCTGAATGTAAACTGAACTTTTCAAAGGGGGCACTCATGTTTCTCTCAATGGATCTGAACTTTTCGAGAGTGGTCACTTATATTCTCCGCAATGGAAACTAACCTTTCCTTGAGGGGTCACCTATGTTCTCTTCAATGCAAACCGAACTTTTCAAGAGAGTTTACTTATGGTCTCCTCAATGAAAACTAAGCTTTTCGAACTGGGTCACTTATGTTCTCCTAAATGGAAACTGAACTTTCCGAGAGGGTCACTTATGTTCTCCTCAATGGAAACTGAACTTTTCGAGGGGGCCACTTATGTTCTCTTGAATATAACTGAACTTTTCAAGAGGGTCACTTATGTTCTCCTCAATGGAAACCGAACTTTCTAGAGGGGAAACTTATGTTCTCCTGAATGGAAACTAAACTTTTCGACACGGGTCACTTATGTTCTTTTCAATGGAAACTAAACTTTCCAAGAGGGGTCACTCATGTTCTTCTCAATGGAAACCGAACTTTTCAAGAGGGGTCACTTATGTTGTTCTCAATTAAAACTGAACTTTCCGAGAGGGGTCATTTATGTTCTCCCTCCTCAATGAAAATTAACCTTTCCAAGAGCGGTTACTTAAGTTCTCCTAATTGGAAACTGAACTTTCCGAAAGGGGCACTTATGTTCTCTTCAATGGAAACTGAACTTTTTGAGGGGGCCACTTATGTTCTTCTCAATATAACTGAACTCTACTAGAGGGGACACTTATGTTCTGCCCAATGGAAACTAAACTTTCTCTTTAGGGGTCACTTATGTTCTCTTCAATGGAAATTGAACTTTTCGAGATGGGTCACTTATTTTCTCCTAACTGAAACTAAACTTTCGAAGAGGGTTCACTTATGTTTTCCTCACTGAAAACTGAACTTTCCGAGAGTAGTTACTTAAGTTCTCCTCAATGGAAACGGAACTTTTCGAGTGAGCTCACTCATGTTCACCTCAATGGAAACTAAACTTTTCGAGAGGTTTACATATGTTCTCCTCAATTTGAACTTAACTTTTCAGAGGGGGTCACTCATGTTCTTTTTAAGGGATCTGAACTTTTCGAGAGGAGTGAGATATGTGCTCCTCAATGGAAAGGGAACTTTTTAAGAGGCGTCATTTATGTTCTCCTCAATGGAAACGGAACTTTTAGAGAGGTGTCACTTATGTTCTCCTCAATGAAAACTAAACTTTCCAAGAGGGGTCCCTCATGTTCTTCTCAATAAAAACAGAACTTTTCAAGAGGGGTCACTTATGTTCTCCTCAATCAAAACTGAACTTTTCGATCCGGGTCAATTATGTTCTCCTTAATCGAAACTGAACTTTCCGAGAGGGGTCACTCATTTTCTCTTTAATGGAAACTAACCTTTCCAAAAGGGTTCACTTATGTACTCCTCACTGAAAACTGAACTTTCCGACAGTGGATACCTAAGTTCTCCTGAATGTAAACTGAACTTTTCAAAGGGGGCACTTATGTTTTTCTCAATGGATCTGAACTTTTCGAGAGTGGTCACTTATATTCTCCTCAATGGATACTAACCTTTCCTTGAGGGGTCACCTATGTTCTCTTCAATGGAAACCAAACTTTTCAAGAGAGGTCACTTATGGTCTCCTCAATGAAAACTAAGCTTTTCGAACTGGGTCACTTATGTTCTCTTAAATGGAAACTGAACTTTCCGAGAGGGTCACTTATGTTCTCCTCAGTGGAAACTGAACTTTTCGAGAGGGCCACTTATGTTGTTCTGAATATAACTGAACTTTTCAAGAGGTTCACTTATGTTCTCCTCAATGGAAACCGAACTTTCCAGAGGGGAAACATATGTTCTCCTGAATGGGAACTAAACTTTTCCACCCAGGTCACTTATGTTCTCCTCAATGGAAACTAAACTTTCCAAGAGGGGTCCCTCATGTTCTTCTCAATAAAAACAGAACTTTTCAAGAGGGGTCACTTATGTTCTCCTCAATCATAACTGAACTTTTCGATCCGGGTCAATTATGTTCTCCTTAATCGAAACTGAACTTTCCGAGAGGGGTCACTCATTTTCTCTTTAATGGAAACTAACCTTTCCAAGAGGGTTCACTTATGTTCTCCTCACTGAAAACTGAACTTTCCGACAGTGGTTACCTAAGTTCTCCTGAATGTAAACTGAACTTTTCAAAGGGGGCACTCATGTTTCTCTCAATGGATCTGAACTTTTCGAGAGTGGTCACTTATATTCTCCGCAATGGAAACTAACCTTTCCTTGAGGGGTCACCTATGTTCTCTTCAATGCAAACCGAACTTTTCAAGAGAGTTCACTTATGGTTTCCTCAATGAAAACTAAGCTTTTCGAACTGGGTCACTTATGTTCTCCTAAATGGAAACTGAACTTTCCGAGAGGGTCACTTATGTTCTCCTCAATGGAAACTGAACTTTTCGAGGGGGCCACTTATGTTCTCTTGAATATAACTGAACTTTTCAAGAGGGTCACTTATGTTCTCCTCAATGGAAACCGAACTTTCTAGAGGGGAAACTTATGTTCTCCTGAATGGAAACTAAACTTTTCGACACGGGTCACTTATGTTCTTTTCAATGGAAACTAAACTTTCCAAGAGGGGTCACTCATGTTCTTCTCAATGAAAACCGAACTTTTCAAGAGGGGTCACTTATGTTGTTCTCAATTAAAACTGAACTTTCCGAGATGGGTCATTTATGTTCTCCCTCCTCAATGAAAATTAACCTTTCCAAGAGCGGTTACTTAAGTTCTCCTAATTGGAAACTGAACTTTCCGAAAGGGGCACTTATGTTCTCTTCAATGGAAACTGAACTTTTTGAGGGGGCCACTTATGTTCTTCTCAATATAACTGAACTCTACTAGAGGGGACACTTATGTTCTGCCCAATGGAAACTAAACTTTCTCTTTAGGGGTCACTTATGTTCTCTTCAATGGAAATTGAACTTTTCGAGATGGGTCACTTATTTTCTCCTAACTGAAACTAAACTTTCGAAGAGGGTTCACTTATGTTTTCCTCACTGAAAACTGAACTTTCCGAGAGTAGTTACTTAAGTTCTCCTCAATGGAAACGGAACTTTTCGAGTGAGCTCACTCATGTTCACCTCAATGGAAACTAAACTTTTCGAGAGGTTTACATATGTTCTCCTTAATTTGAACTTAACTTTTCAGAGGGGGTCACTCATGTTCTTTTTAAGGGATCTGAACTTTTCGAGAGGAGTGAGATATGTGCTCCTCAATGGAAAGGGAACTTTTTAAGAGGCGTCATTTATGTTCTCCTCAATGGAAACGGAACTTTTAGAGAGGTGTCACTTATGTTCTCCTCAATGAAAACTAAACTTTCCAAGAGGGGTCCCTCATGTTCTTCTCAATAAAAACAGAACTTTTCAAGAGGGGGTCACTTATGTTCTCCTCAATCAAAACGGAACTTTTCGATCCGGGTCAATTATGTTCTCCTTAATCGAAACTGAACTTTCCGAGAGGGGTCACTCATTTTCTCTTTAATGGAAACTAACCTTTCCAAAAGGGTTCACTTATGTACTTCTCACTGAAAACTGAACTTTCCGACAGTGGATACCTAAGTTCTCCTGAATGTAAACTGAACTTTTCAAAGGGGGCACTTATGTTTTTCTCAATGGATCTGAACTTTTCGAGAGTGGTCACTTATATTCTCCTCAATGGATACTAACCTTTCCTTGAGGGGTCACCTATGTTCTCTTCAATGGAAACCAAACTTTTCAAGAGAGGTCACTTATGGTCTCCTCAATGAAAACTAAGCTTTTCGAACTGGGTCACTTATGTTCTCTTAAATGGAAACTGAACTTTCCGAGAGGGTCACTTATGTTCTCCTCAGTGGAAACTGAACTTTTCGAGAGGGCCACTTATGTTGTTCTGAATATAACTGAACTTTTCAAGAGGTTCACTTATGTTCTCCTCAATGGAAACCGAACTTTCTAGAGGGGAAACATATGTTCTCCTGAATGGGAACATAACTTTTCCACCCAGGTCACTTATGTTCTCCTCAATGGAAACTAAACTTTCCAAGAGGGGTCCCTCATGTTCTTCTCAATAAAAACAGAACTTTTCAAGAGGGGTCACTTATGTTCTCCTCAATCATAACTGAACTTTTCGATCCGGGTCAATTATGTTCTCCTTAATCGAAACTGAACTTTCCGAGAGGGGTCACTCATTTTCTCTTTAATGGAAACTAACCTTTCCAAGAGGGTTCACTTATGTTCTCCTCACTGAAAACTGAACTTTCCGACAGTGGTTACCTAAGTTCTCCTGAATGTAAACTGAACTTTTCAAAGGGGGCACTCATGTTTCTCTCAATGGATCTGAACTTTTCGAGAGTGGTCACTTATATTCTCCGCAATGGAAACTAACCTTTCCTTGAGGGGTCACCTATGTTCTCTTCAATGCAAACCGAACTTTTCAAGAGAGTTCACTTATGGTTTCCTCAATGTAAACTAAGCTTTTCGAACTGGGTCACTTATGTTCTCCTAAATGGAAACTGAACTTTCCGAGAGGGTCACTTATGTTCTCCTCAATGGAAACTGAACTTTTCGAGGGGGCCACTTATGTTCTCTTGAATATAACTGAACTTTTCAAGAGGGTCACTTATGTTCTCCTCAATGGAAACCGAACTTTCTAGAGGGGAAACTTATGTTCTCCTGAATGGAAACTAAACTTTTCGACACGGGTCACTTATGTTCTTTTCAATGGAAACTAAACTTTCCAAGAGGGGTCACTCATGTTCTTCTCAATGGAAACCGAACTTTTCAAGAGGGGTCACTTATGTTGTTCTCAATTAAAACTGAACTTTCCGAGATGGGTCATTTATGTTCTCCCTCCTCAATGAAAATTAACCTTTCCAAGAGCGGTTACTTAAGTTCTCCTAATTGGAAACTGAACTTTCCGAAAGGGGCACTTATGTTCTCTTCAATGGAAACTGAACTTTTTGAGGGGGCCACTTATGTTCTTCTCAATATAACTGAACTCTACTAGAGGGGACACTTATGTTCTGCCCAATGGAAACTAAACTTTCTCTTTAGGGGTCACTTATGTTCTCCTCAATGGAAATTGAACTTTTCGAGATGGGTCACTTATTTTCTCCTAACTGAAACTAAACTTTCGAAGAGGGTTCACTTATGTTTTCCTCACTGAAAACTGAACTTTCCGAGAGTAGTTACTTAAGTTCTCCTCAATGGAAACGGAACTTTTCGAGTGAGCTCACTCATGTTCACCTCAATGGAAACTAAACTTTTCAAAAGGTTCACATATGTTCTCCTCAATTTGAACTTAACTTTTCGAAGGGGGTCACTTATGTTCTTTTTAAGGGATCTGAACTTTTCGAGAGGAGTGAGATATGTGCTCCTCAATGGAAAGGGAACTTTTTTAGAGGCGTCATTTATGTTCTCCTCAATGGAAACGGAACTTTTAGAGAGGTGTCACTTATGTTCTCCTCAATGGAAACTGAACTTTACGAACCGGGTCACTTATGTTCTCCTCAAAGGAAACTGAACTTTCCGAGAGGGGTCACTCATATTCTTTTCAATGGAAACGGAACTTTTTTGGATGAGTCTCTTGTGTTCTCCTCAATGGAAATTGAACTTTTAGAGAGGCCTTACTTATGTTTTCTCCTCAATGGAAACTGAACTTTTCTACCCGGTTTCATTATGTTCTCCTCAATTGAAACTGAACTTTCTGAGAGGGGTCACACATGTTCTTCTCAATGGAATCTGAACTTTTTGAAAGAAGGCACTTATGTTCTCCTAAAGGGAAACTAACCTTTCCAAGAGGGTTCACTTATGTTCTCCTCAATGAAAACTGAACTTTTCGAGAGGTTCACTCATGTTCTTCTCAATGTGAACTTGACTTTTCGAAGGGGGTCACTTATGTTCTTCTCAAGGGATCTGAACTTTTCGAGAGGGGTGACTTATGTTCTCCTCAATGAAAAGGGAACTTTCCCAGAGGGGTCAGTTATGTTCTTCTCAATGGAAACGGAACTTTTCGAGAGGGTTCACTTATGTTCTCCACAATGGAAATTGAACTTTACGAACCGGGTCACTTATGTTCTTCTCAATGGAAACTTAACTTTTCGAGAGGGGTCACTCATGTTCTTCTCATTGGAAACTGAACTTTCTTGGATGGGTCTCTTATGTTCTCCTCAATGGAAACTGAACTTTTCAAAAGGGGTGTTTACTCATGTTTTCTCCTCAATGTAAACTGAACTTTCCGACCTGGTTTCATTATGTTCTCCTCAATGGAAACTGAACTTTCTGAGAGGGGTCACTCATGTTTTTCTTAATAGAATCCGAACTTTTAGAGAGGGGTCACTTATGTTCTCCTAAAGGGAAACTAAACTTTCGAAAAGGGTTCACTTATATTCTCCTCACTGAAAACTGAACTTTCCGAGAGTGGTTACTTAAGTTCTCCTCAATGGAAACTGAACTTTCCGACCGAGGTCACTCATGTTCTCCTCAATGGAAACTGAACTTTTCGAGAGGGTCACTTATGTTCTCTTCAATGTAAACCAAACTTTTAGAGGGGGTCACATATATTCTTCTCAATGGATCTGAACTTTTCGAGAGTGGTCAATTATGTTCTCCTTAATGGAAACTAAATTTTCTTTGAAGGGCCCCTTTGTTCTCTTCAATGAAAACCGAACTTTTCAAGAGGGGTAACTTATGTTCTCCTAAATGTAAAACGAACTTTTAGAGGGGGTCACTTATGTTCTTCTCAATGGATCTGAACTTTTCGAGAGGGGTCAATTATGTTCTCCTCAATGAAAACTAAATTTTCCTTGAAGGGTCCCTTATGTCCTTTTCAATGGGAACCGAACTTCTCAAGAGGGGTCACTCATTTTCTTTTCAATGGAAACTGAACTTTTTGGGATATGTCTCTTATGTTCTCCCTTAATGGAAACTGAAGTTTTTGAGAGGGGTTACTTATGTTCTCCTCAATGGAAACTGAACTTTTGGACCCAGTTCACTTATGTTCTCCTTAATCGAAACTCAACTTTCAGAGAGTGGTCACTCATTTTATTTTCAATGGAAACTAAACTTTCCGGGAGGGATCACTTATGTTCGCCTCCAAGGAAACCGAACTATTTGAGAGGGGTCAATTATGTTCTCCTAAATGGAAACTTAACTTTCCAAGAAGGTTCACCTATGTGCTCTACAATGAAAACTGAACTTTCAGATAGTGGTTACTTAAGTTCTCCTCAATTGATTCTGAACTTTCTTGCGAGCTCACTCATGTTCTCCTCAATTAAAACTGAACTTTTTGAGAGGTTAACTTATGTTCTCTTTAATGTGAACTTAACTTTTCGAAGGGAGTCACTTATGTTCTTCTCAAGGGATCTTAACTTTTCGACGGTAGTGACTTATGTTCTCCTCAATGGAAAGTGAACTTTTCCAGAGCGGCCATTTCTGTTCTCCTGAATGGAAAAAAGAACTTTTCGAAAGGGGTCACTTATGTTCTCCACAATGGAAACTGAACTTTCCGATAGAGGTCACACATGTTCTTTTCAATGGAAACTGAACTTTCTTTGGATGGTTCTCTTATGTTCTCCTCAATAAAAACTGAACTTTTAGAGAGGGGTTACTTATGTTTTCTCCTCAATGGAAACTGAACTTTTCGACCCGGTTTCATTATGTTCTCATCAATGGAAACTGAACTTTCTGAGAGGGGTCACTTATGTTCTTCTCAATGGAAACCGAACTTTTAGAAAGGGGGGCACTTATGTTCTCCTAAAGGGATACTAACCTTTCCAAGAGGGTTCACTTATATTCTCCTCACTGAAAACTGAACTTTCCGAGAGTGGTTACTTAATTTCTGCTCAATGGAAACTTAACTTATCGATAGGGTCAGTTATGTTCTCCTCAATGTAAAATGAACTCTTGCAGGGGGTCACTTATGTCCTTCTCACTGGATCTGAACTTTTCGAGAGGGGTCACTTATGTTCTCCTCATTGGAAACTAAACTTTCCTTGAGGAGATAATTATTTTCTCTTCAATGGAAACCGAACTTTTTCGAGAGGGGTCACTTATGGTCTCCTCAATGGAAACTAAACTTATCGATCCGGGATCCTTATGTTCTTCTTAATGGAAACTAACCTTTCAGAGAGGGGTCACTGATGTTCTTCTCAATGGAAACTGAACTTTCTGGGATATGTCTCTTATGTTCTCCTCAATGGAAACTGAAATTTTTGAGAGGGGTCACTTATGTTCTCCTCAATGAAAACTAAACTTTTCGACCCGGGTCACTTATGTTCTCCTTAATCCAAACTAAACTTTCAGAGAGTGGTCACACATTTTCTTCTCAATGGAAACTGAACTTTCCGGGAGGGGTGACTTATGTTCTCCTCAAAGGAAACCGAACTTTTTGAGAGGAGTCACTTATGTTCTCCTAAATAGATTTTAAACTTTCCAAGAGGGTTCCCTTATGTTCTCCTTACTGAAAACTGAACTTTCCGACCGTGGTTACTTAAGTTCTTCTCAATGGAAACTGAACTTTCCGAGCGAGGTCACTTATGTTCTCCTCAATGGAAACTGAACTTTTCGATAGGGTCACTTTTGTTCTCCTCAATGTAAACCGAACTTTTAGAGGGGCTCACATATGTTCTTCTCAATTGATCTGAAAATTTCGAGAGTGGTCAATTATGTTCTCCTTAATGGAAACTAAATTTTCCTTGCACGGTCACTTATGTTCTCTTCAATGAAAACCGAACTTTTGAAGAAGGGTCACAAATGTTCGCCTCAATGGAAACTGAACTTTTTGACCCGGGTCACTTATGTTCTCCTTAATGGAAACTGAACTTTCCGCTAGGGGTCACTCATGTTCTTGTTAATGGAAACCGAACTTTTCGAGAGGAGTCACTTATGTTATCCTGATTGGAAACTGAACTTTTCAACCCGGTTCACTTATGTTCTCCTCAATGGAAACCAAACTTTTCGAGAGGGTCACTTATGTTCTCCTCAATGTAAACCGAACTTTTAGAGTGGGTGACTTATGTTCTTCTCAATGGATCTGAACTTTTCTAGAGGGGTCACTTATGTTCTCCTCAATAGAAACTAAACTTTCCTTGAAGGGTCACTTATGTTCCTCTGAATTGGATCTAAACTTTCCTTGAGGGGTCACTTATATTCTCTTCAATGGAACCTGAACTTTTCGAGAGGGGTCACTTATGTTCTCCTCAATGGAAACTGAACTTTTCGACCCGAGTCACTTATGTTCTTCTCAATGGAAACTGAACTTTCCGAGAGGGGTCACTCGTGTTCTCTTCAATGGAAACTTAGAATTTGAGTACTCTCTTTTCCCAATTCCTGTCTAATCAAAGACATTAGTTTAGGTGAAACACAGCACGATTAGGACGATCTTTACACAGAGCCGCTATCCGTGGTTCAATGGAGTTTGCTCTCATGCCGAGCCTTGAGTACTGGTGTTGTATCCTCATTGTGCTTTATCTTTACTTGTTGTCGCATGGGGATAATCTGTGCTACTTTGCTGTAATAGATCTGATGGATGATCTTAAAAGCTTCAATCATCTTCCCTCGCATTCTGTTCCTTAATGTGAGGAGGTTCAATTTTCTTAACCTTTCCTCGTTGCTCAAAATTGCCATATCCGGTACCATCCTCGTGGCTCTCTTCTGGACACTCTTATCTTTTCCAGATCTTCGACCTTATAAGGGTGCTGTACTGCATTTCCATACTCCTATTTAGTTCTCACCATTGACTTGTATAGCATTTTGAACATCTCGCAGTCCGTGTGTTCAAAGGTTTTCCTCAGGATATCTGTGATTTTACTTGCAGTCTTGACCTTTTCTGCTAAATGATCCCTAAATGTAAGGTTCTGGTCTATGATAACACCAATATCCTTTTTAGAGGTTGTAGTGGATATATCATATTAATGGTTTTCTCCATTTAATTTATAGTTTGGCACTGCTTTCCTGTTATCCATATCGTCATGGCCCGACATTTTTCGGATGAAATTTGAGGAGCTATTTCTCAGACCAGGTCATCATTGCATCCAAGTCGGTTTGAAGTACTCTTTTATCATCTTCACACCTGATATTTCAAAAGATCTTTTGTTATCGGCATATAGGTATATCTCTGATGATACCACATCCGGTAAGTCATTTATGTAGAGGATGAAGAGTAGAGGGCCTAGGAAGCTGCCCTGCGGTACACCACTAATAACATCCTTCTAATCCAAGTACTCTTCATTTACCTTGACTCTCTGTTTTCTGTTGTTCAAAAAGATGTTATTCATTGAGAATATAACCTTTTATTCTTGAACACTCGACATTTCTGATGAGTCTCCTCTGCGGAACCTTATCGAAGGCTTTCATAAAATCAATCTACACCAAGTCAATTTCGAGGCCATTGTCAAGAGCTTGAGTCCAGGTATCTATGAATTCCAATAGCTGTAGCGCGTTGGATCGCTTCTGTCGAATACATATTGCTGAAAAGTGACCAAATTATTATAATTTACGTACTGCAATATTCCATCTCCCACAAGCTTTTCAAGTATTTTACCTGCTATGGATGTTAAACTTACTGGCCTATAATTAGCCGGATTACTTGTTTTACCCTTTTTAAATATTGATGTTATAATAACTTGCTTCCATTGTTCAGGGAGACAACCATTCTGAAGGGAAGTTCTAAAAATTAGAGTTAGTGGCCATACTAAACACTCTGAAAGCTCCTTCAGTATCCTCGGATGCATTTCATCTACTCCTGGTGATTTAGTGATGTCCAATTCTTTTATTAATTTCCGGACCTTATCCTCAGTTATATCAATATTTGTAATGAATTCTTGTAGTTACTGCTCCTCTATTGCGATATTTGTCGTGCAGGTTCCACAGTTCCCACCTCCGAGAAAAACGTTGAAAGTAAATCGGCCTTAGTCCTATCATTTACTACCTTCCGTGTGGTACTTACCACCTATCATTGTTTCCAGCTCAGCAACATTTCTTTTTGCCTTAGTTTTCTGTCTGATAAAACGCCAAACGTTCTTTGGATTTTGTTTTACCATCATTGCGATACTTTTCTCGTATCGTTTCTTGGTTTTTCTGGTTAAATTTCTCATTTGTTTTTTTATCCGATTGTACTCCAGTTTAATTTCTTCTTTTCTATTCCTTCCCCATCTTCTGTACAGCCGATCTTGTTTATTCAGCTTTTCTTTAGTTTTCTTGTCAAGAAGTATAGTGTTTCTGTCGTTTAGCTCATTCCGATGCTGACTTTATAGGTATGTATCTTGCTCTGGCCTCCTGCACTTTGTCAACAAATAAGTCATATTGATGTTGAACATCATTTTCAAATAATTTTCATAATCGGCAAACTCCTCCACCAAGTCACTATTAAATATCTCTATCATCTCCCTGTATTTTACTTTGTTAAATGACCAAATTCTTATGCCTTTGTCGTTGTTTTCTGTGTCAGTTAAATTTCTTTTTTTTTTAAATGATCACTTTTTCCCAGTGGGCACCTTATTTCTATACTCTCAACCATTTCTTCCTCATTTGTGAATATAAGGTCCAGGACAGATGCCTGGTCGTTGCCTCTGAGATGTTTTGGTTCTAGCACATGTTGAAACATGTAGTTATCATTTAGTTATCATTCATCATGATTTGAAGATGCTCCGGTTGTTTGCATGTTATTCCAGTCAATGTTCCTGTAATTAAAATCCTCAATGAGTAACAAATGTGAATAATTTAAATTAGATAATTTATCAATTAGCTAATTCAGTCCATCGTTGTTTTCCTGTACCGAAGTAAGATTTCAGTAAAAGTTTCCTACTACTATTCTATATTTCTTACTAAATCTAATTTTAGTAAGTGCCACCTCTTGGAAGTCTGTGTCAATTGTAATACTTGATGCTCTAAGGTTCTTGTCACTATAGAGTGTGTTTCCTCTACCAGTGTCGCCAACTTTTGAACTAAACATATCATATCCATCCAAGGCCAGAATAGTTCCAGTAATGTCAATACTCTAATGTTTATGATTTACTTCCTGCACTGCAATTATGGACGGATTCACTACTTCACAGTTTATTACACTTATCAATTCTGCAATTTTGTTTGTTAACGTATCTCCAATGGCACTAAAACTGAATCATTTGTTCAACTTATTTTCACTATGCACAGTGACCCTCTTTCTCTCTTTCGGCTTACTCTTGCTCCTGCATCTCGATCTTTGTGGTTGTTAGGCTTTTTCTTTTGTCCTCCTTGGTTTTGTAGTTGCGTTGCTGGTTTTCTTCGTGTTCCTTTCCTGAATGTTTCCTTTTTCCCCTCACTAAATTCTTGCTCTTAGGTGGACCCCTGACCCCGCTTCCTCTATCAATTTGCCCAGTTCTTTCCTTTGCTGAGGTGTTACATCATTTTTTATGCTTATATTCCTGAAGATTTTATGTCCCTCAAACTTGTGCAAGTTGCTGAATATCTGTTTCTTCCATTACTCATCTTGCAATGATACCAATGTGTGCGTACTCTTAATCACCACTTTCGTGTCCATCCGAGCAACAAACTTAATTTCCCATTCGTCAATTGGTATTTGAATGCCAAGAACACTATTAAATAGCCTTAATATAATCTCCCGATCCCATTTAACTCTGTTCTTGCCTAGGATCTGCGCGCTGGTTTCCGGCAAATTGAAGATAAGCAGATTACCCTTTCTTGGCTCACGTTCTTCTTCTTCTTCTGGTGCTTATTCCCAGATCATTTCTCTTGAAGGTTCTCTTACCTCTTCTTTCCGAAATACAATATCTGTCTGGTTTAATTCATTGACTTCAGTCCCGCTATCCCCACCAGGCCTAACTGTTACAACTGTTGGAGGAGGTTTTCCATTTCAAACCCCTTTCATTTTTTTTTATTTTTAGATTCCAACTTTCCTCCTTAAATCTACATCTCCTCAAATTTATTTTCTGGGCACAAATAAATTTGGAGCTCGCAAAGGGCAGCCGCCAACAAAGCGGTGCGACGAATCAGGGCATAAACGTAGAAAGCTAGCCACCGTACTTCGTCTCACACATAGCGAATCACGACACCGCTCTCCCTTCCTTCTTCTTCTCCTCTCTCAAAGAACATGTAAAAATGTGTTTTATATCCATACTCCTTTGATAACGAAATAGCCGCCTCCTTTGGGCCACGATGAGATCTTTACTCGCGAGGGAGTAAAAACACACACTTCTCGCTCTGGTTCCAAGGGGCTCGCCATCGATTGTCATTCGGATCTACATGTGAATTTCATTATCCGCCTGAAGAAGTTGAACCTGATTGAAATGGAACGGGTGGCTCAACTGAATAATCATATAAAAACATTGTATGGTTCAAATGGTTTCCTTTTCTTTATAAATTGAAAAAAACACAAAAACAGACACACTCGAGTTGGAGACATTCCCCCCCCCCCAAATAAAAAGGTGCCACGAGAGAAACTGTTGTTCTCTCTATATCCGATCGCTGTTTGCACCTCTCAAAACTCCCACTATTTTTTCCGCGACTGTGTAGACCAAACAGAGCAAAGGGCGTTAACGCGCTAAAACAACAGTATATATATATATATATATATATATATATATATATATATATATATATATATATATATATATATATATATATATATATATATATAATTTCACGGTGAAAGTAAGGACACATAGGAGGCTGAGGTACATGTGATTTATTTATGGAACAACGTTTCGGGCGTATCACCCATCTTCAGGTTCTAAAACATAAATTAATCTAATACAGTTAAAAAATATTAAAAATAATAAAAATAATTAGGTTATGACTATGTAGGTGAATCAAAAATTAGAAAATAACTCAGGAATTTAAAAGTCAAGAGAATCAAATTATCAATCTAATATTATACTATTGAAACGAAAAAAACAACACAAGAAACCAAAGTAAATAATTACAGTATAATATTGCTTACCGATAATTCAGGAATTTAAAAGGCAAGAGAATCAAATTATTAATCTAATGTAATTACTATTGACACGAAAAAAAGAAGCAAAAACACAAAAGTAAAAAATTACAGTATAATTTGCTTACCGATGAAGTTCAAGAGAAATCACAAAGTGAAGAAATTATAAAGGATGTGGCTTAAAGAAAGATAGGAATTTGATTGGTTGGTTGTTAAATAAAAGAAGGTTGGTTGGTTGTTGAATGAGGTAATTAAAATTAAGAAATAAGAAGAGGAACAGCGGTATTATCTATGTTGAGTGTAGGAGATTTTGTACGTATTAGTAGGGATTCCAAAATTCTTAGACTATATTCATTGTTATTATGACCAATTATTTTGAAGTTATCTATGGAACCTTCTGTCTTGCATTGTATACTATGATTTCTAATTACAGAACTTCCTTCTTAGACAATATTTTTCCAGTGCGATGGCTTATTCCCATGTAAGAACAAAACCTCTCTTTCAATGAGCGAACCGTATTACCAATATAGGTTCCTTGAAAACAACAAGGACAAGTAAAAGCATAAACAACACGGCCGCTCATTTCTAGAGGAAGTTTGTCTTTTGACGACAAGAAACTTCCTATGGAAAGTGGGTTAACAAAAGTGATTTTAAAGTTGGTATGAAGAAATATTTTTTAAGTAATTTGTTGCATTTTCTAGTGAATAATTTATTGTAAGGTCCCATTTCTTGTACTACGAAATTTTTTTTCTTTTTGGGAACATTATATGAGAGAAAGGATGGAGAGTAAATTTTGGTAAGAAATTATTGATTAGTTTGTCAACCAAAGGTGGGGGGTAACAATTATTTTTAAAATAAGACTTTAGAGTCTGAAATTCATTGTGCATTAGGGAATAATTGAAGGAGAGATGGCAACCTCTCTCTCTCTCTCTCTCTCTCTCTCTCTCTCTCTCTCTCTATATATATATATATATATATATATATATATATATATATATATATATATATATATATATATATATATGTATATATATCTTAAGAGAGCAGAGTGGTTGCGCGTTGCCAGACGTATACGTATTTTTAGTATAAATAAGCAGGTTAAATTTAGTAAGTTCTTATGTTTGTATATATTTATAATCTCACATCCTTGAGAATGGGTTCCTACCCGAAATATCAGTACCAAGAAGTTATAATATAGTAATGAACTTCCTAAATTTAAGCTGCTTATTTATCCTAAAATATATATATATATATATATTAGGCGATGGGGCGATTTGCCGAATTTTCAATATAAAGCCAATGATGAAAAATAATCCAATCATTTTTCTACTTCCATTTATTCAAAACAACGTTTTGATCTTGTGCGCTCATCTTCTGGTTCCTAGGAATATTTGACAATTCATTAGCAATTTAACAATAATGAGAAATATAGCTTTAGACTAAATACATGAATTGATTTCAATAACTGGAAATTAGGGTGAATGCTTAATTCACTCTATGCAATTTAAATACATAAATAATACTGCAAAGTTATCATATACTTGAGATTTGTTTGGTAACTATAGTGAAGAACACACCTTATCACTAAGCGGTGAAATATTTCAGACTGACGAACATTTGAACAATATTATTGAGTATGGTTTAGTAGGTTGTGGTTTTTACAGAACATGAATAGTAACTGATGATTATCTGAATTAAAAGTAGGTTTTAAAGATAAAGTTTATTCCTAACCCAGTGAACGCAGTTTTTAATAACTCTTAATCTTCGATCTCGTCACAAATTCCCACACTTTTAATTTTCCTTTGAAGAAGATTTACGAGTGACTATCTCTTCCCGTTTATCAGAATTTCCCATTGGTGAACTCCCTTCCGCCATCCTGTATGATGATGTTTAGCAGAGTTGCGCGTCTATACGATCCCTACGGCCCCAGTATTCTGAGGTTTTGGTATGACTCGTATTGACATCATCTTCCTCACCTGTGGAATTCTGATCTCAACTTGAATTGGTTTCCTAACCTTTTGGCTATTGAGCCCTCGTTAATGATTCAATTTCTTTCCAAACTTAATAACCAGCTCTATTTAATTAATTATGAGGTGTAATGTTAGAATTATGACCGCGAAAGCAGGTTTTGGCTAAGCGAGGTGGTGGCGCTTAAATGAGACACATTCATCTCCAATTTTATTCGGAAAGTCATATTTGTCTCTTCAGAGAACTTATTCGAAACTATATTTAGTTCCGAATGCCTTCGCTAGTTAGAGTGTAGTTTAAGTGTAGTTTGAGAAATATTTGATGGTTCCGAAATCGATATAAAGTTATGAGTTTGAAGGACTGAACGTTAAATGAATTTAGGCGAGAGAGGGGGACAAAAGAGTGAAAGAGTTTGACGGTAATTCGATGGAACTAGCAGAACCAAGGCGAGAAAGAGAGTATAAAAGCCTACCTGGGTCGGCGAACAGAGGCAAGGTCCTACCAGCGAGTTGGACTCGTCAAAGGTGCCGCAAACTTCCCAAGTTTTTTTTCTGTCTGTCTGTGTCTAAGAGTCCAAGAGTTTGCGGAGAGTTCTGAGTGTTGACGGCTCCATTTTCTTCGAGCTTCGGAACAGTTGAGCCAGGAGTCCAAGAGTCTGAGTTTTGAGGGAGATTTCAGAGAGTTGGTTCTTATTCTACCTTCTGATCTATAGTGGGCATTTGTCGCTCCTGCCAGAGGGTTTTCAAGGAACGGTGAAGGGTGAAAGTTGAGGGCTGATAAGGAGGAGTTAAGGAAGGCGTTTGAGGACCGAAAAATGCGTATCACTATCTACTTCCCATATAACCATAAACCACCTGGATCCATTCTCGATCGTGAAGTCTATGAACCATTTGGTCTCTCTTCGATCGCTAAGAATGGGCTAGAGTGAGAGAGAGAGAGGGAGTGGGGAAGAACCCACTACGGGAAGAAATCCTCCAAGCTATCCTCCTTTAACTTACATGGTTTCATGCACGCTCACACAGACACATGCGTAAGACGGTGCAATGGGCTAGAATCCTAACCTTAATGCTCAGGTGTGAGGTAAAGAGATTAACGAGCGAAGCAGCAAGAGAGAAATGATTCTACCTCTCTTTAGTATGAAATATAAACATATGCCTTTTAGGATATCTTTTATTATTATAATTGTTATTTTTTATTAATAAATACCGTTGTTCTAAAGTTTGCTACATTAAAAAATGTATTTTAAATATAAAATATCTTTAAAAATAGCTTTTTCCATCTTGGATTTCAAAAATTTAAAAAGGATTGTAGTAATAAAATTTTGTCTCTGAAATTTTGGTTCCTCGTTTAAATGAATCTCTATTTGGATCGAGCCTTGAAGAGAGACTTGGATGATGACGACCTTCCACTCAAATTGGGAATCATGACTTTCGTACCCCTTTTTACAATTGTTTCCTTAGGTTTTCTGACATCCCATTCTCCTCTTATCCTCCTTTGTTTTCATGTGATTTCTCCTACAGGGTTCAGGATCTGGCCTAGTTATAGGAGAAAAATCGGACTGGTAGACATAAATGAATTTGGGGGTCAAAGCATAGCACGAGATGGGGACTGGCAAGGGATTAGATCCTAACTGAATTGGGTAAAGGCGCGGTCATTCCTCCGCTATATTGGCTCGCTCCCAGAAAAGCCACAAATTGGCCTTAATCCAATGAGGATTAATTTTGATGATAAACAAACGATATTACAGAGGAGTCTTCCGATGAAGATGAGCGGTAAAATGTGAGATGAAGAAAGGGAAACAAAAGAAAAATTTAAGGAAACAGTAAATTAATGATGGAAATGTACTGTACATTTATTTATTTATTTATTGCATATTAATCCAATGTACAGTATAAACATATTACATTTTAAATCTTAATGACAAGTTGCAAAAAGTACTTAAACATACTTGTATATATGTATATACATACAAAGATTAGTTATGGGCCCAAAATAAGTCAGTGACTTTTAAGGCAGAAACTTAAAACTTAAGACTTAGCATAACATTATCAAGAATAAAATCCCTTCATGTTTATAAAAATATAAACAACTTAGTATACATTTAAGAACCTAACCATTGTAAAGATGGCAAATAACGAATAATTATATTATTTAAATTTTGAGATAAATTAAAAAACTATTTTATTTCCAGCGATTATTTCAAAAGATCTGTAGTTAACATAGGCAACAGTCTTATATAAATAATAACATATTTATAATGTATAAATCAAAGTAATAGTACACAGTATAATAGTGTACGGTCCGAATAAATACACAATAACAAAAACTGAATAGAAATTTAGTAAGCGGAAATTATAGTGTTTTTAAGAGCTTTTTAGAATTGAGCTAAATTGGTTTGGGATTTGATATTGTCGTCGAAGCCATTCCATATTTTGATAGATTTGTACAGAAAGCTACATTGTGATTTTGATTTTGAATACAAGGGTGAAATAAATTTTGTTCTATTGCGGGTTTGGTGATTATGGGTATTATCAGCTGTTTGTAACATATTAAATATATAATTATTATAGGAACACTTTATTTTTTTATAAAGAAATAAGGATGTTTGAAAAACAAAGAGATCATTTAATTTTAGAATTCTGGATTCTTTAAAATATCGATTAGTGTGCTCTTTGTAGTCGAGTTGATGGATGGCTCGAATTGCTTTTTTCTGTAATATGACTAATTTATTGAGATAATTTTGATATTTCCCATACCCCCTCTTTATGCCATATGTCAAGTAAGGTTGTACCATTGTCATATATAAAGAGTGGAGAATAGATTTAGGAAAAAACTTATTTAATTTATATAATATTCCAATCGATTTTGATAGTTTTGTTTAGATATGCGTAATATGTTGTTTAAAACTCAGATTTTTGTCAATAAAGATGCCAAGGAATTTGATATGAGTAGTCTCATAGATTATTCCGTCACCCCTTTTAATATGAGGCAATTCAATAGATTTTTTGTAAGAGAAAAGAATATATTTGGTTTTATTTACATTTATTGATAGTTTATTAACATTAAGCCACTTGAAGACATTTTCGAGTTCTTTATTTATGGTAGATGCAATGTTACTCGGTTTGTCATATGGCAAGGGAGTTGATAAGGCACTATCATCCGCGAATAATATAAATTTAAACAGAGAAGATGATTTAACAATATCATTAATATAGATTAAAAATAACAGTGGCCCTAGCATGGAGCCTTGTGGGACCCCAGTTGTAATATTAAGGTGGGATGAGTCATGACCATTGACGGAGACAAATTGCTTTATTTCAGTTAAATATGATTTAAACCAATTTTGACAGTTGCCTCTAATTCCGTACATAGCTAATTTTGACAGTAGAATATTATGGTTGACACAATCGGAAGCTGTTTTAAAATCAAGAAAAATTGAGAATACAATGTAGCCCTCTTCAATGTTAACATATAAATATTGAAGGTGGTTAATTATCGCGTGAATCGTTGATTTCTGACAGTGAATTAGATTTCAGAAATTTATAAAGTTTATTGAATGCTATTTTTTCAAATATTTTAATGAACATTTTAAGACATGAAATAGGGTGGTAATTGCTGACGTAGGTGAGGTCTCCGGCCTTTGGGACGGGGTTATCCGAGCAACTTTTAATACACTTGGGAATATTCCCTGCGTAATTGATTTTTTTTTTATTGATGCTAAAATTTGAGCAACTATCTTAGAGATGTATTTTAAAATTTTCGTGGAGATTGAATTAATACCTGATTTTTTATTTTTTAGTGAACTAATGATAATTTTATATCGGCTACGCTTACAGGAGACAAGAACAAGGAATTTGGTACATTAATCTCATTAAAATAAGAAAGAAAAGATTTATCGACTATTTTGCAGGAGTCTGAGATTTTTTTACCTACGTTGACCAAAAATTTATTGAATTCATTCGCTTTTTCCTTATTGTCATCAACTGGTTTACCGTCAATGATAATTTGTTTAATTTGTTATGTTCCTTTAGTAATTTCAGGTTTTATCACAGAATTGATTAATTTTCAAGTTTGTTTTATATTGTTTTTCGTTTGATTAAATCATCCATGGTAATAATTTTTCTTGGCTATTTGAATTTGGTTAGTAACTTGATTCCAAAAATCTTTATATGTGTGTTCTAGGATTTGACTAAGCTTATTAAGAGAAAAGTATTTTTGACATTTTTGGATGTTATTTATAATTGCGTTTGTTATCCAAGGTTTTGTTTTGTGTTTATATGATATGTTTTTAGATTTCAGAGGACAATTAAGTTTAAAAACATCGTCTAGCCTTGAAATTAACACTTCGGTAGCAAAATCGATGTCATTTATATAGGAAATTTCATATAGATTCTGATTTAGAACATAGTTATAGAAGTTTGATAAGGTATTTTCTTAAATTATTTAAAGGTATAAGAACTAAAGAGATCGGTATTGAAATTTGAAGAGAAATAAGATCAATGTAAGCTAAAAACAATGGAAGAGGCTGTGTAAAATATAAGGGGAATATAAAATTATCTCAAAAAAATTAAATGCAAAGATTAAACACAGATGAACTTCTTTTAAAAGAATTTCACCTGCCTCGTAAGAACATTTTCTTTATCATAAATTGTATATATTTGCTTGTAAACTAGTATTCTACTAGTATTTAACGTCACAAATACGGTTACTATAGTAAATATTAGATGTTTTTTCCTTTTCAAATCGGTGCTTTCTAATAATCTAACTATGCAATGGCTTCGCCACTTCCCCCTACGAGGGGAGCTTGCACTTCGCAACTAAGATTATAATTTAAAATCTATAAAAAAGCAGCCATGGTGAAAATTTTTGAAATTTTCTTAACTTCGCCAATTATAATAATTTTAAAAAGGAAATCTAAACTAAATTTCCCCCCTTCCAAAATATTACGTTGCTAAAAGATAGAATTATAGAAGAAAGTATATAAAAGTAAATTTTCTAAACATCACCATATGTAATTCTTTGGGTTTTAAAAAATTCACAAAATTTCGATACTCATATTTAATTCTGAACTTCACCATTTTTTATATTATAAAAGAAATATTAGAAATAACTTTGAATAAAATACATAAGTCATAACCAAACTAAGATAAAAAAATTATACATATACTAAAAAAAATCCCCTTCTTAAATTATAGAGTTAGTGATGATGATGGGGATAAATGGCAGCATAACTTAGCACTGATTCTGTGGCCTTCAACAAATCATGCATACAGCATATATATATATATATATATATATATATATATATATATATATATATATATATATATATATATATATAATTATGTAAGAGGCCTCGTCGTATACATGCACTGTTGAACTCCTCGTACAGCAGTGGCGGCGTTATTCATTTTAACTTGTATTCTTTTTATTAAATTATATATTTATATATATATATATAATTATTTAAGAGGCCTCGTCGTATACATGCACTGTTGAAGTCCTCGTACAGCAGTGGCGGCGTTATTCATTTTAACTTGTATTCTTTTTATTAAATTATATATTTATATATATATATATATATATATATATATATATATATATATATATATATAATTATGTGAGAGGCCGTGTCGTATACATGCACTGTTGAAGTCCTCGTACAGCAGTGGCGGCGTTATTCATTTTAACTTGTATTCTTTTTATTTTTCGTACCACTGTTTTGTCTGGGTCTTTAGGCGATAAAAAACATTCGAAAAAGACATATTTTATTCCCAAACGTCTTCCGACCATGGTTGCTCATCTTCAAGCAATGAACAGATATGGAATGACATTGGACATTGGAATGACTTACAGAGTGCTACATTATATATACTTTACTGCTTAAACATAAGGGATACAAAATTGACCAATCAAAGTTTAGGAATTTTGTAAGGACAAACTATCCTTCATAAAAAAGACACTGCTTTTTCTTATATTTGAACATAAAGGATACAAAAGGTTGATTACTATCCACTCTACTCTACCTACCTACTTTTAACTGTTAACTTTTTCAATACTTAAAACATAAAAAGTTAAGGACGGCCAAAAATTTGACTACTACACTCTGTTGACAACCTTCGGAGAAAGACTTTTAATTGCTTAGTAACGGACCTTGAGCACCGCCTACATAAAAAAGCGCCTATACTGGAAGTCTTCTGGTGAATTACGCTTCACCCTTCAAAAAGAGATAATACTTTTCCATCGACGATTCATATCTCATTGAGGGCTTAAGCACCTTACTGTTTTCGTCCATCGCCCTGCGTGTGAACCTCCTCGGATGTCTGCCATTCATTGATTTCGTTTTAACTATGCCGGCCACTGGAACTGATATAATTAAGGGCTTATGTGAAAAACTGTTTTAAGGACTAGCCCACAGCGGAATCGTAAGTCAGAAATTATCTCGAAACTGGGGCATAACTGGGAGTCCCGGACGGAGAGGAGATGATAATCACCCGGAGGACACGGCTAGAATCATAGAGGGAAGTACACCAGTCTCTATGTAGTTGGATGCAATTATGGCGTAAGTACCCGTGAGGGGGTGGCAAAACTTTAGCGGTCGTTGATTCGGCCGCGACTGAATCAAGTCCCCCATAATTCACCCCTCCCGAGGTTCCGACTCGAGATCCATCCCATCCATCAATCACTCATCATTCTAGCAGCAAACCAGCGGGATACAAACAGGGAAACGGACGGGGGCGTTTTTTTACCATTTTTTGAACTCATATCCTAACTTACCTGCACTGGCGCTTTTCCCTCCAAACACCATAATTACACTTTGATTTCAGAAAAAAAGAAGACGTCACAAGAGGACATAGTAAGGACGCAGAAGACCATGGAGACTCTCACAAAGAGGGTCACCCTGAGGACCATCCCCGCAAAAAGAACCACGAAAAAAGGCAGCTCAATGATACCCTCTACTTCAAGTTGAAAGTAGCACTGATGAAACTTATTGAAGTCTCATCTGGGTTCATTGCCTTATGTGCCGAGACTAAGGATGTGGACTAGCTCCTATTGGAAGAGGGAGCGAGGGTCCTCAGAAACACTTGACTGAAGGCGAAAACCCCTCCTCAAGTGGCAGCAAACCGAAGCGTGAGCTGCCGCAAAGTGGAGAGATGGGTGGGTGAGTATACAGGCGAGGAGATCAAAGAGGAGATTACAAAAAGCAATCCATGGGCCTAAGTTCGTGAAATAATAAATTCTCGTGAACACACCCACCTGTTTAAGATAACTTTCGCTACCACTGAAATGGCCAAGAAATCTATGGTGAATGGAATACTGTTATTTAATATGAGAATACCAGCCGAAAGCATACAACAGGAAAAATTTAATAGCATACAAATGTGCTTTGTATGCTATAAACTCAAAGACCTGATAAAAAAACTGTGGTGCAGCAAATGCGCCACAGAGGGACATCGATTTGAAAAGTGCGAGAGCAATAATAAAAAATGCCTTAACTGCAAAAGGGAACATAGGACCATGGCTCTGAACTGCCCAAAGCGCCGTGAGATTATAAAAAGAAAGGAAGAAGAAGAGAGGAACGCTAAGGAGACGACCTACGCGAACACCGCCGAGAGGAATGAGGAAATAAAGCTGGCACTTGCACATATGAACATGACGGGAGATTTAAGTGCAAAAATACTGATCTGCATTACCCACGCAAATGCGGCTAATGCAGTGAAGACTGGCTGCTATAACCAGGCACTCAATGCTCTCCTGAAAGCGAACAATCTCCCTTTAGTAATTATGCCTGCAGACCCTGAATGCTCCAAGGCATTCAAAAACTCAGTCATAGGAAACAACACCGTCAAGTCTGGACTGGAGAAGATCGTTAAAGCTCACTCATCGGAGGATTCTTCAGAGGGCGACAAAGAACAAGAAGAAAAGGTTGAAAGTGAGGAGGGATCCTCCTTTTCTGACAACGAAGAGCTACGAAGAGCAGGTTCAAATCCACGAGTCACTCTCCGAAAAAGGAAAACCCTGGCCACAGTAAAACCGCCAAGCCAGCTCACAAGAAGAATAAGAATAAGCAGAAGCATAAGTAAAAACAATTAAACATGTTACGGAACGTACTGAAGATATTATAAATGAATACGAACGGCTGGACGAGAAAAAGACTTCTTTACAGAAATGTATTCAGGGAAATTGATGCGGACATCATCTTAATTCCGGAACATGGGATCAACACGCGTAGTGCAGAAATCAAAATCTGAAACTACGATGTGTTGATCACAAATTATTCGCCGGATCGGTTCGACGGGGCCGCTATTGCAATGAAGAAAGGAAATAAATACAAGCAAATAACAAATCTAGAAGAATCTTACCTCGCGATTGAGGTTGAACTCGACTTAGGAAAGTTTATCATTGCTACCGGATATCAACCACTAAGAAGAGATGTGTCACCATTTCACACTCTCACTAGCGTATTTGGCAGAAGAGCCCCCACTATATTAATGGATAATCTGAACACCAGATGCCAAGAATCTGGTTACAGGACCTTCAACGGAATAGGAAGAAGCCTGAACCTATTGCTGGACAGAAATATTGCCCAATGAATAGGCCTCAACTTCCCTACTTTGCTCAGAGCAGGAAGTACTACTAAACCAGACATCTGTCTGGCGAATCGTCAGCTGCTGTTAAATTACTACATGGAATCATTTCATATACCATGTAGTGAGCATATACGGATCCTACTCACTATCAACAGGAACCCTATACAAGTTCCAGCTGTAGTTAGAAAGAATCACAAAAGAGCAGACTGGATACAGTACGCGTGCCTTTTAGAGGCATACGATCCACTCAACTTGGACAAAGCAATTCTCGAGGAGATTGAAGAGGCATTCGACGACTTCAATAACTATCTCATCAGCACAGATATGGCTTGTATCCCTAAATCCGAGTATAGGACCGTCTTTACCTACAGATATACCGAATACATGAAGGATTTATATCGTGAGCTGAAGTTATTGTATGAAATCAACATCAGTAATGCGTCAATTCACTTAATACAGCAACGGAAAGAAGTCAAAGAAGAACTGAACCAGTTGATCCTCGAACAACAATGGAGACTATGAGATGATGCGATCGATAGCCTCGATCAAGAAGCAATTCCCAAAGATTTTTTGCCAAATGATCAGAAATCTGAAAAAATCGACTGGAAATAAGCAGAAGATCGAGCAACAAAATGAAGATGGAAACATCAAAACGTAAGAAGTAAGAATTGAAGAGCTATTTCGAAGTTATGGGAAAAACTCTTCAGTGTAACTGAGGAAGAAAACAAATACTAATGCCTAGAGTTTGAAAGCAACATCATCGACGAGATTAACTAGCAAATACACAGAACGCACCCTCACCACCAGCTGGATAGATAGCGCGACGGAGACGCTGAGATTACCGAAGAGTAACTACTCGGCGCGCTCCGATAAATTCCGACAAAAAGCCCCAGGACAATCGGGGCTTACAAAGCTAAACTTTGAAAAGGCACCAACCAATGTCTTCGAAGAGATTAGAAGAATATATAATGCCTGTCTGAACATGAGATAATTTCCAGATGCTTATAAAACGTCTAAGATGATTTTCTTGCCTAAGCACGGAAAAGACCCAACGTTGAAGGAGAGCTACCGGACAATTTCACTTCTAGGATTTGGCGGGAAGCTCTTCGAAGAGAGCCTCAACAGAAGACTAGCGTCTCACATGGAGGAAAACTCCCTCTTCAACCCACATCAATTCGTGTTTAGGAGGAAGCGAAGTACGGAGATGGCGATTAATGTCATCACGGAAAAGCTGCCCAAGCAAAATGGGAAAGGAGTTACGTGGACATGGTTTGGGGGGATGTATCATAGGCAGTGATAATGTGTGGCAACGGGGAATGCAGTACAAGATTTTATTACTGGGCCTAAGTGAAAACTTGAAAGAACTCTCTGTGACTATGTCATAGAGAGAGCGGCGTACATCAGTGTCGTAGAATTCTTTCTGATAAAAACCCTACTTACCTGACACCACTTTTATTTAGTGTCGTAGAATGCCCCTCCCTTTTTTTGTTCTATTCTAAGAGTGCTAAGAGTGTCTAATATATATTGATATTATAAGAATATCTTAAAGAACAGAGCCGTTACCAAACACGTAAGGATATAAAAGAAACGCCCACTAATTCACAAAATAAACTTATATTTTATCTTTAACCATTGAATACACAACCTTTATACATTAACTACAGCCATACTCTAAATATTCTTATAAACAAGAATTAATTAAATTAGTTTACCCTCCAAAATTTGGTTAACGTTTTCTCTACACAAAACAATAATATAAGAATTAGGCTTACGGACTCATGTGGAGTTTAAAGGGCCTCAGAAATGTTATTGACTCACGACGCGAGCCGTGTGTCCAGTTGTAGATGGGCGGAATTCCACGGTCGTTTTGGCGAGGGTAGCAGCTGGGGGGTACACACGTTCTTCCGGGGGGGAAGGGTTCTTTAAGGACGAGAACCAAGAAGGTGCTTTATGCAACACCTAGGCAGTCGTGGTCTCTCTGGCGAGAGTGAGTCGAACTTGTTTCTTAAATCAAGTTAACTTGGAGTGCGGTGTGATCACCGAGTAACGAGCTCGAGGAGGAGCTTTTCTCCTTCGTTACTTATTTCCTTATGGACGAGGACTGAACTCGGGGAGGGTCTTCTTCACGGGCGAGGATAACGGAGGGGGATTTCTCTGGCGAGAATAAGTTACTTAAAGTTTGGTGTGGCCACCGAATAACGGGCTCGAAGGGGAGCCTTTTCCTTCTTCTTTTCTTAATTCCTCAAGGACGAGGAATACCACTGGTGTTTAAGGTGCACCAGGATATGAGGAGTCTCTCTGGCGAGAGTAAGTCGAACTTACCAAAGTTAACTTATCGTTTGGTTTGATAACCAGGGACTTAGCTCGAGGATAAGCTTTTTCTTAGCCCCTTAAGGTAGGTAGCCCTGCCTCTCTTGCAGGGTACTTCTTGGTCTGGCGAGCCAAGAACACTACCTCTCCAGTCTCGGTAGCTCGGTTGTGGATCCGAGGACTTCGTCACCTAGAGACTGACGTATACTACCTCGATTTTCCTCAGAGCTCCTCATTTATATCTCGTCGCCCCACTGGGGGAGTGGTAAGGGGGGGGAGGGGCTTGAGGACGGCCCCGGGAGAGCTCTTTTTCCAAACGGTTTTTCCCACGAAGTCAAACATCGGCTCCTCGTTAGCCATCAAGATTGGGAGAAACCCGTCTCCAATTTCTTGTTCGACGTGAAACTGGATCTCACTCTCCTGGGGAAGATCTTACCTTTTTGACCTTTAGGGTCTAACATGGCACCGAGTTGTGCCACACTGTGGTTAAGCACTGACCCGCCGATGCCTTCGACGGATGTCGTTGCGGAACCGCCTTGGGACTGCATCACGAGTGAACGGGGCGAGGGGGGAGCGACCATTCCCCTACAATCAGTTTAGGGCGCACGGACAGACAAAAGTTTCCGCTTACTACGGGCCTCCCGCAGGGGGGATGCCTGTTCCCAACTCTCTTCTTGATTTACACAGCTGATATCTTAGCCCCAGTAAGCCCCACTTGCCTCAACATTAAATTCGCAATTGATTTCCATGGAGAAATGCGCCTTGGAAAGCTCGTATGACAGCGGCAGAAATTGAAAATCCTACTACTTACGAGGCCAGGGTGGGGATAGACGTTATCTCTACACCAGGGAGGGCAATGTACTCGGTTACAAGAAGCACGTCCAAGAAAGAATCACCAAGGCTACTGCTGCAGTCAAAACTCTATACAGGTTCAGAAATCTTCGTCAGAGAAAAAAGAATAAATCTAAAATGCACTTGTAAGAACGATGCTGCTATACCCCGCTTCCGCCCGCTCGTCTGCCTCAAAGACACAAAAAAGGAAACTACAAGTGGTGCAGAATAAATGTACGTACCTAATTACAGGTACATACAGACATGAGAGAAGAGGCTAGGAAGAGCTGCACCGGGAGGCTGGATTAAGTCCCAATAACATTGTCATAGAAGAACGGACAAAGAATATGCAGGAAGTGGTTTATCGTGAATTGGACGAAGAATCGTTTAAATGATTGACCAGAACAGAAGAGGAGTAAGTCGCGCCAGATTTCCAAGCTCCGTCGAGGTTTTAGCTGGTGGAGCAGAAGTGCCGTTCTACACATGAGAATATAAGTTTTTTACAGTAAACCAAATAAAAAACCCGACCAAGAAAAATTTACATAATTGTGAAACATCACCGATTTCTACAAATTAAACGATGAAGACCCAAATTTACCAAAGAAGACATCCACGAAAAAAAAAACACGATTTACACTCACTACAATATATACGAGAAAAATTCAAAGACACTAAACCCAACACTAAAGTAATTATAACCAGAATAGCAAATGCGCAGATCATACGCAAAGAGATTAATTGTTTTTTAAAGATAAATGTCTTGAACGCCATATTATATATATATATATATCGAAGATAACAAAGGTACCACAAAACCAAAAATACTTAAAAATACTTCTTTCTCTTTTCTCCACTTGTCTATTTTCAGCTATTTGTTCACACACCCTATCTCTATCTCCTACCCAAACTTACTCTTCCTCCCCACTCAATTCAATTAAAAAACTTAAGGAAATCTTTTAAGGAGAAACTAACGTTTAAATCTTCGGCGCTACAGAATGATTGACTTTTTCAGACCTTAGCTCTGCAAAATAACCAAACAGATTCAATGAAAAATTTTAGTTCAGATAATGTTCAATTAATAAAGGAAATCGCGATTTTGTATTAGCGGCTGTCAATGCAAAGACCGAGTTGTAGGAAATACGAGTATGGTTTCCGGCTGAAGTTGCATATTAATTGCGGGTTTTTTCATTTGTATAATGACTGTTTCGGCCATTCGTAATTTTCTGTGGTTTTGTAGTCTGAGGGTGATGGAGGTGCTCTTATTTAGCGTCTCACGGTTTAAGGTAGTGATATGAGAGTGGGCATGTTTTCTAATTGCCCCATCCTGTAGGTGAGAGACGTCAGTCTCCTTGACAAGGTTGTGGAGGTCACGCCAATGTGCCCGAAATTGCGGTGTTCACAGTCACCGTCCTTACAAGAATACTCGTACACGACATTAGGCTCCTGGAGTTTGTTCGTCAGAGGAAGAGAGCTGTTCTTCATGAAGCAACTACTTGTTTTCTTTGTCTTGTAAAATATAATAGGTTTATATCCCTATTAGGGTCGGTTGGGATGACATTTCGATGTAAAATGGCTTTGGGGGCCTTTTCGTCTTCACGGTAGCCTCTCTTCATATTGGCCTTGTAAAAAAGATCGATGGTATTTTTCTTCGGTGTACAGCTTGCACTACATCCGGTGGCCTAGATCATTTTTTCTTTTATAGCGGCATCGATGGTTCCTGTGGATAGCCGGTATTGGCTAGAACGCGGGAAGCCCTCTACAGTTCAAGATCGGCCGCCGTCCACGAGGAGGAATGAGAAATTTCCCTGTTAACCAAGGCATGAATGAGTGATTTTTGGTAGCGTTCAGGAAACTCAGAGGTAGCGTTTAAACAGCAGCCTAAGTTTTTGCCTTTTACGTATACTTGGGTCGTAAATTTAAAGTCATGGGAATTGCGTAGAGTATCAAGCAGTCGCAAAGTTCAAACCTGTCGTTTTTTTCTATTCTTCTAACTTCTTTTTGTTTCAAGTTTTATCTTAGTTTGGGTTCTTCGCCTTTTTTAACAATACATCTCCGAAACGAAACAGCCTTAATCGTAATGTTTGCGATGGCAGAGTTTTTATTTTCAGATTGTTGATATTGTTAAAGAGAGAAATAAAGCTAATAGTATGTGTGTGTGTAAATAAAACTCAGGAGGAAGATGGCTGGAATGAGAAAATCTTATGCTAATCTATTTGAATCAAAAGAGCACTTTAAGATAGAGTTTAATTCTTTGGTTCTAATTATTTTATGTTGCGCTTAAATATGAAAACATTCTTAACTATATTTTGCAATAAAAATAACTAATCCTATTAGTAAGTTAATTTCAAATGATGTCGGTAAGCCCATCTCCAAATCAGATGAAGATTAAAATCAAATCAAACACAAGACGGAAAAATAAACAGGAGACAGAGAAAGAGGAAGAGAGAGAGAAAGAGAGAGGGTAAGGGAAAAAGAGGTAGGGATATCTCCCCCACCAAATGATAGAGCTCTGATTTAAAACTAATAGCGAAATGGAGACTAGATTTTTAAAATTTTGAAATATTTCGCATTCTTGATATACAGATCCTAAGGAGTTCATTTTTCTTGTTCAAGAATTCTCATTTGACCACTGCAACTTCATTGAAACAAATAATTATTGGTAGACAAAGCAAAAATGTCATCTGAATTAAAAGTCAGGGATTCAGAAAAAAGTTTCAGTAACATTCCTAGTGTTTGCGATTTATTACGATTCTTAAATTAAAAATAATTTGTGATATTTTCTCAGAAGTATCAAAGTTAAGAATCTTTCAGCCACGCCTTGATTTACGGCCGATTCTGAGATTTCATTTAACACTTTGATCTACACCAAAAACACCGTTGAGATTTACAGTGGGATTATATTTTATAAATAACCGAATATAATACAAAGGTAATTGGCAAAAATTTCCCCACACAGACAGGAGGCCCACATCTCGCTAACGCAAGTTCTAGAAGAGTAGCTCCACCCGCTGCGGGTTCTGTGGCTACCTCTCGTGAGTAATCAAGGTCAGCAAGACCTTCCCCATGTTGCCTAACCTTACCCTCAAGGTTACAAGGAAGTAAATCATTGATTATCCTCAAGCTCCCAATACAACCATTCCCTAACCACAGTTATCTAATTAGGATCCGGAGCTACAGTCCGTCTTATTTATGTACCATATATATATATATATATATATATATATATATATATATATTTATATATATTTATTGATGTCCCCTTTTATTTCGTGTGTATTAAAATATATTGTTGTCATTGTGTTCGTTATATTATTTGGTTACTTAACTGCCGGTATCTATTTAAATCGCAGTCTTAGAAACAATATCAGTTGTCACCTTGCTTGGTTTCCTTAGAGCCTGTGTGTGCATATTCACGTATACTTGGCCATACCTCGACATATGGGTTGTAACTGGTTGTGTAGTTTTAAACTTATTTGATTCATTAAATATTTATTTTGGCCAGGAGCGGGCAAAAAAATTATCGACTTCTGCAAGTCCTGTGACCTTTGCCAGAAGGTCAACTCCAAAGGGCGTGTAGCCTCCGCACCCCTTCAAAAGACCCCAAGAGCGACGAGCCCTTCGCTCGGGTCTTAATTGACCTAAAAGGCCCCATTCGTCCTCCGTCGAGCGAGAAGCACTCCTATCATTTAACCCCTGTCGATTGCGCCACCCGTTTTCCAGAGGCTATCCCCATGAAGACGATTGTCAGCCTTTCTTGAGCAGAAGCTTTATTCTCAATCTTTAAATCCCTAAGGATATTTTATCTGATAGAGGACGTCAATTAACCTCTGAATTGATGGAGTATGTCGGTAAACTCCTTCTCACCAAGCCCCTCTTTACGACGCCCGGGCACCCTTCCGCTAACGGGATGTGCGAGAAGTTAAATAGTACCCTCAAAATCGTACTCGATAAGGTGTGCCATGATCATCCCCAGAGTGGCACCTCGTAGCGTTATTTGCTTGTCGCGAAGTCCCCCATTGGACTTTGGGGTTTGCTCCCTTTGAGCTGTTATGTGGACAAAACATCCGAGGACCAATGTGCATCTTAAAAGAATTGTGGAATAATCTAAGAATGGATAAGGAAGTTAAGTCCTCTTACGGGTACGTTTTAGACCTGCGTACACATTTAGAAAGATGTGCGGACATCTCTCTCCGAAACACCGATGTAAACCTACAGAAATACCGCACCTATTTCGACCTAGAATCAAATGCGCGTTCATTCAAACCGGGGGACGAAGTACTGCTTTTGATTCCTTTCGAAGCAAATGAGCCCCTCTCCCACTGGAAAGGACCTTTCCCCGTTTTCGAGCCCCGCGGCCCGGTTGATTACTTAATTGAAATCCCCTCCGGTAATAAAATTTACCATATCAACCTGTTGACAAATACCACCGCCTTGCTTGCCTAAACAACATAGTCACCCTAGAAGAAGAACCCGTCCTCGAAGCCGCCTATCCCGTTGAACCCTTGTGTCTGGTCCAAACGGCGTAGAAGCTGACGACGAGTATCCCCTGCCATCTTTTCCTTCCCCATAAGCGGAGGCTCACTCTAACTTGGACGGGAACTCCAATTTCTCCCCTAATGAGCGGGCTCAATTCCTTGCCTTATTGGAAGGCTTTCCCGCGTCATTTTATCGTCGTTTTGGGCTGAATTGGGCTGCCATAGTCGCGCCACTCAACATGCTTAAAAAGACGGCCCCCGTCCCAGTCAATTGGACCCCTTTCACGGAAGATCGCTTTCACCCGTTAAAGGACAAATTAATCTCTGTCTCTATCTTGAGAGTACCGAATCCCAATAAAACATTCGATGTTCGTATCGAGGCCTCCCAGGATGGCCTAGATTGTGCTCTCGTCCAATATGATGACATGGAGTTGGATATCTTGCAGGATATGTTAGTAAGAAGCTGTCACATAGCAAAAAGGCATATGCCATCAAAGAGCTTGAAGCGTTAGTCACAGGGTGGTATATTTGAAAATTTAGGATGTGTGTTAAAGGTACCGACAACTGCCTTGCCAAACAACATGAGTGTAGAGTAAAATTCGCGTTTTATTCATGTTTTGTAAATATCATTTTTCTTATGTTTTTGCCCTGTTGATGTTGTATGTACGTATCTGTAAATCAAGTTATCTATGGTTACACATATGTAAATCCCCTATAGTCTTATGTTTGTTTTTCTGTTGGTTAACATTAAATTTGTAACTTATCAGTTCCCCTCTTAATGAATTTATGGTAGACATTTTTTTCGCTCTGAAGTGTCCTTCGCTGTAAAAATTTTATGGATAGTGAGGAATGTGTAGGAATCCCCTTAGAATAATATTATTTCCCTAACTCCTAAGGCAGTATTTAGGGAGAGAAAGCGAGCCGTTACTCTCCCCCCCCCCCTCCGACCTCACCCTATTTTGACTTGCCGTCAGGTTTCAATGAAATTCACATTGAGGTTACCTCTCGGCCGTCTCAATCTCCCCCCTACCCCCTCCCTCGGTTCAGGGAATTACTTTGTATATTCACTGTGAACCACGTTTATGGCTCCAGCCGCTGTCACTGTTGCCGTCGCCCGCTTATCCCTACCTTTGATACCTCCCCGTAAGGAAAAGCTCGGTTCGTCGCACGCGATAACGAAGGTTAGAATGGTCTCAATCGCTCTCCCTGTTTTGAATAACTCCCAGGTATATATTTACTCTCTCCAGGCTGACAGGCAGATTCGGTTAGACTCGACTTCCCAGATAGGAGTGTACTTCAATGAGCTCTCTCCCAAGAAGTGTGAGTGACGGTCACAAGCCACAGAAGAGCCGGACATCACTCCCGTGCCTTCGGAGCTTCAGTCCGTCTCATTTATGTACCATTTATATATTTATTGTTGTCCCCTTTTATTACGATTTTCTATTTAGTTTCTATTTTTGTCATTGTGTTTGTTATATTTCTTGGTTAATGCAACTGCCGCTATCTATTTAAATCGCAGTCTTAAAAACAATAACAGTTGTCGCTTTGCTTGGCCTACCTTAGAGCCTGTGTGCGCATATTCACGTATAATTGGCCAAAAATCGACATATGGGTTGTCACTAGTTGTGTAGTTTTAAACTTATTTGACTCATTTCACCTGACATACATAGCACAAACCGCCACAGATATCAATATAGCGGCTGCCGCGGAGGCAAAAATTGTCATCAAGCACTAAGTTTTTGAAACAAAGGCAAAAACAAAGTTGTTGTAACAAAAGACAAAGTTTCGGAAACAAAGGCCCAAAACAGCCCCTAGGAGGCCCGTGGAACTCCTCTAAAAAGATGGCCATGGTTCCCTTGTGGGAAGGCTTAGTTCCTAATCATTGCTTATACATGGTCTAGAGAGGAAGGAGAGTGCAAAATAGCCCTCACAGGCTTTATGGAAACACACTAGAATAGAAATATAGACAGAAAATAGATAGACAAATGGCATAATAATTTTTTCCTCTGTTCTTAAGGAAATCGTGCTTTTGGAGCTTCTGCCGCAAAAAGGTTTCATATTATTATCTCAAATGAATGTAGAAACATAATTAAAATTATATAAAAAAGTATTCTTACCGTTCTCATCCTTAAAAAAATCGAGGAAAATAATGGCATCCTAATTTATGTGATGAGCATAATTTTATTGTGGGGAGGGGGGCGCCGGCTTGGATGATAAGAGAAAAAGGTTGATACCAGAAAATTTACTCGATCAAAAAATCATGATCGAATGAGTTTCCTTGGTTTGTTTAACAAATTCGAGTCAGAATCCTCATATTTTCCCCAAATTTCTTGTAACTCTCCCTCCCCTTCCCCCTCCTAGAGCTCTTAAGAAAAAAACAAAAATTCGAAAAGGGACAGACTTCGATCGATGCCTTAACACTATAGTGACGGAGCGATCATTTTGACTGCTTTTCAAATTTATTTATTAAATATCAGCCGCATTTTTTATCGCAAACCTCTCAAATTTCCTGCCTTTATTTTTTATATTGAAAATGGCATTGTGAAATTATTAAATTATTACAAGAATCAGGTAACGAGCGATAGAGTATATACCTAGAAAGACTGAGCGGTCAGATTGAACACTGCATAATATAATCCTGTTTTAACGTGTTTATTTTATTACAAGGAGTGTGCTACAGTTCATAACTCAGTGCATGCTTGTAAACAACATGTTCTGACAAAGTTTGTGTGTTTTCTATATAAACTCGCTGCAATTACATGATTGTGCAGTACACAATAGACTCTCGTTGGGTGAAGATGTCGTCCGATAGAAGGGAGACTCGTCTGACAGAGGAGCGACTTCGACAATTTCTTGTTGCCACACCTTACGATGAATCGGAAGGAGAATCTTATGATAGTGATGGAGAAGAATACATTCCTGAACACAATTTTCATCAATTTCAGACTAAGAAAATTGAAACATTGCATCAACTACAGAGCAACGTAAGTGTGTGTGACTATTTTATGATACTGTTGCAATGTCATTCGATATATCGTTCAAAATAATATGTAGATATTTACATTATTATTATTGTTGTTGTTATTGTTATTATTATTATTAAATATCATTATGTTATTATATTATCATATATATATTATTTTCGTATGTTGCAGTGAGTATATTGTATTTTGATCAATATAATTCTGAACATAAATATGTGGGGAGATTTTTTTATTTACTTTTGTTACATATGTTTACTATAAATGACTAATGAATCCTTTCGTCTTTATCTACAGATGATGAGAAAATTCTTGAGAGTAATACCACTGCCGATGAAGAAGTAATGCAAGGAAATACATCAGATGAAGCTCCTACATCTGTTAATGACAAAAATCTAAAGGCTCCAGATGGAACCCAGTGGATTAAAATCCCTATTGAAGGCTCCGTTAGTAGTGTAAGATACAGTGAACAGAATAGTCTTACTAAAGTTCCCGGTCGTTCTGCATATGCCAGAGACATGTTGTGTTGGAGAGCATGATGAGCGCATTTTCATTATTCCTTGATTATTTCATAATTCGAGAGATAATAAGATTTACAGAAGCAGAAGCTCGCAGCAAATTGAATGATGAATCATGGGCAGTAACTAAGGAAGAAATATAACATATGCTGGCAATAGTCTACGTCTGAGGACCTATTGCTAAACGACAATCACTTGCTCTCCTATGACCAAAGGCTTGGGGGCCTCGTTTATTCTCCATGACTCTGTCAAAAGATAGATTCAAGCAAATTCTTCGATTTTTACGTTTTGATTTGAGATCCACCAGAAGTCAACGAATTCATTCAGATAAATTTGCTCTTTTTCTACCATATGGAACAGGTTAAAAATTACCAATCTTGTTACAGACCTGGAGCTGATATAACTCCTGATGAACAGCTTTTCCCCACGTACTATGATAAAACAAAATCTGGCGCTGGCAATGTTGACCATATGCCCAGACTGTACACCACAAAAGTGGCTTCTCTGCGTTGGCTATTACAGGTTTTCTATAACTTAATTAATCTTGCCGTGATTAATTCAGTTATAATATATCGTAAAGTGGTTGGAACTAAAATAAGTCGACGAGATTACATACATTCTAAAACTCATAGGAGAGCTACGAGCTTTTAACAGAAGCGTAGATGAAAACCTCGAAAAAGAATGGTCAGATGAAAAACATTTGGAAGAACCAATAGAAGAACCAAGAACGAATAAGCGTAAAACATGTCAAATTAGCAAATTCCAAAAGAATAAAACTAATGGAATATGCTACAAGTGCAAGAAATATGTGTGGTAAATGTACTGGAATAATACGCAAGAGAATAATTTGTAAAAATTGTTCATGATATTGATAAGAATTGATACATTTAACGACCTAATATTCTATAAATACCTAAATACTTTTTGCTAAATGTATTTATATTATATAGTTGCATCAATTATTCTATATGATAAACATAAATGGGATTGTTATTATGTTGTTTTTCTCGGCCTCATACATATATGCAAGTAAATGGAAATATATTGATAATATATATTTTTTTATCATTTACTGACACCTATTCCATACAATAATATAATGAAATATTTGCAACAGAAGGAAGTTAAACTGTAACTAATAATAAAACATAATTCTTGTGATATAAATTCACCCAAAAATGTGTGAACAATAAAGAAAATGAGGAAAAATAATACCAGAGGTCAAAATGACCGATCAGTCTTTTTAGGGGTTGTGCACTTGGCCGTCCATCTAGTGTTAACGACAAAAGTACATAACTGCATCGATAACTATAAAAAATTGGTAATGAGCTCATACATAAGGCCTACCCTGGCATAAAAATTCACTTTAAAATATTCCTTACGGAGAGTGTTCCATTCCCTGAAGTAAAAAGGGACAAAGACGCCAGTGAAGGAGAGATCACCGTATGTTACAAGTCGAAGTACAGTGAGGAAATTCCAGAGAGGGTAGTCGAAGATTCCCTCATCCTTGTAATGGTCCGACTGAACCAAGACGCGTTCTCTACTATTACGACCCTGGAATTTAGTCAAAAGAGATCCGGCAAATGTCATCTCCATCAGCCAGCCCCTCCACCCCAAAGAAACTCGATAAAAGGAGCGATTAATCGACAGACAACATGGACACACTGACAAAAGTCTTTACATTCCTACAAATGAACACTAACGGATGGGACAACAAACAACTGACCTACGGAAACATTATCAGACAATGCGACCTGACATCGTTCTGATATCAGAACACGGAAACGACACGACGCAGAAGAATAAGATTTTCAACTATCACACAATAACAAAGAATCACAGCCTGGAACGTTTGATAGCGCTGCCATCGCAGTCAAAAGAGGAATTTAATTCAGATTACCCCCATCTTTAGACGAATCCTATTTTGCCATCGAGATCCAAACCAGCCTGGGGCCCCTGGTGGTCTGCACAGGGTGCCAACCTCCGAGACGAGACTAGATCCGGATGCACAACTTTCGCCAACTTTGTGCAAACGGGAGAACAGTATTGTTTGGAGAACATCTCAACTACAGTTGCCAGGAATCCGGATAGGCTGGAAGACTAAACAAGAAAAGGAAGAACATGAAGAACCTTATTGATAGGGGTATTGTTGCCCACATTGGACCAGACTTCCACACTTATATCACCAACACCTACGAAATCAAGCTGGATATCACACCCTGACCAGCTCACAATTTCCCTACAATTCATATATCCAACTCGGCCTACTATCCCAAGCGATCACGTCGCTATCATGATAAAAATATCCTCGAGCCAAATTCAGATACCACTCAGAGAGAGAAAGTGCTTTTCCCCAGCCAACTAGGAAGAGTATCGTACCCTTCTCGGTGAGTTGAGACCTCAACC
Source organism: Ceratothoa steindachneri (assembly GCA_963969495.1). NCBI lineage: Eukaryota > Metazoa > Arthropoda > Malacostraca > Isopoda > Cymothoidae > Ceratothoa > Ceratothoa steindachneri. The sequence goes on along the minus strand of OZ018324.1, from coordinate 206,743,632 downwards.
ACTCGAAGAAGCCACCCTGGAGTCAATCGACCAGGAATTGGCAAGGTTAACGGAGGTAATGGTGGAGGTGGACCGCGCAACAGTACCTAGAACATCTTTTAAAATGTTACCAACACCAAGGTGGACAAAGGATCTATATAACCTAACGGACGAATATAAAAGACTATTTGAGGAAATTAGACTGACTGGCACAGACAGAGTTAAAAACACACGGTTGAGAATACTAAGGACTGAAATGAAGACACACATAACAAGACAACAAACAGCACTTTTGAATGATCTCATACTCTATCAAGATTAAAGTGTAAGCCAACTGACAGAAACATACTCCTTAACAATGACGGTAGAACAAAAATGGACGCTGCAGAAACAGAAGTAGAGTTCAGACACTAATAGAAGAATGTATTTTCCATCACACCAGAAGAGAACGAACACTTTAACCTAGACTTTGAGGAACGCATTCAAGACCAACTAAAACAAGAACTAGACTGGACGTACCCCTTCAAGAATAAAACTCTAACAGAGAAATGACTGGTTATTGGAGAAAGATAGCGGAGGAAGAAATCCTAACGACGCTAAGTACATTCAAACAGAGAACACCAGGGAAAAACAGAATTGACCAAACTTAACTTGTTGAACGCCCCCCGTGTCATCTTACAGGGTCTGGTCAATATAATGAATGCGTGCCTAATTGTTGGCTATATTCAGGACGAATGGAAGATCGCTAAAATGATTTTTATTCCAAAGCTGGAAAACCGCCGGACAGACCAGCAAACTTCAGACCCATCTCCCTCTCCTCGAAGTGGCAGGCAAGTTCTTTGATAAAGTTCTTGCTAATAGAGTCCACAAGATATGGAGGATAAAAGCCTCCATAACCAACACCACATGGATTCAGTAGAGGGGGAGGGACTGACAAGGCGATACCAATCATCAGAGAAAAACTGGCAAAGATTGCTAGCCAAAAAAGGTATGCTGACCTGGTGCTCAGAGATGTTAGGCAGGCATTTGACAAAGTATGAAGGACTGTGCTTCAGTACAAAATACTAAGACGTTGACTAAAACAAAGAATTGAAAAAATTCTATGTAACTATGTGACAGAAAGGATAGCGTATATACAAATATACGACCACACGGGACCAGACTTCGAGGTAGCTGCAAGCGTACCGCAAGCAGGGGGCCTTAGCCCCCTCCTATACAATATATACACTGTACGTCCAGTTCGCTGACAACATCTCTTAGATCCTGATCGATCCCTTCAAAAGTCCCGAACTCATGTCAACAGGTTCGAAAGAAGATGGAAAATTTAAGGTTAGACAGCAGCGCGAGCGAAGCTCGAGCTCACCAAGCTATTCAGGTTCCAAAACCTGAACATGACCAACAAAAAGAAGAGATACAACATCCTCATAAGATCAAAGCTACAGTATCCACCTATATATATATATCAACAATAGTTCCCAAAAGGAATTAGGACTCATCCAAAGGGTGCAAAATAAAGAAGTACTCTTAATAACGAACCCTAGGAGGAGAGAAATAAGGAGGCAGAGGGACCTATGTCACATGATCTAGATGACTCTAATTAACTTGGAACTGCAAAGAAGAACCCCTAAAATCCGGAACAAAGTCTCACGCCACATGAGAGACAAAATCAGACAGAGATACATTGACATACCGTGGAAGGACATATACAGATGAACGCTAGACTTGATCAGTAGTAAAGCACATACCGAAAAACAAGAAGAACCAATCTACACATATGTAACAACGACAAACAATAAACTGCGCAAAGAATATACAATAATAAGAACACTAAAATACATAAAAAAACAACCAGAGAAATGCAAAAGGTACAGAAAACACCTACAAAGACTTGGACAAGACAATAAACCACCATAATCAACATTGAACAAAATAATAACCCAAGCAATAAACATCATAAAGAAGGAACAATACAAAAAAAACCTAAAATACCCTCACAAACCAAAAACAGTAACAAAGGCTTCCTTCCAAAGTTACCTTAAGAAAGGCGAAAGCTCACAGCCAAAACTCAAATTAGTTAATATTTAATCTCCAACCAGATGCAAAAAACTGCATTCGCCAGTTGGAACGTCCTAAAATAAAATTGATAAAATAAAAAAAAACCTTGTCTTTAACAAAAGATGCATAGACGACAGGCTGCTCCCAGCATACACCGATATATATATATATATATATATATATATATATATATATATATATATATATATATATATATATATACATATATAAATATATATATATATATATATATATATATATATATATATATATATATATATATATATATATATATATATATATATATATATATATATGAATAACGTTACAGCCCCGAGGAAAATGAAACAACGGAGAACTGCGAGGCCTTTCGACTAATGGTCTGCTCAGTAAAGGACCATTAGTCGAAAGGCCTCGCAGTTCTCCGTTGTTTATTTTCCTCGTGGCTGTAACGTTATTCATAAATTCCTCACGTTCCTTATTTTCGTGATTCAGTTATACATATATATATATATATATATATATATATATATATATATATATATATATATATATATATATAAATATATGCGTATTCTGTTTGTTTGACATTTATTCCTTTTCTTCCTATTTAGTAGAGCCAGTTGTATCTCGTCTTTGAAATATTTAATCACTTTGCTTAAATTTATCACCTGCAAAATGTAAAAAGCAAGCTCTGCAGCTTGTGATTTAGGGAAGGTTCTAAAATGCTGCAATCTCCATTTACTTTCCTGTAAATCTGAGCATGGTGCAAATGATCAGGAAATAGTTGCATAAATAAGCTTTAAAAGAACAACCTCTGACCTCCTCACGTTATCTGCAGACCAGGTGCGGTTGTACCACGCCATGGGAAACATCACATCCTATTTGAGAACATTCGCGAATTTTCGAATCCTAAGCGTATTAGAGAAATCTTCCCCAATCCTTTGAACTCATTCCAAGCCTCCTCGCCCCTTGGTGACCAGGCGAGAAAGAGCCGCTGTGTCTCGCACCTTGCTGCTAAATAATGAATAGACTCCGCTTCCGTGATTAAGATGGCTGGAGTTTGTAGTTCAAGGTGTCCAGCACGCACGTCAAGGCCGTCCCTATCGGCTCATTAAGTCCTGTGAGCGTTATCCGACCATCAAGAGTTTCTCCGCCGTGATTCTACCCTAGTCAATTGGGAGCTTCTGTGAACGGCTAGCCTTTGAATTTGCGCAACATTCTCACTTCGTTTAATTGAACCAAAGAAAGTCTCCATCAATTATGATTGAGCAAAAGAAGTTTCCTCTTCCAGTGGAGTTAAGAGAATTCCTACATTTACCGTCGAACGTAAACTTTGAAAATTGGCTATCTTCATCGAAAGGATGGTTCGAATCGTGCCCCACCTGCCTCATTGGGACTGTGCCACACTTGCCCTATTGGATCGTGCTCCACTTGCCTAATCGGATCGTTTCCCACTCGCCTCATTGCAAGAAGGATCTTCCTCGAAGTCATCGACCCATAATCCTGAAACCTCCTCCATTATTATTATTTTTTAGTTCCCCCTTTTGATCTGAGCCTAGTAACATCAGTCAATTAATTCTATTTGAGAATCCCTCCTCATAATAATTATCAAGAGACTATTTCAATTTAAATAATACCCTTTTGCCTACTTTTATTCTTATTTTGATATCTGTAAATAAAATTATAGTTTTGTTATTTCATTTTTAACTAACCTTGAATTAAGCACTCTGTCAGGTTATTAAAAACTTCAAACCCAACGCCTCATGTTTGACCTCCTAGTAGGTCGTTAATCCCTGCTAACAGTCCTTCAACGGTTCGCGTTGCAGTAGGTGATTAAGTCACTCTCGAACGACAATGGATGTGATTACCAGGAGAAATTTTTGGATTGGAGGAATAAATTGTTAAGCTAATTTTCTCTGAATTCAAGAATGGTGTAAGTGATGTTTGTCCTTCAGTAGATTTCTCTTTTGCTGAGTTTGATATTGAGGGAAGATATTTATTGCAACTCTTATCTTTCTCCTTGACAATTCTAATTCTTTAGAGTGTAAGAGCTCCAAGTATTTGTTTCTTTCACATCTAATGCATTGGTTGGTGCATTTGTTATCTGAACCAGAAGAAAACAACTAATTTCTGCATTGCCTAATTTTCCCCACCATCGTCTTTTATCATAAACTGACACATAAAATGTTTTTCATCGGTACTCAATGCAAAATAATGAAAAACATTAGATTTAGTATTTGCTTTCTTTTCCATTTTATGTTTTTTTATTTAGAAAACTAGAATCAACACAAATAGTTGAGAATTAGAAATGAAAATCTTCTAATTTCTTAAAATGAATTAATGTTAAAATTCTGTCTAAAATGGGATTATTAAAATTTATTTTGAGGTTGGAGTTGGAGTCGGAACATTTTTACCCACTCCGACTCCAGCAGCAGTATTTTTGCTTCCGACTCTGACTCAGACTACACAGCCCTGGGGTATGTATGTACATAACTACCGATTTCTCTTTTCTTGGCTTTTATTCCTCTTCTTATTTAAAAATAAAAATCCAGGGAAACAAATATGAATTAACTTTAATTTTAATGGAGACATTAAATTGAAAAATTACAAATTTATTCATTTCAATTGAAAAGGGAGCATTTTAATTAATCAGGTCAATTTAAAGGTTATTTTGCTTTTCTTTGTTTTTTTTGCATTGAATTTGATAGAGGCTTTTTCCAATCAAAAATTTCGGAGGGTGATATTCTTTTGGATTTGATTAAATAAAGGCGGAATATTATTTATCCTTCATCCATATAGACACTAAAAGCTAATTTATAATGAATATATAAATATCGAAAGTAGTAATGACCGTGGATATCTTGTGCCCGCAACACTCTCTGGTACAACCTACAAATTCCTCGTGATTATTTAGAAGATTAGAAAGTAACATCAATAAAATGCTCATTTTCATTTCATTATTTTTACAATGGATATTAATAACATGATTAAATCAGGCAAATATTTGACAACAAATTTATGTTACAAATTTCTAGCCCGAAGGAACGAGAAGCAGCTTCAAAAAAGTCATGGAACTTTGGGCTTTCCTTCAGGTATTAAAAGCTTTCACTGAAATTTCTTTATAGCGTCTCTGATTTTCCTGATTGGTTATAAAAGGTCTATTTCAGGAGACTCATTGCCCTTAAGAGAGATGTTTATGCACTTTGGGGGACTTTTCCCAGAATCTAGTCCTAATATTTTGCCACTAAAGAAAATATGATTGCTATCGTTTGCCGAAGTCTATTATTAATATGGTTACAAATTCTCTTCCTTTTTACCAATATTGCATTTATTTATGTACGATTCATATAAACATAGAGAATACATAGAAGCCGATTCGGTGTCGGTTTAGTATGTCGCCTACCCATGTGATTCGAGTTTAGTATGTGGCCTAATAAGTTTTATGTTGCCTGCGTAATCAAAATGCACAATACCCATATCCCAAGGGTAAAATAAGATATACATAAATATATTATCATTTGTTTTTACCATTTATAGTCAATTAAAAAATTATTTGGGTAGATAAAAATCTGTCAAATATCTTGAAGCCTACATAAACATAAATTAGCATCATCTCCCTTTGCCACACGGCAGCAGTATTCATCAAATTGCTATTGGGGGTGATGACTTGGGTCACCGCATTAGAATTGCTCTTGGAGGTAATGACTTGGGTCACTGCATTAATTTGCAATGTTAATTTTGCTCTCCAGCCAAGATTGCTGCATTGACTGAGGATTAACATCACTATCAGGATCGACATTGATCATTTACAGTTTCAGGGCGAAGTCCCAGGCACTGGAATTGGCGATAAGAGGCCCACTCGTCTGTATAAATGCCTGAACTGGCTTCTACCTCTCAGCATTGCGCTTTTCCACATAAAAGTAGCGCACATCTCGTCCTCGAATAAAACCAAACACACAATTGCCCGTCGATTCTTCGCCCATGATTGGCATTATTTCCAACGACATTTTCATCTTTTTCTGCAGCTGAATTGTCACCATTTAACATACGGCCCTGTTATATTTCCTGTTTCCGGCTAATCGAACTTTATCTATTTGCACTGGTGTACATTCATCACCCTTCATCAGACCCTTTTTCTACTGAAACTATTGTCGAACACACTTCACGGTAATAGTTACTGTAAACCAATCCAATACCGTTGTTTTCCTCCTTTCAGTTAAAGAACATACTTCATCTATTGCCAATCTAATGCTCTACAGGTACACTTATTCCAATATTTCGCACAACGACCGCCTACATCCTAAAGTATATGTAAAAAGGTTTTTACTAGTGCGAATTGATTTAAATGCTTAACATCCATTGCTCCTGCATCTCTAAACCATCCTGTCGTGGCCACGAGATTCCTTGTTTCTCAGTGCCATGAGTCCATCACATTTAGGTCACAAATTTGAATCCACGAAAAAGTCCATTTACTCTTAAAAACAAAGTAGCACATTTTTCAATGGCAGAAACGGTGCTGTAAAATTCCCGCAGCAGCATCTCAGAAGAGTGTATGTAGACTGATTTCTTTTAACCAATTACAAACAATACTAAAGCTTTGAAATGTGAGTTCGCATATTAACACAACCTAAATCATAGTTCACTGGTTAAGTATGCGGGTAGGACACAAACTAAACCAGTGAGCTCCTGTGGTAGGCTACTGCTAACTGGTAGGCCACATACTAAACCATCACCGCCGATTCTGCTTTGAATGATGTACACAATAAAAGTGAAAGCAATTCATGAAAAAGAGTAAGTTGGGGAGGGTGGGGTAAGACGGATTGCTTACAATAATTAGTTTTGAAGAAAAATTTATATGATTTGGCTTGGGTTTGGGGTTTTAGGTAAAAAATAAAGAAACAGGAGATATTATAAAATCCAATTTTTTTAAATACCTTATAAAAATTCACAGGGTAAGATAAACGTCTGGGGTCCATCTTAACCATCAAACTTGAAATGAAATAACAGATCCTAAGTGGCACAAATCACACATAAATGCCTGTGCCTCTTTATCATCTACTTCTGTTCATTGATCTTTTGCCCATTTCTTGCAAAGGGTACATCAAACCTAGCTACCCCTCTAAAAGAATTACCAAACTTGCTTTGAATAAAAGCCCTTGGATCAATCTCTCTCCTCTATTATTAACCCAAGGTGGCCTAGCTTTTATTTGATTTGCTTATATTACTTTTGTGCCATTCTCGGAGAAGGGAACTAAGGTGAAGAAGGAAGATACAAAATAGTAGAGGACCAATGACAGAGCCTTGTGGCACTCCAAAGCGAATGGATGTAGAGTCAGATGAAACGTCGTCAATCACAACGGATTGGGTACGAGACGAGAGGTAAGAGCGGAACCAGTCAAACATGGTGCCTGATATGCCGAGAAAAGAGTGTAAACGATCAAGTAGGATGGTATGGTCAATAGTATCGAAGGCAGAGGAGAGGTCTAGTAGAACGAGGATGGCGGCACAACCCCTGTCCGCGGCTCTTCGTAAGCAATCGGACACATTGAGAAGGGCGGTTTCTGTGGAGTGACCTGACTTGAAACCAGATTGATAGGTTTCATCAATGTTACAGGCCACTATGTGACTGTTGATGCGTGAAGCAACTACTCTCTCAAGAACCTTAGAGAGAAAAAAAGTTGCGAAATCGGGCGATAATTGGAAGGCTCAGTGGGGTTTAGTTGAGGCTTTTTAAGAATCGAATGGATCTGGGCACGTTTAAAGGAAGAGGGAACAAGACCAGTTGCAAGTGAAGTGTTGAACAGGTGAAGAAGCGTTGGGAGGATAGCAGGCAGAATTTTACATAACAGTTTAGGCGAAAAAATGTTCTTGGGGAGCCCGATTACTTAGAACGCGAGAGCAGGGCTGTAAGCTCGAACGTGGTCACAGCGGGGAAAACAATAAGCGGCTGAGGCGGGAAGTCAGGGAGAATGGCAGGAGCCGGAACAGAAAGCAGAGGGAGGGAGGCACGGAGGTTAGTGACCTTATCCGCGAAGAAATTCGAGAGAGTAGCAGGGCTAATGGGTGGAGAGACCTGGGCTGGGGAAGTAAAACGGGAGAGCAGGTGCAAGACGGTACTGGGATCATTCATATTACAGTAAGCAGATTACGTGAGTAGGCTTCACGAGCAGATTACAATTTCGCCACGTGGGAAGCTGTGGCAAGTCGGAACGCACGCGAGAGAGGGGTCATGTTTTGCCCACGGGTGCGAGCTTTTCTGAGGACTCTTTCATGGGCATGCATGGACTGCCTAGCACGGAGGAGTTCCATAGAGTACTAAGTGGCACGGTGACAACGGGAGTTCGAAGGGGTGACAAGGGGAGAGTGGGCATCAAGACAAGTAAGAAGGGGTTGCTCCAAAGAAGAGAGAATCTGGCCTAGTAACTTCTTCTAGGTCAGGTTCATTCACAATACCCATAAATGGCGGGTCAACCAGGTCGTCATGGTGCTCTTTTTACTCTTGAGTATTTAATTGAACATCAATCAGGTTAGTAGGTATAAATCCTATTTGTCACAAATATGTTATTTAATGGAGAAAATTGTGTGTTCTTAAACCCATTGATAGCCATAATTGGAACAGCAGTCCGTAGATTGCCCTATCCAACCGTTCAATTAGTTTACAAAATGGTTACTTGCCTGCCTTAATTGAACATAATAAATCTTTCAACAACCTTCACCACCTGATTCAGTGGTTTCCTGAAGGAAACATTCAATTGTTAGCAAAGTGTTTTATCAAATATACAATGTTTTCATAATTGTATTTTCAGGTTTGCATCGAAATTATTTTTCACCTGGCTCATATTTAGAGCCATAATCAATAATACAGCATCGTCTGTCGAAGGTTTGTTGTCTGCTTAAAAATATCTAAACCTTTCAGTAAAAAATGAAAAACAGCTGTCGATTCTAGGGCGAGCACCCTCTTTCATTTTAAAATTTATTCTAGCTCTTAAAAAGACGAAGAATGGTGGAACAGACTGGCTACTAGAAGACATAAAGCACACTTCTGTAGTTAACATTCTTCTTTCAGTAGAATTTACTGTATGTACATAATTTCACTTTTTACTTGCATATCGGAGATTATTGGGGGTCTTGTTTGCATTTGTGTAACACCTTTCTCAACAACATTAAATAATATTTGTGGAGGAAAGAAACTGCCTGCTTATACTGAAGCTAAAATGTCAAAGAACTTGTCAAAGTTTGTCTAATTCAAGCATCCTGCTTCTGCATTGCAAGTTGGTTTTATGTTCGAATTGCAAGTTGTGGTTTTCGGCGTTGTAAACTAAGTAACTACGCTTTACCCGCAGGTCCAACAAGGCATAAAGACAAACAATATTTCCTCTAGCCTCTATAAATGCAAACCACTTTTTGTATAATATTAGGATGTAAATCAGCATAAAAGGATAAAACCTGTTTTCTTAATGAGATCAAAACTTTATTTAAAATATGTGTTCCACTTTATTTCTTTCTGCTCTATGAAAAGGAGTTAAAAAACCTCGCCTTTACTCAGTTCAAAATCTCCTGCCTTAATTGAAGAAATGTGAGTTACCAAATCTTCGATTTTGTGCATTAATAAATACATTATCGATAGGCCGATTCTTCTAGAAAATAAGGCTGACACAATTCGATGGATTTTTAAAAAGTAGGACAATAAGGTACATATTCAAATACAATAATCATCAATCTTTTATGATACAGGTTCATAAGATCCAATGCATAAATCATTTAAAATGAAATAGTTTCATTTAGTGATAGACAAGATACTAAACTTTGTATAAGATGCGCAAGGCAGTTTCTTAACTTTGTTGACTCAGCTGCCATCTAGTTCCTATCTCTAACCGAGCGAATTATTTTGTAAGGCCACCCTTTGTGCTCTAGTCACGCCAATCGGCTAGTCACTCACATATATTTACAAACACTTATAAACCCAAATCAAAAAGTATAAAGGACCCTACCCTTCGAATCATTCATATAATGTAATTAGAAAATTATGGTAAATTGATTCATTATATATATTATAGTTGTCTATTTTTAATTATTTTAATACTTCTTTGTGGCACATTCTGCTTCAAGTCAAGCCTTTATTCTTGTTGGTATTGATTTCCCAAAATGTTCACATTTTTTTTCCCTCTCTGGGCGTTAAATCTTATATGCATTTCTGTTATATTTGAAGTTATGGTAATTCTAAAGGCATCTCAATCCACTTCCTAAAAGTGTTCAATTAGACTTAAGTCTAGGTTCTGTGTTAGCAACTTCATAGAAGCAACCCACATTTTTTTAACACAATTCTAAGAGTGGCCCAATATATTGTATATAGGAGATTGTCCTGGTGACTTATAACTTCATTTCTTGGTGTTTTGGGTTAGAATTTCTGGATAGAGGGCTCTAAAGTTTGCGAAACCATGGTGACATATGTTATGTAGTTCATTCTTCTGTGATATATAAATTACCATGTTGAAACAATATAGAAACAGCTCCATGGTTTAAACTCTTCCTCTCAAAAAGGAATCCTGAAAAGTGAGGAAAATCTTTAAAATCATTAAAAAGTTAAAATTTTAAATCATTTTCTTACAAGATATATTCAAATGTAATTACAAAAAGTACATGTAAAACAACACTGCGATAGGTTTTCTTACACGCCGGATAATTACTTTCATCTCACCAGATAACTGTAGACTCTTGTTCATGTGTCCAATTATTGTGATCTTTGGCCCGCCGAAGCTGTTTTTTTTCTGCTGACCTCATGTTTCCATAGCTTCTTTCTGCCTTGCATCGATTTAGCCCTTCACCTCAACTCTCTAACTCTCATTGGCGATACTTTTGAACTTGAATGTTAATTAAATTTCCTAAATGTTTTACTACTATACCTAACTTTAAAATATGAAATTAGAACTCTTCAAAGCGTAATAGAAATTTACCATGGGTACACGGAAGGAATAAGATGAGTTATAATAAAATGGACCGAAAACTCGATTTGTTAAAGCATTTATTTATTAAAACCCCCAAAATATTATCTCCTTATATTATAGATAAAGAACTGGGTCGAAATCCCAATAGGTCTAACTAAAAACAATCTTTAAACAGTCACCTGATACATTCTCCCATCTAATTGATTTGGGCTACATTAAAAGATCCGTAAGAACCACTATTCTTATTTGAACAGTGTAATAAAGAAACGACTTAGAAATAGGTAAACATGAAGATTAGAATCATAATCACTTTACAAAAAATAGCTTTTCTTAGCTATTATAATGTGGTACAAATGAATCTGACTTTGATTTCTGTCACAAATAAAGCGTTCCCGTGATAGACCAAACCAAATCGACTGAGGTAACTTCTTAACCCAACCCTAAAATAATCAATCTTCCATATCCTAACACAGTAATTAATTACCTTGTTTATACTATTTTTTTAACTACATAAACTGTTGTAAATAACCTTATAGATATTCGCGTTTGCATTCGCTAACTAACCAGTGGCGTACAAATATAAAAATAACCCCAATTTTTCCGTATAAAATTAACTTTTGAGCTAAAGGATACCCTGACTCTGTATTTAAAACCATAGTAAAACCGCATCTAACATAATTATGCCTACGTTAGAAATTATTTGAACAATTTACATACACTGGAAAATAATAAAATATTGGTTGACACTAATCTTTGTACAATTTTATTTTGTTCATACACATTTTGTTCACACAAGTAGTTAAGACAATGAATTATGCTTATATCTTTTCTTGGAGATTTCACTATGTAGTAAATTTCCTTTTATACTCCAACACTAGTCAGAAACCTATTTGCAATCCCTATACTCTGAAATCTTCCTCCATGGACTTACAATCTTGGTGAAGTCGTCAGCTTGATCATCGTTGACTTCATGAAGGTTTACGGGAAAGTTAGCAAGATGTTTATGCAGTAGATGCAACATGATGCTTAAGATGCAACCGAGTGTCTTGTAGCTCTGAAATATTTTCTGGACAATTTCGATGTAATCTTCGCTCGTGAATTTTGAGGGAATTTCAGCACAAGGTCTTTGAATGATAAAGGAGCATTTTTTTCGAGTTCTGACATTGCCTTTATGAAATGTTGATCTTTGATAAGTTGTTAACTTCGACTTTTTCAATAAACAGGAGAAGAGATACCAAAAAGAGGAATTTGAAACAGTCACCCTCAGTTGTAAATCATCTAACATGTTGTTTCATGAGACCCAGTTTGATGCGCAGAGTTGTGAATATAATTTTATTTGTGTCAACAACTAGCTAATGTAGAATGTTTAGATCACCAGGTGTTAGGTCACACCTTGGAAGCCAATGCTTATCTACTGTCCTGGTGTTTGAGGTCTGCAAAAACTCAATGACTCTCTTTATGTCTCCATGTAGTTGGGAAGACTAATTCAAGGCAAGACTGGGATTGCAACAAATAAATAGCTAGTTTTTAACAGGACAGTGTAAATAAGCTACGCTTTGATCATTCAGTGAACAGTCGCCACATTCAGTTATGTTGGAGATCGGAATTCGAAATTCACCCAGTAATGCCTGTATTTTATGGAAATACAAATAGCGGCCTCCACTTCGAATGTACTGAAAAAAGCACCTTTTCTGAATTAAAAGTATGGTACTTTCGCTCATTTTTTCAAGCTTTTTTCTCATTCAATCTTAATGCTAGTTGTTATGAAGTTTTTTTCGATAGTTCCAAATCTCGTACTAAATGCTTTAAATCGACTAATTCATGCTGATTGAATAGTTTACAACCTTATTTATCATCATTTTCAAATTCTGAATCATTGCGTTTACTCACTTCTTTACCATGATCCAGATCTTCAAGAGGCGGAGGGGGGGGGGAGAATCTGGAAATGGGTTTTCAACTGAGAGAGGCATTAAACCAAAAGGTCAAGGTAGACTAGGTTATTCGATTTTACTTTTTGTTCTTGTTATAAAGTGAAATGTCCACTAAACAATATTAAATACTATATAATGATCCTTTGGCTCTCCTTGAATCGTATTTATACCAAATGCCATCTTATCACTTGTTTCCTTGGTCCACATTCGCAAACTCTCGACACACTAATTGAACACCTTGTGAAGGCCAAAGACTTGTCTTGATCAGCTATTTCTACTTTAAAATGTCAAAATTGGCTGCTTTTCAAATTCGCTGATGTTTTCCTTTTTACTTAAAAATGAAGTATTTAGGCTAAACTTGAACGTATATTTTGCTAACACAAAAGCTAAAAACGTGATCATTTACAGGAAGATATTGAGAAAGCTCTATGTACTTTTGTAGGTAAAAAGTTGCAGATAAAGATTAGAATGACCATCAGTAGTGAACGTGAATGTATCAGGTATCGATCTTCTTTGAGATGATCGATACCTGGTAGGAGTTAAAGTTAAAACAGTAAAAAATGTAGGTAAATTCGCGGCAGATTCAATAGGAAAGAGACTACTTGGAGAATAACCGTAATAGAGACAAAGAGCTGCATTTGGCTTTCATGGGTAGAAAAGGAGACTTTAAACACAATGATCTCTTCTTCTTATCTGACTACTCCTTCAACTACCTCTCAGTGCAGTTACTCTACTTTACTTACTTAAGATAGACTTTTTCATTGTACCAACCAATGATAAGCAACTATTGATACGCAACCATAAACTGAAACTGTAAATAGTTGGATCTTGACTCGTTTATGGCGCAAAAACCTAAACTCCGGCCAATGGGTCACTATCTATATGTATTTTTTTGTGCTTCGATCCAACTGGCCTCAATTATTTTGTGGCTTTCAGCATTATTTTCTCCTTTTTATTTTTTCTCTACTGCACATCCTACTTCCTTCCTCAGTCTGAAAAATGGCTCCATTAGTGAAAGAAATTAGATTTTCATCGTGGAATGTCGCTGAGTCAGCGAAATGAACATATTTTTCAGGCCATTAGTTTCTGAATCGAATCAATTGTGAGAGGCTCCCACCATTGCTTTCTCTAACTTTATTCCTAGCCTTCACGTATTTTGGGTTTATCTCCTATCCTTAATCCTTATCTTCTTCTTTATCTGAATTACAGTTGTTAAACCTAAGTGACCTGCAAATATAGTAGGAAGAACCTGCTCGGCTTCTATTTTTACCTACACACTTCCTCCATAAAATTATATTTTTTTGCCAGAGTTTCAATTACTAGTGTCTTCCGTCACACAAAAAAAGCCCACCAAGGTATTTGCCGGATTCTTTCTTTAAAGGTTCTATTTATTTTGCTGCCACCAAGACTGCTGTCAAATTCTTCTCTTGAAACATATTTTCACCCTTATTCAGGTGTTTAGAATCTTTATTTAATTCACTACATCTCATTTTTTTTGTTTAATTTTTATTATATGTATTGTATTTTCTCTTAGTAAAAAGGACTTAAGTAAATGGAGAACTATATAAACAAAACATTTAGGAATCACACCTTTCCAAGTATTAATATTCTATTCCAGCACTTCAAAGTATAAATATTCATTATTTTATCTCTTTTTGAATACAAAGAAGAGATGGACAAAACAGAACTGGCACATATACTGGTTAGGATTATTTGGTTAATTACACCTAAACTGCAAAGCTCAACATTTTTTCACCGAAATCTACCCCTCCCCCAATTCTTTTATCTGAGGTTAGAACGAGATTCATAGTATTAGAACAATTTATCAGAATGGATTTAGATTTATTAAATTGGGCCATGATTGTACTTAAATGAGAACATGCGAATTAAGGTTTGGAAGGAATTATTTATTTTACATCCGAGGCCATTTATTTTTATGTAAAATAGAAATAATCTCGAATCTCTCCTATTTATACATTATTAGACTCAACAAACAACGATATCATGTCTGAAATTGTTATAGCAATTCTATAGTTTTCGCCCTTACTATACATAAAAGTTTAGTTTTATCTTTGTGATTTTGAAATAATTATGTAATCACAATGAATTTTACTATTTGTGTAATTCACATTCATGGAACAAGAAGAAGGTTAAATAAAATAGGAGAATTTGCCAGCGATTGAAGATGACAGATATCTCCGTCGAAAACTGGTTTTGGAATATATATATATATATATACTACTATAATTGGAACATAAAGTTTATTATTATTTTTAAAACGGGACCAGTTTCAAAATGTAGTTTAGCATATCATCTTCAACCGTTAACTGGCAAACTACAGATAGTAAACTACATATCAAAACTGGTCCCATTTTATTAACCGTTTTAATAATAATAATAAACTTTATGTTCCAATAATAGTTGTTTTCTTGCATATTTAGTTACTCGTTATTGAGTGAAACAGTGTTTTTATATTGTCGTAGAATGCCCCGCCTTTTTGTTCTAAGAGTACTAAAAGTACTAATATTGATATCATAAAAAAGAGAGCCGTTGGAAACACGTAAGGATATAGAGAAACGCACAATAATTCCCCCCAAAAACTTATATTTTAACTTTAACTATGGAATACACAAGATTTAGACATTAACCACAGCAATACTTCGAATATTATCATACACAAGAATTAATTCAATTAGTTTGACCCTCTAAAATTTTCTAATTTCGCTACACACAGCATTATATAAGATTAAGGCTTACGGACTCTACTGGAGTTTAAATACCTCAGGAATGTTATTGTCTCACGACGCGTGCCGCCTGGCCAGATATAGGTGGGCCGGATTACGAGGTCCTTTTGGCGAGGGTAGTAGCTGGGTGGTCCACACGGTATTCAGGGGAGAGGGGGTTCTTTAAGGACGAAAACCAACCACGGTGCTGTATGTGGCACCAAGGTAGTCATGGTCTCTCTGGCGAGAGTGAGTCGAACTTGGTTCTTAAACCAAGTTAGCTTGGAGTGTGGTATGACCACCGAGTAACGAGCTCGAGGGGAAGCTTTTCTACTTCGTTACTTAATTTCTCATGGGCGAGGACTGAACTCAGGAAGGGTCTTCTTCAAGGGTGAGGATAACGGAGGGGGGTTTCTCTGGCGAGACCAAGTTGAGCTTTAAGGTCGGTTTGGTAACCAGAAACTAGCTCGAGGATGAGCTTCTGCTTAGTTCCAGTCTTCCTCAAGGGCGAGTATAACGAAGGGGCATTCTCTGACGAGAATAAGTGGAACTTGGTTCCTCAACCAAGTTAACTTATGAGTTCGGTGTGACCACCGAGTAACAGGCTCGAGGGGGAGCCTTTTCCTTCTTCTTTATTTAATTCCTCAAGGACGAGGAATACCCATGGTTTTTAAAATGCACCAGTTAACTTAACAAAGTTAACTTAACGTTTGGTTTGATAACCAGGGACTAGCTCAAGGATGAGCTGCTTCTTAGCCCATTAAGGTAGGTAGCCCTGCCTCTCTTACAGGGTACTTCTTGGTCTGGCGAGCCAAGTAAACTACCCGTCCAGTCTCGGTAGCCCGATCTTAATCCGGAGACTTCGTCAACTGGAGACTGACGTATTTTACAACGATTATCCTCAGTGTTCCTTATTTATACGTGGTCACCCCACTGGGGGAGTGGTAAGAGAGGGGGAGGATTGAGGACGGGCCCAGGAGGGTTCTTATGCCCAACGGGTGTTTTCATCAAGTCTTACATCGGCTCCTCGTTAGCCTTCGAACTTGGGAGAAACACGTCTCCAATTTCTTATTTGACGTGAAATTAAATCTCACTCTCTTGAGGGAGATCTTGCATTTCAACCTTTAGGTCTTTTATAGCGACGAGGGGTGAGCACTGCGGTTACGCGCTTGACCCGAAGGTGCCTAGGGCCGGATGTCTTTGCGGTAATCGCCTCGTAACTCCACCGCGAGAGAACGGGGTAGTGACGATTTTCCTCCACACACACACACGCACACACACACACATATATATATATATATATATATATATATATATATATATATATATATATATATATATATATATATATATATATATATAAATATTTATATAAAAAACTGAGCAGTTATTATATTCCCTACAAAATTTGCGATCAAATATACATTGGCGAAATCACCAGATTCTCCAAGAGAATGAGGGAACACAAATGCAATACTCGCTGTCAAAGCCTATCATCTAGCCTGTTAATACACATGTCAAATGAAAACCATTCAATTGAGATTGACTATGCAGAAATAATGCACAAATTTTAAATAATATACATAGGCATCTAATAGGATCGATGAATGCAATTCCAAACTTTAGTATTGGCGATGGGCAATTCAACACTAATCCCTTGATAAGCAGATGATTCGTCCTTCCTCTGCTCACAAATGGCGCTGCTACTTCAAACCGCGCCACTAATTACATTGCAACTTGTAAAGATGTGTGTCCTTAGGCTAGGCATCTCTCGGTATTTATTAGTTTATTAGCGATTGAAGATGGCGGATGTCTCCGTCGTAATCTTGTTTTGCAAATAAGCTGATCCTAACACTGTGGTTTCTTTCCTGCATTTAAATGTACGTTACTGTACTTCTTTTGATATATGTATATATATATATATATATATATATATATATATATATATATATATATATATATATATTACCTCCTTATATGTATACTGATTCTCTTAGAGTGTGTGCTTAGTGTGAAGGTTATATCTGAAATCACACTTACAGACTATAAAAAGAACCATTAGAGCCTAATATGGCAAAACAGGTTTTCTCTCTTATGTGTTTTTCTCAATTCCATCAACTTGAAATATTAAACTCCTGCTACACAATTAAAGCAAACACTTGCTTTAGATTTACTTAGGAGGGTAAGAAATGGCTTCAGGGAAAGTCCTTTTATTTCATTTTCGGAATTTTTTTATAGTTCATCCCGAGGTCATTTCGTAAAATTAAAGGTTAGAGCATACTTAAACTACTTTAGAAATGTAATTGTATTAACTTTTAATGGTAAGAGTCTTGAATAAGTGGAGAATCCAGTGGAGACTCCTGAGCTTGCGAAAGGGACTCATTTAACTCTAAAACCAATTTATTTACGCTAAGCATCCTTTGTACCATTACAATTATAGTATAATCGTGTTTTTTATACTCCTATCACTTAGTGTATTTAGGAAAACAACCACCACATCAACATTTCATCTGCGCCGTTGATAATTTAGTTGAGCAGGTTTTCCAGAATGGTAGTATAGATATTAGGGAGTCAGAGACGGTATATTCGTATATCCGTTTTGTTTATAAATAAAACGGAAATTTTAAGGGAAAAACGACATTTTATCCAATTCTTTATGGTGTTTACATGGAGAGTAGCCACTACTTTGAGATAGTTGCGTGGTCTTTTCCGCAGGACCAACGGTTGGTTATTCTCCTCCGTTCAAAACAACAACAATCCAACTGACGGCTTCACCGCGCAGGTCTAGAAAGTAATTATGGGCAATGCTTCTTGCTGCGCTAAACTAATTAGCCCCGTTCGTTATAACTATCTCTTCAAGTATTACCAATAATTAAGACAGAAGAAGAGATAAAACACTTTTCTTCTGCCTGTCCAATTTATAAAACGATTCTAAAAGCTTCTACACTTCCGCATATGCTCTCAAGGGGAACGTCCCGAATATTCGGGGTTAAAAATGAAACCGAACCAAGCAATGGAAGAGCTCGCTCACGCCTAGGAATTACCGCGTTGGATTTCTGACGCCCAGGGACAGTGGTTACTTTCTTGAGCAATTCTGTGTTATTTTTATTTGTATGATTTACAATATTTGTCATTATCTTTCATCTAATAGTAAACTGTGTCATTTATGTGTTAAAATAAGGGTAATAAATGGTAATCAGATGGTGCAAGGTAAATAACTAGGGAAAATATGTAAGAACTACTCAAACTAAAGTCTCGCATGTCAGCCGATCGAATCGAAGGTGAATAGAAAGAACAGAAGAGAAATCATCTTGGGAGACCACGAGAGATCGCGGCGTAGAAGGGAAAAATGGTTAGAAAAAAATTTAAAGGGGATAAGAAAGTTTGATACCGGTGTGGTTTTATTATGTGTGTAGGTAGTTGTATTGGATACGAATAGGGAGGTGGGAGGTGAAGCGCGTGTTTATAGAAATGCACTGTTCGTGTTTTATGTGGATAGATATTAGCTGAGAGTGGTCTAAGGAAGTTCGCCGGGTATTTTAGTGCCAACGAAGCCTATTTTTCTTCCTCTATGTATATGTATTTATGTGGGTTTTATACGAGTATCATCAACTGTCGTGTTAAACTCGTCTAGGTGTGTGTGTGTTGAGTGGTATTAGTGTTATTTTCATGTTGTGTGGCTATGCGTGTCCCTGGGCCTTTCAAAGAAAAGTTTTGAAGCACTGAGCTGCCTTCTGCTATGTTGGAATCGCACCGACGAGTGTGAGTAGTGCATATGTGAGGAATTGCCTGACTAGTGTTTTATATATGTGTAGTTATATATTTTAGCTGGATGGATGGAAGATGTGCATCTTCTTGTTAATGTTTTTGCTCTTTGTTTGTATGATTATTTGCTGAATTTTTAATCTTTGGGGCTTGTCAAATGTTGACACTAAAATTTTTCTGTGAGGTGTCAATGTGAGTCTTGTTGGGTCTGGGTGGTTTGGGGGTGGTGTGTGTGTGTATATTTGTATGTTGCATGTAGTAATCGCATAGGCCTTAATGTCACCTGTGTCTTATGAGGATTCTCTTTTGGATAGTTGAAAAAGCTACTTGTTTACAAAAAAACAGAAGATTTTATTTGGTTGGTAAAAAGATGTGCTCTTTTGAATAAAAACTATAACTCGTAATCAAGAGGCCGTCCTCCAACCACCCCACTGTTGAGGGTGAACATAAATAGCATCGTTTTGTTTATATCTCACTAATAGAATTACCATTCTGAAAATAAAAGAAATTAACATTACTCATGATCATCGAATAAAAGGAGAAACAAAGAAATGCCAAAATACAGTCCAAAATTTATAATTATGGAAATTATAAAGAATATTCAAAACATTTGTTTTCTTTTGCAAATAATAAAAAAGGAAATTAGGGATTTTATGGGGCCTATTAGAAAGACAAATCAAACTTGGTCAGTGACACAAGAAGCATTGCTCAAATTATAAGTCTGAAATATTATGAGGCGTTTAAGTTGGGTGACATGTAACATTCATGCTCCCATGATGTAATTAATATTAACCAAGAAATTACACTTTCCAATATGTATTATGCAAGAGCTCACAGATCCGAAAATCTATAGACCTATTTGCTTAATGTCAGTTGTGGCTAAACTATTGCAGTCTATTTTAAGGGACAAAATCGGGGATCACTTTTAAAAACAAACTAATTAAAGAAAGATTATAATGTTCCATTAAACGTCAGCTCTTACATTTTATGTTTGAATTTTCACGCCATTACGTATAAATATGACCATCCTAATGAAAGGTACATTAATTTACTTTTCATTTAACACTAGAACCACCAGAGTGGTCATTTTATCCCTTTTACAAATTTCAAACCACTTCACATGGTAAATCTTTCCTTTCAACCTCCGTCACTCTTTGATTTTATTTATTTTAAAAGCCCATTTAATTTGTATATATTTTTTTAATTCACATAATGTCATACGAAAAATGCACCTTTTTATAAGTGACGTCCATGGGAGGAATTTGACCCTTCTTGGAACATCTAAATTTACAGTATTTACATATGTTTCCTTATTTATGATGGAATCAGATGTTAAATTTTATCTTCTCTGTTATCTTGTATAGACATGTTTCAACGTGATAGGTAATGAAACACAAAGGGTGGATAGAGACAGAGTTGGTGTCTAGCTCAGTTTTGTATCGGAATCCATATAAAGTAGTGGTCATAGATTTTGTGTCTGCTTAGTTGCAGTGTATCTGATGAATAAAATATATATAGTTCATCATAAAATTACGACGTTCTAAACTTTGTGACAGTGAACCTTTGTCTAAACTAACTGAGGTTGATGATAATGAATCAGAGGGTGGAGAATTGTGTCCTGATGACTGAAGTGACGAAGATTTCATTCTCGAATCTTTAAGTATATCCGATAGTGAACAGGAATCTTCAATTGATTCATGTCACCCAAGCAACTTTGAAGGTTGGAAAACTGAAAGGGAAAATTCAAGTGATGCAACAGTAAAACGAGTACGTACTCATAGAGGTGACTTAGAATCAGAAAATAATCAACAAATAGCTCGTGACGGGACCGTGTGGAAATGTGCCAGCTCATATACTATTACACAAGGTAGGCGTCGTCACCACAATGTACTGAAAGAAATACCAGGCCGAAGACCACATGCCAAGAGGAACATCGATGTTCCAAGAGGAACATCACTTTTTTAACTACATGCCTTTATTGCAATTTTATATGCACGCAGAGTTAGCAGCTCACGAAATATCGATGTTCACTCTCTATGGTCTGAACCCTGGGGCCTTCCATTTTGCCTACAAACCATGTCTTGTAATTGTTTCTGTGAAATTATGAGATTTCTTAGATTTGATTATAAGTCAACAAGGTCGACCCGCTTGCAGGCGGATAGATTTGCCCTTTTTTTCTGAAACATGAAATAAATTCATAAAATATTGCTCTATGTGTTATAGGTCATTATCCAATACAACGATCAATGAGCAATTTTTCCCAAGCAAATCAAGATGCCCATTACTCAGTTCATGTTATCAAAGCCAGACAAATATGGGCAAAGGTTTTAGCTTGCTGTTGACAGTGAATCGAAGTACATACCAAATGGTTTCCCTTATTTACGTAAGGATAAATTTAGTCCCGAAAGCATAGGTCTTTCGGAGTACTTCGTATTAAAACTCATGGAGCCATATTTAAATACTGGAAGAAATGTAACAAATGGTAATTTCATCACACCCTTGAATTTAGCGACGACACTTCAGAAAAACAGGTACTAGCCTTGTTGGAATAATGAACAGAGCAAGAAGACAAATTCCATATTCAGTGAAGAACAGTCGCCAGCCCCTATATGACACATTAGTTTTAAAAAGCGGTGATATATCTCTTACAGTATATCAGGGGAAGTAAAACATAAATACTCTGCTAATGAGTAGTATCCATACTAGTGTAAGAATTGAGAGCAATGAGAAGAAAACACCTCAAACATTGTCTTATTGCAATAAGACTAAATGTGATGTAGACGTTCTAGATCAAATGGCACGAAAATACTCAGTCAAGGCATCGTCAAGGCGGTGGCCAATCCACACTTTTTACAACGTTCTTTATATTGCATGTATCAATGCTATAATCACGTATTGAGCTGTTACTAGCCAAAGGATTTCACGGAAGAAGTTTATGCAAAAGATGACAGAATAACTAAGGGAATATTATGTAAAAAATAACCGCTCTACAAAGCAGCTGTCAGATTATAGCGATGATTTTGATTTAGAGGAAGTAGAAACAGCCGGTAATTGTCGCCGTTAGTGTCAGTTCGTCAACAATGTAAGGAGATTAAGTCTAAATTAAGGTGCAGAAAATGCAAAATGATGGTTTTCGGGAAGTGAACAGCAAAAGTAAAGTATGTATGTAATCTTTGCCAATAAATTTCATACAACTTATTTCATAGCAATTTTACGAAAAAATGGTTTTCAAATCTAAAAGTTGTTTTTTCCTTTATGTTATTCTGAGAAAAATATTTGCGGTGATAAAACTATATTTATTTCCTTTTGTTGAATCAAATAAACATATACTTAATTAAATTATTAATTATTAATGAAATCTTGACAACGGGTCAGTTTGACCGCCTTGGGCGTTTAAGGAAAAATATTTCAGTGGGCGTTCTAGTGTTAAAAAGGCGTTCGATTTGGTTCTCAGTGAGAGACTTGTAGAAAATCTTCGAAGGAATCGAATATGATGTAGCTCATTTAGTCACTCATCGAGAAAAGGATTATGAACCACAAAAGAGTCGAACTGAAGGTAAGTCACTACCTGCTTGTCTCAAAGATCAGATATGAGACATGTATTATTTTTGTAGCTTCGCAAACGACTCCGATTCAAGATGACTAAGAAAGACTGGAATGTTTTTGGATAGAGGGGAAATACAGAAATAACTTTTATTCCTAATAAACCCATGATAACGCACATCAGCTTTCGAATTGGAAAACTCAATTTTACGCGAATAGCACTTTACGTGGACTCTATTAGATTACGTGGCAAAAAGAGTTGCTCTCACCATAATACTTCCGTGCGAATTCAATTAGGATTCACTGGAAGAGGACTTCCACTATTTAGATGAGTTTTGCTTCTTTAGTTGGACTTTGAATCTTAGTTCTGTTCTCCTTATCTGCCAAATGATATAGCTGAATTTTTAAAGGTGGACCCGAAAAAAGAAACATTTCTGAGCTGCGAAACAAATCCTATAATTGAATTAAATTAAAATCGTTATTGATAGAAGGTTGCCAACTTCGGAACCAATCAATATATCTTTTAACTTTTGAGATAATTAAAATAATACCTTTAATTTGATACTTGAATGTGGCGAAAATTGCATACAAACAATTTTCCCGACGAATATGTATGAACCTTTTTTTACATGCTTTTCTGGCCTTCTTATTTCAAAGTATGCCAATCAAAATAATTAAAAGTAAATTGGAAAGCGTCTAATTAATTATTAAATTACCTAATATAGAGTCCACGTAAAGTGCTATTTGCTTTCTACTCGAAAGGTCCTACAAATAATTCTTTACCTTACTTCCCTCCGTTTTCGTACGAGAATCCATAGATTGGATCAAACGATCCGTGCTCGTCTCGATCGACTAATGCTCTCTTCCTTCATATCTCCAGATAAAGAGAAAGAGAGAGAGAGAAAGATAAAAGCGTGAAATCAAATAATGACTACATTTTACTATTACCACGTCAATAAAATCAGTAAATGAACAAATAATTTTGAAGAATTTTAACTATGTGATCAGTAGACCTATAACTGTAATATTTCCTACCATCATCCTTATTTCAGCTACATAATCTTCACTATAGAGTTAAAGCCGATCACTTCTTTTCGATTCTTTGTTAATTTTGGCCAATTTCATCAAATATTGAACTGGAATTTCAGTTCGCGCACGTTTGGATTAAATAGGTATTTTCTTTTGCAGTTAGAAAATAGCTTCTTTTTTATTTCTATTACATAAGGCAAAATCGAAAGCAAGATCGGATTTCTCGAATAAATTTATATAGTATTTATTAAAGTAGTGACCCATTTTATCGTTGAGGGATAATACAATGAGTAATTTTTTTATAGATTATGAAAATAGTTTTTATAAACTTCTTCAGTATTCACCCCTTTGTCTTACCATCTAAGAACACATTAGACATGGTTTACTCAATGAGTATAATTAAGGTGTCAATCCAAATAGAACGGTAATTAATATTCATTCAAAACAGCCTTGGGATGATGCAGTAAATGAATTATGTGGCAGAGGGTGGTTTTCCAGTTTCGAAGTGTGGATATCATTCTACCAGAGAAAACCAAAAGAAGGTCTCCCAAAAGACCTTGATTCCAAAGACTTAGAACCTCTTGTCACAGCGACTCCTGATACAACTTCTAGAAAGCACTCAAAACAATTTATTGCAGCTCATAGGACTGTCCTGCGCCAACTGCAAAGGATTGGAAAGGTTCAGTGATTGGAAAATAGGCCTCGCACACAATTCCTACGGTGACTCTGCAACAGCGTGTGCTTGCTGTGAAGTATTACTTCCAAGACACTTTCAAGTACCAACTTTTGACAGGCTTGTTACTAGTACTAAGCAGTAGATCCTTTCTCACATCGTTATGTCCTGCCATTATTGGCTCAGTTGATGAAGCAGATTTCATCAATAACCAGAAGGAAGACTTAATCCTCCAAGGATAATGTTGATTTAATAGCGGGATATTGAAGAAATTCACCATAACGAAGTGTTAGACAACAATTAATCAATTAATGCTAATCTCTACTGCAATCACCTTCGTTGTTTGAAAGCCTCTTTAGGCCAAAGGCAACCAAGCATCTTCAGTTAACAGAAAGGGTACCATCTTCCATCACTACACTGCCCGTCCTCACACAGCTCGAATGACCAAAGATTTCTCGTAGCAGCTCGGATAGGAAATGTTGCTTCATCCTCCATATTCTACTGACATGGTACATTCAGGTTATTACCTGTTTGGGGATTACAGAACCATCTGGATTGTCTTAGGTTGACATTAAAAGAAAAGGGCGAAGATTAGTTCACAGATAAAATGAGGTTCTAATAAACAAAGAACTTTATATTCCTGAATAAATATTTGCATAGTGATAAGCTTTTCCACTTTTAATATATAACCTGATCTGATATTTTGTAGCTAGCTCCCTTCAGTTTATTTCATTCATAATTCATCAATGGGCCCCTTAACCGGTCTATGTTATTTTGCGGGTTTTTTGTTCATATTTCGATCTTCACCTTGGTTGGTTTGAGATGCAATTTTTCATTGGTTATAAACATTTATCTCCTTACAGATGAGCATTTGAATCTGTTAAGCTACATGTTTATTTGTTTATAATTTCAATTTGGTGGTTTTACTTTTAAATGTTCAACATGGCACGACTTACCTTCATGAAGTGAAAGTCGACATTTGGTTAATCGAGGTTCTTCTTGAGATCAACTCTTATTATTTCTTTCTTATTTTTCGAAATATTGTTTAGAATTCTTCAGATCGCTAGCCTATGAACTCAAATATATGACCTGCAAATGTCGTCTAATCGAGGTAAGTCTCATCTCTCTTGACAACATACATTTCCCCAAAACAGGAATTGAACAATTTTGTACAGTGTTATCTTGCAGATTTGCTCATCTATTTATATTAAAGATGCTGAGTCGCTGCTTAATTTTACCTAGGATTTCAACCTAGTGTAATTGTCTTCAATGATTTGAAGTTAAAGGAATCACTTCTTTAGTTTCCATTCATTTAATTGTTGTCAAGCTCTTAGATTGTGTGATAGGATTGCCTAAGGCAGCCGCGCCTCGCTTCTATCACATATTGAAACTTATGCTTCCCACGTGCATCCTGCGAGAGAAAGTAGAACGGCGTTCTTATCGCCCACCTTTCCCGAGTATTATCTTCCCCGTTGAAAGTTTTATCAAGGAAGTTCAATCTTTCGTTTGCCTCCAGGCGTCGATCTGGCCAGATTGAATTAGGCTTAAGGGAAGATAAGATTTTTCCCATTGCTACCGGGACATTCCACAGAAGTCCCCCATTGTCCCCTACCCCGAGGAGCTGTCTCCGGCTATTTATACGATAGAATTTCACGTTTGAGGCATATCCCGATTATCTGCGCGAGGCATCACGCAGATCTGGTCTTCCTTGTGCACCTAGGAACTCTACCCCGAGAACCCCCGTATTGTCTAGAAAAAGACAATATGGTTGAGTGCCAAGGTTTGTGCCCCTTGAGACGCTAAGTAAACAGGGCCCCCATGTTGTTCATAAAGAGAACAACTTTAGAACGGTCATTGTTCTTCGAACCCGTTCTAAAAAGAAACGCTTCTCGTTCCCCTGATATCATGTCAGGGGTAATTTAATTCTCCCTTTTAATGTTCTTCAAGAGAACGCTTGGTTACACCAATAACCTCAATTGTTCATCAGAAAACATCTCCGTTATCCTGTCTCCAGGATCGCTCGGAATTCTGAGCCCCACTTCGCTCTCACTCTTCGAAGTCAGTCCTTTCCCCTTCTTTAAGGACAACTTCCCTAAAAACCCCTCCTCCTGGGAGGGAAATCGCCAGTCGGACCGAAGCCATTCCTTCTAATCGCCTTTCTCTGCATGAAAACATTTTAAATACGTAAGCTACGAATTGCATTTAACTATTTAACTTTGTGCCAACGTAACTCCGTGCTTTAACACGAGTCTAGCCGGCCCCTTTCCTTTCTTGGTTGTTTTGTCATTTTAAACCCCTCCAAATCTTAATCCTCCGCTCAGTCAAATTTATCCCATGACCTTTTTCATTTCATGTGTATCTCCCATTTTAATCCCCGGTCATTTAAATATTTTCCATATGTTGTTTTGTTAGATTAATTAATAAAATTCTATTTCATTAATGTTTGCAATATTATTTATCCTTGGGCTCCGTCCCACTTCTTAAGTATACAGAAGATTTTATAAGCCCTCTACAGGCCTATTTAATAACGTAGAGTCATGCTAAGCAATCTGATTAACCCGCACTCGAATATAGAATAACCGCCACAAAGAATAGATATATAGTCTATCGTCGAAAACCTATTCTACGACCGAGTGTTTACAATAAACGTATATAATCGCTTATTAGATTCTGATTTATTATAAGGAACTTCTAGATATTAGTGTTAAAATTAAACAAAAATCAATATATTAATTAACGTTACGTTGAAAATTGTGGTTGATAAATGAGTTTTGTTGAGTTCTTGGCTTCCAATAAAAGTTCTAATTTGTTCTTGGAATAAGAGCGGTTTTGCTTACATAGGAAAAACAAATTTCAAATTCAGTTTTCCCACCTGGTTTACTCATTTCCATAATTTAACTTAATTTTTACCCAAGATACATTTTCTCGTGCTTTTAGGCTATCAACATATATTTTGGTTATTTCCGGCAATATTCTTTCAATGGCTTCTCTACACGCTCCGTGAATTAAACGATTAATGATTATGCACCATCTTATCACGGCGATTTCGTTTTTTCGTGAGCGCGGCCAATAGATCTTTATACTAGAATAGGTGTAAGAAAACCTCGTCCTAGAACTCATCTAGAGCCATATTTCCATTATTTCTCTTGTATATTTAGTATAAAGATATATCATCAATCATTTATATTTCACAAGTTTTAATGGCAGTACCAATTAGAGTACTAATTTTTATCCTCAAGGTTGATCTAGCAACGGAATTCTTCGAGTATTTCAGTGAATTATTTGAATACTTATAAAATTTTGGAGAAAGATTGATTAATTTTAGGTTATAAATTTGTTTCAAGTATCTTTTTTAGCGCCATCAATTGTCTTTTTTTCCAATTGCACTATAATTTTATGTAGTGTAAAGTTCCATTCATATGTTCATTATTTTGTATTAACGAAGAGTGTTCTACCATGTACACAAAAGACAAAAAACTAGAAAACAACGTGAAAGAATTTACATTTGATCGTAAATTATCGTTTAATTCCCATGAAAATTACATAGGATATTTTTTTTCTGAAATTTGTCTTTGATATTGTTCGAGCTTAATTTCATATAACAGATGCGTTAGGATCGATAGATGCTTGAGAAAGTAGATGGTCCGTTGGAAGCTTGTCTGACATTTCGATGTATAGCTATCGGTAGAAATGATGTGATTGCACGCAAAATAAATCTCAATCCGAATAGTGGGTACTGAGAGTAGAAGAAGAAATTTGGAACCCCTCAAAAAACACTCCCAGTGAAGATCTCACTAAGCAACTGTTGTCGAAAAAGGACCAATTAGAGAGATCAGGTGTTTCACACAATTTTGCGAGAACAAGAACCTGAATGTGATTCCACAGAATTTATCACGTGACTAAAGAGAAGTAGGACACCTAGCACGCTTGCTTTTTTAACTTAAGATTGGTTGCTTAGCAACGTAAACTGGTTAAGCTAATTTATATTTTTCGTATCGGATTGGAAGGAACATGAAAAGCCTCGCAAATGCGAGGTATAAGAGTGCGCGACATGTTTTCATTCCCTCGAACCTGTCCACTTTAGGTTTATTTGCCAAATTTAATCCTGCAAGATAGAAGAATCTGCTTGAGGAAAATCTTCTTCTCAATTTACAAATATCGGTAGGACGCGAGCCTGTTTTCTTGCAGAACAGAGCCTCATGCCACACAGCACATTAACTGCAAAACTCTTCGCTGGTGATGAAAATCTGGATGAAGTGGCAATCATAAAGCCTTGATTTAAAATCAATTGGAAATCTAAGGATTTTTCGCAAACCGACGAATGTTGAAGATCTCTGGCAAAGATTGGGAGAAGAATGAAATAAAGCATGCCACAAACTCCTATGAACAAGGGTCTGCATACTTCCTTTCCTGGTTTTTTAACCCTTTATAAGATATTTATTTTTTGGTGGGGATTGTAGCTGGACTTATACTTATCATTCTCTATTTTGTGACGCATCCATTCATCAAAATCAAATTGATTTCCTCATAGCTCTTTTAGCCGTTTTTTAATGTAATGAAACTTAGACTAAATCCGAGGCTATTTAAAAAAAAGCAAATGAATATTTCCGTGAAAATAAGTTAATTTTGATTTAGTTCTCTATTTTCAGACGGTTATGCATTCTCACAATCTAGCTAGGAAATTATTTACATTAATATAATTTATATTATGATATAAATCATTCGGGAGGAGGGAGGCTCATTTCCTTTTCTTGCTTTCTTTTTTTTGGCTAATCTGACTATTAGGTATGTGTTTAATCCCTTTGAGTTTTAATGCAATCGTTTAATTACTGAATTTCTTGCTATGTTCATTTGGTTCTTTTACTTTTCAATGCTGTTTGACTTCTGCTGCTTTTGGAAGGTTTTCAAAAGCATATTTTTCAATTTAGACGAGCCTGCCAAAATCAACACGTCTGGCTTTTAGACGCACTCGGCAGTGTGTGAGGCCCAGACAAAGAGCAAATTCGCAACTGTAATGACCTGAGCTTCGATTATGTCGGGGTCTCTCATTTATAGACCATTTGCCTTACTAGATATTTCACAGATAGTAGTATGTTTTCAAAGAACACATGTTCCATCAGAGAATACCATTAGTTAGGTTAACTGGTATAAAGCTGAAGATGACCCGTTTCTTTTACGAGAGCTTTCTTGCAAATGCGTCTGACCTATCGAAGCTGCCATGACTAGCGTCCTTTGTACACTGAATAGCTGTCCAATGAGTGTGACGCCACACACTAAAATGAATTTGGTGAAATATGTTTTTTTGCCAAGATTCTCGTAGATTACTACCTAGAAAACATTAGTTTAGACCTGGACGACACGGGAGGGGTTAAAGTCGAAAATGTGAAAAGAAAATATAGAGGGGCCTCGAGGCACACCCCTACATATACTCTTCGTAGCGTTTGATTGTAAGAGGCTCCATGAACCGTTGGTTAGCGGTTGGAATCACTATTTCGTGAAGGGATTCGTTCCACTGCCGCGGATGTACTAATACTGCCAAAGTGAAAATTCCTAATTGTGTATTGCCAAGAGTGCCATTACAGCGAGAGAAACCCTTCTTCTTCAAAGCAATGTGGTGTGAATCTCCTGGAGAAGTGAATCCTGGCCAGTCACGCTGCAGATCATCTCTTATTTTGTGAAACTAAGGAATTAGGATAAACGCGTCCAGCGCTCGGACGTATTATGACTAAATTTTTGTAAAAAGTAATCTTTGCACTAGGTTCCTCAGATATACGTGCAGAATGGCTTATAGAACAATTTAGAACCCTCATACGGGGTTTACTACGCTAATATCAACCTTCTGGTCGCTCATCTAGTAGAGCTGGTGGCAAAAAAGGGTTATATCTAGGCTTGGCTAAAATCAGAGACGCCCCTCCCCTTGTGTGACCGCTTCTAGTGAGGCGAAAAGGTCGCGTCCTTCCACCAGTCTTTAGACACACAGGAGTCAAACCCCGTTCAGATGGTTGCCAGGCCGTCATAAATGGTTCCTAAAGCTGTCCCCATTTCAGAAGACAGCATTAAAGGAGCTTCAACTTTTATGCCCCCGACAAAGGCTAGTGTGGGTGATCCGGTGAGGCGAGATACTCAATAAGAAGTATCCCCGCTTCCGGAACCCTCACGCTCTCCTAATGTTTTAAAGCAAAGGGAGGAAAAGAGTCGCATACCGAGCCCAACATCCCCCGATAGGTCCTTGAAGTCTTCACCATCTTCAGCGAATTGGTCGGCTAACAGCGCCCGCATTTTTACTTCAGGGAAGCGTACGGCTCTCATTGTATCCGCGGCCGGATACGCTAGTGATACCCTAAGTGGATTTAGGGCTATAAAACTCATTCAATAGCTTATTGCCATACTCTGGCCGGTGGCGCCCCTGGTTCTGCACAGGACGCCACCCTGGTGCGTACTGCCTTTGATTATTTGTCACCACGCCTCTGCTCCCATATTTTTTTAATTTTGCATAGCGCAGGTAGTATTGCTTTCGGCATTTTTTGGACCACACTTCGTGCAACGTTGAATGCGTTCCACTATACACAGATAGTCCCAGGTACCAAGAGGTGGTGGGCTTCCATGCCGTCGTACATGCTCCGGTGCCGTGAATGAGATTTTTAGCGAATCAAAATGAACCCTAAGTGCTGTCGAGTCATTTTAATCTCCAACTACCTTGATTCACAGTATCCATGACTCCACGGTTGACGCCAGTCGAGCGAATGCTAAGATTTTCCTCTATTGGGTTTCTGGACTTGTGGGAATTGCGGTTTATGAGCGCGATGATAAAGGCGCTAAAGAGTTCATGAGGACTTGGCGACCAGACCAGCGTTTTGCTCTTCTTCTCACCTACTACATGGGAGGAATCAGCGCAGCTCTCCGGTCGGTATGGATAAGAAGATGTTTGGAGCTTTAATTTGCGTGTCATTCCCCCCGCGTCATACCCTCAATGCCATGACAGCTTCAGATCGCTTTATGTTGTCTTCGAGTTGGGCACACTTATGAGACGCACTGCCATTTGATGGAGCACACCCCTGCACCTTTCTGTGACGAATGTGTTCTCTCCCAGACTGTTTTGCTGATTTTTGTTGAATGTCCGATTCTGGTGGATCTTCGAGCACTTTAACTGTTCCAATACAGGGCCACCGGGGTCGCTACCGCTTGTCACCTGTAGTCGTGATTGGGTGACCTACACAAACTTGTTTATTATTTGACTTTTTGGAGTAAGCTGACCTCCTTCTATTCATTTGACTCTCTTTGAAGTTGGTAGCATGCTCCCTGGCCGGGTAGACTCGCTCCTCATTCCAAAGCTGGAGAGGGCTCTCTTCTTCTTATTCTGGTCTTTTGTTTATGTTCTTTTTCTTTGTTCTGCCATTGGTTTTGTCAGATTCTTTTGGATTTTTTTGATTGTTTCTTTTGCTCATTTTGACTCGATGTAGCCTAAAATTAGGCTATAAAAGGATTACGGAGATTTATGCACTAATCTGCTGTGCAAGATGGGGGCTGAAATAACAAATCTTCCCCGCCTCGTTTGCACCTTCATGCTTGGGTATATTTTCATAATCGCAGATCCCGTTTTGGGCGAATATTTTCCACATCTATTTAAGCAAAAAGCACAGAGATTTTAACATGGAGATCACTTCATTAAATTGCCCAAGCAATTGACTCTGACTTGAAACTGTCCTTTCGCTATTCTTATACAAATGGCGAAAAAAATCCTCCTCCTCATCTAGTTAATGGACAACTTTTTGTCCTAGTAATGTCTTGATCCCAAATTACTGGGTTTTACAGTAAAGTATGAAACGAGTTAAATATACAGCTTTGTATAAAACTGGATACAGACGTGAAAGAGATCAGATCATTTCTCATTTTCATCTCAGTTACCTTTCTTGTCCATCTCCCCGTATCCACTTGCATCGAGGGAGGAGGAACTTCCACTCTCAAAGGAACCAATCAAACCTTATCACTCATATTTGTCTAAGATCAATTGACTTATTTATTTTCAGTATTCAGATTCCAACCCAGAGTGAAAGATTGTCATCGAATGTTGCAGGAACCAGAAAATTTTTTAAATAATGTCGCCAATACCAGGATCGTTTCCCCTCTTGTCAGATTTAGTCCTTGATGATATCTTGGAAGGAATTCGCAAAGAAGACTGAATAATAATCTTGCCATCAGTGAGTGAGTCGCAAGTTTCCTCGTGACGAGAGGAGTGGCACTACATATAAACTAGGAGGAAATCTCCTCTATTTACTTATTTAGCTGTGTACTTTTGACTTACTTTAACTTCTATCTTCAACCAATTATTCACCTCTTTTACACCAACTTCGTTGAGAAAGGTTTCGTTCGTTCCACCTATAAAAGAAATACATATTTTCACCTGCAGCTGATATAATATTTAGGCTAATTTTTCAAATTTTAATATATCAGGTTATAATTAATATTAAAATAATAATATTTCATGTTCGGTTACCAGCATTATAATGATACTGTGTAATTGTGTGGGAATAAGCGTTACACACAATCTTGTGTGTCTAACTATCTATGATATAAGCATGAGCATTGTTTAAGCCTTAATGAGCTTTGTCTTTTTGCCTTAATCTCAAGATGGTTCTATTGTGACCGACCGCTATGTTTGCTTAAGATTTATAGAAGGCGTCGTATTCTCAGGAAGAAAAGAAAAAGGAGAAAGGAAATAAAAAGGTAAATAAGGAAGAAGCATATAATAGAAAGAAGTCTGTAGTGACAAAAGGCCATTGTATCAGATTGGAATTCTTTTCTACAAATATTGCGAAGAAGGCAGCCTGGCAAAACCCCTCACTCTAACGTGATGTTTGTAAACTTTAAACTTATCTGAATTTCATTCACAATTTTACATTATTTAGATGGCATTTTCCTTAGGCAAATACTCCGATTGATTTTAATTGCTGTAATTGTGGAGGATACTCTGTGGATTCAGTTAGATCGCATTACAATTTGCCTTAGCATAACTGCAACGTTTCAATTAATCGATCTCTTCTACAACCTTTATACAAAAATGGGAGATGATTGGGTGCAGAGCTTTGAAAAACACAAGAACCGCAACTGGGATTCTAATTAAAAAAATGTGGACCTGTATTAAGTGGCTTTCATATTGTTCCCACTTAATGGAGTATTGTTTCACTTCACAAAGGAACATTTGGTGTTCCTATTGTTTGACCAACCAAAAAAAACCACCGTCGTGCCCCAGAAATTAATCGTGCCTGGGACTTGTTTCAGGTTTGGCTGTTTGGTGATATTGAAACGGAGTGTAAAAAGAACTTTTTCGTACCTTTTATAGTTAAAATTAATTAAGAGACTGTAACACCTACTTCTAAAGTTAGCTCGTTATATTTCTGTGGTTCGATGTTAATGAATGATGTAAGACAGAGAAAATAATGAAGACAATATTTAAAACGGAAGAATGATGATAATGATCCAAATAACCATAAACCTGAATATGAATTGTCTAATGTTAAATTTATATTTCTTAAAGTAACCTTTTTCTTTACTCTTTCTTTTTTCATATATTTCCTCTCAAAATTTTTTAATGCACTATTTAATATTTCAGACATATATTATTGACTTAGGAAGATTCTGGCAATGGTAGACAGATAAATTACGATAATGATGTAAAATGCTCGTATAATCCTTATTTCAGAAACGTCTGAAAGTAAATTGCTGGAACCAGGAATGGTGCACTGCCAACCATTAAAAACAGGTTCATATACATAATGTGTAGAAGGGAAAAAAGAAATTTGATTCTCATCCTGCCAGTTAAAGTATGTATAAAGACTAAATATTTATGAGTCAAGTTGAGAGTTCTCAACCGCACTTACCCTATCTCTTGACGTCACGACATCTCTGGGGTCTTGAATTCTCATTTTTATTTTCTGCCATCAGAAAGGCGATTAATTAATGATCCTCCATAGAAAGAAGATCTTTTGGACGAAATATTTTGACCTTAATTAAATCGCCTAAATCTTCCGGCTTAACCTCTTTGATTAATACCTTAAGTGTAAATTAAAGGGTCGTTACATAATTAGTGTCTTATTAGTGAGATACATCATACAGCCACTAAAACAGGGTGCTGCACATTAAACAGTAGGTAACCTATTTTTGAGGCTACTACACCCATCCAAAACTTCTCCTCTCCTCCTGAGGGTCCTGTTGCTTGCTTTCGAATAAGAAGAGACTAACAACGAGGGCATCTGCGCCGAAAGGGGGAAGAAGCCATATGTAAATAAAATGGTGAAGATTGAAAAAGTGAAATGCGTGCAAGAACTATGGCC
Source organism: Ceratothoa steindachneri (assembly GCA_963969495.1). Lineage (NCBI taxonomy): Eukaryota > Metazoa > Arthropoda > Malacostraca > Isopoda > Cymothoidae > Ceratothoa > Ceratothoa steindachneri. Next base: position 206,708,655 of record OZ018324.1, on the reverse strand, counting down.
ACAGAGCAAACTGCGCATGTTGGGGTCGGAAGGGGACGCAATCATCCAGATATCAGCTACATCATGGTTGTCCAACCCTCGCAACCTCGCCATTCCTTAAATACTTTTTGTCCTCTTTTGAATGAGTCCTAAGGATTTTCAGTTATAATTAGAGACAGGACAAATTAATTGTATGCAAATTCAGTGGTAATATTAGGTAACTATAAGCTTGTTAGTGGTCATTTTAAGGTAATAGTATTCTGCTCAGTGATAAAAGAAGTAAATTTTATGCTATTTAGTGGTAAGAGAACGTAATTTTCTAATGATTATTTTAAAAAGGTAACTTATTGCTGATTAGTCATTTGAGGTAATTTTATGTTACTTATTTTTAACATATGATAATTTTATGTTACTTAGTGGTAACAAAAAGTAATTTTATGCTAAGTAGTGGAAAGTGAATGGTTTTTCTGATGAGTAGTGGTTAAAAGGTAACTTTATGCTACTTAGTGTTCTGAGAATTAAAGTAGATGCTAATTAGCATTAAGAGAAGTTAAGTGTATGCTAATTAGTCCTGAGAGAGGTGTGTTTATGTCAATTAGTGGTTAAGGTAATTGTTAGCTAAATAGTGGTCACAAAAGGTAATTTTTAAAGATAGTGGTACGAGAATTTTTGTAAAATATTAGTAAGATTTTATGCTAGATAGTATTAAGTTAATTTTGGCTAGGTAGTGGTAAAAGTTATATTATGCAACTTAGTGGTAGCAAAAGGTCATTTTATGTTAAAAAGTGGTAAGAAAAATAAAGTTATGTTATTTGTTTGAAAAACGAAATTGTTCTGTGTAGTTGTTTTAGCATCAAACTGGGGTTTAACGGTGGATCAGAACCGACTGAAGTACGACGCTATCCAGGAACTAACTAATCAAGCCGGATGAGGCTCGACTTCACTCAGCTCAGATACGGTTGCGGAGCCTCCCCACCCCACCACTAGTTCAACACCAGAGCCATCTACCTTCGAGGAGTCAACATATCTCAGGATGTACAAGTAAAGACTAAGGTAAAGATAGAGAGAAGAAGACACCAAGGGAGAGTAGGCAGATCATTCCACATTCTCGGAGCAAATATGGAGAAAGCAGGATACCCTGTTCAGCAAACATGACTCCATGGCGCAATCATAGTGGAAGAGAGTTCGGGCAAGAGTTAAGATGGGATCACTGATAATGACAGGTATGGAGAACTGCAGCACTTAAGGTCTTATTCATATAGAAGCACCTTAAAGGAATGGGGACGAATGCAGTTCGGAAAGCAGGAATAGGGCAGAGTTCACGAGAGACCTTGCCTTGGTGCAAGAAGACCGGTTGCATTGATTTGAACCACTTGGAGCGGTCGAAGTCAAAGTGGACCAAGAACCGACCCGTAACAACGCCAAAGTGCACAGCCACCAGGCATCATTTATCATTACCATTGCTGATACATTTATACATACCATTGCTGATACATTGCGGACTAGATGAACCCGTACGCGAGCAATAAGTTGACAATAAGTCCACAAAGCCCCAGGAATTAGCGAAGGCGGTAAAGAAGAATAGTATTTTTAAAAGTGTCAAATGACGCAAAGACGTCCAACCGTATACCAAAGGAAGCCTGGTGAGCGCCAGCCCCGTGGCTAAGCAAGTGCAGAACCTGTAAAGACTTTGATTTATTGTTGCAAAATACTGAAAGATCGCATTGGCATTTGAGGAGTTAAGTTGCTCTAGAATCCTGTTTGATACCAGACTTACAAGGACTTTAGAGTGGATAGGCGGTTAAAAGGGTTGGGCGGTAGCTTGAGGGTTATTGTGATTTAGGTTTGGTTTCCTTAGGATAGGGCAAAGAGCAGCCTGTTTAAAGTCAAGTGGTAATATTACAGGTGCTAGTGTGATATCAATGATATCTTTGAGGTAAGGGTGAAGCGGTCATTTCGATGAGAGAAGGAGGGAAGTCAATCCTCTGGTGGTGACACTGGGGGCAAGTGATGGAGGTTTAAATGGGGAAGCATAAGAGGGGGTTACTTGGTGATGAGGCGTATAAGCAAAGTTCAGCCTGAGCAGATGTAGAATATCTTGTTAGAAAAGAAGGAAAAAATTACGTATGGAGTGTCAGGGGAAAGGGTTTGAGATTTCAGATGGTCCATAAGAATTGCAAGTAGCTTAAATAAGATGTATGGCTTGATTTAGTTTACTCCAGGGATACGTAGGTTGTGATCTTCACTTGTGACCTATAAGGGGGCAGTGTGTGAATAAGTAGTAAGGGAGTAAGTCCGCTACAGAGTCGGATTCTGTTTTTAGAGCACCAACATAGGCAGCCCAAAACTGTATGTTGCATGTAAGTCTGAGTTGCTTAACGTTCAAAATTGTGAGTGGGAAAGACGAGACACGTTGTTGGAGAGTGGAGGTGGAGTCAGTAGGCTGTGAGGCAAGACAAGCGGATCTATAAACATGATGAATATATATATATATATATATATATATATAAATGATGAAAATTAATGCAATATCGCAAGAAAAGATGAGGAATTAAACCACATTTTCCCAAGACAATTTAATTCAGAACAGTTTCGGTGTATCTCACACCCTTTTTCAACTGACACTAGATAGAAAATATAAGAAAAGTGCATATAAGCATAACCCAAGGTCAGATCGTGAATGGGAATATGATAATAGATTACCCTTTTTAGATGTTCTGATTAATAAAGATCACCATGAATTAAAACTTGACGTGTATAGGAAACCAACCCACTCGAATGCCTAAATACATTATTTTTCGTTTCATGATAATACTGTTAAAAAATCGGAAATTTCTAACCTTTTCCTTAGAGCATACAAAATATTTCATCCTTCCTATTTAGATGAAGAAATTGTCATTATCAGGACCATTTTTTCTAATTTGTATTACCCCGATTGGTTCATATTGTCTGCCCATTTTGCAGCTAGGAAAACATTCTATGGCAATAAGCCTTCCCGCAAAAATGACTTCAACAAATGTATAACATTGCCATTTAATAATAAATTAAATAGTTGAAAGGACATATTTGGAAAAGCGGGTATTAATCTTGCCTTTAAATATAATAATTCCTTAAACCAATTGATGATTGCCAGGAAACCCAAAGAACATATTAACATAGGAGTATATGCAATACCATGCAACGATTGCCATAGAGTTTATATAGGGGAAACGGGGAGAAATCTAGATAAAAGATTGTATGAACACAAAAGAGATATTAAAGTGGGCAGCGAAAGCAGTGGAATATTTTGCCATGTTAGAGACAAGAACCATACGATCGATTTCAATGGAAGTAAAATGGTATTTAAATCAGCTAACTATGTTAAGAGAAGAATCGTAGAATCAAGCTTGATATAGTCAGTTACTATTTTAAATCTATCTGAGGGTCAATTTTCTTTTAATCCTGTAATAAGAAAGCAAATAAACAAAATAGTAAAATGTCAGCCCTTCAATATGTTTAGGCCTAACCCCCCACCCCCTCAGATTAGCGACATGTAGGGGATTGTGGAAAAAAGAGGGGATCTTTCACGATCTGACCTTGGGTTATGCTTATATGCACTTTTCTTATATTTTCTATCCAGTGTCAGTTGAAAAAGGGTGTGAGATACACCGAAACTGTTCTGAATTAAATTGTCTTCTGAGAATGTGGTTTAATTCCTCATATATATATATATATATATATATATATATATATATATATATATATATATATATATATATATATATATATCTATATATATATATCTATATATATTTATATATAGAGAGGAAAGAGAGGAGATCTCTTCAAAATGGCTTTGGTTAATTTAAGAAGCTCACCGATAATAAAGCTTGGTGGCGAAGGGTGTTTGGTCGTTGTATACAAGTGAAGGGGATTTGCGAGTACATGGTCAATATATAACCTTAATTCCTAGCCCTATGTTATAGAAGATCAGGTTACTTAGCTTCTGCTTCTCATATGTTGGCGTATTACCTGCTCGTGGTCCCCCTGCCTTAAACTGAAGGTACGTCCAACGACCAAGTGCCAGGCATTATAACCCGGATAACCCTACTGCCTTGTGGCAGGCCGTGGAAGAGCCAAGGCTCCTGGAGTAAACCTGGGGATCAAATCTGCACGGTGCTTGTGCATTAGGTGATAGTCCAAGGAGGGACTGCAACATAAACCTGCTCCAGTCTCGTGGATCATTTCCTTGCCACTAAACTCAGCGAGGGACTGAAGTCCCATTTATTACTCCATGCATTGCTCATCAACCAAACATCATTAAACTCATCCGTGTATGGAGTGACTTTGCCATCAGCAACGATGGACAACATTAAGTAGTAAGCACAAGTGAGCTAATTAAACAAAACTGAATTAGGACGTCTTCGGAACTATGTAGCTGAGGATGAGTTAGTTATGGTTAAACTATGAAATGGTAAGGATATAACGATCTAGTCAATTCTATTTTCATGGGTCTGAGTCGATGATGAGACAGAGTGAAGCACTGAATAAAATTTAAATAGGTCAATAATTTACAGATAAGAGGGGCGTATTCAAAAGGATGTCAGATTTTCCTAAAAGGAGTGAGGGTGCAGAGGAGAATGAGAGTACCATGTTCATAAATTTGCCTTTTTGTTTGAAGAAGCGTGCTTCGGGTACGATAAACAATGGCAATCGTAAGAGAGGTGTTTAAGTGCAAAAATGCTAGCAGAGCTTTGAAAATATATGGAGGTTTGATTTGATTGAAAGAGAGAGAGAGAGAGGGTGGTACGGGGCAGGGATTAAATAAATCCACACACACTCCTGAATATCCTTTTGCCCTGAAAATATTGCTTAGAGTATCAAGGAGTCTTTAGGCGAGACAGGAGAGCAAATATTTAGGTCTTGAACCCAACAGATCGTTGATGTTAAATCTTTTTGTACCTATTTTTCCGATATATATTTATATTAAATAATAAAAGACCATTTTATTTTGTTGCGTGGCAAAAAAGTGATCAAATATTTGGCCAAAAATTATATTTCTGACGGAAAAATTGATATAAATTTGAGAAAATCGCAAAGAGTTTGTCTTTAATGTTTGCGATGAGGGTTCCGCTGCTGAAGGTTAGTGGGCACAGTTTTTGCTCTTGCACTTTTTCTGGTAAATTCCTTCTTAAACACTCGAACCAACTATTGTTTGGCTACTTTTTATGGTATCTTGACTCTTTTATTATTTTAGACGTAGTTTATGGTGTTTTAGGTGGAAAATTGAGGTCATATATCCTTACCCCCCTCTACTTTCTAATGCCATCTTTTTTATTCCTTATTTGTATACTTCACTCCCCACTAGAAGATCTTGCGCTCATTTAAGAGGGGCTCTAGCAATCTAGATGGAATAGAAGCGAATCAGAAGCGTTGGAGCCCAAGATTCCTCTTTGGATTATGCAATACAACTGCGACAGATTTTTATTTTCCCTAACTAGACGCAATTCTTTTTGACGTTATAATAACTTCATGTTTTTGTTATCCACGATGAGGATCGATTTTTTAAAATAAATGTCATAGAATAAACCTGAGCTTGTTCCCATGACATGACAGGTGTTGGAATTTCAATAAATCTAATTATAGAGTCCTCTTCTTCTTATAATAAATCTTACTTCGTATTTAGGCAATATGAATGTTCAACATATGTCACCTGACAACATTACAAGAAAGAATAATTAGTACTATTTAAGTGAAGTCAATCAGAAACTGATATTATACTTTCACTAAGAGAAAAAAAATCTTAATTTTCGAAGTCGAAATAAATGCAAAGAATTCAAGCAAATGGTGGAAGGAGAAATATGGAGTTCCCGACGTCATAATAAGATCATGGATTATTCAAAGTCAAAAATTATGAAGGAGTTTCTATTCTACTTTAGAGGTTTTTCATTTCTGAATTAGAATTGAAATGCTCAGAAGTAAAGCACACTTGTTGTTTCTGAGTAGTTTTGAAGGTCGACTAAAAAGGAAAGTGGTCCGCTAGCTTGGGAAACAGGACACATGTATGCTTTATCCTAAGAGCGCAACAGGCAATGGCGGTAATGGGCGAGGATGTCGCGGAAACCTTTGATATCATGCTGTTTAATCCACGTTAATGTGGGATTCACTGTGTATATAGAATGGGAGGAGTATATATGATGTGAGGAAGAAAAGAGTTATAGGGTATGTCTAAGGGAAAGGGAGAATGCAGATGCTTGTCATGTGTGAGAAAAACAAGAAAGAGGATGAGAATTTTATTTATTGTTGAGTGAAAAGAGTGCGATATGATGTAGGTTTGCGTGGTATGAGGATTGAAAGTGTGGCAGATCTTTTGAGGTGGGAGTTACATGAGATGCTAAATTCGATTTTTTTATACCATAAATGAAGAAGATAGATTTGTGGCTTCAAAGTTTAAGTCTTGTACGTTTTATGAATATGTGTATATTATTTTTAATCATTATTAAGCAAAATATTAAGTTTATGCTAGATTTAGATTAGCTAGTAGTTTGTGGAAATAGGGCCATCCTCCCTTCACTAAGTAGGAAGATTGGGTTTTGTTACGGCACCGTAAATGAAGACAACGTTTGCCTTATATAAATAAATAAAGGCTGCAACGGACAAAGGCAGCACTCTGAAGTAATTCGAATCACGTATTTCATTAATAGCGTAAATCAAACAGTTGACTTCATCTTCCATATAAATTTTGTGCATGATATAAATTTCGTAAGGATTTAATTAACTCTTTTATTTGGTGAGTAATTCATTTTATCCCCAGCGCATCTTAGGCAGTTGTGAATATTGGAATAACAGCGATATTCTGTATATTTTAACAACTTCGGCTTCATTTTCTTTAATCGTTCTCCATTCTACCTACGCCACTATAAATGGTGTTCTTAGAGGAACCTAATTCTTCTCCCAACCTGTGGTGAATGGTTAAGGCACTTCTTGTACACTTAACCCACGTAGTGAAATTCAATTTTAGTTTTAGGAATATTTATAAAAATTATATATCAAAATGACAAGTCATGTGTGTCTCTACTACCTTGAAACCGTTTTTGATTTGATAAAGATGGGAGTGAATGAGAGAGTTTCTTAGAAAATCTTTGTTATGCAAAACGAAGCAACTTTGTTTGGTTTAGGCATTAAGAACTTCAATAATGTGTCTTTTTAGGTTAGAAATCAGGTATGAGAAAGTTATAAAAAAATTTTATAGTCACGAGTCAAATGAAACTCTATTGGTTTTCTGCGTTATTACCATCATAAACAAGTTAACAGTGGGAATAAAAATGTAAATGTGCATAGTAAGGAAATTTCTTGTTCTCTAATCACAATTTTTATATATATATATATATGTAACAAAACCCACAAGGAAGCGTTTCCAAGTAATTTAAAACTTTATTTTAAGGACTGACGAGAACAACAGAAAACAACAACATATAGGCAAGGGAAGAAAGGAGAGAAAACGTCCAAAATAAATAAGTGAACCAATCATAGAATGAAAAAAACAACTAAAAGAAAAAAGTAAGAGCGGAATGTGTAAAAAAGTAGAAATAAATGGAAATTAATATGTGAGTTCACAAGTGGAAAATGGAGAGAAAGATAAGTACAAATTTCATAAAATGTACAAACATACATAGACATTAACGTACATATGTATATAAATGGTGACATGATGTCACCTTGCGGGCTCAGCGTGACGATTTTGAATTTGTCCCTGTTGGTCCTGATCTTCCATCGTCTCTTGTACTGGTTGGTGTTAATGATTTCCGCTAACTTGCGAGCTTCCTGTGCCTTCGCTTTCCTCTCAGAGCATAGGACAATTTACGTGTGATGTCATCTGCGAATTGCAGATACATCGTCTCTCTGTGCACCGGTGTTGGAAGGTCGATCTTGAAGACCAGGTAAAACAGTGGGATCAGGCAACTTCCCTGGGGAACGCCCGCCTGATGTTCGAATTCAAGTTCTCTGTTACCTTCAATCATAAGACATGCCCTTTTTTTCATATAAAAGTCACAAAGGATCCCTTCCAGGATTGGGTCTAGCTGGAGGTTCAGGATCTTGTATTGAAGTCCTTTCAGCCAGACTTTATCGAAGGCCTTTTGCACGTGCCCCAGCACAATATATACATAGAATCCGTTCGCTTGGGAGTATGCTACTTTCTCTGTTAGCAGCACCAGGGCCGTATCTATGCCCTCTTTTCCTGCGGAACCTGTGTTCTTGGGGGTTATGCGCTCCTAACTCGCTCAGTTGAGATTGTAGCCTGTTTACTATAATCTTTTCGTAGATATTTCCCTGCTTCTCAAGAAGAGAGATCAGGCGATAGTTAGCCAGCTGGTCTGGAGGCTCGTTTCCCTTCTGGATAAATATGATTTTAGCCATCTTCTACCCGTCAGGGAAGTAGCCTGTATTCAGGGCAGCGTTCATCGTGTTCGTCAAACCCTGAATAATTTGCCATGGGGCATTTACTAGGTTGTTCTCCGTAATTCCATACCAGCAACATGCCCTCTGCTTGAAGGAAATATTGTGTTCAAGGCCCGTAGCTAACCATCACTCTTTCCTGAGATACTTGCGGGTCTGGGTGGGTTATATGTATCACTGTTTTGAGGTCATCAAGCAATCGGTTCTCGAAGTCCTGGTCGAAGTCGTCATTTTCCCTAGGGGATATAGCGAAAATCTCTTGTCAGTTTGTTTTAAATTTCCTCTCGAGAGACGCTGGGTCCTCAATGATGTCATCTCCATCCTCGATTTGGGGTCTAGGTCTGGCAGTCAATCCCCTAAAATTTTGGATGTTTTTCCAAAATCTTACAGGATTGTCTTTCGTGTCCAGCCTCCCAATGATATCATTCCAGATTGATCTTTGTTTTTCAATTATTATATTTTTTAGTTCCTCTCCTAGTTATCGTGGTGATAATCATGATGTGATCGCTCGGTACCACTGGTCCGGGCTCATTGCTAATGTTTAAGGGGACATTTTTGCTCGTTAACACAATGTCCGGTTTAGTTGCCGAACGATGTGTTAAAAAGGTGGGCAAATCTGGCCCGACGCTCTGGAGTCTATCTCTTTCGGGGAGCAACTCCAGATTTCTTCCTCTTTGGTTGGTGCTTCCGTAGCCTGACGCTGTGCATCTGGCGTTTAGATCACCGCCAAGCAATGTAAGTTTCTAGCAACCGAATACAGTGTAAAAGTTGGGAATCGGTAGGTATTTGCGACGTTCAGGCTGAAAGGCAGCCGTCACAGTTAGGTTTCCCACCAGGGATGGTATTTCAACAGCCACAAAATACTCTTTTAGGTTTGAAAGCGTTATGTATGAAATGTTGTTTCGGATCGCGATGCCTTCGCCGTCGTAACGAGCCTGTGTGTGTTTTTTATTTATAAATGTGTAATTTTGTATCTCTATTCTGTTTGTATTCGTGTTAACACCGTGTTCAGTGATGAGGATTAGGTCGGGATCCACTTTACGGAATATGTTTCCGTATGGAATTTGCTTCCCCTCTCATCCATTGAAGTTAATGTAAGTATTTTTAATGAGGTATTCGTGTTTTCAATATTGTGTTGTCTAGTGCTTGTGTCTTTTATGTGCGTGTGTGTCTTTTCTAATGTTTTTTATTACGTGCCATTTTTTCGTTTCTGATTTTTAAAAATTTTGCTTCGCTTTTGGTGAGGCAGAAGTCCTTATGTAATTTAATTTCTGCCACCATGAGCGCTGCGTCAATTAGCCTTACTGCTCTGGTGAATCATATATACATTAAAAAAAAGCCAGCCTTGATTTCTTCGATGATCTTCTCTTTCTTGAAATCCTCTGGGAAGATTTTGATATCTTTTCCATTGTATTTTTTATTCTGACGAAAATTCTTCCTATTTCTCTTGATCCTTGCTCTCTCTCATGGGCCTTAGGAGGCTGAGGGACCTTTTGTTCTTCTTCAGAAGAAGAATAAGAGCTTGAAATGTTAGCATCAGCCTGTTTGATCCTTCTGGCTGCTCTTTTTTGACTCTTTTCCTTTTTCTTTCTGGTCTCAATTCTGGGGTCCCTGTTCAGGGACCTTTGAAGAGCTGAAGTGGGTTCCGGAATCGCGTTCCTTTTCGCATTTTCTTCTTTATCTATCTGAAACGCAGTCGTTGGTGCTTCTTCCTCTCGCTGGAACTGCACCTGCAGCACTTCCCCTGATAGTTTTTTTCAGGAACCACATTTCTGCTAAGCCATTATTCTTGAGCATAGTATTTAGCTCTTTAGTGAAGCAGCCTGGGTTCGTTAGATTCCTCACGTGGACATAAAGTATGCATGCGAGGATTTAAGTCGAGTTTTCGTTTACATTGCCGATCTTCAGATAGGTTCTCTGTGTGACATTCTTGACATTGTCAGCAGGGATAGCTTTTACCGCTTGGGCATAGGAAGTGTTCGCCCTCCTGATTCCTTTAGCCTTTTTCTCTTCCACTTTTCTCTTTAGAAGCTCTTCTTTTCTAAGGCAGGACATCACCATTGCCTTATGTTTTTTTACACAGTTTAGGCACTTCTCTTCTGCTGCTGGGCATTCACGCCAGCAGTGGCCTTTTTGACTGCATCTGGAACAAGTCGATTCTTGCTCCTTGTAGTCCTTCCTGGTGTGATGCTCGAGTCTATAGCATCTAAAGTAAATCTCTACCGGGGTTAACTCCTCCCGTTCGATTTCCTCACCGCTTATTTTTGCGTTGAAGAGAAGTAGCCCTCTTTCTTTCGCCTTTGTCCCATCTGCATATCTGAGAAGATAATTTTAAACACGGGGTGATACTCTGTGTTGTCTCTTCTGTTTTTAAATTGGATTATCTCAACCACCCTCGCACATTGCTGGTTCCTTTCTATTTCCTCCTTGATTTGTTCTTTTGTATGCTGGTTGATCCAGGGTTCCAGCTTTCGGCACACCACAATTATGTGTGCTTGGATCTGAGGAGGGTTGTTAGGCTGTAGATTTTATTTATTTTAGGATTTTAACCCCTTCCTCTTTCGTGAGTGTCTCCACATCAACTTCCTCTTCGTTTATGGCAACGAATACTGCTGGTGTGTCTTTTAGTCAAAGAATTGCTATTCTTAATGTGTCGAATAGGATTTCAAACACCTTCCCCTTGTCCGGTTTTTAAAGGCTGCTTAAGCATCTCAGTGGGACCCTCGGGTCATTTTAGGCGCCATTATGGTGGTGAGCACCCCTTGAAGTGGTAACCGAACTTTGCTCTGTTGCTGGCCTTTTCCTGCTCTTTAGGTACTCATTACTGTGTATGTTTAGTTTCTTGTTGTTTCTTAAGAATTTATATGATAATTTTCCTTTGGAGAAGAGGGCCCATCCTTGTCAAACCGGCGCCTGGATGAAAAGGGAATTTGTCTTTGAGGTGAATGTAGATAATGGATCAGATGAATCTGGGGGGATCCTCTCGGGGGTGAGATTGTATGGCGGATTTATTGACAACGCCGCCCCCTGAGCGTGTTCTAATCGCGACAGCATCTCAACATACCATATAGACGGTTGCATGTCCCTCTATGGTCCTGAAAGGGGCCTCCACTGGGATGAGCAGCGGGGGTACCAGTCCCTCCCTTGTCCGGACTTATTTCTGACATTGTTATCAACTGTGGGCTACTCCTCCAACCAACTTCCTCTAATACACCCAATTATGGCCATGCAGTTGCTCGGCATAGTTGGGACGAAAAATGAATGGCAATCCCCTCTCACATCTGACGGTAGTTCACGCAGGGGGCGTGGTTGGAGACTTAGGAATCATCGGCCTAAGTGGGGCCGATAAAAAAAAATGAGGATTAGTAGTGATGATGAATGGTGATGAATATATATCTGTTTTGTTATAGTGGTTTCTATGAATAAACCAATTCTCGGAGGCGTCTTTGGTACTTTCATAAAACTTTACCTCCTTTACCGAATTCTGAGGTTATTGTCGGAGTAATTCTGCCAAGAATTCTACGCAGTCGAATGAAACAAGTTAAAGGCTTGAAAGTTGACCAAGATGGACTGTTGACCCGCTGAACGTGGGACCAGGACCACGGGGTTTTAATGTTTTCCTAGCTTTTTATTGTTACGATTTGCTGTACCTGTGTCTAGTGTTAGTGTTTGGCCCATCTTTGGATAGCGGTAAAGGAGGAAGATGATTGAATTGGAAGAAAGTTGGAGGTTTGCAGAGAGGTGCAAGTTGCGTGGAGGTCACGCTAATCTCTGTACTATAAATTAATTTTCATTTCGAAATAAGTTAGACTGAAAGTGTGTCTGTTTTTTTATTTATGTGGCTGTTTTATTATGTTATGTGTGCATCATATAGGCGTTCAAACCGTTGTTAGCGTTATTTGTTTTCCTGCTATGCTAATAACTCTAGTTTCTATGATTTTTGTAGCATAAATCTCGTATCTGTATCTGTTGTGTAGGTTCATGTCTATTGGTTATTTATTTGTTGAATTCACTTCTTTATTCATGTTGTTTTTCCTTTTTCGTTCATTTGCTTTTTTTGGTTAGTTTTGTCATTCATTGTGGGTATCAAGTCCAATCCGGTGAGTTTGTCATTATTCGGGAAATTTTTATCACAAGCGGGTTTCCTTATTTGGTTTACACGTAAATCTCCTCCTCTTCCTTTTGGTCCGCTTTGTTTTAAGCACTAGGAAACAGCATATGCTGTCTCCATCCTGTTCCCCATGTTATTTGATAATTGAGTTCTTCTCCTATTACTTCTTGTGTTTTACTATGATTTTTTTCACTCCTTTTTAAATTATTTGGTTTAGTGATTCTATTTTCGCTTCGATGTGTAAGTCTCTTTGTTGTTTCCTCTCTAATCGTCGCGTGTCCGTAATTATGTTTCTTTCTTTATTCTGTATACGTTGCATTCTTATTAGATTGCTTCTAGAAACCGTATCCATGGTGATTGTTGGATATATCAAGGTAAGCTGTATCATGGCCTGGTAGATCTTTTTCTTATTTTTCATGTTTAGATTTCTTAATCTGTAGAGTAAAGTTAGCATGACTCGTGTTTTGTTTATTCTTTCGGTCACGTGTTTCTTGTAACCATTTTTGGTAATAGTTAGGGCTAAAAAAGGCCTTCACCATTATAAATGTATCGTTTTCCATCTACATAAACGGCGAATAGTTTTTTGCGATACATAGGTATAATTTTAAATTCATCTTTATTCGTTTTAATTTTCCAACGTTTGTGTCCTGGGGGCACCGTTGCTAAAGGGATAAGTCATTCTTCGCGCTACTTTGTTGAGGTCATTCCGATATATGAATGAGGTTGGAATTCACAGTCTCCCATTTTACAATTATATTCATATATCAGCTGACTTCTCTGCTTGGGTGTTAGGGAAGGTCCTGGGTTGTTTCTTTTTTTGAGGGTAGAGGTGTGTTTGTTATTGTAGTAAATTATGAGGGATATATTCTTCTCATTTCGTGTTGCTTTAACTCCTCTTCTGATTTTAATGAAATTTTTGTATTAATTCCTTGTATTATTATATACCAATTATAAGATTTAATAGTTATGTAAGATTTAATAAAATAAGTTAATGTAAATTGAGAGAACCAATTTTATTTTATGGGAACCAATTAAATATATAAATCTATTATAAATTGTTCTTAAAAAGACCGTATTAATGTATTCGAGCTGTTATGTAAAAAAAGGAGATAGTCTGCATTTAAGGATCAATTCTCTAATCGAGAAAAGACTATCTGAAGACCATTCTAAGCTCCCGCCAAATAAGGAATTTTGAATCCAGCTCCAAGATTCCTTTTACCATTTGAGGAAATCTCCAATCACTAATTAAATCCTTTAACAAAGCAAGAGGAGAGCGTTCTACTTTTTGAGTCATAGCCTCGTGAATACAGAACAGTTACTTTCTGACTTCCACCCATAGGGTATAAATATTGAGAGAGGAAAGTGAGAAAGAGAGATGAAGGAGGATGAATATACTGAGATTAGAGAGGGTGACTTTTAAAGAGTTAATAATAATACTCATTATTTTTGAAAGGCTTTTGGTCCATCACGGAAGACTTGTGTCGACCAAATATAATTAGGTCTAATGTGACTTCAGCACACATAAATCTTATGTTTGGCTTGAGAGGAAGGACAGGGCGGAGGGAATGAGTATAGAGAGAGAACAAGTGGAGCTAGATAAAGAAGTAGGGTGAGAGTGAGGAAATAGAGGGAGGTCGGCGATAAAGAGTGTAAGAGGGTAAGAAGAAAGAAATTGAAGAGGGGGAAAGAAAGCAGAGAAAGAAAGAGGGAAACAGAGGAGTGATAGAAGGAAAGTGCAGGGAGAGGAGCAAGAGGGCCCATATCGCCAGATAGAGAAAGAAGTTAGAAAAAATTGAGCCAGAGAAGAGAAATAGAGAGGATTGAGAGACAGAGGAGGGAGAGAAAATAAGAAGAGAGACCAGAGCGAGGAGTAGAGGAGTGAATGAGATAGTAGGGATAGAGAAAGTGAAGAGTAAGATAAAGACGAAATAGAAGGAAAGGTGGAAGGCAGCTAGTAGGGGACGAGGTAGGAGAGAGAGAGAAGGATGTAATAAATAGGGAAGAGAGAGAACGCAAATTGAGACTTTAAATGTATACTCTACTCTCTGGAGGATTGGAGGAAAGCGACGAATTTAGTGGTGCTTTATTATCATAGACAGGGAATAATATTAATTGATTATTGCGAGAGGAATGAGATCGCCTAGTAATAATTTAAATATATAATAATTACTGATTCCATTACTATTACTTAATGAAATATCTGCTTTGCCCATCACTTTGGAAACACTTTTAATTACTAAAATAGCAGTTTATATAAATTAATAAACTGAGATTGGTTAGAATGTGACCGAAATTGAGTGGAGATGATTTTGCTGCGGGTGTAATACTTTACATCGACCCTTATCTTGATGAAGAATAACCTGAATTGTACAATTACCATAAAACTATATCTTGTATTATATTCAAATATATTGGGTTGAGGATTAAGTTCTTGTGGTTTTATAAAATTTGTTCATTCCCATTAACAATTTTAAAAAAAACTTCATTTTTAATTGATATCTATATACAATTTAATCAAAAATGTATTCTTCGTTGTTTTTTACTACTTCTTCCCAACGTTCAACTAGTTTTTCGATTCCTCTGCAATACAAATCTTTGGATTTTGACTCAAAGTATTTGTCTAACCAGGTTCTTAATTCCACATCAGTAATAAACGAAACGCAGCGCAAATTGTTGGAGAGTGATCGAAACAGATAGAAATCGGATGTAGCCAAGTCTGGCAAATATGGGGGATGCGGCAGGAGTTCCTAATTAAGCGTTTGGATGGCGTCTTTTGTCATATTGGCAATGTGAGGACTAGCATTGTGGTGTTGCAGAAGGACTTCATAACGTCGATGAGGTCGCTTTTCACGAATAGCTTCGGTGTGTCGATACATTTGTTGAACGTAGAGTTCTGCATCGACAATCTCGTTGTTCACAAGGAGCTCATAAAGAATGATGCCTTCACAATCCCACCACACACATATCATCCTGTTTCGGGGATGAAGTCCTTGCTTTAATCGCGGAAGTGGTTTTTCATTGGAGCTAAGCCATTGTTTTTGATGGTTTATGTTGACATAAACACACCACTTTTCGTCGCAAGTAATGATGCCGTGAAGAAATCTGTCCTTAAATCCACAGGTAGCCTTGTGATGAGCAAGCAAACCTACGGCAATCGTGGCGCGTTGAAGTTGTTGCGTTTGCTCAAAGCGTGCGGGACCCATGCACCGCGTTTTTTAACTTTCTCCATCGAATGAAGGTGATTCACTGCAGTTTTCTGATGACACGCCAATTGTACAGCCAATTCTCTTGTCGATTGACGAGGATTTTCATGACGAGGATTTTCATGAAGAAGGTCGTTCAATCGATCTCTATCCAACTTAATGGAGCGACCAGAACGTTATTTTTCATTAAGATTGAAATAACCGTTTTTGAAACGTGAAAACCACCATTGAGCTGTCCTTTCTGATGAAGCATTTTCTCTGTACACAGCACAAATATCGAGACGAGCTTTGCCTGCGTTTGCATTGTTCCCGTCTCGATTGAAAATGAATAACATCAAGTGTTGAAAATTCACCTTTCTTCAACCTGACATTCCATTTTGAGGGTACAGAACAAAAATTAAATTAACACAACTTTTAAATAAACCGCAATGACTTATTACTCAACTTCAAGACGTAGCCTAAGCAAAAGCTTAATAGTCTACGGTGTTAAGAGACGTAGCCTAACCTTTGCAAATTTTGCTCTCATTATTTATTATTGTTTTTTAATATGTGCACAAATCACGTCAACAAAACTTAAATCAACACAACATTAAAAAAACGCAAGAACTTATTTCTCAACCTAATATTTCTAATTTTGCTTTTAATGAAATCGTTGGTATTTTACATATAACTATGAAGAACTAAATTTCAATCATGTCTTTCTGTTTATTCTATTACTTGTTCATGCCATATTTTCTTACCCATCATAGCTACTTTGGTTTTGCATCTTTCAAACGAAATTCTTTCAAATTTTAATGGTCAGTATTCTTTTCCTGGTTACTGTTTGTTTTTAATTATTATGTTTCTGCATAATTAAATGATTATACACAGGAAAACACTAAGTTTATTGTCCAAGTTTTTTCATTTGATTTTTAGGACAATTTTGATGCGCTGAATCCCCAAATCACATTGATTTTGCTTAATAGGATCAACTTTTTTATTTATTGCCGCATGTTTTTTATGTTTTTTTCAACATTTACAGATATATCCTACCTAAATGATAAAAAAACTTTCTTATTTCTTTAAATAAACGAATTTTAAAGAGTTTACATGCGGAAATCTTTTAATCACTGGTGTTTTTCTTTAGCAAGTGAATGAAATGGATTCAGCTAGAAGATCTAGGCGAATACACCCTTGTTCCTGACAGGAATCCAGTTACCAGTTTCATAAAGCGTGGTTACCATGATTAATTCGGTATGAAACTTGCTGACCATGGTAAAGCTTGGGTGCCACACATGGTATGCAAGAAATGCACCTAGTATCAGCATCGTTGAACCAAGGGCAAGAAGAGTTGTCTGAAGTTTAGAATTCCCATGATCTAGAGCAAGCCTGGGCAACCATTGGCACGCGTGCCGAACGTGCCACGTCAAAGACTTCTTACCGACGCGAAGCCAAATCCTCACTAAAAACCCACTAATGTTTCACCGACTTCTTTTATATAGCAACCGCCTACCATCAGTGATGCAGCCGCAGAAGTCTCATTGATAGTAAATAAATGAAAGGTCTGCAAATTTTCTTTCTTTAGTTTGAATTTTCAGATTTCTGCTAAAAATGGTAAAGATTAACTTCTTTTTAATAAGTAGTTTTATAGGTAAAACCAGGCAATGGCTTCGCGCTTGCGCTTCACTACTAATATTAAAATTTAAAATCTAAATGAAAAGTAGCCATAGTTAAATTTTAATAAATTTTCTGACCTTTACAAATTGTAATTAATTTTCCTTTAAAACAGTATAAAGCATTGAACAATCATATTTATTTTTTCTGAATTAACTATTTTGTTTTTTCAAACTCTTGATAGATTATCTTGATAAAAATTAAAAAAAACATAAGTCATAACTAAACTAAGATGTAATTATTATTCAACCACTAAAAAAAATCCCCTACCTAAATCATAGAGTTAGTGATGATGATAGCTATATTTTCTCTGTGATTTTTCTGCATCATTCATAAGGTATTAAGAATCAATAAAAGAATATATTAAATTGTATATCCTTTTAGTGTGTTTTAGTCAAGTAAAACGATTAAGAGATTGCGCATTCTAATGTATTGGCACGTGAACAATTTTTGTATCAAAGATTTGCCAGATTTTGGAGCACTCACTTAAAAAGGTTGCCCACCCATGATCTAGAGAGAGCCAATAAACCACGGCACTGACTGCTACTCCTGCGCTATTAATTTGACTAGGATTAATATAAAGAAACGGAGTAGCCTCAAGTATCTTTTTCTTCAATTGGTAAGTTGTCCTATACCTCATTCTGGTAAAATTTCAATAATATTTCCCCAAAATATCTAAATTATCTAGTTCGCAAACTCATCTTGTCAAAGTCCTCTGCCGACCTGTTGGAATCCAAATTAAAGAAAAAACACTCCTCTCTGATATTGCAGCCGTCATCAAGAGTACTGCCGTTATTTTTTAAAAGAGAATGACTTGATGTAGTGTCCAGATATTGCGCAGCTTCTTCCTAAGCTTGGAGTGTCACAGTGCCAACCCGAAGATAGGAGACTGTTAATTGACAGTAGCAATACATCGCTGAAATGTGTTTTGCTAAACAACGGCAACCAGTTTGCCTCTGTACATATCACCCACTCGACTATAATGAAGGAGAAGTATGAAACGGTGAAGTACGTACTATAGAAAATTGACTATGATCATCATGAGTGATTGATTTGTGTGGACCTGAAGATGGTGAACTTTTTATTGGGGTAACAGTTCTGTTTCACAAAGGACCCGTAATTTCTGCACATGTGGAATGGAAAGTTAAGCATTAAACGAAAAAGAAATGGGTTGTACGCAGAAAATGGTGTCTAGCACATCAAAGAACATCACAAATAACCCTATGTTAGACAGGGGGAGGCTAGTCTTCCCAACAATGCACATTAAGTTCGTCTTGATCAAAAAGTTCACCAATGCTCTGGACAAAGATTGTGGCTGGTTCACTTACTTTTGCCACGCTTTTCTATGATTAACCATAAGGAAGTTAAGAGTTTGCATCTTTGACGGTCCTCAACTCCCCCGCATCATTGCAGATCCAGAGTTCGAAAAATCAATGAACTCAGTGGCAATAGAAGCGTTGAAGTCTTTTGAGCGGGTGTAAAAAACTTTCTTGGCAACAAAAATGGCAAGGAGGTACAAACAACTTGTCACCAATATGTTGACTACTCTCGGAAACCTTTGAGGCAACATGATAATCAAAATAAATTGCATATTATCACGTAGGAATCGGTATCGTGAGAATATGGGATCAATAAGTGCCAAGCAGGAAGAGAGATTCCATCAGGACATGAAAGAGATGGAGACCAGGTACCAGGAAGGCTGGAATGGAGTCATGATGGCTGATTACTGTTAAACTCTGAGGAAAGACATCCCTATCACTAAAAATTTTACGATTTAGAAGAAACGGAAGTTCATGTCTGAATTTCTACTATTCAATGTACGCTAATAAATTTTTGTAACATTAAATTAATAAATGATGTGAGAAAACTATGTTTTTTGTCTCAAAAACATATTTCTAAAATGTCCCAAAATGTAATCGATCTATTTATTTGATCTGATGTTTAAAAAATAAATTAGCACAAAAACATTACCTGGAAGAATTGTTATAAATTACTTGAAAAAACAGTGTCTTACACAGATGTTTTGTAACCCATTAAATTATATATTCTATACAATACTTAGAAAAATATCGAGAACTACATTAAGTCAATATAAATTAAACAAGTCGCAATGCTAAACATATTCCTTTAGTTGTTTCCTTGATTTAGCAGAAACAATAATGTAATGACGGTGCATGAGAGGGACGAGTGGCACAAGGCTATTTACTCACAAAGGTATTTTTCTTATTTCTGAACTAAGCCAGGAATACCTGCAGTGAACACAGGGAAGTGAGTAAGAATATATTATTAACACAATAATATTTTTCATTCTCTTCGGCCAATGGTGAAAGTGGATATAAGCAATCTCCTTGACATTCTTTTTGCCAGATATTAGCCTTTAATAGAAAGCCATATCTCGCCAATTCCTTTGACAGTTTGCTGTTTCTAAAAAAAGGCCATTATCTCGGGATTCCTTTTATCCGGTGGTGATGATGAAGGAAGGCAATTATACTCGCAGTCCGATCACCAGGTCGTACGGTTTCATTATAGGTGATGTCCTTGTATTCCCTTTGTTTGAGGGTGTTGCTGCAAGGAGGGAGAAATTTGACCTTTCGTATTGTCTCACTATGCCGCAAAATGAAGGCATTCTCGAAAAAGAGTATGCTGAGATTAAGACATAGTTCCCTTCAAAAGTTGATGAAAAGCTTTTTTATAGTAATACAAATGTGAAAAACTGCGTTTGTTAGTTTGATATCCACGTAAAGTCTTGGGTGTAATTTTTATATTCTTCAAATTGTATTATCATTAACTGTTTGAGTAAGAACTGAAGCACCTTTTTTATATAAGATCATTTTGACAAAATTTCTACTCTGGAAAAAAGGTGCTGAGATTGCAAAGCTTAAAATTATCTATTTCTCAACATATTAAAAAAAGTTTCGCGAGCTAAAAGTAGTCATAATCCACATTAATAATAAAATTATTACTTTTCCACTATTTTCGATTATATGTATTCTCTGATTTTCATCCTTCACATTTAACATACAAAAAATTACTTACAAAATCCATAGACAAGTTTTAATCACTAATGTTCCCTCGCATTAATGTTCACTCGTTTGGTCATTAATTGAAAGTATTTTGTGAAGATTTCTAAAAAAATCTTTATAAATGCATATTAATTCAAAAATATCTTTGTGAAATAGATTTAGTGAAAATAATGTTAACATCGTTTTTCACTATCATTGACTTACTAAGTTAAATTTTTTTGGAGTGAGGTTTTCGAGACAAATCTTCAAATTATGTATGTATATTAGAAAATAAGCCTCAACAACCCATGTCATAATAATGGATACACTGACTTATTACAGAAGTAAGACAATTTATATTCCTTCCACGTGGTTTTATCGTTTCTTCTGTTTTATCCATGTGTTTTTCCTTATTTTCTCAGCTGAGAAAACTTGTAAATTAACAGTATATTAGGGAATTGCTTAAAAAAATGTCGCGTCTTTAAAGGAAACATCTACCACAAATTAAGACTATTTAAGAGAACTAGTAGAAAGATCATTTGCCCCAAAATCACAAGTACCAACAAACATGCAAGTATCTATTGGCTGCTACAGGCCATGTGTCTGCTATCAGAAAAGGGCAAAAATTGCATAAATGGGTTGGTTCCCACAAATTTAGTGGATATTAATTGATATGGCGTCAAGAAATGGCTTAAGCGCCGAACGTGCGTACAAAAATTATCATTTTTAGGCAATAATAGAAATTCTTGGTAATGGTTAGATGTAGGCAAGATTCCTAAGCAACAACTGAACTGTAAAACCATACTGATGATTGCCTGGTGTTTTGTAAAAGGAACAATACAATATTCCGTTTGGTTTTATGAGATGTTGAGTAAGCCAAACACATACATTCAAGTAATCGACCATATTATGCATTAAATACTGAAATTACCCCCGCTGAGATTCGTCAACAGATATTTCTTATTAAGTGTTTGACGCCCTCTTACACACAAATTTGTGTCAAACCAGGCGTCGTAAGTTTCCAAAGTTTAAATTCTCTGGTATAACTTTGCTTCTTACAGGTAAGATTGGAGATTGTCATTTTCTTAGGATAATCTTCTAGAATCGATTCTTGGGCTGGGTTGTTTCTGAAGATTTAAAATTTTTTTCTCCATGATTCTCCAATTTACTAGCATGTGAGGAAGGAGATTTGGATGTTAAATGTGACTCATCGTAGGGGAGGAGAATTGGTGAACTGGTGGCTATTGGTTGGCCTGGTTTGTTCTAGCTTCAGTCTTCCTTAGATAAGTTCATCCTTTCAGGTTTTCTTGGATGGGAATGTCTAATTACCACGTTCTTCTTGATTTGTGGAAGGTTTGGATGGACATATATTCGCCCTTTGTTTTGCCATTTTATTTTGATTTTTATTTAAGAGTGCAATACTCTTTGAAATAAGTTTTTTCTGTAGTGTTTGTTTGTTGTGAACTTTTTTTATGTTGCGCCGGTATTCCTGTTACTTTTGGTCCTAATATGTGACGGGCACTAACATAAGGTTGATGCTAATTTAAATCGGATTTTGATGACGAGAGGAAGTGTCTGATTTTAGGATTTTAACATCTCTATTGCACTTTTGGAGTCGGAGAATATTATAATCTAGTTACCAGTTGTGGCAGAATTTAAAGCTAATAAATTGCTGACAGTTCTGCTGATTGCGTTGGTGTTTTTGAGGACCACTACGGTAATTTTTAGACTATTAGAGTTAGTATTAACTATGGGCAACTAGTGGAGAGTGTTTCTTTGATGTTAGGTTCAGGCAAGATAAGTATATTTAGAAGTACGTTTTTTTTACTCTTTAGATGTATGCTATGTACCTGAGATTTGTAGGAGCATCTTCTGACGTTGTATATTTTATTATTCGGTTCACTAAGGTGGTTTTACGTTCGGCTCGTGGTAGATATTTTATTTCTGTTAGTAATCTATGCTACCAGAATAACGTTTTACCGGTCTTTACGTTGAGAAATGATCTAAGATTTTACTTGAATGCTCCGGTGGCTGTCGGAGGGCATCCTTGACTGCTAATGCATATAAGTGGCTTCCTTATACAAATTTGGAGAGTAAGAGGTTCTTGTGTAGTTAGAGAGGATATTTTTTTATTCACTCCACGATAAAGGTGCGACAGAATTTTAAAAAGGGTTATGATGGGTATGAAACTGTTCCGAAGATCACTGACATGTTTTAGTAATGACATCTCTTGGCTAAAGATGAGGCAAAGGAACTTGGCATCTGTTCTAGGGGCAATTGGTCATGCAACTATGTACAGTGTTAAGTTGTGGATGTTTCTTCTTATGCTGAAGGTTAGGGGAACTGTTATATCTGTCGAAATTCTGCATCGTTAAAATAATAAAATTGAACATCATGGAACATATTTGGATTGAACATATTTTTTAAATCAAAATTAGTGTGGCTATTTTTTTCAACAAATACATTTCTTATGGTTGACCTTTATGTGCTTTTATCCTTCAGGGCATTTAAAAGAATTTATCCATAACTATTTTGTTTCTTCTTCTACACTTAATATTAGTAACTTGGTAGACTTTTACTACGCACAAAGATATGTGTGTAGTAGTATCTCAATAAATAATATAAAATGAAATAAAATTATAATTAGTCAGTCTCTCCCATAATGGAATAATAAGGGGGCTGTAGATTCTCTTCTCACGTCTGTCCCTGACAATTTTAATTAATAGCACTCAGTTTACTTTGGGTCATTCGTTAGATCAAAAGAAATTACCAAATTTGCGCCATAAAAAGGTTTGGAGATAATTAACAACAAAGATCTCTGATATTAATCCGGC
Organism: Ceratothoa steindachneri; assembly: GCA_963969495.1. NCBI lineage: Eukaryota > Metazoa > Arthropoda > Malacostraca > Isopoda > Cymothoidae > Ceratothoa > Ceratothoa steindachneri. The sequence continues at coordinate 206,685,437 of OZ018324.1, read as the reverse complement.
CTTTTTTTCTGACAAAGAAAAAAAAATGAGGTAGTTTCTACTGATGATTGATTTAATATCTACATTACCCGCAGTCGCATTTCTACCTTAAAATGAACGGTAATTTTAAATTTAAAAGATAGAAAAACTATGAAACTTAAGAAGATAAAATAATCACAAAGTGAATAAGTAGTTTAATTTCTTTTGAACTTGAAAGAATGTGTGCGAGTTTAAAATAAAATGATGGCCTCATTATTTGTACACTATGTTTAATCTAAACACTTTACCTAATCTTTCGTAATTTACAGATGTCAACTTCAGAGAATTTGAATTTATAACTAAAAGCACGTGTTTAACCACTTTCCCATTGCATTTCAAGGTCGCCGCATCGAAGCTTACTTACATTTCCATTGCCTAGCATGAAGTTTCTTTCGCGTAACTTTCCGAAACTTCAACACACCTTAATTTATCTTGTGCGTTCGTAAACTTTAGCACACGATTAAAAACATAAATATGAGTCGGGATAACATTACTGTTTTTGTATAGGTTAAGGGAAGCTAATAATTTTAGTGCATTAGAAGTGATTTTGTTTTCATTCTCAATTATCACTCAAGTGATTTCCTTTATAGTGGTTTTTTTATGTTGATGACGCGTGGTACGCAACAATGTACACATCATACTTCCTTAAGTTGAAACTTATATAGATTTAGCAAACAAACAAAAAAAAGACATATGAATCTGTATTTAAGGATTTTTGAGAAAGTGAAACCTTTTGTTGAAATATAACGGATAATGAGATTGCAGCGATTACGGGCAATCAAAAAAGATGAGTGAGAGTAAAATGAAGGATAAATTTTCCAAGCCCGATATAGCTAATATTTTTTTAATGGGCCTGAGAACAGGAGTGGTTCCAGCACAAATTGGAGGTCGACAAGTTGTTGAAGAAATAATTAATAAATCCAGCCATTTCTGCATGGATGATCACCGTTTAAAAGATCATATAGATAAAAGGATTTAATACATTAAACATCCTCTATGAATGAAACGAGCCGGGTTCAAATCAAAGCGAACAGAGAGGTTCTACTGGGATAAAGATTAGTGCCAGTGACGCCTACAAATTTATTGTCTCAAATATAATGCTTTAAAAATCGGTCACAATTCTAAGGCATTATTCCAGCTCTTTTCCCTATTGTTTGCCGATTCTTCTCTTTTATTTTCTTCTGCTTACCCGAGATCAAAATTTTTCCAAATGTATCCCTAAATCCTTATGGATTTTTGTGGCTTTAAGGGCGCACCAGAAAAATAAGAGGTTGTGTGAAGTACAAACCGATATATTTGAATTCACACTCATATTCCTGCCAAGATTTTTGCTTATCGAATTTATATCTAATGATAAATGACTTATACTTATTAACGTTTAAAAGAAAATATTTATCATTAAATGTAAATAAAATTAAAAGATTAATAAATTTCAATTGAGATCGAGGATTTTTTAACTAAAGATGATTAAGTGGTTATATTATAGCGTTGATACACAAAGCTTTTGTGACCTCTCGGAATTTCGGACTTTAATGACTTTGATATTTTACCCGCAATTACCCTATAATAGAGATTCCCATCCTGGATTTATCCCCAATAAAATTTCTAATTTACTCCTTTATCGGGCAAGATTGATTTCTTTTTTTTCAAATCTCTTGAGGATTTAGTAAATCGATGATTTGGGGTTTTCAGTAAGGGAGCAAATTCATTTGTAACTGTCTACATAACACATAATCTACATAATCTAACCTGCCCGTGTTTCAAGAAAAAGACAATGGGTATAGACTGATCAGGGAATTCCTTGAAACAAGTTAAAGATTTTTGGCATCGGCTACATTAATATTCCTTTACCCAAGACATTTAAAGATCACATTTTTATTAAATCAATAAATGCCTCCCGGGCATCACATGTACAGTAAATGTAAACATTACCATTTAAATATAATGACACAAAAATATTTTGTAGCCATATTAAGTGGGGCGGGATATCATTTTAAAAGATCTCAAAGCATTTGATTAGAATTTGTAAATAAGTTGTTAGATTAAACGAAAATATATTTTATAGACGTTTCTTAAAATAATGGTTGTTGAGTATATTAACTTTGGTCTTCTCGTGGCAAATTAACGGGATGGTACCGATTTCCATAAGTGAAACTTTTTATTTTAATGTACAATTATGCAAACACATCAGTATTTCGGTCTCCCGAAAACGAATGCGTATAAACTAAAAGAATGGCTTCCCTAACTCTCATCAAGCTCTGTTATGAGCATTATTTAATTCATAACTAATTCCACTTATGAAATAGTCTAATTTGACTCGTTAATATGTTTGCATATGAACTATAATTTGCAAAGTCTGAAAGTCTTGCAAAAAATTAGTCTTTATTTCTGCAAATATTAATCCGAAACTTACTTTGGTTTAACATCTTTAAATTAGTTTCCTTTAACATTATATACACCTTTCTGGCTCTAACTTCTACAATCCTACCATCTTAGATGATTTATCTTCCTAGTCGGCAGTAACATTCTTTACTTTTTCCATCTTGAGACGATCTATGATGCTCATTCTAACCTACCTTTCTATAGTATAAAAGTCAGATTGATAAATTTGTTGGCATATTTATAGAAATAGATTTTTTGGTGGTCTTCCAATACCTGATCTACCAACGTTTTTTGATATGTAAACATTCAGATAAATATGATTTGTTATTTTATTAGCAAAACATGCATATTAAAACTAAAAAATGAAAACAAAATAAAAAATAAATTTAATATTTAGCGAAAAACAACTTTACCATCATTCAGAAAACCAGAGTACCTAACCTGACTTAAAACTAATCCAGGTGTTCTGATTTTATGAATGATGTTGGAAGTTTTTTCCCGCTAAATATTAAAAAATGTCTTTATTTCTGCTTCCTACATAAGTATGTGTAGACAGCTGGCCACAGGCCACTTGAGTTATGTCGGGCAATTAATAAAGAGTGCGAACTAAGGTTGACTGTGTTTAGATTAATATCTTGCCAAGTTGCAGTTCAAAGGATATATAAAGGATGTATATATATAAATTGCCCCTTGTTTTCATATAATTTTAATATATATGAAAAAAAAGGCAATTTATATATATACAAAATGGAGAACAAATTACCTATGGTGGTTAAATGAATTAAATGATGATTAAAGAGATAATCTGGGAATAACCATACACGATTGCATTACCTTCAAGCGCAAGCGAATGGATAAGGGGTGGGGGGGAAGACAATGGGCAGCTCTTCAAGAAGATACTGCGGGGAGTCCTGACTCAGAGAACGTGAAGAAGTGGTTGGATTATTTCGTGATGAAGAATGAGATTTTCTCTGCTCCACAGAGACGTAACCTCAACTCGAGACGATTCTGCTGATCAGCAGGGAGTCTCAGTCTCAAAAGACGGAAATCATGAAGGAATGCAGAAGATGAGAGAGCCGGACAGCTCTCCTGGAAGAAGGGAGCTCAATAGCTTTCCTCTGAACAGGGGCAAAAGCTTAACGAAGGTAGATCTGCTGAAAAGATCTTCGACGACGTACGAAGACAAGTTACGGTGGGTCACGGGAAACAGAAGGCAGCTTGAACGTAGTGAATGGCGGGCTTTCAATCTCCTCGAGAGATGGTCAGCTTATGGGTAAATACCCAGGTGGCTGCTCTGCTAGACGCCTCAGGGCCTTGCGGTCCCCAAGGGATTCTCGGCGCCAGTCTAAGCAAACAATTCATGATAACGCTTCGTTCCAGACCATCAAACTCGCTTCAGGATATGGGGGTAGAGTTAATATGGTGGCGCACGGCGTTTTTGCAGGGGATTTGGGGACGATTGGCCTCTGAAACTAAACACAGATGAAACGGGTGATTAAGTGAGTGACGGATTCGTTCTCGACTTTCTAAAATTCTCACGCTGGCTCACGTGGTCTTGATGGCATTCCCTCACACAGAAGTAACCTGTCGTCAGCAAATACCGATGCATATTGTTTGGAATTCTTATTTTGTGGCACAAAAATATCTTTCCTTGTGATTATTATTTTTAATAATTGCGGGGTGAAGGCTGATTCACGATGATTATGACGTCCCTATCAAATGATATACTTGCAATGATTAAACGTTTTACCGTGCACGACGGCAGTTTACGCGAATGTGTGAATGACCGTTAGTTATAAGCAAAGAACATTGTAGCTGCAGGAAGAGATCGAGCGTCTTATAGCTACAAATACGGTGGTTTTCTTTGTCGAGAAAGACCCTTTGTAATGTGTGGTAAATAACGACGAATTAAGATAAGAATATTCCTTTTCACTAAAGGTCGACTTTCTCGAAGAAAGACAAGGGTCTCTTTGCTGAAAAGAGGCCTCAGCTTAAGAGCCTTAAGAGCAGAAAGTAATAATAAAATAAAAAACTCACCCAAGAACTTAAAAACCTAATTTGACAGACAATAAAACATTTCAAACGATACGCGAGGAGATGCCACCTTCTCTTCTTCTTGGGTAATTACATACACATATCAAATAGAATTATTATACCGTTAAAATGTGATAAAGTTTGGTTTAAACTTATACCGTTTCCTGAGTCGTCTTAATCGACTCGGCCACCATCTGCATCCCACAAAGAAATGTCATTTTGGCCTTATAAGCAAAGTATTGTGCATTAGCCTTAGATGAAGGTAGATAGAATTATCAAAAGAGATAATAATAAACAAGCAAAGACCGTTTAAGTAAGGGTTTAAATAGGCATCACGTTTCAACAAGTAGAAATAATAACATTTAAACTTATTATGTTTACTCTCCCAATTGCTCAATGAAATACAAGGCAAAATTCGACCAAGGAATCAATTGGACTGTTATTATTATTATTATTATTATTATTATGTTACAATAAATTAACTTATAGGCAAACTTAATAACCCCGCAAGTCTGAACTAGGTCTCTGCTATTTAAACCGGTGTAATCGAGGATCGGCTACAGTTTTTGCAACATTAGAAGAGGCTGTCAACAAAAGATTTAGGCAGAGCAGGAATGAAAGATTTCTGCATTTTCTCGTGACAACAGAAATGATGAGTCAGGAAAAGTTACTTGTTAAAAAGCACCTAAGTTTTGGTCCTATGAATGGTAGGTTAAATAATCGATTATATCCATAAAAGTGAACACCTTTACATTAAAATCTATTTAGATTTGCCAACACTACTCAAGCGGCATCTTTGTGAATGAATGGATAGAAAGAACACGGCGCTTCGTATTCGAGGCTAAGACTGGTTCTCTTCCTCCCACGAGAAGTTTATCTAATTTGGAGATGGGGTCATTGAGGTTTCTGGCACACTCCTTACCATAAATCTGGCTTCTGGTCATTGAAAGTATGGACGTTATGTATACAGTTAACTTCCGTATCATTTAGCTGAAATTTTGACAACAGTCACTGATAAATGATATGAAGGCTTATTAGGTTATGTCACTATGTACAGGTTTCAATTTTCTTCAGCCATCAACAAGGTAGACACTTCTGTTGCTATCCTGGATATCTCAGGCATGTTTCTAATTTAGTCACGCCTAAAAATAGTGAAATCGCTTCGATACCTTTAGTTTTAATTTGGTAGACAATTCTCCTTGGAGGCGCTCATTGGCAACTTAGAGATTCTTGCACCTTTAAGATATATGGATATTATACGCTTTTAGCGTTAAGCAGATGTCTTAGTAAATAAGGTTGTGCTACGGTAAATGAACCTTACATAAAAGCTCATTTTTCCGAGGATTATCAAAAGAAATTCGAAACTGTAAGCCCCCCCCCCCTGCATATAATAGCAAAGCTACAGATCCAGGGACACACCTTTTTCCCTGTCCATCCCTTTGCCTCAGTCTCCGAACCTTTTTGTTCTAAGCCTGCTGAGATCTAAACAACTTCGCCAAAGAGCAACAAAACTCCATGTAACAAGAAAAGGAGGTCCATCAATTAAAACTGCAGACATGCATGTCTCATTTTGCCCATATATTTCGTGAATTTTATTTTCGCAAATTTCATTGCTGTGAACCCAAATGTCGGTGATGTCGCCCTCGGCTTATATACATGACCCACACACACGAGTGTTGGCGTAAAAGCAAAAGAAACATACAACCGAGTTTTGGAATGCCTTTTTAGCGAGTGAGAAAGCAAAATAATTTTCTCTCTGCTTCACCATATAATGGCTTTTAAAATCTCTTTTTCCATTTTGCCGTGAGTTAATTCAACAAATTGGTGCCTAATAAAACCATTTTGGCGAGAGAGAGATTCATTCATTCAAATTCGTTCAAAAGTCAGAGTTTATACATCATACACGCGTCGAGAAAACGAGACTTTCTCTGAGATTATTCCTCACCCTATTCCGCTGGTATATGATAAATATGATCTCATTTCAAATTCAAGTTATTTAACTAACCACAACTCCCTGATTCATCGTAGAGTGAACCATCCAGAGATACAAAAGTATATGTACATCAAAATTCAAAGTTCAATCCGAGCAGAAGGCAAATAAACGTTAGAAAATTGGTTCTATTTGCATAAGTGTAGCACACTGGGGACTATAAATGTAGTATCCCGAACTATGTCCACTTATTGTCCAGAATCGGACACAAATTAGTTACAGTCCAATATGCATTTTAAAATCTGACTATTTATCCCTGGAACAGGCTTGATCTATTAGAATCTCTTTCATTTTGTCTTATATGTACTTCAAAATCTTATAGGATGGTCACAGGTTTAGGGGTCACGATGTGTTGAGGTGGCTAAGACGGCCTTACACTCAAATTTGGGATGACTCCAAGGTGTTCTTTCCGGTAATCCGTTTGTAGGATGGGTTTGAATGGTAACCTGGTTATTGCTTGGCAGAAGAAAGAACTCGGAAGGAAAAATGGGTGTTTTGTAGTCTTTTATCTTGGCTTAGGGCTACTTCAATTCAAGCAAGTAAAATAGTTGAGTTTCCGTGGTTGGTTTGTGCGCTCTCGACTTTGGCTGACTATCAGTTTAGTGTTTCTTAAGTCTCCTTCTGCGTCAGATTATTGGGACTATGGACGGACGGATTTGGACGAAGTACAGACTGGTGATGCTAATAATAATATCGATACGAATATGCTAATCAGAATGAGAATACTAATAAGAATGTTTCTCTCCGTTTATTTATACTAAGGATAATTAAGTTGGCATGGCTTCCCTTCTGTTAATCTAAACGAGGGGCGGAGCTTATCGGGTTAGATGTATGTGCGTGTATTCTCTAAAAAGAATGCTAAGTGGAATAAAAGGGTGTGTGCTTGTTTAGTGTAGGCACGTATGCACTAAAAGCGTATATGCATGTATTTGGATTTAAACACCTCTCCGGGCTTTTTAAGCCGACATCCATAGCAAGATTGATTTAGTCTTTCACGGGTTCGTGTAGACTCTGGCGGGTTATATCCGATTCCAGTTTATTTCTGAACAGCTATTTTCCAACAGAACGCCAGCTCGTATCTGTTTCTTAATGTTTGTATATTCGCGTGGGATCACAACGATTTCACTTGAAGAATATTCTGCTGTATGAAGGGTAACCGCAGATTGACGCCCTGTATTTTGTCGTGTGAGCCACGCCTACTGCGTTAACCCGAAACAAACGACATCATTATTAGGGGTTAAGAAAAATGGAAATGCGAGTAAGAAACAATGAGGTCACGAGTCAAAAAACGACTACATCACCAACAGAAGATGAAACCCTTAGAAAAAAAGAGGAAAGAGAAAAGTCTATTCACAGAGAACCCAAATTTACCGCATTTACTTATTACACTCCATACGCCTTAAAAATCCTCCTCCCTTTTGTTTATTCTTTTATGCCAAATGTTATTAACTCCTCCTCTCACCAAATAGAAAAAGAATCAACCTATTCTTTTCTGACTCGAGTGCCTTTACAGTTTTCTTCACCTGCCAGCACCGAAATCGCAAAAACGAAATAAAAACTAAATTTATTCTTTCGGATAAAATGTCTAAAAGAATGACTTGAAATACTAAATCCATCTTTCCTCGTACAAATTCGCACTTGCACCAAAAAGGAATACCTTCTCTATATTTAAGCTGGTAATAACAGTGAATTGAGAATAGCAAAAGATACACGACACATAAGGATATCCACTAATATCTTAATAAGTGTTCACTAGGACTCACTAAGTTTCAGAAAATTTTAACAAATAAAGAGGAAAATTAATTAATTCCGGACATTATTTAATATACTTCAAAAGGCACCTTAGTCCTTTTCCAGAGTCTAAATGTTACTTTTGTCTCCTGATAAGAGAGAACTTTGCTTTCTTTGCTGAGTTCTATGAAAAGATTCTCAATTAGTGTAAGTTTTATTAGTGGTGATGGAAGCTGATACTAATCTAAGTTTACAAGATTGTGTGTTTGTTTTCCAATCGCTATTGGAATTGAAATTGGGTGATTAATGTAAGAATTTCTTGCTATCAAGTTAGTCCAATCATTCGTATACTTATAAGATCAATAAATTGGAGCTAAATATGGAATACACAGTTTAATTGTCAATTGTAATCGCATTATATTGTATTTTCTATCATTTTGAATGGAATTGGTTTTTAATAAAAAACTATATGCCACTTTATATTACTCAATATTCAAAAAAAAGATGATTGATTTAAATAGCATACGGGGGGAGGGCTAATATGTGTGTAGTCAAGAGACATGGCCTAAGAACAATGAACAATTGCCTTTGAATTAATTTGAGCTTAATCCTAAACATTCGAATTGTGTATATTACTAGTTGATTAAAATTAGCGGTGGGTGTGGGGATTGAAACTTCCTGCCATATAAGTTTGGTATGGAGGGCAAATGCTTCAATTTAGAAATAATCACCTTAAAGTGTGTGTGTGTGTGCGTGTGTGTTGGGCAGACACTATCTTCTTGTCTGAAATGCTAATGGTTGACTTGAGTTTTTGAAACGAAAACAGGAAAATTCTGATTTAATTCCCGTCAGTTCTTTCGATCCCTCCATTTTTATCCTTAGTCCTTTATATTTGTTTTAAGCAGCTCCTCTGAAAGTTCAAGTTAAACAATAATGAGAAACAAAGTCCTTTTTTGCCACAGTTGATGAAAATCAACAAAAGTTGCGATTTTAATTTTATTTATCGTCCTTATTTTAATAAAATGACCTTAAAAATTGAGATAAATAAAAGAAAAGCATTTATGTGAAAATATCGAATAAAAGATTAAAATAAATAGTGTCGAGCAAATCTGATTAAAATCAAGGTTGTGTCGGAGAAAATTGTGCTCTGGAATAGATTTGATGTCACCTCACTCAGTTTATTGAGATAGGATTCATTTATTTCATCATAAAGTATCGAAATAGAAAGGCAGAGAGTGTATGTGAGAGAGACAGAAAGATAGAAATAATAATAAAGAGAGTGATAGTATCAATTCTGAAGGATATGAAGTAAAGATAAATCTCTAGGATATTACCATTTGATAGAGATGCCATGGAAAGGGTCAGGTACTAAGTATTTCATGGTAACCACGAAATCTGAATTTTGGTTCTGGTATTTACTGATTAAGTAAAAAAGGGAAGATGAATTATCAAAGCGAGTTGGAGAGGTCGGAGATTACGCAAATCACAAGGAACAAATCACTTGAAGTGGAATGGCAGCAGTCCAAAGATGTGCTTTAAATCCAACAATAAAAATATAGATAAATTATAAAATTATGTTCTTGATTAAACACTTCTTTTTTCCTATTCTATGATCGGATGTCAAGAAGCTTTATTTGGTAGGAAAGGAAATTTATGCATCCAACGAGGGCATTTTCAAAGAAAAAAAATTATTAAAACGTAAATAAATTTTGAATGTCAAGGAAAGAAATTGCAAGACTAGCGAATAGAAAGTAATTGAAGGCTGGGAGATGGGGGGAGGTAAAAATACACCTTCAGGCATAAGTTCGCATCAACGGATCAGTGTCCACACCTTTTTACCCTCATATTAAAAAAGTGAACTTCAAATTTTAAAAGTTGACTTTGCTAATAAAAAATTTAATATCAAATTTTAAAAACTGACTTTGATATTTAAAAGAAAATGAAAAAAATTAAAAAGTTGACTTTCATATTAAAAAATCTGAATTTGAATTAAAAAAATGACTATCAAATTTTAAAGGTTGATTTTCAAATTAAAATAAATGAATTTCTTCTACCTGGGGGGTAAGCCGAATTTATGCCCAAACCATTCGCACTTGGGTAGGAAGACGAGCCAAGGCTTTTGTTAACCATTCGGCCATTTCAGCGCCCAATGGTCCCAATTTTGTTGACCATGTGCTGTAACGTGGTTCCTTGCAACCTGGAGGTGGTTCAGCTTATCTTTTATATTTTTACAGGATATTGTTTCGGTTTTTCAGAGATCTCTTAATTTTATACAGGTATAAAATACCAGTATTGCAAATTTGCTTTATTGTGTATTTTTTCAATGCAGTATTTGAAAAAATACTCACTTGGTTACTGAGAAGGTTAAGTTATGTATGGGAACGGTTGTTCGGGGCGCCAAAGAGCTGCCAATGAGGATATGATGAGAAGAAATCCCACAAGCTATGAAAATAGGCTCTTTAACATCACGGTAGAGTTGGCCAAAATGTTGGAAAGGTTCGGAAGATTACTGAGGAAGAATTTTATTTTTTCTAATTTTAAGCAGTTTATCATTAGATAAGCATATGGTATGTATTACTGTAGATATGACTCTTACGATTGTTTTTATGCATAAAATTGGTATTTCATGAAGAAATAAGTGCCCAAGTATCGGAAACACTAGGATATTTTTGCGTTGGTTGTGGCGAAATTAGTGCTCCTGACGTTACACAAATTTAGATGATATTACATTTTTGAATTCAACTTCATTTGTTTTGAATTGAAAGAAAAATTTTAGGTTGAAATTGAGCATTTTTAAGTTGAGGATAAACATGTTAAATGTGAATTCAGGTATCTTAATTTGAAAGTCCACTTTTTAAATTTGAAGTTCAACTTTTTTAATATGAAAGTCAAATTTTACAATTTAAGTTCAATGTTTTCAATATAAAAGTCAACTTTTAAAATTGGAAGCTCAATATTTTTTATATGAAATTGAACTACTTTAATTTCATGCTCAATTTTTTTTAATTTGAGGGTGATAAGGTGTAGAAGTTACAAACTTTAGGCCCAAACAGCACAAAATGAACCATTTGCATCCTGAGAGGTTTAGTAGGTGCTCTGATTTTGTTGAAAAGAAGGCCCAATTTTCGATGACTTTGTAGCATGAATTTGGCGGAATTCACTGGATGGTGTTTGTTATGTTGACTTGAGGACATCAACTGTTTCAGGATTATTCGCATAGCCCTGCGATTTAAGGTATCCCCGAAGAAAGTAGTCTAATGGCGTAAAATCGCATGATCTCAGTGGCCAGTTGACGTCGCCGCCGCGCGAGATAATCCTGCCCTTAAATCGCTGGTGCAAAATATCTATCGTGGCGTGCGCAGTGTAGCGCGTAGCGCTGTCCCATTGGAACGACATGTTGTCAGATCCATATCAGGCATATAATCCAGTTGAAGCCACAAGAAGTTGCTTACCATCGATCTGTATGTCTCGCCGTTGACGGTTATGGCAATCATATCTTCGTTCTAAAAATAAATACGGACCGATGATTCCGTTAGGCCAAAATCCTCACCAAGCAGTGACTTTGTTGCGATGCAATTGGCGGTGGTGTATCTCATGTGGATTTTTTTCATCCAAAATCCAAAAATTTTGCTTGTTCACAAACCATTCAGCCAAAAATGGGCATCGTCTGAACGTTTGTCGAACGGAGCACTGATTTTGATAATAACATTTGATGATTTGCACACGGTGTTCAACGATATAACCTTCCATTGTGACTTGCCAAGTACTACTGAACAGTTTGCAGTGAGTTGCCAGATGTCGCTCTAACAACATGGCTAGTATCGCCTGACATAGCTTGAGCGTCCTTGTTGAAAGACCCTTCAGTAATGTTTGACGTAGTATATTCATTGCTAGAACACCTATTGAGATCTATTTGTGTTCAGAGGTGTTGCTTCTGCCATATCCTGCAAAGTAAGAGTGATTATTGAATGAATGAAGGATATATCACAAAAAGTGTGTGCAGGCCAGTTTTTTGGGGGGTTACCCTGCTATGAAATGACTCTGTTGTTTGTAGATTATCTCAAGAAAGGTCAAACTAATGATAATATTCTTACAATGATGACGAAAATATCGGAAGTCTACATCTTGACATAAATACTATTCATATACTCGTAGTATTTATGGCATAACATTTTCGTAAACAAGAACTATGCAAGAAAAGGTTTCGCAAATATTAACAATAATTAATTGATTTTTGTGTAATTCTGGTAAAGATATTATTTATTCTTTAGCCAAAATGAAAATTAAATCCCGAATTATCAGAAAGCCTGTAGTTCTAGGAAACCATCTTACAGGTATCAACTTTATTTACGTAAAGGATACGCAAATTCGGATAGGCAAAACTAAAGTCTTCAGCAAATGAGTAGAAAAAGTGAAGTATCCAAAATGATCCAAACATCAAACTTCAGTACAATCTTGTCTACGCTAGGTCATTCACTTACCTACTGTCTTTCAGGTTACAAGGCTAAGATATCTGTCATCCCTCTCTCTGTCCGCGAGCTCATCGTAAGGCTACGCTACCAAGATTGTCTTTTAATTGGACCCATTGCAGCGAGTGTCAAACTTCCAAATGGGTAGTCCATGATATCATGTCATCTTATGAGAAAGCAGATTTATGTGTGGCTGTTAAATCAGACAGTGGTATAAAAAAGACATTAAAAAGAGAAATTCAATTGTGAAGAAGGACAATTTCAAGTCTTCTAACCGAGAGATCAGTGGTATTTTGGCCATCAATCTCAACATGCAGACTGTCACTTCGGCCTCAGAAAGACATTCAGCTCTGAGCCCTGCCCTCAACGCCAAAGCAAATGATCAGTTCGGAGAATAAGAAGTTTTGCCTTGGATTCGCCTCTGAGCACGTTGTTACATGAAAGGATGACGAATAGGGCTAAATCCTCTTCAAGGATAAATCTCAATTCAATTTCTATGTATTTGATGGCGAAAGGTTCGTTCTTTCAAGAGCAAAAGAAAGAGTTCCTGTCATTTTCACCAAAAAAGTAGAAAGTCATGGTCTGGGGCGTGATTTCGGGAAAGGTAATGGACCACTTGGGCACTTCGGTAAAACTACTTTTACATGTGTGCAAGCAATTGCTACAGCAGCATGTTTTGCCACATCTGCGAGTCACCCAAGCCAAATCTGCATTTTTCATGCAGAATTACGCCCACTGCCACGCGGTTATGTTGATGTACTTCTTCCGGGACGACCATCAAATACATGTTATAACTTGGGCTGCGCAGAATTGGAACTAAACCTCTTCGAGAATGTTTGGAGCAAGCTCGAAGAGAGATCTCAAGGGAGGACTCCGTAAAACGGTTCAAGAACTCTGAGATATTCTTCAAGTTGAATGTTAAATATTACTGCATAAGTATGACAAGAAATGGTTCCTTCTTGTGGCGGATGTCAAAGCATCATTGAGAATAAAGTCCTCCACAATAAAAGTTATAACTTATAAATATTTTCCGCTGATAATCGAATCCTAATATTGCAATATAAATTTATTTCCGCCGTCGTTCGTATTATTTTTGACACTTAAATATTTGTAGCAAATTATTATCTACTGATAACTTTCGTTATACTCATCTAATTATGTATAATCTTTGCCCATAAGTTTTATATATATATATATATATATATATATATATATATATATATATATATATATATATATATATATATATATATATATATACCTTTTGGTTATCGTACACCAAATTTAAATACCAATGATTTTCTTTAACATATTTTAAGAAAGGTGTATAGAAATATAAGCGTTGTGATCTTTGGGAGAGTATTGTAGACCTACTGGTGGTAAACTAGGCTTTTATTTTATTGAGTTGTCTATGCGGATAAAATTCATATATTACTTTTCAGTCACACAAGAGATTGACTGTGCTATTGCAGACTTTAAGTAAGTCTTTGATATAGTAATCTTAGACCAATAACAAGTAAACTACAGTTTAGGCTATTGATCGTGTGATGAAAACCCGAATATTGAATAAAGCTTAAAATGGCACAACCATGTAATGAAGGGAAAATATAGCTAAAATGGAATAATATAATGAAAAGTTTTCAAATAATTCCAGAATATTTGTTTGTTGAATATTTTAAATGTAAAAATAAACCTAAGAAGGTAGTAAACATCTTATACAAAGTAAGGAAGAACATAAACATTAATAAGAGAAACATTAAGGCAGAGTTTGAGGGAAATCTTTATCGTAAATTAAGGATGATCAACCACAGTTCCTTTCTCCGTTTAATGAACTGTATTTAGCTATTTATAAATAAAGGATTTGCTGACGAAGGAATGATGGAATAACAGTGCCATTAAGCCATTTTCACTCTTTCAACCCGCGTTTTGTATTTTTCTTTCGTCAGGTTCCATATCTATTTAATTTTAATCTTTACCTCCCCTTGGCTAAATTCTTTATATTTTCCAGTTATTGAAAATATTTAGGGTCAACATAATAGCAAATATGATCCCCTTTATCTATTACGAGAGGCGGTCAATAAGTTTTGCAATTCGGATATAAGGAAACGAGATATGAGGAAAAGTGTTTTATTATATTTCAATATAACTACCCTCGACTTCAAGGCAATGGCGCCACTTGTCCCTGAGGCTTCGAATTCCCGCCACCTAGAAATCTCTCGACTGCTGTTCAATCCACTCCTGGACAGCGAGCTGGACATCTTCATCGTCCCCAAACCGGTCGTTCACGCAGTGCAGCCTTGAGCTGGTGGAATAAAAGGGAGTCGATAGGGGCTAGATCTGGAATGTAGGGGGGATGGATGAGCTCCTCGAAACGGCACTCGCCCAGGTAGCTTGTGCAACTCTGGCCTTGTGGACTTTGACGACGTTGAAGTCGATCATGGGGCGTGAGGTTTCTAGGGACCTAACGGGCAGAGACCTTGGTCATGACCAAATTTAATGGATGGTGTTGATAACACTTCCATGTGATATTCCAAGTTTTTGCTCGATTTCTTCGACCTTCACCCGTCGATTTTCGAGGATTATCCTCTCCACACGGGCACATTGTCCTCGTTGGTCACGTCTGACGGGCGTCCTGTAAAAGGGTTATCTTCAAGGGACTCACGACCATAGCAGAACTCCCTATTCCAGAGAGCAATGGTTGCATAGGAAGGCGTGGTGTCGGTGTACACTGCAACCATGCGTTCATGGATCTCTTTTGCATTCTTGCCTTCCTTGGTCAAAATTTGATCACTGCTCGGTGCTCCACCGTCTCCATTGTTGAAAAAATTGCGACTGACGATCAACGATCAGCTACTGCTTCTTAAATAGACTAGGCACAAGCGTGCAGCTGCAGGTCCTGACTTGTCATAACTTGTCCTAACACCCCCACAAACAGCCACCCCCCTTCCTCTATTTTGCCCTACCGATTCGCAAAATTTATTGACCGCCCCTCGTACGTCACTGGAAAACCAATTATCAAAAAATAATTAGATTCTCATTATCCTATTTTACTGTTTTTATTAAGGTGTAGACATGTTTCGGTAGTATATCACAAATGTAAAGTAAGTTTAAAGTTCGTCATCGCCTGGTTTGTAACCCCAGCTATGTCTCTGAAGATTATATTTTTATTATTATGGAATATTTTTTGTATTTTCTCTATTTTTGGTCTAGATTAGTCTGATAGTTTTGTATTACCAAATGAAGCGCACAAAACCTCGCGTTCCCAATAATCAGACTTAATAGGCTTTTACTGAGTTCAGTGAGGATCAGGCATATTTGGGTGAAGCCTACAAGTAGCAATTAAGTTGTGTCCTTGCTCAGGATATATTGTGATTTTTGCTTTTAGGATTTCCCTTACAAACCCTTAGGATTTATGTGATTTCTTTAAATTCATCCTAATTCTCAACTTTGTAAAAACCTTTGTAAGGTTACTTTTATTTGTGTTAAACCTTTTGATATTAGTAGCGCTGCAGACAGGATTGGTAGGCTAGGTTGCACCGAGATGGGTTATCGAATGATTTGTTTCACGTAGCATTGAATAATTTGTCTAAAAATAATCATTTAGTGATTTTAGCCTCTTTATGAAGGATTAGCCTTTGTTTCAGCCATTAGCAGCAGATGTTTGTATTGGTTACTTAGGGATTAACCTTAAGCTATCCTCCCCAAGGTGGCTTTGTAGGAGAGAAACATTCCCTTTCTGAATATACCAGAAGCGAAGCTACGCTTTTTCATTTAGATTTTCACGTAATTATTTTACTGATATTTAAATGAACTATTTATTTTACTTCTACATTTTACCTAATTGTTATATTTGTGTTATTTGTGTGTAATTTGTTTCCTTTTTTGTTGAAAAATGTCTTTTCTACTCTCAAGAAATTTAGCAATTTAACCAAAATTAATGTCATAGATGAACAGAGAGGTGCAGAATTCATGAACGATCAAATAGATAGAGTTAAAGACGAACGAATGCTCGGGAGGGAAGAAAAGGCAAAGAAAAGAGAGTTAGAAACAAGGTCAAACGAAAAAATAGAGAGGATTCATAAAGTTAGAAAAACTACATGTAAAATCTAAACCTGGAACCACTATCGAAACGGGTCCTCGGGCTCAAAAAGAGATGAAAATTCCCTTTCTCCGCGACAGGAATGATTTAGGTATGTATGTATATTATTAGGTGGAAAGGATTGTGGAAAGATATATATGAAACAATACTCAACGTAAACCACTTGAAATATATATTACACTCCCAACTGAGATAATTTTCTATGTGGAGTGCGACTTCTCTCACAAGATAGGATCTTTCAAGATTTCTGAAATGCTTGTATTTAATCACTTTTTTAATCACAATGCGGATTCGTCGAATCGCTCTAGCGATTAATCGGGGATCAACAGGTCGTAATTCGCAAATTTTGTTTGTTCACTCCGCGTGTTGATTCCTTGTTCCGAAATCATGATGTCATCTGCATCAATCACAATGAATATATTTCCATAAAGAGTCATTTTCATCGTCCAGCTATTTTTGTTATTTTCAAAATTGTCAGTGCGCTTCTCTGCAGGATGTAGTGTTATTTACCGGTGTTTCCTCTTTCTTCTCCTCTTTTTTTCTCCACCGGTAAGATATCTTTCGATTCTCTATAATTTCCACTCTTTGGAGGGGGACTGAAAGTCTTCGACCTACTCTTCGTCACCCTTAACCAGTGCACGGGCCCTTGTCGCTTTCCGAAGAGGTGTTAACTTTTTCTCTTTTTCCCCCCTTTCTCCTCGGATTCTTCCGAAGAGTGCGTGTTTCCACCGTTGCTGCTATTCCTCAGTTTCTGTGTGAGTTGTTTTCTATCACCGAGTCCTTAATTGCCTTCCAGCCTTCAGTATTTTCGGCATGATGGCTGTCGGGCATGGTTGGTAGGGGGAGAAGATCCCTGGAGAGCTACCCACTTACCTGCCTAGACCGGGGTTTTACCTTTTTTAGTTGTTTTCTTCTTCTTTAATCCATTATTATTGTGTATATTTTAATTTGTTACATAAGTAAACTTAAGTCCCAAGTTTGTGAATCTAACAGGGTATTACTGTACTGTACAGTATGCATTATGTACATAGATACATTATAAAATATCAGGAATAAAAGAAAATCCAGTATTTGTATTGATTTTATATTCAAAGTATTTCAATAGTTATACAAAACTAGCTTCATTGAATAATGTAGGTAGGCCAACAGATAAATAAACCTGCCATTGGTACATTGAATACTGTAGGCCTACAGACATTGAAAGAAATATTGTTGGCATAAAATTTTGTAGCAAACTGTAGATATAGAAGTTTGTTCTCTGATTCTGTTGTTTTGTCAACAAATTTGTCAATCCTTTTGACCATAGAACAAGAAGACGCCTCACTGTGACTGTGAGTTGATTTTGTTGAAGTATTTGACATTGAATTTGCACTTCATTTGAAATGTGGCGAAGTTGGATCAACTCTAGATATCTCTGCCAGATCAATTATTTCAGTTAGTAAATGATCAGGGTATGACTTTGAGTGCACCTTTTTAGCACATTAAGTACACCATTTCAGATGTTCTCTAAGTCTCTCAATTTTTTAACTGATTTTCTGATCAAAATTTTGACACATTTGTTTTTTATTTCTTTTATCATCTGTTGTTTCCTCAAATTCATTCCATGCAGTTCCTTTTTATCTTCGTTTGCTGGTCATGATGCACTCACTGATCTTACCGGACCACAAACTAAACTAAATGCTCTTCTCTCAATGCAGTACTTAAATACTGTCTATGTTACAAGCTTCAACATGTATGCCAATCAGCCTGTTTTCCTCATCTTATTTTTATATTTTTCATTTTTCAAGGATTATAAGTAGCTAGCTGAAATACAAATGAAACTGAGGACATAGAAATATTACTAGGTTTAAATAGAAAAGGAAAAGACTCAATAAGGAAATACTCCAAAATATATGAAATTAGTAAATTGTAGAAAACCCACATTTTCCCCCCCAAACCCGCATTTTACCCAATAAAACACAGGTGGGCTGTTATTTTGCCAACTTTGCTATCAGACATTGGTCACTTACACAAGCGCATTAAGAACCTCGTTGTAACAACCAGGTTTGACCACATATGCTACATTTGCTTGCGTGATGCATATTAGTATGCAAGCATTAAGTTGCTTATGATTCTTACTTCTGACAAGGTTCTCTCTTTGGTTGCATCTCGTCACTTTTTGTCAAGGCGCTCGCATAGGTATTACGCTTCGCATTCTTGTTTGGTTTTCTTTCCTTTTTAATTATTTGTTTCTTCTTCCAGCAATTAAGGGCTCTGGTCCTGTGACCACCATATGAGTTAAGGCCTTTCTTCTGTGCGCTTTTTCACGTGTCAAATCGGTTGCTTTCTGCGATGCATTCGCTGCATCAAAGCTTTCCTTTGTCGGCGCAGTTTGTCTAGGTGTGATTTTCAGGTTTATGGCCTCCAAAACACATTTGAATGCTATGAACTTTTTCTTTTTTCAATATTGTCAGCCGGGATCTTCATATTGAATGCCAGGAGACCTTCTGTCGTCACTTTTCGGGCCATTTCTCAGCTATCGGGATGCCTTGAAAGCCACCCCACCTGGAAAAGCCTTCAGGGCATCCCGATAACTGACAAACTGACAATGTGGAAGAAAGCTCCTGGGCTTCCTACCACTAACATTCACACTATACCATCCATCCTCATCCAAATCACGCTCTTCATCAAATCGCCCATCTTTCAGCAGCTCCAAAACATCCTCCCACATCACCCGTGCCCTTGTCAGCCTCATTCTCTCCTTTCTCCTCGCA
Organism: Ceratothoa steindachneri; assembly: GCA_963969495.1. Taxonomy (NCBI): domain Eukaryota; kingdom Metazoa; phylum Arthropoda; class Malacostraca; order Isopoda; family Cymothoidae; genus Ceratothoa; species Ceratothoa steindachneri. The sequence continues at coordinate 206,665,961 of OZ018324.1, read as the reverse complement.
TTCCTCCATCATTCACTTGTCACTCGCTGGACCGTATCAAGAAACCTACTCATCAATTTCCTGCATTCATTCACATCATCATCACCATACCCCTTGCTCGTCCTAAATTCAAGCCTATGCGCATACTTATTCACATTTCTCCATGCAAGCTTCTCAAATTAATTCACCCTTTTATACTAAACACTCTCTTTCATTTGTTTCACCTGCACAGCCAGTCTCTCCTTCACCACTTCATAATTCGGTTCACCCACACTCGTTACCATTTTAAAGAATTCTAACACACTTTCCTATCCAAACACTCCTCTAAAACATTCACCCAGTACCCCTTATTCTCCAGGTACTTTAGCCTGCAATAGCGTTCAAACTCACCGAAGAACTCTCCCACACTCTTACTACCATGTAATTTAAACCTATCAACTTTCGGTACTACGCTAATCAAAATACCCTTTCTCACATTCACTTCACTCTCACTTGAGCATCTCTCAATCTCACTCATACCAATGATACATTAACTCTCTTCTTCAAACGAAGAGAGAGAGCCCACACTCTTAGCTCTCATCTTCCTATATTTATCATTCAAATCTTTCTTTCTACCCTTCTTACCTTCCACTCTTTTCCATTCACCTTCTTTCCCACGACTCATAATCATCCTGACCTCTCCAGACTCCCAGACACTCCCATTGATCACATTATTCTTATCTTCTTCAATCGGAGCAGGGGTCAGGGTCGAGGGTCGAGGGTCCTCTTTTTGCCCCTTATCAATCTCCAACTTCATCCGATCAGTTTTTTTTTTATTCATACCCACTATATCACCTTTCAGTCTCTCGATTACTGTCTTCAACATTTAACATTCTTCCACTTCTTTCTCAATGACAGCCTTAGTCGCACAATCTCATCATGGAGACCTTGCTCCGGGAAAGCCATCCTTCCATTTTAGTATGCAAGGACAGAAGAAGGGAAAATGACAATCAAACTACTCGTGCATCCTAAACACTTTACTAAGTCCTTCTTAATGACGGACTGCAATCCAATCCTGTCACGCTTCCCGTTTCGAAATCTCACGTCCCTATTCGGACGACCAAACAATCCTACGTGTGAATACTCCTAATCCCAAAAATATTTACAAAAAATGCAAACAAATGAAGAGAGGCCTTTATTTCACGTAGTACCAAGTTTTTAGGGGCTTAGGGTCCCCCGAGCGAAAGTCTTGCCAGCAGCCACTCGTGGCCAAAATTGTTGCGGGTGTTAAAAGCCTGGTGCCTCCGAGATAAGCTTAGTAATAATACGATCCGATGCTGTCTCAAGGCTATTAAAGCCCTCCCGTCCAAACGTATTATTAATTATGGACGTCTATAGAATTTAATTAAATTATTCCAAATTTTACAATCTTAGCTACTCTACAGATTATTGGAATAAATTTTGCAAACTCATCGGAGCTATATTAATAGTTGTTTCTGGAAAGAGATAAAAAAAAGAACACAAAATCAAATATATATATATATATATATATATATATATATATATATATATATATATATATATATAAATATACACCTCCCCATTCACACACAGTTTTACAGAAGGAGGGAACGGGCCACTAGAAAGGGGCTGAAGAAATGGCCCTACAAATACACACACATTCGCTCCAGCACAACCCTCCTTCCTTAGGACATTCGACCACAGTCACTCACAATACACTCTCAATCCTTACTCACGGTACCATTTATACTTAATCGCCGATTTCTGCGCCCGTTTACACTCGTCTACAGGTCCCTAGCTACGCGTAGCAATCTGTCGTGGTCGTTTATCAGTCTTTCTGTTAGTCTCCTCGTCAATTTCAATCATATCGTCCACCATACTCTTAGCCTTCATCAAAAGCTGTCCCATCTCTCGGCAGAACTCTTTTATACTCTTCCTTTCAGAACCTTCACTCTTCATACCCCCAGTCATCAGCTCCTCACAAACACCTCTCATCCAGACAAATCACTCACAGACAAATCACTCACATCCCCTCTACCCTCAGCGGCTACACAGTACACCCCTTCCACTGGTTTCCACAAGAAGCCAGAAAAATCAGTCGCCTCATCATTCTCCACATCAAACTCACCTCTACTCTTACTATTCGTAAAACCAGAAAAACGAGCCACACTAGATTCATTCAGCATAAACACACTTTCATTCATACTGTTCACAAAACCAGAAAAATAAGCCACAGGAAGCTCACTCACTCGCCAACTCATATCAGTAAAATTACGCACCTGCTTAGGTAGACAATAAATCTCTCTTTCAAACAAGCTTCTTCCCAGACAATTTCATACCATGACCTTCCACCTCATCATCATGCAACTTATATCTCTCTCTGCACAGTTCATACACTGAATGACTCACCAGGTAGTCAGGAGGTTTTCTCCATCTCCTCAATTGACTCTGATGAGCCCGCACTCTCTCAGTCACACCATCATTCAAACTCTCCCAAACATAGGTCACACCATTCTCGCAGACTCTTACAACTCGATATGGTCCTTCAAACTTTTGAAGCAGCTTCGACACATTCAAACTACCTTTTACTTCTTTTACCTTCAATACGTTTTCCCCTGTTTTAAAACGAACGGAACCTTTCATGCGCCTCACGCCACACACTATGCTCACTTTCATTCAAACTAAACCTATCTTTCACTAGCCTCTCAAAATTCATGACAAACTGACATGGAGACATTCCAGTCGCAATATGCACCGTTGAATTATACGCCCATAAAACTCTACCCCAACCATACATTACAATCATTCAAAGTCTCACTTATCATTCTCAACAACTCACACAAAGTTGTTCTTACATGTTCCACACCATTCTCTCTCAACATTCGTTTAAACACTTCACCCACCAACTCGGGTCCATTATCACTCAGAAATCTCCTAGGCGTCCATACACACATAGCAAGAAACACCTGCTCAACTGCACGCGCAACAGCCACACTTTTTTTATCTCTCACATGCGCCGCATACACAAACTTACTTTTATGATCAACCATCACAACCATACCAATATTTCCAGCACTCGCTGTTTTACTTGCACAACTTGTACCTTTCGCTTCTGACACCTTTCACACGTAGTCGCAACATCATTTACAACAGTCTTCAGAAATAGATGGCACACATGCTCCTTCATACACTCCCACATCCTAAACTTACCCATATGCCCATAATTATCATGCACAACTTTCACCAGACCAATCATACTAACCAAGGCCATCACAGGTACATACATATTATATCGTTCTTTCATATGCCTTACAAAATATAAAACATTTATAAAAACAACACAATCCTTAGCATACCTTTTAAAATCACTCAAACAATTAGGCCATTCATTCAAATCAACACACATTATGACACACCTCTTCAACTCACTGAGAAAAGGACACATTCCTTTCATCTCTAGAATATCATCATCACTTCAAATCTCATTCTCATCATCTATGACCAGCTCAAACATACCACAAAACTTGACAACATTCTTCGCACACTCATTCAACCTCATAACCTCACATTCATCTTTGATAACACAATCTTTATCATCATCCAAAGACAAATCATTCATTTTCATTAAGGCCAAACCAAGTAAGAAACAACACGGCATTTGCTCATCTTTCAGTATCACAAATTCATGCATCACATTCACACCACTACCCAAACTCACTCTCAGACTTAACTATTCCCACGCCATTATCATTCTATTCCCCAATCCACTTATCCGTAACTTCACAGGCTTACGCTCGAAACATCTAAACTTATCATATTTATTCAGAATCCTCTCGTTCAACTCAACACGGCATTTGCTCATCTTTCAGAATCATAAATTCATGCATCACATTCACACCACTACCCACACTCACTCTCAGACTTAACTATTCCCACGCCATTATCATTTTATTCCCCAATCCACTTATCCGTAACTTCACAGGCTTACGCTCGAAACATCTAAACTCATCATATTTATTCAGAATCCTCTCGTTCACTAAAGCCACTCGCACTTCTATGTCAATCAAACCACAGAAAACCTTTCACCAACTTTCACTCTCGCTTCCATCATACCAGGTCCACCATAATCACAATGGCAGGTACAGCATTTTCATCACAATGAGCTACAGGACGGCGGGCTGATTGAAGATCAGGATATTTGAATCAGTCCCGGTCATTTCTGTTTACAGTTAATTCACTAGCACAAAATTAGCAGTCAGTGTCATGGCATGACGGCTCTCTCAATCCCATGTGAATTCCAAACTTCAGACCACTTTTTCTGCCCTTGTTCCAACAACGCAAGATAATCGTTGCGTGGATTGGCTAGAATATATGGCTCTCAAGCTTTATTCTTGTCATCGATTTTAATATCAAAATAAACAGGGTAAGAACGCCTTATGAAACTTGTGACTGAATTCCTTTTATGAACAAGAGTGTAATTGCCGCAGATGTAGCAGAATACATCGGGTTTATTTTTGCAAGATTTTCTGGTCCAATTCATTTCATTGACCTGTAAAAGCAAAATAGCAAGTACATCTTTTGAGCACAGATCTAACTGCGTCGCTTAGTACTTAAGTATTTCAAGTAAAATACCAAGTACATCTTCTGAGCACAGAAATAACTGCGTTGCTTGGTACCGAACTCTTTTAAAATAATAAATGGACTTAGCCATTAGTGTCACTTTGGATGGCATCAAATTAGTGAATTTAGCCATCTGTATCACATTTTATGAAATCCAACCAATTATTTTGTCATATTTGCCACGTTTCGTGATATGAATTCAAATCTCAGGTTGGCCTACAAGAATTAATGATCACGATCATAATTTGGGTGATCAAGTTTAACACACAGAGAACACGGTAAAGGATTTAGGTGTCTTAATATCTAAAGGTCTAAAGTTTTCCACCCCTTTCAATGTAGCATCAGAGGAGGCGAATAGGATTATAAAATTTAAATTGAAAGTTATTATTTTTTCGATATATAAATCGCTTGTGCGGGCTCATTTGGAGTATGTGGTACAGTTATGGTATCCACATATGCAAAAGGACATAGCAATATTAGAAGGTATTCGCCGTCACCAATCAAAATTAATTAATAAACATGGAAGTAGAGCGTACGAAGAAAGGATGAGGCGCTTTAATTTACTGTTACTGGAAGAGTTGTATCTGTACGGCCAACTTATTGAACATTTAAAGTACTAAATGGGTTTACTAATATAAATTAGTATAGTAAATATGGTTCTATACAATGATTATATTTCTTAGGGGTACTTTCTCAGATTAATATATGTTTACTGAGTTTCCTGATAGTTTTCTAAGCAGACAATTACAGGGTGTATTCCAGGAACTATTGAAAGTTTAAGTGTGTAAATTTGTGTGGCGCCGCATTGTAAGTCGAATAGGAATAAGATACACCCCAGGCAGTAATCCAAAAGATATTTAGTGATCTACAAATCCCTCTTATCAAATACTTACAAGAAGCGACGGGATTTATAATAATATGCGAGGAAAACAAAGACATTTTGCAAAAACTATGTTCACCACCAAGAAACTCGTTCTAGAAGCAAACCTTTAACTCCAAATCATCGCCAACTGGAGCGTGGTAGGTGGGCAAATCAAGCCCTGGTTTGGACCCTCCATCTTCCAAGGAATTAAGGAAGAGCTTCATCAAAATCAACCATGATTTAAAGTACAATAAATCGTCACATTCAAGGAGTACACATGAGTTTTTCAAAAATGTATGTGAAAATACATAAGTAGCCACAACACTATTATACAAAGGACTTGTTGAGTTTTTCATGTGAATCCCTTATAGAAATATGAAAAGCGACAAAAATAAAGATATGGGAAGGATTTCAGAACTGATACACAGAAATGAAAAATTCCTAAGAATTAATGCACCGAATTGAGCTTGAAAAGGAAAAAAACTCACGGAAATGGTAACATATGAGCAAAACGAAAGATTGAATGAGAAAATGCACAAGATTGATGAAGTAAGTTCACCCAAATATTTTTAAATGGGTTATCACTGGTTCTTAACCTTTTATCAATCATGGCCACCTTTTGATAAATGATTTCTTTGGTGGTTCACTCATAACGATTTGCCTCCAACAAAGCTTATTCTCGAATTTACAGGGCAAATATTTTTCAAAATAGATTTAAATTTTTTTTATTAAATATCAAACCAGATAAATTATATAAACCTATATTTTAGTAAAAAAATATTCCATTAACACACTATATTTGTGAGATTTGACAATATATTGTTAATACGAAAAATGAAACATATTTAATTTAATGACATCCTTGTGCCTAAAGTTGATCGGCAAATCTTTTAATATTAGTTTCAAATGTTGACAATCTCAGACGAAGATCATCCTTTGTTTTACGATAAAAGCCCGCGATGAGGTTTTTAAAGGTTGTCAAAACAATAACCGAGTATGAAACTCGTCAAATTAATTATTTTTTTTGCCAAACGAAAGATCTTTGCAACTTTGACATGTTAAGCAGTGAAGATGAAATATCAATTCATGTTACGTAATTATCTTTATTACTATAACAAGAGGAGCAGCTTGGCCAGTGCCCCTAATAGTAGTCGCGTGCGCTTCGTTAGCAGACTTTCGGTCTGTGTCCTACGGCCTATCATGATTCTCTTTTTTCTCCATCTAAATTTGCTATAATAATTTCCATGGCAAAATTTTAATAAATTTTCTGAACTTTACCATTTGTAATTCTTTTACTTTTATAAGATTCCTAAAAATTTAAAATTATATTTATTTCTGAACTTTCCCATTTGATTTTTTGAAATTACAAATGAATTATTAGAAATAATTTTAATAAAAATTGAAATATACTCAAGTGACAACCGAACTAAGAGTAAAAATCTTATTCAAACCTTCAAAAGACTCGTTCTTAGAATATAAAGTTATGGAGTATAATTCATTAATCAAATTTAACTAATTTAAAAGAATAAAGTTACAAACATGCCTTAATTACAGAATTTGTTATTAAATAATATATGGATGTAAGAAGAAGAAGGACCGGGAAAATCTATGGCCCCCCTCAAATTTTAAAAGTTTTCTGTGCAGCCCAATGGGAAGCACGTGGCCCCGGTTGAGATCCACTGGATTAACAGATTGAAGGACAGGTCAACCAAGGAAAAGATAAGAATCCAAACTGAAAGAAGAAACAAGCTGGACGATGAAACCAAAGTAGAAAATAAAAGTACTCAGAGGATACTGGAAAAGCGTTTTTAAAATTAGCAAAGAAAAAAACTAAAAGTTCGACATTAATTTTTAAAACAGAATTATAAATTAACTCAACCAAATCATCTAACAAACACAACGGCACCACATTTTATAAATTTACAGCAATAAGAACAAGGCACTAGACGCTATCATTACGACCGAAGAGCGTAGAAGTGTAATTAACTGATTTAAACACAAAGCGCCGTGCACTTACGAGGTACAAGGAAAAATTACATGGAAGCACCAAATAACAACTTAGAAGGCCTAAAGAATCTTTTCAATGCGTCCTTAAACAGTAACTAATTGTGACACGATCTGAAGTGGCGAAAAGGTTTTTCATCCCCCAAAAGTTGGAAAAATCACAAAATCGGTTAAAAAATTACCGAACAATACTTTGAAAAAACTCTATTTCCAATGAGTACTAAGTTGGATAGTTCATAAAAACAGGGGCCACGGAAATGGCACCGTGCTTGAAACTGGACATCGTCTGACGAGACGAAAATAGAGGAAGAGGTGACGCCCCCTTGTCGCGGGAAGAGAGCTTGTGTGGACCTTGGACTTTTCGAGCTATGTCGGTGGGGGTACCTCTTCTGGGTACCCCTGGTAGGGCTTCCCTTGTCGATTTGGTCGCAAACGAGGTTCCAGACTAAGTGCGTCATTCCTTTTTTTTCTACTCTATCCCTCTCCTTTTTTACTTTTATCCTATCTCCCACTCATACAAAAAGAAAAACAACAACAAAAAAAACCTACTCCTATCGTGTCACTCTTTCCCTTTCTTCCTCTATCTACTTATAAGGACCTGGCAGCTATCTCATGCGTCAGAAGAGAGGCTTTGGAACCCCCTAAACAACGCCAATCGACGCTCACTGGTTGCGAGACACTAGGACTAGAGGTGTCCTAGGCGTTGGGGCACAATGAATGGGATTAGGGTAGTGCCCCGTTAACCCCTTCCCTGGCGCGTAATTATTGACCGTTTCCAGTGACCGTTGACGGGTGATTATGGTAGCCTTGGTCCGAGGTGACGGCCCTTTGTTCCCAAGTTGGTTGCCAGGCCAATAAAAAGCCTTGGGTCGAGTTCCTTGTTGTGGCGGGATATCCATCGAATGCTACTCCGAGATCCTGGCCGTTGTGAAGGGAACTAGTAGGAGTTTAATAAGGGGCGTGCTTCGTTGTTGTTCACCTGGTGACAAATCAAGGGCCCCTTTAGGGACCGTCAGTGCTGCTTGGTTGGGAGCCACGGCACGCCGAGGTTTGACGACTCGGTCGGACGAACAGCAGCACATGGAGCGTGCCTTCTGAAAGATTCGAAACCTCTTCGATCGATAGGCGGGAGCGACTCACGCGGGGAGAACTCACCAACCCCCCTTTTTTATCATTGCTGGTCACGAGTTTTCAGAGAGAGAGAAAGCGCTCAAAATGACAGGCAAAAAGGGCCCCGTTCGTCTCAAACACAACTGTGCAATATGCCACTTAGAAAAATGGTGCATTGACTTTCCGGAGGGCTGCTATTCAAAATGCAGCCCTGAAAGTATCTGCACTACTTGCATATTGACGCTAGAGGTGGAGAAATTAAAAGACCTCTATAGAGCCTCAGAGGAGAGAGCTAAGGTCCTTAAGGGAAAGTTGGAGAAGCTCGAAGCCTCTATCGCAGCTCAGGTTCGATGCCTAGAAGAGGCGCCGCCCACTGACGTGTCGGAATGCCCTGGTAACCATGCGGATATTCCGGCATCATCTGAGGCTCAGCTAGCTGAGGCGAGAGAAAAAGAGAAAAAGAAGAAAGGAGAAACGAAGAAAAAAAAGAAAAAGAATAAAGTTGAAACAAAAGTAGTATCAAAAATAGAAGAAAAACAGATAAATAAGAAGAAAAAGAAAGATAAGAATGTGGAGAGTAAAGAGGAAAAGGGGAGGCCTCCCCAACAAGGAAAGACCCCGTCTTTAGAGACCAAGTTTCCGAAGGTCACCCTCATTGGTGACTCGCAAACACGGGATCTGCAGCCGCTGCTAGCGGCCCGCCTTCGCACTAGCGTGAAGGTAAGCTGCCTGTCAGGACGGGGTAACCACAACATCAGAGTAGAGGCAGAGAAAGCTCAGGTTTCTGAGAATTCAGTTGTTGCTCTGATGGTGAGCGGCAACGACCTCTACCTCAGAGGGGGTATGGTTGGCCTCAGTGGTAAGACCATCCAAACGGTGATGGGAGCCATAGATGACATCGGGATTAAAACCCGCAAACGTGTGGTGGTTGGGATGCTTCCAAGAAGAGGTCCATCCCGAACCGCTCACGAAAGAAACATCGCAGTGAACAGAAGGTTGGCGGATCTCTGCACGGCAGAAGGAGTCTTCTTCGTGGACCCCTATCGTACCTTTATCGATAAAGACGACCTCTACCAAAGGGACGGGGTACATCTCTCCTTTAAAGGGAAGGCTTTTCTCGCCAACCTTATTCAAGATGTCGTGGAACGCACCCAAAGGAGCGTTCGAAACAGAGCGAAAGCGGACGTGCGCCAGCATGCCCGTGTCACTCCTGTAACGACATTCTCGGAGGTCGTCAAAAAGGGTGTGACCACGAAAACAGAGAAGCCGGGAAACGGAAGAGCGTAGGGAGTCCTACACTAGGGGACTCCCTCAAAGTTCTTCTGTTCAATGCGGGGTCAATCAGGAATAAGTTTCTTGAGCTCCGTAGCCTCGTAGTAACAGAGGAACCTGATATGGTGGCCATAACGGAGTCGTGGATAAATACCTTAAGCCAAGATTTTGAAGGTGAATTCATGATTCCCGGTTACCAGCTCTTCCTGAAAGATAGGTCAGAACAGAGAAGGTGGCGGTGTGATGTTGTATGTCAAGGATACTCTCAACTCGACGGATTGCAACATCGTATCCGACCATGAACTACTAGGTGTTGACCTAGAGATAGGTCCTGCCAAATACAGGACCCTGGTGCTTTATAGACCTCCTGCCCAACTCGTTGAAAAGGACAGAGATCTGTACCAGCTGCTGGGAGAACTTGTTGAAGACAGAGTGTGTATCGTCATGGGTAATTTCAACACACAAGTTGACTGGGAAACCAGATAACCCAGTGGCGAGAACGCACTACTCCTAGAGTTCCTGACTCAATGGGTGAGAGAGCCAACAAGAGGAAACAATATCCTCGACTTGGTTTTCACCTCTGAGGATGACATCGTTGAGGACCTCTCTGTTGGCGAAGAGCTTGGTGGCAGTGTCCACCGACTAATTAGATTTATAGTCAAAGCTCCGAAGGCAGGGCCTGCAACTAGTAAATCAAAGAAACTCGATTTGAAAAGAGTAGACTTTGCAGGTCTTCGTGCTGGACTGACTGACGCGAGACTAGAAGTGTGCGATGTTGTTGAAGACTCGTGGAACAGTTTTAAAACCACATTCATGAGTCTTCAATCGCGTTTCATCCCTCTGAAATGTCCCCGTCGGTCTTCTGTTCAACCAAAGTGGTTTAATCGAGAAATCGGCCAACTGCTTAGGAAGAAGAGAATTGTGTACCGACAATCGAAGATCTCGGCTGACTTTGACGAATACCGGAGGCTAGCCAGAAGAGTGAAGTCAAGCATAAGGGTGGCTAAGCGTTCTGAGGAACTCCAAGTGGCGAGACTCTGTACAGAGAATCCCAAGGAGTTTTTTTAATATGTGAACAGCCGTAAACCAATCCGTCGAACGATTGGCCCTTTGAGAAATGAGGAGGGGACATTAAAGCACTTAAATGCAAAAAATGCTAACCTCCTCAACGACTACTTCTCTTCAGTGTTTACTGAAGAGTGTGTTCCCATCCCCCATCCAATGGATTCCTACTCGGGGGAAAAGTTTGAGGATATGAACTTCACCGAAGGAGAAATAAAGAAAAAGATCACTGACCTAAAGACGAATAAGTCCCCTGGACCGGACGGGTTTCTACCTAAAGTGTTGAAATAAGTGCGCGATCGAGTGTCACGACACCTGAGTGCAATCTTTAACATGTCTATCCGGACCGAATGCGTTCCTAGAGACTGGCGTGAAGCGGAGGTGACTCCTATATTCAAGAAAGGAGACCGAAGCCAACCGTCGAACTACCGACCCATCAGTCTGACTTCGATGGTCGGTAAACTTATGGAAAGCATGATGGTGGACAAAATGACGTCGTATTTAGAGTCAAAACTGCTACTGAGGAGTTCTTAGCACGGCTTCCGAAGGCAACGGTCATGCCTGACGAACCTTGTGGAATACTTCCACTTCGTTTTCAGTGAGCACGATCGGGACAAGGCGGTGGATGTGGTTTACTTAGACTTCCAGAAAGCCTTTGATAAGGTAGCACACCGCCGCTTTCTCTGGAAAGTGCGAGCGCTGGGCATAGACGGAAAAGTATCTGGCTAGATCGAGAACTGGCTAAGTGGCAGACGGCAACGGGTGGTGGTAAATGGACAGGCTTCTGAGTGGGTGCCGTAAGGTTCTGTCCTGGGACCACTACTATTCATCATCTACGTCAACGACATGGACGGTGACATGGTTGCGAAGATTTCCAAATTTGCCGACGATACCAAGCTTGGTATGAACGTTGCAAAGGATGGAAATACTGCCCGCCTGCAGGAAGATCTTGGAAAGATTGGGGAGTGGTCGGACACGTGGCAAATGCCCTTCAACGTGAACAAATGCAAAGTAATGCTTTTCGGCCACAGAAACCCCCAATCTCATCATATCCTTAAGGGCACTGCTCTTGAATCGAGTGACACTGAGAAGGACTTGGGCGTTACTATCACTAGCGACCTCAAGTTCTCGAAACAGTGCATCGAGGCAGAGAAGAAAGCCCAAAGGATGTTAGGCTACATAAAGCGCCAGTTTGGATACCGTAACAAGGAGATAGTACTTTGTCTGTACAACTCCCTGGTTCGGCCGAACCTGGAGTATGCCGTATAATTTTGGAATCCTTCATTTCGAAAGGACATCGTAAGGTTGGAACGCGTACAAGCTAGGGCAACAAAACTGATTCTCTCTATCTGACATAAAAGTTATGAGGATAGACTAGGGGAATTAGATCTGTTCTTGCTGGAAACACGTAGACTGCGTGGTCAGCTCATCGAAGTTTTCAAAACGCTTTGAGGGTTTGACAATGTTGACTACCGGGATATTTTCACACTGAGTGAGAACAGAACGCGCAATCACGGCTTCAAACTTGATTTTAAGCGTAAAAACCGCAATATGTGTGTAAATCTTTTCACCTACAGTATCTGCGGTAACTGGAACGCACTTCCAGTGGAAGTTGTCAACAGTGAATCTGTTGACCAGTTCAAGTCAAGACTAGGCAAAGTCTTGAAAAGTGGCCGTTAAGGGACGCAAGAACAATTGAGCAGTCATGTGCCTGCTCGATTGATAGTCCAAAGGTACCCTCTTTGAATGGACCATAAGGTCTCCTAGGGTACTTACTTTCCTTGTTACGTGTCTATAGCTTTTGACAAAGTTTGGCAGACGGATATGCAATACAAAATAGTTCAACTTAGCCCTAAGTTAGAAATTATAAAGGATACTTTGCGACAACTTTGTGGATTAATATGCGTATATTGACACAGGAAACTACAATGGAGAAAGCTTTAAGCTAGAAATCATTATTCCCCAAGGTGATGCCTCAGGGTCCAATTCCCGGGAACATAAAATGAATTGTGATAGAATAAAGGAACGGTCAAATTCAACTACGAACGAATGGGGAAGAAAAAGAAGATAACCAGTTTGAACAAAATGGAAATTGAGCACAAACAAAGAAACATTCTAAATAGTAAAATCTACAGTTAATGGCTAGCCGATATATACATAGACGATGAAAGGTACGGATACATGACCGATTGCAATTTCCTAATGATCACTCTAACGAAATCTGTATAAAAGAAGAACGTAACTGATAGAAATAACAAAAGAAAAATTAGATTGAAACTAATAACAAAGTAAGATCGATCAAGATTAATTATAATTCACACTACAACTAAAAGCATACTAAGCCGTAGATACGAAGCGGAAAATGTGTGCATCTCTACTCAACAGGCTTACGTTCCCGAGGTAGTGTATTCCTTTGAAGAGTGAGAGGAAAATTGTCTGAACTTTACTTCAGCGGTGATAAGTTTTAGCCGCATCCATAACATGCGCGATATCAGACAAAAAAAAACAAAAATAAATGTATCGTACAGGAATTTACAAAAGGCCTCAAAGAGTCGAAGACACTAGAAGTATTTCTTATCCGCTATAAGTGCAATGATCTCTTGTGCTATTTCAAAATGCCAGGTCATTATTATTATTATCATACTTTTAAAAGATCCTTTTCTTCCCCCTTATAGTCTAAAAGCATATGATTTTGAAGTATTTCTGTGCTTGTTGACGGAGAAAAGGAATTCTTAATTTCGCCTTGACCCTGCTTGCGGGATGCAGCTTTTGGCCTCTTTGGTGAGATCCTCTAAGAAATTTATTAATGCAATTTCCGCCTAATATCCTGCTAAATTCTTGCACCTGACAGCTTCTTGGGCATTTGGGGGATTCTTTTAGAGGAAATGGGTATCATTAGTGGCTATTCCAACCTTTGAAAAAGATCAAACCGTCCTGAATTGTCCATTGGACCGAGACGATTCTTATACTCTTGGAAAAAGAAAAAAGCTAATTTTCTGACATGAATGTTATGTTATATATAATTACTAAGGATTTCTCTCGAAGAAACTGATTTATTATAATTATTTGGTACCACAGGCCATAAGAGTGCGGTAGACAACGAGTAACCTACAGAACCCACTAGGTCATGCACAACTACACAAGAACTTTTTGCCATGCAAATCAGGTTATCAAGACTAAAATTCAAAACTGTAATCATCTTACGATACCATTTATTTATGAGATATTAACAAAATAAACCAATTGAGAGATAACAACTAATGACATCGTTTATTAAACCTGCACTCGTGCCCCCAAAATACACACCTCTAGATAAAAGTAAAATGAAGGCTACCTCGTCCTAACAGCTCAATACTGCACTCTGCCTATTAAATGATACGAATCTCTCCGCTTACTCATCCACAAACCACTATTTTACTCATTACGTTACTGAGAGAACAAATGCCGGCAACATACATTTACTCTCCCCTGGCCAACTCCAAGAAAGTGCTCAAATTATTCAACTCTCTGTTATAATGTCTGTACGGATACCTAAATTAAAAAAAAACGATCGCAATGATCAATAGGATTTGACCTCATCCTTTTTGTTAGAGAGGGATAAAATGGATCATGCTTAAGGAAAATACTAGAGGATTGCCAATTTTCTAGGTAAGAAATGGTACTGAATGAAATATGTTGGGTGGTTTGACGTTTTTTTTTTGTAACTGGTACATTCTTAACGAGAGGAACGAAAGTCGCATTTCTCTTTCATGGATTGTACTACCATCGGTTCCAGCAACACGACTATATTCATGAAAAAGCTGCTTCTATAAATGGACGAAAAGCATTGAACCTTTTTATTCAGATGATGAAGAATGAACAAATCATTCGTAACCAGAATGAGTTAATCAGTCTGCGAGTATGAATTTGAAACCAAGATGATGAATTTTCTAAAACGACGTGAGAGAGTTAATAGAATCTCACCGCTTTTCGACGGTGGATATTAATAGTATCTCTCCGCAGTAAGGAAATTAACACTATATCATACAAATACTTGGAGAAAAGGTAGAAAATACCGACCTTGTAATCGTGCATTATAAGTTTATTGGAAAAGAAATTATGACAAATTTCGATCTTGCTTTTTACTTGATTTCACTGCTGACAGTTCTTTCACTTTTGAACAAGTTTAATGTTCTTACTGCAAAGAGAGATTTGGATCACCCTATACTATCATCTAACCAGCAATGTAACAATCCATTATGCCCACTCTTTTTCCTTATATTTCTACTTCATAGAAATACTTATCCCCGTACGATTACCTCGCCGTCGTATCTATGCGGAACTTGCCACCGATGCAAGAATTCATCGACCGCTTAAGGGAGGAGAAATATTTCGGTATCGTCAAAATAGATATTCTCGCTCTTAATGATCTGCATATAGCGGGCCTTTCTCATTCTCTCTGTACTTAAGTTACTTTTACCTCAGCACCAGGCGAATGAAATCGTTCGGAGAAGTAACTTAAGCTTTTCGGTTTGTAGACAACGCCATAACATAAACTAGCCCTGTAAAACAGGTATGATATCAAGAAAATTTATGAGATTTTGGAAATGAAGAAAGAGAAGGATTATTCCTAAAGTACATCGAAACATTTCTGGATTAAATCACAGAGGCCTTTCACTTTCTTACGGAGGGGAAGGAGGAGAAATTCTCATTCGCAAAGAGGGAAAATGAGGCTGAAGATATTAGCAAACAAAAGGAAAACTTCATAAAGAATCGTGGATAACTATTTAGAGTAAACTTCTGTCTAAGCAGGTAAGGCTTTGTTTCTGCGATTATTTTGTCGATTAAACGTAAACAATAAATTACTTTATTCTTCTTCTAGAAGTTTCTATGTATTATAAACTAAGAATTATTGGATTATGTTGTAGTTGAGCTAATTATAAATAATTATAATGTGAACTCGTTGGATATGTTCGTTGAAGCGTTCATAGACAGAGTAAAGATTGACGAACATGTTGATTTTCGCGTTTTGTACCATTTAATTGCAACGATCATAACCGTTTCAGCTCAAAACGAGCTATACGTTTTGTAGACTCTTCCAGCCAAAGATTGCCTGACTGCGAAACAGACGGTGCTATTTACATCGCGAGGAAAGACGATCCGCGCCCTGTCGTTGGAGAACTGTTAAGTGAACTCACCGATGAGATCAAAGACCTCTCTAATGATGATGCGTAAGGACACTCACCCCGCTTCATGGAGCATAAATCCTTCGCCGTACGTGTGCAAACGATGAATGAGGTAAAGTATGTTTAATGAGCTAAAGGTGTACTGATATTACTGATATTAATCATTAGAGAAAGGATATCATCCCTATGATACAATAAAATGCCAAGCTAGAGCTGAAGAACGTGATGATAATTACCTCCGGATATTTCGTCCACTAGAAAAAAACGGCTGGGTAAAAGTGGCGGTTTAACTGGGAAACATGTTAAACTGCGTATTAATATTTAACAATGTTAAAAAAGGATTCTATTACATTTTTCCATATATCCCACAAATACAAGTCTCAAGCACGTTCATTGTTTTTAACATAATTTTTTCACAAATGAAAATATCATAGAATTATATATATTACATATGCATAAGCCGATTAAATTTCCTTGATATTAAACTGGTTTTAAGGTTATACCACATCTTGGTCTTTTTTTTCATGTTTTTCCATTCGTGTATAGCACTCTCTCATTCACTTGGCTCAAACCAAAATCCTTTTGCAACTATCTTTTAGTGAGATATTGATCTATTTCTTCCTATCTTTCCTGCATAGAATATTAGGTTTATGTGACTTGTCGTTTCCGGGAAATCTAAATTATCGAAGCCAATTATAACGATTTTTTTTACTTTGAGGTTTGAGAAATTGTCCGGAAAAATTAAAGTTTGAATTTCATTGAATACATTAAACGAATCAATTAAATTTGATTTTCTTTGATCAACTTGGCTTCAAGAAATTGGATTAAGGGTCACCAATAGTTCATTCACGATAAAGATAAAATGGGGGGTGCTTTTGCCCCAATGAATAAATAATATGGTGGCGAAAATGCATGTTTATGCATCATTCAGTGATTTAATTAGGTATTCCGTCTTTATTTATAAGCCTACTTACATCAGCCTCTTTGTCCTCCTGGTAATCATTTTATGTCAATATGATGAAGAGTGTGGGTGCCAGCACGCTGCCCTAGCGTACACCAGCGGTGAGTGAGAAGGGTGGGGATACTGGGTTAATGTATGATATGTAGCACTTCCCCTCTATATGGTAGTGCGAAAGGACCCTTCCGGTGCAGAGTGGCAGCCCGCTGTTGCTGGCAAGTGTCCAACGGAGCCTCTCATGCCACACTTTAACAAAGGTTTTCTCGACGTCCTTACTGATGGATAGGGTTTGTGTTCGTGGTTTCCTTGCTTTCTGTATCATATCGTGAACGATGGTTACCAGCGGGCCCAACGGTACTTGCAGGGGAAGAACCAGTCCTCCTCCTCCAGTCCAGGAAATTCCGGAGGTGGGTGTCAGCCATATGTCCTGGTATTTTGGCTAACTCCTCTATGAGATAAATTGGCCTGTATTTTTTGGTTGCCGAGTCTTTGTGTTGTTTGTTCCATAGAATGTTGTTGAAAGTCTTAAATACCACCGTGGAGTGTTCAGGGGTAAGAAAGTTGTTAAAGAGGTGTGTCAATGTTGGATTCATGGTTTCTAGTAGGTGTTGTCTGATTGTCTTTTTTATGTAGCGTTTTGTCTCCTCGATGGTAAATGGGGTGTTTAATTTAGTTCTGTTATCGAACACCTCCATTTCGATCAGGGGGCATGGAGCCGCCACCACTCCAGTAATTTTTACACTTGGTCGCTGTGTATATTGTCCGTGGTTCCGTGTCCTCTATTTTGTATCTCATTACTAACCCAAGTGAAGTGAAAAATCATCAAAAAGTAAACATATTTTTATCTTGTTATGCAAATGACATATTTTACAATATATAAGAATAATGTTCCACCTAATTCAAAATCGTTGTTGTAGTTTTGCTTCTCTAAAAATTTCATTGATACTATTTTTGTACATGATATGCATATCCTAATGGTGAAGCAGCAAATCCATCCTTTATACGCTCAATTTTATTGGGGGGAGGAAGTTCGGGTAAAATTTGATCTAGTGGATACCACTCCTTATAGCGATCATGGAATAATCAATAGAGACATGAATGGACAGCCACTCTTTGAAAATTAACCAGTAGAAATTGTGCAAGTTCTAATGAAGCTTACAAATAACCTACACAATGGCCCTAATTAAGGTAAACCTAAAACCCACAAATTCGAATACTGAAATTTTCATGATTTGTAACAATTAAAACAATTAAATCTACTCCTGAGTCTGTCTTTTTCTTAATTTTCAAACTATATTAAGTGAAAAAGCAATTTAATTTAAAACTGAGTTAGTATGTTTGGTCTCCATTCTGTATCAGGATTATGGTTCTTGTAGTCCATTAAATAAAGCATATAAAAGAGCAAATCAATAAAATAGGATCTTTTTATTTTTTTAAAATTCGAACACGAAAATAAAAGAGCTTATATCTAGGCTTTAAAGCTGCTTTCTTTCCATGCATCTTAGAATGAAAATATTTGGCAAAATTTACATTAAATTAATTTTCGACTTTTGTTTCAAAGTAAACCTTGAATGTGAAATGTTGGATTCTTGCGCCGAGTAAATACATAATTTAAAGTTAGAGAGCGGTAATATATATAGCTAAAGCTATGGTAGTCAAAGTCTGGACTGCATGTTAGCATAACAGATGAGGTTGCGTTGCGTCATCTCCCTTTGAAGGAGCATACATTTAGCCCCTTTAAACTGAATAAGTCTATCAGGGAAAGGGAGAGGAGAAAGAGAATCACTACATATAAGAACAATAGGAGACAATATTCAGAGAATGATCTAGAATATATCGATTAAGTAGAATAGATTTACGTATCATTTGACATGCAACTAAGTGTTTGTTCTACGCAATTTCATTATACATAAGTAGTTAATTCTCTGATTATTTTACTATGCACCGAGAGATGTTGAGTTTCTTTTCATAAACGGTACAAGCTCTCACATCTTTCCTAACCTCACTTACTCAGGACTTCTAATCCTTTGCTTAGAGAGGTATGTAACAAACACATATTCGGGTCTTTAAAAATATATATTTTCTTTTAATTATTCAGGTCAACATTTACTCATGGATCTTTTCTTGACTTTGTTTTATTAAATATTAACAATCCCTACTTTGGTAATTAAATTTACTTTGCATTTTAGTATCGTACCTTATTATTATATCTTCTATAGAGTAAGAGCACAGAGGAACCCTGACCGGAAGTCAAGTAACGAGTTATAATTCTCCTTAAATAATGTGGCAATTTTGAAAGCCTGCAACAGTCCTGTATCTTTTAATTTATCTCTGTTTTCATTTAAGTGCGACATTAATAAATTAATTGAATTCCAACAAGCGATTTTAGGAAGGTCGAAGGAAGGACCGTTGTTAGAAGTCTCCATACTAGCTCTCCTTTGTTCTTCAGCGCATTTCCCCTTCACAAATGCCAAAGAAATTTAGAGGCATTGTAATATCTCTTCCTATCATTAATTATTATTGTTTTAGCTTAGAATTTGGAGCGAATAAAAACAGCATATATAGTAAGGTATACACTACGTCAAAGTCAATACTTTGACCAAGTTTCTATGCTACAAAGGATTCAGATGGCTACCATTTCATTGTACTTGAACCCACTATAGTACGACTCAACTCTCGTCATGATTCTGTTCTCGCTTCTGCATCTTTCAGCGATGTCCATAAATTCGCTCTTTTATTCATATTATTTTTGCAAAATCGATATAGATTTGAGCTGGAAAGAATTAAAATAAAATTATATGATTAAATATATCTTTTCGTGAGGATTTCCAAATATAAATATAAGATATTCGGAAAATAATGTGGCAAATTCGTGGGTTCGATGATGTGATCTGTATTGAACTAAGTGCAGTCGTTATAATTTGCTCAGCCGTCGTGTTCTTTCCGAAGCCGATTGCGTTTGATCTATCTCAAGTAATATAAACCCTTGGTCAGGGGCAGCATGTTATTTAATCATGTTACCTCCCATTTAATCAAAATTGGAAAATCTAATCTTCAAAGCTTTACCTTAACAAATTAATTGCTGGTAACGATGAGTCTACCTTGGGTCAGAAATCCTTCTCATTCCACCTCTCTGCTCATAACCACCATGGCATAAAATCTCCTAATTTTGATTCGACTTCTCTCTTTTTATGAGAATGACAAAACTATCGCTGAGGATGGAGCCCTTTGGAAATACCGCATTAACAAACCTGTTTTTCTACAGTGAACCATGTCTTAGAGGATCATCTTCACCTCACTTTGATGCCATTCATGGCCCAAAATTACATTCTTATATGTATACATCTCTTCCTATATTGAGCAAGGCTTCCGTCGCCTAGCGACGCCGGTTTCTTGTTATTTAGAAGAAATTATTTCGCCCATAAAATTTTAGGAATCATCAATTCATAAATCTTCCTTTAAAGATTCGATGAAAGACTTAAAATATTTATAATTAATTGAACAAAGCATCCATTTTCAATACAAGACAGATAATTACATCACAGATAATAGAATCAGAGAAATTACCAGGCGATGTCATCGTTCACACGACAGCGAGAAGGGAACCATTCATGGACCATGAGAGGGTCTTTGTCCTCGAAATCAAATCGCAATAACACCGAAGACCTATCACGAAGAAGACTGCAAGTAGAAATCTATACAAAAAGTAGTGAAGTTAGGAGTAGTAAAAATGTGCGGAAGTCAAATAGGTGCTATTCTTCCTGCACGCTATGGGGTCGATTGGACGAGTTACGGGCGTCAGAGGTTAGTAGGGCATACACTTCTCCACATCTGACCCGTCGACATGCTACACCTGGAATCTATTCGCTGGGCCCAAGGGAGAGCTACCCATTACTGGGCCGGTGGATGAAGATAATAAAAATCTTTTAATGGATTCAGAGACGTTAGAGTGATGTACTGTGTGTGGGAAGGAATGAGGCTTGGAATAGTGATATGTTGTGTGTGTGAAGGAACAGGGCATGTAAGAGAGGCAGGGGAGTTACTTTGCGGAATGAAGCTGTCCGCTCCTCTGCTTCAGATTCGTCGCAGGGGGGTTAGGGGCTGATTGGGGGCAGCTACCAGAGAGCACTCAATTTTATGAGGTCGCTCTCAGTGCGAATGGAACTCAGTACCCAGTTGTGGAATCAAAAGGGCTTTGGCTACCAGCCTAGGGGAATAAGACCATGAGTCGGTTTTCCTAGTGCCCCTTTTCCCTTTATTTATGGCACCAGGTGTGAAATCCTGTTTCTGATATTTCGGAAATATTTTGGCAATTATTTGGGTAACGACCATCAAATTGTGTGGAAGGTTTTTTTTTAAATAGTAAGTTACTGATGGCATAATAAAGAAGAAAGTGAGGATTTAATCAAAATATGATCCATTTGCTTCACGATCCTTATGTAAACGATCTCCTAATGATGATAATATCGCGTTTCTATAGAATTATTTAAGTTTATTGGTCACCAATTCTGAAGAAACACGAATTATGTCTTCCTTATTATAGCACTTTATATCGCGACTATAGAGTTCAAAGTAGTCGAGAGTTGGCAATCAGTAAGGGAATCTGAAGATGCTGTAAAGCTTCATGTCCCAAATGTCTAATTTTTGCTACATCTATGCAAGGTGTGTAGTGCCAGGAAGTAACACGAAATAATAGTGGTCCGTGTCTCTTGACTATTTCAGTTCATGTGGTGATCAATCTTAAATGCATTCAACAATCTGTATTGAGTACCATTGGTCTGTTTTGGTTTCACTGGTTCCTCCAAAGTGTAGCCATAGCTAAAACCAATTGTTTTCTGTCATGACTTGGTTACTTTTATATAGTTTCCTTGGGCTTCCATATTGAATTGAAATCTCATCATATTGTGACCGCTGAAGTCTAAAGGTTTCTAGCATGAGAGTGAGTGTTCTTTGTAAATTATTTTCTACTCCTGTCAATAGGTCTTCATCACTAAGAACAAGCTTGGTGTCCATATTTCCCGACCTATACTTTTCGAATGAACGGCAACCATGTTTCGCTGTGGTGTTGCTCGTCCTTATAGGTTTATTAATGTCATCAACAGCTAGGGTAGCTCTTAGGTACGTCCTAATATTAATTCCTATTTCACAGTTACTATACTTTTCCGGGTAGAGAGCATTGTACTAAGCTGAATGCATCTCTACATGTCCTCGAGAGCTCCCTTGCGGGCGCAGATGAACAATCTCATTTTTGCGCCGCTTTGGACAGACAGAACGAAACCTTTTGTTTGCATTTTCTACCAAAGGAGAATTTCTTCTCCCCAGTTTAGTTTCTGTTTCTACTATTTTTACACTTTATCGATCAGTCCATGCTAGTATTTCTTGAATCGGCCAATATTATTTTAATTTGCTATTAATTCAAGAATGAAAGTTTTTTATTTTAAATTTGGACTGGTGCTGGAACCCCCCCAAAGTATAGAGCGGCAGATTTGCAGTTTTTTTTAAAATTTCTCTAATGCCTTGAATAATTAAAAAAGAAGACTACTGAGGGGTAATAGATTATTATTTAAACCCTTTTTCATCAGGTGATCTCCATTGTCTTGTGCAGCAGCATCAGTTTCCTAACCCTTATTTACATAATGAGCCTCTCAAATAATTTTGGAAGAAACCTGATATTGATCTAATTCCTGAAATTTATTGAAGCTAAATATCTTACGCTTTACATCACTAATAGTTTTATTTGTTTAATGCATTTTTTATTTAACATATTGAGTTGTTGAAACATATCTATCAAATAATTCAATATTGATTTACCATCGAGTGCTAGAACAAGATTTCCTTCTGGTTTGCCATTTAAAATGTGACTAAGCTTAAGAAAAATCTCCTTTACATCATTTCAGGCACGTCTTCTGTGACAGTCACCTTACCACAGAGAGATGCAACATTCTTACATCCTCTGAAATTCTTTCCTCACATAACTGTTCAAAGAGACGCTCACATTTAGCAATAGCTTAGAACATGTCGATGCACTTTATAACTGAATGCAATATTTCATTGAAAACATGTAAAAATAATTGGGGAAAATCTTCTGTGATAAATAGATGTAAAAATATATAAATATTACCATTATTCGTTGATTTTAAACAGCTATTTTCCTGTCCATTACACAGGAGCGCAATCTGCAGGGAAAGATTCAATGCTTTACATTATTATTTGATTTTCATCAAAACAGTTTTTAAATTTATTATTTAAAAATACATCAAAGGCAGTATAGATTCCGTCGGATCCAATTTATAACAAAGTACAATATCTCATAAAGAACAGGTAAAATATTTTAAAAAAAGACTTTATCTGTGATAAATACAGACAACAAACATATGAGGATTGCCATTCTTAATTAATCTTGCACAGCCATTTTCTTGCCCATCATACAGATGCGCAATCTGCACCGGTAGAATAAATGTTTTACATTATTATTTGATTTTCATCAAAGCAGTTTTGAATTTATTTATGTATTTATAAATACATCAAAGGTAGTTATGATGGCGTCGGATCTTTAGGAGGAATAAAGTCGCTTCAAATAAATTAGACAAAATATCTTACATAGACCAACAATGCAGCCTCACTGTTTGTTTCATTTGATTTATCCAGCTGCCTTCAGAAGGTTCTTGATTTCCTCTTTTCACTTAATTTAAATAATTTGGCAGGCTGTTAGGTGAAAAGTGAAAATGAAAGATCTAGAAAGGGCCGGAATAAGCCCCTCAAAGGCACTTCAAAAATGAGCACTTTGAAATTCTATGGATTTTTATATTACGTTGACAAGGTGACCAAAGTGCGGTTAATTAACAAAGATGTAGCTAAAAAGCTCATTCTTAAGCCATCCGATTAAGCTGTGCTTTCTTTCACGAGAAGTTATCCCATAATCCAACCGCATAATTATAATTGCACCATTGTAAATAATTCTCGATTTATATGGCCGACCTAAAATAGATTAAGTGATTTTCCATTAGCTTCAAAAGCAGGAATAACAATTAAAATAGATAATTGATACGCAAAATATTTTGCACGAGAAAGGCTGGCTTATTCGATATCCTCTCGTGACTGTAAGAAAAGCTTGTTCCGAAGCTTTGATAAAGAGCTTGTTAGCTACAATATTGCTATTTTAACATCAAAATTATAATTTGGCGATTAAAATAATTCTATATAAATATAAATATAGCTTTCCCTACACAATT
Organism: Ceratothoa steindachneri; assembly: GCA_963969495.1. Lineage (NCBI taxonomy): Eukaryota > Metazoa > Arthropoda > Malacostraca > Isopoda > Cymothoidae > Ceratothoa > Ceratothoa steindachneri. The sequence continues at coordinate 206,641,697 of OZ018324.1, read as the reverse complement.
TAGACTTAAATTCGAACTAATAATATTTACAAGGCACCTTAACACATGCTAAACGAGTAAGAAACTTCAATAAAAATAAATTGAAATTATTGAAATCGTAACTGGTGAATAATTAGTGAAAGAATAAAAGCGATACACCAAATAATGCAAATCCCCGCGATTCAGAGAGGTAGGATTTTCAGCGAATAATAACAATGAATGGAAGGAATTCCTTGACTTAAGCTCGATACTGTGTAAATTTAGACTTGCTTAACTATAAAGGAAGAAAATAATATAAATTAATAGTAACTCAAATAATTAACTAAAACTCCTCACCATTATAATTTAATAATAGAAATAAATAATGATTGTATGTGAAAGATAAATTTTGTGACTCACTAGAAGAGGGGAGGAAAGAGAGTCAAAACTTCTATATGTAAAATAAAGTTAGCTATCATAAATTTCTCCGATGTAGGCACACTTCTTCTTCTTACGGGCAATTCAATCCACTCGTTGTGATAAATACAAATATTAATTCTTAGGGTATTTTGCTAATACGTAGAAAGTCTGAGGAAACAGCTTCTCCACGCCAGAGAATGACGGCAGGAGATTGAGAGGTTAACCCATTAACGGCCAATGTTCCCGTTTTGGGGACACCACGTTTTAGGTTGGTAGAATCATTACATTAATAATTAATTATTTATTTTTATTTTTCAGAATGTATTTCACAATCATATCAAAGTATCCCATAAAAATAATCATATATGGTTTTAAAACTTTGATCACCAGATGGCGCCAAAGTCACGCGATTTTTTGTGAGAAGACTCGGTAACGCATGAATGCCCTCAGTTCCGTACTATCTGCATAGGAGGTCGGTCAGTTGTGTTAATGGTGTGCATTGGTTATAAGAGAACACGAGAAAAGCATCAACTGATTTGTAAAATATAAAATGTAAGTATTGTGTTGTTTATAATTTCGCGTGCGAATTTTGGGGACATTGGCCAGATAGGGGCAATTTGATCTAAATGATCTAGTCATTTGTTTGTTATCATTTATAATTATTTAATGCAAAATTAACACACTAGGCCTTTTATTAGTAATGTCCAGCATTTATGATTTATATATATTATTATATATTTACAAATAATATTATATATATGATCACATTTCAAGATGAAAACTTGGTATATGATGTTATTATTTCTTTTTCAGAGGCCTACTCTTTACTATTATGACACGAAGATCTTTATTGACAACTAATGAAGTTGCCAATGCGCTACTGAACTTGAGTGATGATGAAGCATGGAATGAAAACGTGGAGGTTGCAATTATTCCTCAAAGTCCAGATGAAATGACAGATGATCAAGCTATCAATGATGAAGACCTCCCTGAAGACAGCATTCTTCAAGATGTTAATATGTATAGAGTTACATTCTTATTTTAATAGTCTGTAGAAAGTAGTTGATAAATAATTTATTGAAATTTCAGTGTAAAAGCTAATTGCTAGATAACTTTAAGTTATTCGAGAAATTATTTATTATCCATACTGGAAACTTTTTTAAAATTTATACCAGAATATTCCAACTTCATCAATACACATTTTCAAATTCAGACGTTGAAGCCATTCATTTCTTCCAGTCAATCTTTTAATTTCGAGGGGCGGTCATAAGTTTGGCGAATCGGTAGGGCAAAACAGAGGAAGTGGGATGGCTGTTTGTGGGAGGGGAAAGAAAAGTTATGACCTGCAGCCGCACGTTCCTGCCTCGTTAATTTAAGAAGCAGTTGCTGATCGCAGATCATCAGTCACAAATTTTCAACAATGGAGAAGGTTGAGGACCGCGCAGTGATAAAATTTTTGACCAAGGAAGGCAAGAATGCAAAAGAGATCCATGAAGGCATGGTTGCAGTGTATACCGATATCGCCCCTTCTTATGCAGCCATTGCTCGCTAGAATAGGGAGTTCCGCTTTTGTCATGAGTCCCTTGAAGATGACCCCCGTCCAGGACGCCCGTCAGACATGACTAACAAGGAAAATGTGGCCCGTGTGTAGAGGAAGATCCTCTAAAATCTACGGTTAAAGGTCGAAGAAATCCAGCAAGAACTAAGAATATCACATGGAAGTGTTATCAGCATCATCCACGACAATTTGCCCGTTGGGTCCCTAGAAAACTCACGCCCCATGATCGAAATCAACGTCGTCAAAGTTCACAAGGCCAAAGTTGCACAAGTTGCCCTGAGCGAGTGCGGATTCGAGGAGCTCAACCATCCCCCCTACAGTCCAGATCTGGCCCCAAGGCGACTACTTTTTATTCCGCCAGCTCAAGGCTGCACTGCGTGGACGCAGGTTTGGATACGATGATGTCCAGCTCGCCGTCCAGGAGTGGATTGAAGAGCAGTCGGGAGATTTCTGGTTGTCTGGAATTCGAAGCCTCAGGGACAAGTGGCGCAAGTGCATTGAAGGTGAGGGTTGTTATATAGAAAAGTTATGCAACACTTTTCCTCATATCTCGTTTCCTTATATCCGAATTTCAGAACTTATTGACCGCCCCTCGTATGTGTGATAGGTTATTCTTAATCGTAGATAATGATAAATGAACTGCTCCAAATAGAATCTTAGGATAATTCGGATGAAAAGATAGAGTAAAAGACCGTTAACACTACAATAGTCATTTTTACTTACTACCCGACTTTTTTCGGTATTTACGTGATTTACTAGAAATGAATATAACCATAGCATATTTTATATATGAAGTGAGTTTAAGTTTCCTGTGCATTTAACCACTGTAAAGACATGCTCAATTCTCTATAGTATTCTGAGCTTAAAAAGATTTACAAATATTTTATCAGCTGAAAGATGGTTTATAGTTCTTTGTCAACCGTTATGTATCATAAATATTTATCCAGACCGAGTTAAAGAAATTAATAAAGATCTACATTGCCCCTTTTATTAGTAATACGTTAAAGAGATGAAGAATTCTATACTAACTATTTGTATGGTTGGAACAAATTTAACTTAAACGATTTTTACGGTGGTGTTCCGTTGAGATAGGCATTCAGTTAAGTCCTAACGTAATCTGCTTCTTCAACAACTATACATCCCAACTTCAACATATTCCCCTGTTAAGGTAGTAATATCTTATTTTCCCCAGATTTGATGAGTTAGTCGAGGTAAGTTTGCAGTTTCAGATAATTAAGGTAAGTGAAAATAAGGTAAGTCAAAATGTGTCGATGGACGGTCATGCAATGAAACGTAGGCAAATCTCCTGAGCGTATTTTTAAGTTCACAAAAAAAAATGAGATTTATCGTTTGGGAAATATTTTCACATCCAGTGAATAAAGATTCAAGGCTAATTTTAAAACGTAAGTATTTTTAGGATATCTGCACTACGACTACCTTGGATGAAACGAGAATCCGAGTAAAATGGTGGCTTGCAAAGTTGTTTGAAAATGATGAGTACCAAATTACAAATAAATGATAAGTAAATCCTTAAAAATGTATACACATGTTTTTATTTATGCCTATGATGCATTGTTTTCCTCAAGATTCGTTGTGCAATAAACTTTCATCCAAATCATCTCAGCATCGGAGCTATAGCACGCGATTTTGTCGGAGTAGCTCACAAAGAGATCAGGGGAAATTTCATGGTAACTTTCTTCTTCTATTTTAACTCAAAGGTAAACGCGTCTCCACTTTAGATTTAAGTGTAGTTTGAGATATTACTATTATTAAAAGCGATTAATCCCGGATATGGGAGATCAGCATTAGGGTTGCTGTCCCTTATAAGGAAAGCTAGAGTGGCTTGGATGGTGTATGCTGGGAGGCAAGGAGGGGAGCTGACCCCTTAACACCATATCAACGCAGCGATGGTTCGTGAGAGACGAGTGGACTGGTCGCGAATATGGACGTCTCTTATTCATTTGGATCTATTGAAGAGGATAATAAGATCAAGGTCATTCTGGAGTCCTATACCATGTAATATCCACACAAATCGATGTGTATATTTGCACAATCGTCACTAAGGCGAAGTGATGAGGATGTGTTCACTTGTGTGCGTAATTGCATCTGTGCAATTGTTTTGGCAGGGCTTGGGTAGTGGTTCAGTGTCTAGCCCCTTTCCTTTCAAGCATAAGGTCGCTGGTTTGAATCTAATTTTCGTCTGATTTATTCTAATAAAATTATTCTAGTTATTAGTATTCGCAAAAGGAGATAATGAAAATAAAGAGGATCATAAGGCGAACGGTACAAAGGAGAGAAAGAGGAAAATAAACAAAGAGAGAAAGAAAGAAGATAAACAGAGACAAAAAAATATACGTCTAACGTTTCGAAAATGTAGCCAACTCCTTTTATTATTATAATAATAGAAACCACTTAAGCTCCCAAACAGGGTGAAAGTCACGCATGGCAACCCCACAGAAGGCCCAAAGGAACTGTAGAGGAGCATTAGTATCATAAGAAAGGACTAGAGCACACAAAGTTAAGAGTCAAGAATTCACTAAAATATAATAAAAAAAAATTATTTAAATTAAACTAAAAATATTAAAAAAAGCGTGCCTGTCCCATTTAATCCCTTAGACAAGTATATATTTTAGAAAAAAACATTTACAGTGGATTCAAAAGCATTCCGGTGAGCGCAATAAACAATTTCATTTGGAAGATCGTTCCATAATTTGCTATATTCTGGAACAAAACATTTGAGAAACTGATGAGTTTTGAAGTTAATATTGGAAAATGCATAGTCATTGAGGGCTAAGGTACGCGAAGTAAGTCTATTGTGGAAAAAAAGAGCAGGTAATCTCAAGTACAAGGTATGGTTAACATTATCGAAAATCTTGTACAAGAGAGACAAACCACCATTTTTTATACGTTTCTCCAAATCAATTGTTAAATCTGGTCGAATGAAAGGAATACAATTTAAAGCTCGGTCTAATCATTTTGAAGATAAAACTTAGCTCTAGAAAGCCATATAGGCATGCAATAATCAAAAGATGGTAGGATGAATGCGTAAAAAGATTTTAAAACATAGGCTTCATTACCTAGTTCCCTGAAGCACTTACGAAGAGGTCCAGTGTTTTGTGCATTTGAGAAAGTCATATAACATAGATTCTTTTCTTAAAAGTAAGCCTATCATCTATCAAAACTTCCAAGAGTTAAAAGGAGCAAGAGACCATCAATTGAGACCAACAGAGAAACAAAGTTGGATGAGGAGGTCATGACTCCTCGATCTACTAATAATTATAGATTGTGCCTTGCTAGAGTTTAGCTTCATGCCCAATTTAAGATTCTAGAAAGGTGTCTTTTCAGGGAATCAGTCACAGAAGCACGATCACTAGGAGAGTTAATTGAGTCATACAAGATACTATCGTCAGCATAAGCAATTAATATATTTTCTAAATTTGACCAAATGTTGGCAGTGTACAATATAAAAAACAAGGTACCCAAAGCACTAACTTGTGGAACGCCAGATAAAATTGGTTTAAAAGAGCTAGAACACTCAACAACTAAAACACCCTGCTGACGGCCACACAAATATTCTCTGAATATATGGATAATTAGAACACCAATACCTATCAATTGCATCCTATACAATCAAGCCTTAGGATTTGCTAACTCAAGGTTAAAAGATGTTCTATTCACACTTTGTCATATTCATTAATTATAGTCATAAAAATGTTTTCGAATACTTTCGCCCTAGGCTCTTCTGTGCTGAGAGAGAAAAATAATTAATTAAACTCGCCATTCGGAGAGATTCAACTTAAGTTTGTAAAGAAAATAACTTTTACAATTCTCAAAGGAAGAAATTTTAGTGGAAACTTGAAGGTAATATTAACCTTTTAACTATATTAGGCCAACAAATTTCCTAATATAACTTTATATAAAATCAATAAATACCTTTAAGACCTTCCTTGGTACGTTTACTGAATGAAAATGATTCTAATAACCAAAATATTAGAAATAATTCTTCCTAGAGTGAAAATTCTTTTAGTCTAATTAGTGATAGTTAGAGAAAATTCTTTTGAGACTTTGTGTCATAAATAAAATCTCGGCTGCATTTCTCTTCCTAGTTTCTGTTTAAAGAGGTTAATTCTTTATTAAAAGCTTTCCATTGGCAGATAATGCCTTAAAATTGATGCTGTAATGCCTTATTATCATAATACTGATGTGAGGTTTACGAGGGATTGGATCAGAATCTTATATAAATCAACAAAGAATTTTGTGTAGACAATCTTTGTCTTGCCCTCTTCAGGCACCTTATATCCTTAGTCACTAAAAGGTGGTTCCCCTGGCTCAGAAACTGGACCTGCCACTCTGGCTTGGCCATCTTTGCTCGTTCTCTGTCAGTATTACCCAAAGTAGTCTCCTCATTGGTCAGCTCGGGAGGCATACCTTCAACTTTTTATTCACGAAGCTTTGTAAAACTTGTTGTGTAGATGCTTTTGATAGTTTTATTTTTTAAATCCATTGAAATCTGCTCGAGCATGATTTTATCATAGCATTCCAATTTTAAAATTCTAAAGTTTTGGTTTTAAAATTACCATTTTCCAACTTATCAGTCTTTAATTATCCTAAGATTTTTCTTCTTTATGGTATCAATATCATACACTTATCAACAAACAAAGACTGGTCATGACTACTTATACATAGAGAGCGTTATTTTTTATATAATCTATATAACCTAAGTCCCGATAAGCCTCAAAGAAGAGTTTTAGAAAATGTTCATTTTTAGTACCTGAAACTGGCTTACGTGATTGTTCGATGGTTAATAACTAATTGTTTTCTTTGTTCAAGAAAAGATGAATGATTTATTTACCAATTTTGAACAACTCGCTCTCTCTATTTGTTTTCCTTGTAATAGGCGTCTTATCGAGAAATCATCATTTTTCCCAACCAAACATAAGCAATTCAAATGAGGATTGCTTCTGTCAAAATTCATTAAACTTAAAGAAAATTAACTAATTGTTATCCAATGATGAAATAGTTACCTTTCCTCCCACCTCACATATATAAATACAAACACCAAACATAAAGGCTCGTTTTTCATTAGAAAAAGCAGTCTACATCAAACTTACATCAATCTTTGTCCGAAGGTCTCCCGTGTGATATTGATCAATCACGTAATTAACGCGTTTCAGTCCACCGACTTTACCTCAGAAGAAGCAATAGGGCTTTAATTTGAGTATCATATGAGTCTAATTATCACCTGTAAGCTAATGTTTAATATGGAAAATAGATTATTTATTTAGTCCCATTGTAAAATGATAAAGAGAGAAATCACCCCAATACATTAAACTTTAGACTCAACACCTCAATCAGATGGAATAGATAAACACAGGAAAGTTGATACACACTTCTTTTATTGTGATGTCTTACTGATTTCGACCTTTAAGAAACGCTGCACAATAAAATTTATTGAATTTATATTATCATCCGTAATTTTATCAACTTCCAATAATTATTATTTCCTAAGCTCTCACTTGCTGACTCCAGCTTACGGGCTAAACCACATTAGAGAATGGTGTTTACACTGCCTCACCAAGCTATGTAGTAGCCGGAGGCTAGCCGGGCGAAGGAAATCCTCGACTGATCCAATGGCAAAGTGTAGGGGAGTAAACCTTCCAATCAGGAGTGGATCCCCAAAGACGGAACACAGCGCTGTGTTCACTGAGTCGGCCAGTTCGTGCAGCCAACCTGGTGCCGAACGAAATGCTCTGCATTCATTTGGATGACACCAGTTACCCCGAGAAGGAGATCTTGATGACTGGGCAACCAAGGATCTCCATATACTTCGCCCAGGCCTGCGCCTGCGCCGCAATCTCCATTCACTTCAAAGAGAGAAGATACCACACAACCAAACTAAAATGTTTGAAAGAACTTGGATAAACGCTTAAATATACCTAAGTGACTCACAAACCAAAATTCAAACTGTTAAAGAATTTCATTACTAATATATAGTGTCATGGTCTCAATATGAATTCCTTATTACCCAAATTATGTTTTTTATTACCTTTTAACAACATATTTCGATAGTAAAATAAATGGTAAAGCAGCTATTCAGAAACTATGCTAGGTAATAAAGAAGTGCTGTTCATTATCATTTATACATCCCTTAAATGTTCATAAATTAAGAAAGAACATGTATGAAGATATATTAGTAAAGCGGTCTCTGTATCCTCAAAATTCTAGCAGGCTGCACATATAAGAGAACTGCTTAAACAAATGGACGTTTTTCATTGTCATATTGTTTTAAACAGTCTGACAAAGATAAAAAGACAAACTTTGTTTTTTTTAATAGATGAATTTGCTTAAATCCGCTACACCTGAACTTTTTATCTATATTATTTACTGCCATCATGGGTAATTGTTCAGACTATGTCCGGATGCGATTTTAGCTATTTTATGAGGTATTTGTAGTGGTTTTATGATATCCCACGGACCAATCACAGATCTATATTCAACTTTGTTATTGACCAATCAGAAGCGTTTATTTTTTTCAAGTATTTTTTACTTTTAATATTGGTAATAAGTAAATTTTTCATTGATTTGATATTTTCTTTATGTAGTTGCCTATCTATCGTATTTGTATTCTTTAGTGCTTTTTTACTAGTAATAAGTAAGTTTTCCATTTCTATGTTGTTTATGTTGTTATTTATGAATTTAATTTTTATTCTTTTTCCAAAACAACCTATTCAGTAATAATGTTTTTATTGCTGAATTCACTGAATTCACTCAGACGTGGATGATGCACAAGCCCATAAAAGCCTCTCATATGAAAAAATCCGCTACTGGGGAAACTGGATCAAGAATGGAGGTTAAAATAACTACACGTTATAAAACTTCCCAGATACACACACACATAGATACTAAATCCCTAATTCATACACTTGTTCCTCACACACGCCAAATTTGCTTATGCAAGCTAAAGGGAAATTTTTAAAGGCCATTAAATTGATTAAAGGCAAGGTCTAAAATTCTCGAACACAAAGATTCCCGACCTTTTCACTTCCATTCGGGGGATTAATTAAGAGCGGCCAATTTAGGTTGCTCTTAATGCTTTTACAACGAGCTCTCGAAGCTTCGTGGAACAGAAGGGCTTGAACATCGTATATCCCTGACTCCTCGTTGTTGTCTGCTTTGATTCTTTACGAAGGCGGGCCCAAAATTATTCAACGCCTCTAGGGAACTAACGCCAATGCGTGCGTATGCACAAATGTATAGATACCATAAATAAGTAGATTATAATGTACGTAATAGCCATCTTAATAAGCGGAAAATAAACCTATCACCAGCAATTCAGTATTATGGTTATGTTACCGCTGGCCGTATTTATCTATTTATCGCTTACAGCAATTATTAATAATTGGTTTATAAGCTTAGGCCCATTAAATTGGAATAAACACAATAAATACAAACTCATGTACAGTTGTCGATAAAGCTTAATAATCGGCTCTAATAGAGAAAAAATTCTTGGAAAGAATTGTTTCGAGGGCTGGTTGATTGATCAGTTGGTGTCGTGGTATTGCAAGGACCGAATGGAGGTGTACGTACTTATAGGTTTGTTACATATTTCATATACTCCGTGATTAAGTTTTCTCTAAGAGTGCTATATTAGTTATTATTATTACGTTATTTTTAATCTTTGAGGGTTTCTAGTGCCATGCTCAGCATTTTGAGGATTGAATTAAATACTTCTACAAAAATAGAACTTAAATTCCAACATGAAAAAAAAAATGAAATCTAACAAACAAACTAAACAGTTTTGAAATAAACAAGTTTATTTGAGACTTACTAAATTACACAATTGAATATACAGTAATGGTTGATCCAAAGCTCACTTTAATATTGAAAGCTAATTGACCTTCAAAAAAAGAGGTAATGGAATTTAGTTACCTTTTAAAAACCCACTCGAGAATTTGGTTTGAGACTAATCTTGACCTCAATTTTTATATAGCCTCAAGAATTTTGTTTTCGGGCAGGCGCGTGGACGTCTTCACTGCCACCCCGGATGCTTGTCTGGCGCGGGAATAATCTTAAAGCCGTATATGAATTCGATTAGTGCGACGGATGGCGTTCAGCGCGTTTTCTTAGTAAGAAGATCTCACCAACGGGCAGGGAAAGTATGCTTTTTCCATTCTTTGGTTTAATCTGTGAATAATTTGCACTTACGAGCGATGAGTAAACGAGTGAATCCTTTGACGAAGGGGAGTGCTTAAGGGAGTTCACTTTGTGGTATTCCTCAATGAGGAAGACTATCTCTGGGTTTTGTTGTATAGCAAGATAAGGGTTTTTTTCTGAAAAGATCTAGCTTAAATTGTTTCTCAATACCATTACCGTAAAGTTCGGCGTGACCACCAGTAAATGGCTCAGCATGAGCTTCTTCTGTGTTCCTTTCGTAGGATTGTTGAGCCCTTCGCCGGACTTCGTTGCCTCGATCAAAAACTCGATCTTTCCCATTCTTCTTCCCTTATTTGTATATATACTTCGCCACCCCACTGGGGTAGTGGAAGGAGTGTGGGGAGGAATGAGGATGGCAGAATTAAGTCTCCTCCTCTAAGAGTTTTTCTCAGAGCGTCTTTCACCTAGCCCTAAAGGCACCTTCTGTCATTTGGTTGTCGCTCCTCTAATTTCGCATATGAAGTCAAATTAAATACCCCCTCTTAGGGGAATTAATGCCAGTTTAACCAATGATAGGCTTGCCGGGCCCGACATGTGATGATTAGTGCAGGTCGTGTCTGCGCAAAGGTCTTTCTGGTGATCCTCGAGGCGAGGGGAGAGAGGGAAGGGAGTTAATTAATAGGGTTACGCCACCATAAATGCCAGGTGGGATATCGCTTTCCCTATAGTTGGCTAACCTCACATACTCCAGTTTGATGAGGAGCTTTCCCAAGGCGTGCCCGATGGGTTATCATGACGCTTACCGATGCAGTGTCAAGGAAGATAACCATTAATACGCTAGTTACATGTATCCTTCTTTTTTGTTTTTATTAAGTATAGAAGTATTTGTAGTTATATTAATTATTCATTTCCTCTTCCCTCAGTATAAACTAAAAAAATACATAATTTTCCGCCCTAGGGACTTTCTATTATTGATAAGGCACATTTAATTAGCCGAGACCATCGACCAATATACGGCCAAAACTCAATAGAGAAGGAATGATTTAGGTGAAGGCTCCATAGTTAATGAAAGAAAATTAGTCTTAGGTGGTCATAGGAGAATACTAGATATAAGGTCAAGAGAACTTCCTATATAAACTCATAAGAACGTACTAAGGCTTATAGTTGCAGTAACAGAGAGCTGTGTATTAATAAACAGAATTAATGCATGATCTTCCAAGGCCCTTGCCACGTTACAAGTTTGAAATGGATGCAATATGAGATTTTCTCACTCAAAGGATATGAAATTAAAGCTCTGAAGAAGAAATTTTGAGATAAAGAGCAAGCGAATTTCAAGAGTTTTATTGTTAGGAGAGTAAATAATCAAACATTAAATAGTAATAATTAATAAACATTGAAACAATAATAATAAAAATATGGTGCAAATTTCAACTTACTCTTCTTTTATCAGAGATCTTAATTATACCATAAACGAACGATATGCATCACTTTTCCTATTATTAGATGTTGAATAAGGAAGAAACTGTCTGGTTCACAAATGAGAGAGAAAGTAAATTAAGTATTTAATAGAAATCAATTTGACAGGGAGAGCAAAGATAACTTTAAAATTTCTTTTATCTTCCATTGATGTAATTCTCGAAAGGGAGATAAAGGGACCGTCAAATTGTCAATGCGGACAGTATATCAGGACTTTGAATTTTCACTACAAGAGGTAAAACATAACTTAAGGAATATTTTAATTATTAGGGATAAATTCATTCAAGTATACAATAAATTAAAGTTTATTAAATAAAGATAAAAAGTAGAGTGGTGAAAGTTAAGAAATGTTGAACAACAGAAGGTCTTCTAAGTAGTTTAGGTAAACCGTATTTACACGAGGACGAAATAAGGATTCCAAAGGACTGTATACTCAAGTATTTAAAGTCGGAGAATTCCTATGCTATTGATAGCTGCTAAGCAGGTAGGAAGCGAGTGAAGCTGTTAAAGGCGGCAAAGGGTTGGAAAGAGAAAGAAAGTCATATCAGAAAAGAAAAGATACAAAGACATAATGCGTAATAAGGGAAGGAAAATGACAATCAAATGTCAAAAGGATTAAATAATAAATCACAAAATTCAAAAACAACGCATTAATGGAGTCTAGCTTAGGCGTTCGTAACCCTGATTTATCATAAAATAACGGTTGATGGGGCCTTTACTGGATGATCATTTTCTAGGAATTCCCAGCTCTTCCTGGTGACCTCAGCCAAGAGTTTTGTCTCCTCCCACTTCATCTTCTGTTCCTAAGTGAGACAATAGGGCATATCAGATGATAGGGGATCTCTCCTTCCAATAGGTTTTTAGTGTCTTTCAATTTCTGTCCAAACCTTTTTCGAGGTTAAAGTAACGTATTTTGGCCGCTAAACTGGAATCATAGACCATGCCCAGCTTCTGCTTGTCTCGTACCCAGCATTTAAGCCTGGGTAGGTGGCTGTGAAGATAGCTCGAATTTGGGTGCAACTTTTATGTTGAGAGTATGGGGGAGAAGAGAATTGATCTCATAAGCATTGGGAAAGTATTCAAGAGTGATTCTTATTATGCTCGAAACCTTACAAAGTTATCTTAGTTTAGTCTCCTCGTAGCATTAAAAAAACGATCGTGATAATGCTTGGCTTTTAACACTGATTAGAGACTTTTTATATGCTGTTAGTTGAGTAACGCTGCAGTGGTCCTGGGCTCTTTTGAAAAGCGTAGCAATAATGCTCTTTTTGTGCCTCAGAGAGTAGAGACTGTCGCAATCAGGCACGTCGTTTGTATGGGTCTTTTTTCTGTAAACATTTTTTTGGCAGACCAACCTCCGAATCTCGCAGAAGTAGGAGTTCCAAGTAGCACAGAGGTTAGTTTTAATCTGGCTAAATAGTGAACTGTATTATAAACCTTCACACCAAGATTAACAGAGGGCGTTTCACTAATGATTCGTAAGAGGATAGAAGATTTCTAATAATCTCAATAAACTAGGCTGGGAAAATTTGCATGCCATCGTTAAGAAATCAGATGAGAGACCGATGTGATCCATAAAAAGGCCAAAGCGAAGAAAGATAAAATAAAATGAAGTAGATCAAAAACCCTATACTTTCGCACTAGCGTAACTGAATTTATGATATCCTTAGTATCAAAAGATTGAGTGTGAAGTGATAGACAAAATCGATTAAAAAATACACACGAAGTTATGAATAGGCTGAACAATGTAACTAGTAGTATCAAATCTGCCTAGAGTTTAAGAGGTACTAGATTTAAAGGCAAACCATAATCAGCTGCTTGCAGAATATGGTTAGTGACATTCAGAATAGTGGCTTCACTTATGAGAGTAGCTTTTAAACGAGACTCTGAGATTCCTTCAGTGTTGGATGAAAAAATAGGCTCGGGAAACCTAGCTGGCTCCTGGCATTCAATTTACTTAAAATGAAATCTGTTTAAATTCAGAGGATAACAATCAAATGAGATTGAGGCGTAAGAGTTCCCAAAGAGGTGATGGGGCGAAAATAGAGGAAATGACGCAAAAAAGGAGGATGAAGGAGTCAAGAGGGGAACAAATTATTTTATTAATAAGATGAGGTAGGTTATTTTTTAGTGTCACCCGATAGAAAGAGGCACTTGTCTTCAACTAACAGAGAGTGGAGAAGTTTGAGTTAGTGAAAATATGCGGAAAATACAGCTGTGTCTAAAAGAATTTGGAGACCTGGAATTATTCTTATTACCTTGTTATGTCTAGGATTTTTCTGGTTTAGGTTAACAGGCATGTCTCCAATACATCTGAAAAGTAGAATGAAAGCATAGGTTTCTATCAAACTTTTTTTAAATATCTAAAATGGCGGAACTATTCAAATGTATAAAATCCTATTATCAGTAATCGATATGTTATATATGTTATAGTAAAAGTATCTTCATATAACAAATCATATTTTTTGGAATGGTATAATATTACATATTGGCTGGATCTGATATGATAATGGCGAAAACACGTAACTATACCGTGGTGCAAAGAGGTCTGATCCGAACTTTGCACGATAAGGCTCTCAGCTGTCGGCAAATCGCCTGCAGGTCCAGCGCATAACATTCCGTTGATTCAGATGTGGTGAAGAGCATCCGTAAAAAATGCGAACATCCAGAAGCGACTACGCTCTAGCCGACACAGGACCATTACACAACATGACTACTGGCCTTGGCTTTGCGTCAGCTTTGGAGATCGTAAGAAAATCGCAGACTAGCTGATACATGGATGAGCAGAGGGAGGCCCGGTTAATGTATCCATTATACAGTACGTCGCAGCCTGCTTTCATAATATCTGAAGTCATGTAAATAAGGCCAAAAGCCGTTGATTAACCTTCTTTTATAGCAATGAGGACTCGCTTGCTCAGGTTCTCATCGCAACTATAGAATCCATCACTCAGGATGTGTCTCATGGTGCAAGAAGTCCATGTGGGGGGTCTTTTCGACCATAGTAATTTTAGAGTTTGCAGATGACAAGGGGAGAAGTGTAATCGCTATAAAATAATGCAAACAGTAAAGCATGGTGAGCGTTTTGTAATGACTTGGAGCTGCTCGTTAAGTTTAGGTGTAAATTGTTTCGCCATTTGTGATGGTACATCAGTTAAAACAATTATCAAACTGTAATAGGAGATTAATACATGCTGTTCTTACTCTGAGAATTATCTATAAATGCAAGAGATGTGAGTATTTTCTTGCAGGAAATGCCCCATACCACAAAGCTTAGTTCACCATGCAGTAGTTCTAGGACGAAAATATCACGATGATTAACTACCTTCCTTAGCATTCGCATAATAATGCACTGAAACCCGTCTGACAGGGCTGGAAAGAGGCCGTGAAACTTCGTTAGCCGGCATACAATAAGAAACCGAAGGTAAGCATAACCAAGGATTGGCCTCGTCCCTCCCCCCCTCAAGCCTTAAAGAATATAAACTCTCATCACTGCAGAGTGAACCTTGTTACACTACTGAGCTTCTTCTATCAGTTTTGTTATTGCTGTAATTCTAACAGAGCTTCGCCTACTGAGCTATTTTGTTGCCGATGTTAAATGATTGGCAAATTTAAATTAATTTTGTTAATGTTTGGGGCAGATATGTTATTGTTATTTATTCCTCCTTATTTCACTGTTATATTCACATTAATATGCAAATAAAAACTTAACAAGCCTACATTTATCTGATTTCCCGAAAATCTTCGAGGTGCTCCGCCTGGAGGGAACACAATATTCTAGATGTATCCCGCAATGATGTCTCTTATGTTAAACCTAACATTTAATTACCTTGAGTAATAATTCTAAAATTATAAGAATGATATGGGTAGTAGAAGGAGAAAAAGAAGGAATATTGGAGGCATGCTAAAACATAACACCCACAGGAAAAACTACTTGAACTCTCCCTCTTCGGGCTTGGACCAACAATGAATGAAATAAGGCTTGTCGGTTACTATGCTCTGAACTTACTCGTCAACTAACAAATAAATGTAAGAAAAGGCTTGTAAATCGAGCAGAAAAAAAGGGTAAATTCGAAATATTTATATAGAAGGAATTAAGCCATGAACTTGCAATCTAGTTTGACAAAGCCAGGTTCACTGAGGCCGGAGTTGTTTCCAGCTCCTCAAAGTACTAGGTTTATTTGTCAATACAGAGAATTGCTTGGCAGTTTTTAATGGAAGAAGTTTAGACGTCGGGCTTAAGTGATGTACTACATGGCATGATTCAAGGACAACGAGAATACCAGATCAAATGCTTATTAACACTCGAGGAGAAAAATAGAAAGGGATTTACCATCCTGCTGGGGCAATAGAATACTAAAATTTGTGTTGAGAAATTTTTATCAAAGGTTACGCCTGTGAGGGCTACACGGTTATAATTGAGTTGTGGCTGCAAACGTCTCGATGCCACGTACTCAAGCACTTTCAGACACCTCTCATGGACCAACTTGTACTGCTTTCCTTTTTGAAATTAATCGGGGAATCAAAGCGCACACCAAACCCAAAAAGGCAAGCGAAGAATATATTCATTGACTTTAAGGCGAGAGGATTCTATCGTAAAATGAGATGTAAGGGAGTCATTAATCCATTTGTAGGAAAGATAGTGTTAATTAGATGAAAAAGCGAGGAAATATCCAGGGTTATTTGTTTATAGTCAAAGTTGCAAAGCATGCGACGTGGAGATAGGGTAGCATGGAGTAACCAAAGGGTGGCTGCAAGAGAAACAGAAATATAAATTGATAAGGATGTGCTCAGTAATAGAGAAAAAAGTGTTAAATTGTGAGGTCAATAATTTGGAAGGAAAAAAGAGCAAGCTCTAGTGTTTCTATTTTAGCTCTAGTAGGAACACACAATTTTACAAATGAGTAAACGTCGATGAAATATGACCATAAATAGATATGCGAGGGATTATGTTGAAGTATCATAATTCACCGAGGATAATCAAGTTTGAGGTTAATGAGGTAGAAAAACCTGTTTTGAAATATTACACAACTTTTTTAAAATGCTGTCTGACTAGTGATATGAATTTTGTCCAAAAAAAACACGATTTCGAGAAAAGTCTTTGAAAGAAAAGAATCAGGAATAACTTTAATTTTTGGGAGAGTTGGTAAGAATAAAAGATATCGATAGATGGGAATCATCAATAAGTCAACACCACCCTCTCGCCTTGAAGTTTTGGGAGTATGTAGGAACTAGGGAGCATCTGAACATGTTATATCAGAAATAGCATTTGGGTAATCAAGAAACATTGTCTCTGACATACGAGTAAGTAATTATTTAATCATGATGATATTGTGACAATGAAACCTGCCTTTTTATAGAAAGGTGGAGACAATTTCGAAACCTCGCAGAGAAGGAGAGAGAAAAGGCGACAATAAATGTTATATATATATATATATATATATATATATATATATATATATATAATAGGCAGAGAAGTTGCCGTATGTGTGTGCTAGGCTCGCCATAAAAGATTGCATATTGCATTTGCGATAGGGAAGCCCCATAAATTCTTTAATTAACCAAAGAACTTTATTTTCTTTAAGAAAGTTGGAGAGAGAGTTTCACGGATCAATTAAGAGAGAAAAGACGTTTAATTTTAATAACTCACTAGAGGTAAGAATGAAGAGAAAAGACATAGAAGTACCTCACGGGAAAGGGGAAAGTTTATTCCGAGGCAGATGGCCAATAATACATCAAAGTTCGTTTATTTGGAGGGGGCCAAAAAAGAAGATTGGAGCTGGATTGGCTAAGTAAAATATTGCTGAAAGAAGTAACGATGCCTCGCTTACAAATAAGTACCATTATATGACTTACAACAATTGACACAATTGATAATTAGTAGTCATGTACAGAAAAAAAGAGAGAGCCGAACCAGATATAGCAAAGAAAAGCGTGAGAAGAAAAATATAGTAATAATAACACAACGCAAAGATTGGGTTAAATTAGAATAATAATTTTATTATTAGAAACTAAAGTCGATAGACGACTTGAAAGCATCCATTTTCTCCCCACGCAAATCTCGGGGAGGAAATGGGACAATATTAAACCCTTTCCAGTTGACTTGGCAAACTCTATGAGGTCTTTTGTCGTTTTATTTCTTTCTTTGTTTCGTCCGTTAAAAGGACAACAAATTTTTATCAAGGCGTGGGATTGCCGAGCTCAGCGGATTAAGAATATGGCGCAGAATTCTCTTAAGGAGATCTTCGTTCTTGTACTTAGGTCTCGAAGTATTTTTAGATGTTGCTTTATATGAAGTTATATTGTGTGGTTGTGGGTGTAAATTGGTAGTTTACATTCCTGCGTCTTTTGTGTCGAATTAAGGGATGTGGTTGCGTTTGGTGTGGTTTCATATTTTTGTTATCAAATGTTTTGAGGCTTTTAGGAGCAAATATTTACAGAAATGACCTTTTCTTTTATTCAATTACTTGTATTTATATCTTCATTTTCTTCTAAATATTGCAGATTGCCTTCCAATATTATTCATAATTATTTATATGGGTATAAGCTGAACTTGAGGGGATGCCCTCGAAGGACCAGCGTGAAAGGAAGCCCCCCTCGGAATATCCCTTTCAGCCCGTTCGCTCTAAACCTCGTTCTACTTGGCGTGAGAAGTTTAGAATCTTCGAGAAGCAAGCACTCCCGCGCTAAGTCACCCGACCCAGCGAAATTTGCTCTCGGACGCTCCTCGCCCTCCCCCTCCCCCTCCCCCACGATAACGCCCAGTTCTCAGCCCATGCTTCTCAGGCATGTCTATGGAGGTGGTCTCTATTATAACTTTTCTTATTTATCATTATCATTCTTCATCTTGAGATTTCTATAATCGAATCTATTTACTTTTTCTTGACTGAAGTTGCCCCTTGAAACATTTGTCTTCCATTTATCTGACTCTTGGTCTTCTTGTTGGCTGAGATTCCTTCTTCTTTAATTTGGCTGAGTTATTTCTTGATCTTGGATTTTCTTTTGTGATGTATCTTCATATTAACTTGCATTTATCTTGATGTGATGATTTCTTCCTAATTCTTGATGACGTGATAATTTCTTCTTAATTCTTGATGACGTGATGATTTCTTTTTGATTCTTGATGAGTTAGCTCTGGAAATCGTTTTCCTTGATTTCAGTTTTCTTCGTAAAAATTATGGACTGAGGAGTTTCGATTTGGAGTCTTTGAATCTAAATGCCAGCACTCTAGTCATCACGCTACGACGAGTCCGTTCTGAATTGGTAATTTAATGGGCTATTTATATTCTCGCGTTTAAAGGAATTTTCTCTCTGATACATCTTCGCACCCCTACATGTCTATTCCCCCACGAAAGCAGCCGTACGAACCGCATCCCCTTAACATGAGGCAAATTTCGCTGTCCGATCCGACTTGTTGTCTCAAAAAAAGTTTACATAGACTAACGTTGTGAATCCTTAAGGGACAGCTAGACCCTCGAGCTATCTATCGGACCAGCCACCCGGCTATTTATTTAAGCCATAATAGTCCGCCATTCCTCGAGGGGATTGAGAGTCCACCAGCTAATCCGTTCAGACGTTTGTCTGTTCCCCAGCGAAGTCCCGCAACCCCTGTTCGAGTCGTACCTCATCGTAAGATCTCACCAGCAGATCTACCTTCGTGAAGCTTTGGCCCCTGTTTAGAGGAAAGCTGTCGAGCTCCGTTCTCCCCGAAGAATTGTATGGCCCCCTCATCTCTGACCACCTTCAAGACTCGCGTTCCTTCGAGTCTGAGACTCCCTGCCGATCCGCACAATCGTCTTGAGTTGAGATTAAATCTCTCTGGAGCAGAGAAAATCTGATTCTTCAACAAGAAATATTAAAAATCCCCATCTACGAGTTCTCCTCGTTAGGTCTCCTAGAGGCGTCTTCTCGAAGACCTGTGCCGTTGGTCTTCCGCCCCTCAGATCACCACGACGCTTCTAGGTAAAATGATCTTGTGTTGTAATCGTCTGTTTACACCCCATCAATCGTCATCCGCATCTACTTTTGAATTAACTTCCCGCTCAATCGAAGTTAATATATCTTGTTAAAGTTAACGTTAATTTTGCTCCTTTAGCTTAAATCTGTCATATTATAAATTGTCACAATTAACTATCTTTATCAAGTAATTTGTTCTCCCGTTTATATATATATATATATATATATATATATATATATATATATATATATATATATATACATATATATATATATATATTTGTGTGTGTGTGTGAATTTGAGGAGTATACTTTCATTATAGTATGTTTTATTAAGAGCGACCGCTAGTTTCGAATTAATTAATATTTTTTCAAGCTTCTCGATTTGTCTTATATTCACCTTTTCTTCATTGTTTAACCTGTGGATAAGCATACCAAAGTTCATAGGGGTCTGATGCTTGTTATTTGCCAAAAGTAAAAGTAAATTAATCTAATTTAGCACTCTCTTTAATTTAACTGACCGCGTTTCGATACATTGAGTATGATCTTCAGAGTTACAATGGGGAATTATTACAAAGTATTTAGTTTATATTTGTTACAAAAAGTATTAACAAAATTACGAACGAAGCTATACACATATAATGAGGTTGGTTCCAGGTGAGAAAAGGTCGGAAGAGTAGGTAGCCAGGGAGGGGAAGGAGGGTAATTAAGCTGCTTGCCAGAGGGTATTAGTGGCTAGGGGCAGATCTGAGTACACCTGTCCCTCTGTTTGCTTTTCTTGCGCTGGGCAGGATTTCATTGGAGTTAGACTGTATTTTTAATTCGCTTGTTTCTCTTGGATATATTAATGTAGCTTCAAGGAAGAGCAGTTGACGCCTGTTAGGAGCATAGTCTAAAATTTTAGTGTTTTCTTCTATCATTTTTCGGTTGGGGCATGTTCCGTGTACTTCCTGTGTATGTTTATTTAGGTGCACCGTTGTTCAGATGGTATGACATTCTTCTTGAGAGAGTGGTTTCGGTTATATTGATATACGAGTTAGGTAGGAGCTCAAGGTCTCCTAGTTTACATGTGTACTCGTATATCAGATGTGTCCTTTGTTTCGGTTGTAGCGGAAGTTTGGGGTTATTTTTCATGGAATGGGTTGAAGTACGTCTATTTTGATAGTAGATGATTAGTGAGATCTTTTTCTCGGCGTTTATGGGTTTTATTCCTCAGTCTATTATTTTTTTGTTTGCTCATTTGTCTGCTTAGTGTTCTGTACTCATAGTATTCTTGTAGAACAGTTTTATAATATCCTCATTATCCGGATTCCTATTCTTCTGGGGTTCAGAGAGGCACCATCTGTCTATTGTAGTTTTTATGGCTGTTTGTATTTCTTATTTACAGGTACCTGAATGGCTCTCTCGAGTTTGTTGTGTGTGTTCTTCCATGTGGTGCAGTGGCTAAAAGCACAATTAATGTACAACAATATCCCGCTTGTTCTGTAGCGCTTAGGACATTTGCTGTCCCTATTCATGCAAAATTCCGGTTTGGTGGGTTTAACATAAACTTTAGTTGTTGTTGTTTCATTGATATTGGTAGTGAGGATATCTAAGGAAGGGTCTTCTCAAGAGTACCCAAGCCCCATATTTACTGCAAGTACATAGACGACATCTACATAAACGTACAAACACAAGAAGAAATACAGAATCTGGAAAAAGCATTTAAAGAAAGTTCTTCCCCCAACTACACCTTCGAAGAAAGCCACAGAAGATCGAAAAAAGAATTAGTAATTCGAAATAGCGGTCGCTTTTAATAATATATATATATATATATATTGCCAAATGTATTATTTATATTAAATTATATTTTGGTGTCTTGTTCTTTATATATCCTTTGAACTGCAACTTGGCAAGCCATTAGATAAATCTCAGGCAGCCGTAAATCAAACTCTGTATTAATTGCCCCAAAGTATATCACAGGCGGCCTTGGGTGGCCTATCTGCCCATGCTTGTCTATGCGCCCTTACGCCAAGCCAGTCTTCACAGGCATACCTCGACAATAAACTTCATCGAAAGGTAAGCAGCATTCGCCTAATGCTAACTCTAAAAACACAAGCGATGTAGATGTTGTACAACTTGTTTGTAAATTAAGATACCATGTGGCTTTCGTTGGACTCATCAGTAAAGAAAGAATTATGCATTCCAATTCTTTCTGATCAAAATTAGACAAAATATAACAACTTGTAAACTCGGCATTTTCTATAGCTGTTCTTTAGGGCTGAATTATTTGAGCGCATTGTTAGTCAAACAAATCTTAAGTTTGACAATGGAATCATGTAAGAAAACCAAGTACTAGAAATAAGTGAAAAACTGTTTTCGTTATTTCTAGTAGGATATGAGTAAAATAAATTTTAAATTAAAGCTAAAAATTTGAATCTTGTGCCTAAGTTGAGGACTCTAGCAAGTTACAATGCTTTGTTTCGTAACAGATTTGATCATCGTATTATGTAGATTATTACAACTTAAGTCAATGTAAATTTTGTTACAAAGATAAATATTCTAAGATTCTACCGCAAATTATATTTTGGTATCTATTTTCTCTGAAAAAATAAATACATTCTCGAAGAATCTCTCATAATGAAGCAATAGAGAAATATTTTTTTCAAGCATTTTTTCCCTAATTTACTTCGTAGCAAATAATTCTACATCAGAAATTATCCTCACTTTTTAACAATATAAAGAAAAGTTTAGCACAATTGAAGCTAAAGAGGAAACATAGTCAAGACGGCCAAAATAATAATTGGTGACTTGGGCAAAATACGACGTTGGAACCTGTGTGCTGTTCTTAATTCAATTTCCCAGTAATTAATTGATTCCCATATTGTAATAAATTAGAACAAACTGCTGACCAAAAGTCGCGTTCTCTCACTTATTCCGATTTATGACCTAACGACATTCAAAGCTTTAAATAATTTTCGAACTAACCTTGAGAGGACTTTGAGAATTATATCATTTGAAAGAAAATGTAAAACAACATAAAGGTTTCAAATTTTATAGAATCAACCGAATAGTTACCATGTTATTACCAAAACGAACTAAAGCAAAACGTGGACCGACCGACCTACCGTCATAGTGAGATGTAGAGTCGCTCGCGACTAAAAATACAGAATCAATTAATTATACAAATGCATATTTTCATTTTTTTCGCATTGTTGCGTTCAGGTGGAAGAACGAAATGGGTGAAATCCTATTTTTTTTAGTGAGGTGGGCGGCAGTACATGATTCCTGTTTTATTCCCACTAACACATTTTTGAAATTCACTTCTTCCACGATTCTCATATTTGCGGATTCGCGAACATTCTCCCCCTGAAGATAATGGCACTTACACGAGGGTTTTTTTTTCAGATGATGATGTGCATTTCTCTGGCAAAATTAGGCTCACGATATGTCCATTCCAACTTGATGTAATATTTTTTTTACTCTTTGCTGTCTACTTCGCATAAAAATACAAATATATTATAGATACAAACTCATTACGAAAGCGACGTCTATAATTCTCAAAATCTGGTCCAATTGTTGGTGTGATACTGAAGTATTTCCAACAGGAATTCTATGTTTTCACGTTTACTTTATGGTAACTGCCTAATCTAATGGAAAGAAAGATTACTTTTCCCAAATATGCAACTTCAAACTAACTTCAAAGAACCCATAAAATTCTCCCATTTGTTCTATTATGCTCCTGGCGGATATGAAAGAATTACACTTGTGTCATGGTGTGTAGGTTTCCATTCTTTCCGTCTAGAACTCAAACACTAGGCCTATTTTGCGGATAATTTCCATTTGCAAACAATCTCGCAATTTGTCGCTTGCTCTGATACATCTCTGTAGTTAGGTGTGGTGGAAAAAGTGAGATAGGGAATCCTCAATGTGATCATCTTGCCTCATAGAAGGTATCAAATGGTGGTAATTTAGTAGTGTAAGTTTCCATTGAAGACGTATTCATTCTTATTTATATTGTAAAATAACAGTGCAATAAAAAGTTTGTGTTTCATGGCCTACCATGGTTATCGTACATGAAATGTGCTACTAACTCTTTTTCTAGTCTATCATAAGTTTTACATAGTTAGGAGGGCCTAAATCTCTTCCTGATAGATATCCCACATTAAAACCATAATTTTGTTCATAATATATATTTTTTTAAATCAAGTTCACCCAACCTATAGAGTGAACCTGCGCGCAACTTTAGAGCAGATATACTATTTTGCATGATGTAACCATTAAATTTTGCACAAATATCGTTTGTATTTCAGTGCTTTAAAAAATAAGCTGAGTTTTTTGTTTACGTGATTAATCATGATGGAAGGAGTAAAGAAATACAAAACCAGCATATACGCAATTTTCAATTATATACTGTCGCTTTCATACCATATAAGCTGATGTCCTGGGACGCTTTTCCACCACTTCTGATGGGTACTGGCAATAAAACTTTATATCTAGGGTGGCAAAAAGCCATTCCACTAAAGGATATTAGTTTGTAATCTACACCAGGTGCTGTCTTTAATAACAATAACCACCAAGTTGTTACTCCAGGGGTCATTATGTGTATTAGCTAACTACAAGTTAGTTCAGCATTATTTACACAAGTCTTAAAGCTCATCGCCAATGATAACTCATTTACAAATATCTCCAATCTGAAAGACAACGCAATTATGGAACATACCCATCGCTTAATATAGTCTGGCCTAATGCACAAAGACACCCATCCTCGTGCCTGAATAACTCACCGTCCTTTTGGTACTGCGCAACTTGCCAACATGGGACAGCGAATTATTCGTATCTCTACTGGTGTGTGGGCTTATTCTTTATTCCTCGTAAGCTTGTAGTCTTTTCACAATAACTCTCTCCCAGACCAATTTGTCCTAGACCTAAGTAAAAGGATGACTTCACTCTAACCTCTCATCGTGAGGCAACTGTCGCCCCAGGCAATCTTGATTCCCAATGATTTGAAGGAATGCTTGCATCTCTTCTTTCGAAAAATGCTAGTAAGTGTCATGTCCTCCATATCCTTGACAGGTCCTTTGAAGCTTTGACTCAAAAACAAAAACAGCTACTCATTCAAGGAACGAGACTCCTTTAGGCTCATTTATCATAAATTCGACTTCTGCAGATCTTCCTACATCCTCACTTGGTGTCATGACTGACTTAGGTTTTAAGAAAAAGACTGTGAAATTGAACTTGTGAACAAGCACGATCAGGTACCTTCTCAAAATACCAAACTGATCCGCGAGAACAATGTACGAATGATGCAAAATCGTGATGTAAATATCATCCACCTTTCAGCTATTTTTGTCCTCGAGTCATGGTATCGTGGTACTAAATAGCGTAAAGCTCCTTAATACTTAATTATATATCCTTTTATTAGGTCAAATTTACCTTTAATTTCACTGTACTTTAATACAAAATGTGATATCTCGCTAGAGTATAGTCTTCATATTCTATGAGATGAATTTGTTATTTATAATCATTTTTCATATCATATTTTAGTATTCATCAAACTTCTTTATTATCTTCATGTGCATAGGGAGCAAAAACGGTCATCTCTTATCACAATCTCATTCATTAGAGGAATATTTTATGTGAATAATTTATTTTTTCGTCAAATTTGTATTGTGATCGTTTCTTAAACTTTTCCTATCTAATTATCCCGTGTATGATGCTATATATTATCCTATATACTTTGCGTTTTATTATCACCTATGAATAAAATGTATTACTTATCCAAAATGCTCCCTATCAATTGCTGTATTCCATACGGCAACCGTTTCAAATTGCGTTGAATCCCTCGTATAAATATCAATGCAATTCTTGCTCCGAATTGTTATCTTCTGATAAATATTATATGAATAGAAGGCAAGTAAAATGTGATTAATATCTGCGATTTAAATGACGTCAATTGTGTTAATTTATCTTTTCCACTTTTCAAACTAATTCATTTAATATTCAAAGACATAATATCATCTGGGTCTTTTCCAAGAGCTGGGTGTTCTATAGCGGAACTCTCCTTTCTCACCGGCTAATTAAGTTACTTCGCAACTAATAATTGACGCCAATTGACTTAGCTATTAAACAACTTTAATGGCTCCATCCTTAATCCACTCCCTTTAAACTGCCTGGATGAATGATACCCATATTAGATCTCAAAATGTCTAACAACCAAAATAAAATATAAAATCTCACTTACCAATCCAGCACACATCAGTGACCAAAAACTACGCAAACAACCAAAGTTTATAAATACAACCGTGTCCGATCATCTCAAAAACAACACTCTACCCACAATAAGCCTAATTTGTGGCTTTCTGCCCAAATTAACTCTCTCTTTCCATATAACGAAAACAGTCGTTGCTGGCATCAACATCTCCATCTCAAATAGAAAATAAAGGGCAGTGAGCAATGTGCCGGAATAAGTGGCAATTAAGTATAATAAAGGCTTTTTCTTTGGTTGTTTCTTCGAGGCAGTATTCGCCTGAAAGAAGTCCCCACACAGCCAAGAATAACTGTTTGTTATTATCTATCCTTTTAATTACAGCCTTCAAAATGGATCCAAGTTATTTTTGAGATTATATTCTTCCATAATTCCACCTTTGTTAATTGGACAGGAAAAAGAGAACTACCCTTAATTAAAAGAATAATGAGGGAAATCACCATAGAAGAACACTAATTATTGCGATAGCTAATAAATTAAGAGATAGAGTAGGGCGAATTGAGGCATTCCAAGTAACTGGAACCAAAGGGTGGAATTCAAAATTTCCAAGGAGTAATAACATCAAAATAGTACAAAAGGCTACCTTTTATTGTACGCTTACATGTAGACGTTTGGATCAGGAGTTTAGCTTCATGTATCAGCATTGTCCAATTTAGTACTTTATATATATTTGTTATGATAAAAATGCTTTCAAAATAGTTCATAATAATATATACCTATAAATTATAAGAATCGTGGCCCAACCTATATAAATATATATGCATATATATATGAACAAAGCTCGCAAGGAAAAAGAAACAAAGATTTCAATTAGTTTCATACTCTATTTCAAGTTTATTACCAAGGAATGATGTAAACAACATAAATAAATAATAGACTTAAACAAATGGGTGAGCAGAGAGAACTCCCCAAACAGGAAATTAGACTCTCATAAAATGAATAAGCGTCATATAGATTAAAAATATGAGGAACGGAAATGACACAAAAAAGATAGGAATACAAAATAAGCTCATTAATACCATGATTTATGTACATCACAATTTCTGAACGAACTTTTAGAACAGGCGAGGATTGATTTCTGCCTTTAGTATTTTCATGATTTCATTTCACATTTTCTTTCTTTCCCCAGAAATCTTATTTCGTAGCTCTTCCTGTGCATGCTTTCTTCTTTTATTCATTTCCCCATTTGCTATTTCAATCGGAATTAATTTTTTATTTTTCAGATTTCATCTACTTTATCTCTTATTTTTTGTGTATTTCTTTATACCCACAGTATTTGATACTTCGTCATGGTTACAATATTATAATCTGTTTTTGTATAGCCTCTAAAATTTTCTTTACTTCCATATCAATATATTCAACGTTTCCTTCCTTAATGTCGTATGGTTCTTATTCATTGAGTTCGGCTTTTCTATTAGTTCCATTCCGCTTTTGAATTCTCACTGATTTCATCCTTTTGATGGCGATGTAGTTCGATTTATTATATGCATTATCTGGTTTCGACCTCGCCATTGCTGAGACAAATGGAGGTGGAAAGATATGGCCCAAATCTTGCTGCTAATCTTCCCTGAGTTGGTAGCTCGGGTTTCTGCCCGTTATATTTATTGTAGTACATCAATTAGTGCTGGAAATTGCATCCAAATTACCAAAGAATATTGCAAATTATTTCTTCCAAACATCTGGAGGAAGATAGCAAGTGAGAAATAATTTCTTCTTGGCAATGGCATCCTCTAATTAATTATTCTTAATTGTCGTTATTTTTCCTACTTCTCTTGCTAAATAACTTTGCTTTAGTTCTGTAAATTAATTATGCTTTAAGTTTCTCTTTATAGCTATTGTTATTAGGTCGAACCTTTCATTTATCAAGTTCTTTGTGCAAATATAAGAGCGAAACATCTTCAGCTCATTTTTGCTGTTACTGGCCTCATGTCCGCGTAAGATAACTTATCCCGTGTGTCTAATCTTAACTAATTACATAATTTTTGCTTCTTTTCTATTCAAACCGTGAAATTAATTTAAGGTGATTTTATTCAAAGGACTACTTAGTTTGGTGGCGCAAGACATTGTTTGAATAATTCAATCAGATTTTATGAGTTATAAGTGAAGGATAGTTGGCTAAAGGCCATTACCATTGTGTAAAATTTTACAGCCTGAAGAAATGATGTTTCGCCCAATTTCAGTATTACCCTCAATGAAGACTCGAATTTAAATCGAGGGCGACTCTTCAAAAATGGGCCAGTACACACTTTTTGTGATTTATTCTTGATTCATTCATTACTCACCGTTACTTTGCAGAACATGACAGAAGCAACTCCTGTGAACACAAATAGAGCTCAATGGGAGCTCCAGCAAAGAATATACTGCATCAAACATTACTGCAAGGCAGGCTCGTTCAAGAAAGTGCAGGACACTTTCATGAATCAGTTCGAATGTGAAAAAGCCCCCTCCAAGTGCAGAATTCAGGACGGAGTGGACCACTTCGAGAACTATGGGACAGTGGAGAACCTCCTTGCAGCCAATTACAATTGTCCGAGCCATTCAGGACACTCCAGGAAGCGTACGGCGGAGCTGTTCGAGAGCATGAGAGAGTCAGTTCAGCAGAGTTCAAAACGTTATGTGCGCAAGCGAACTCAGTCCCTTGGTATATCCTGTTAGATTTGCTTGAGAGTGCTAGTAATGGATGTTAAAGCCTATCCATACATAATACCTAACAAGCATACTGCTACACCCTCAGACAAGGAGCAGAGAAGGGCTATGGCAGTCAAGATACTATTGAAGATTCAGGAGACTCCAACTTTCCTTAACCTCTTTTGGACTACAGATGAAGCTCACTTGCATCTTGAAGGAAAGGTAAATTCGAAGACAAATGTCTTCTGGGGTACCTTCATACCAAGTGAAGTAGCCACCAAACCCTACACTCCCCAAAGTGGACCATATGGACTGCACTCTTAGCCAGAGGCATCATCGGACCATTCTTCTTCGATGAATCTGGCGCGACCGTTACAGTCACCTAGGAGCAGTATGTTGAGGTCCTCAAACTCTCCAAGAGGGAGCTTCAGAACCTGTCCCCGTCGCTTATGGGGAAGTTCTGGTTCCAGTGAGATGGAGCAAGCTCTCATACTTCAAACCTGTCCCTATATTGGCTGAAAAAGAACTTTGGTCGCCGTGTGATCAGTCATAAGACTGATTTTAAGTAGGCAGTCCAAAGCCCAGACCTTAGCTTGCCCAGATTTCTTTCTCTGGGGCCAACTTAAAGATAGAGTGTACGCAGAGAGACCCAGGACCAACCCAAAACTCAAGTAAGCCATCAGGGAGGAGATCAGAGCGATTAGTCGGTCGTTTTACACAGAGCTAAATGGAGGTCATCTGGAAAACGTGCTCTAAAATAAAGAAGAAAAGTCTAAAGACTCTCATGTTTTGATAGGATGTTTTCAAAAGCGATAAACTAGTAATCACCAAAGTTTTATTGAATCCTTGCAGAAAATTAAGAATTAAGACCTATCGAATATTGGGGCTCATTTTTGGAGAGGTCACCCTGTATACAAAAGATGGATAACTCAATCATGGTAAATTATACCTTCAGAGAAAGATAAGAGAACGATTTTCCCCTGACAACCCCTCTACGGGTGTATTCAGGTGTAATATAAAGAGAAAAAAAACCTCATTGAAGTTTTTTCCACATTTTACGTATTGCCTTTTATTATGATCCTCGTTATGCGTGACTCCGTGACATATACCAGAGATATAAGCCTCGTTGTGGTGTCACATATTTTATATCATATCTTGACACGTTTATAGTTCTAGTATCATTAAGGTAGTGAGAGGGCCTAGCAACACTTTCCTCTTTATACTATTTGACAGAGTTGCCCGAAGAAACGTTGAGCAAAATATAATATCCAAAGAAATGCCTTAATGAGCATTTCTCAATAGTCTCCAATTAGCGAGAACCTTCCTTAGAAACCAGAGTCCATTAAAATAAGGTTCCAGAAACCCTTTACCGAAACGCCGTTTTGCTTCGGTGGTTCCACCGTCCGCGTTTGATGAATGGGACGAAAAATCCTGGTCTGTAATTAGAGATTCCGGAGCCGGGAAGCGATTTTAATGGCGGAACTTTCTCTTTTTGTCCGCACGGATGTTTTCGGAAATGACCTCACACTGGATTCGAATTAACCCTCTGCTCCCTTAAAATGGAGTAGTCATTCATATTGGACGCTCGCTTGAGTTTTCACCCAAGTGTATCTGTGTATATGTCTACGCGCGTATGAATATGAGCTATGTAGAGTGAAGATGAAAATGAGAATGGAAAACAGAGCATAAATGAGTTAATTAGGCTGCTCACCATTTTATATAAATGAGCAAATCATTAGTATGAGATGGATTTGTAATTTCGTTGAGAAATAGATCTGAATTCTGAGAGAAATATCGTTTTTAATCGATTATTTTCTGAATATTATTTAATAAAATACTCTGAATCTTTGAGCAGAACAAATTAATGCAGTTAAACCAAAAATAATAAGCCTATAAACTCAACTAAAGAAAATTATCTATATTAATTTACGCCTTTATTTTGGTGACCAGATTTAGATCAACAAATGAATTAACATTAACTATTAATTTCTTCTCTCAAATTATTATTAATACAGCCACACCCCCTCCCACGGGGAATAAGTTTTGGACTTCTGAGTCCTGGATGATAATTACGAACATTTTGGAGGAGGTTCTTCTTAGCCCTTCCTGCCCCAACACTTAGGGGTGATAAATCTTGGCTTCTTAGTTTTGAGGAGAAATAATAATAATAATAAACGACGATGTTTTGGGGGCGAGGCCAATCGTGGGTCTTCGCTTGGACCGTGATTTTCACCTTTCGGGTTTGAGGTTGTTCTTGTGTCTGTCCACACCCTCATCATTTGGAGGGAGGGGGAGGGGAAGCTGCCGATATAGGTTGCATCGTCTCCTTTTCCCTCTTTTAGATAGTTACACCTGTTACCTTTAGGAAATGCATCCCTCTCTCCTCGAACCCAGTTACTCCAGCGTTTCCAAATAGATTACGTCTACTTGGGCTTAATTATTACTACACCGTTCTATTTTACATCTCACTGGACAAGAATTTTGTCAACTCTTTTCTTAATCTGTCGGGTCATTTTGCAGGTTGGACGCCGACCGGCTTTCGTCCATTCAAACCTGGTGTGTATCCGGAGGGGGCAGGCCTGGTTTACCCCACCCTCTAGGGTCTGGTTGGGGGTGTGTGTGTAAGATGTCTCCTTCCTTCAAGCTCTTTGCCCCTTTCTTCATCCCTACCATGTTTCTTTTCATAATTTTACCTTTTATGCAATCGTGAGGAAAGTCAGGATGTTTCCGTGCCCTCCTGGCCTCATCACATGCACTATAGCCTTATCTACCCAAATGTTTGAAAAGTGACAGGAAAACATTTTCACATTCTCTAACATCATCACTACCCCCCTCCCCTTTCTTTATCTATCCCTTTCTATCGCTCAGCCCCTGGGTAAGAACCCCGCTAGGAGGGGTGAGAAATAATCTCGAGCGCAGAGAATTGCATCTCCCTTGGGGTCTGTATCAGACCTTAAGTAGTCCTCTCTTTAGACTACTCGAGCGATGTTCCTCCCACACATTTTTACTCAACTTCACTCCATTTTTAAGTGTCTCTTTCCCCAAGGAATTTGATGAAATTTTCCCCGTCTGTTGCTATTTTTGTATAACCACGAATAAAGATTAATTTCAGTTTGGGGGCCTCTCCGGCAAAAATCTTGGTGGGAAAGAGTGTGGTGAAGTTAGGGTAAGTGATAATGGTTAGATAGGTTCTTGCTCCACACTCTTGGATTAAATCACTTTCGTGATATTTCCTACAATGGACACCGCGCGTAACTTCATTCTCGTGTTACCTTTCCTCCCTCATCTTCCTTTGGACTTTCAAAAATCTCTTGGGAAATTCCACCCTCGAAGACTTCGACGGGAATTTCAACATCGGTGTTTAGAGGAGCCTGTTATTCCCAAATCGTTACTTCCCGTCCGCTTAAGAAATGAAAGTGAACATCCGTTTAGTGAATTCAGTGTTTTTTCTTTAACCAAACACTTGGTTGCTACAAAAAGTAATGAGTTTTCCTAATTCAAAAAGTTACGCAGTCTGAAACATAACTTCTTACGTAATGTTCCATGTGTCTGGAAAACACCACTGCTATACGCCATCTACAACAGGCTCAGAAGTAAACTACATCAACTTAATTGTCACCTAACAGAAAAATAAAATCGCCTAATAAGTGATAGTGTAGGGAGCAAAAATTATCAGGAAAATTGTGTTGTGAATTTATCGGATAAACCAATTTCCACAGATGTAAAGCGTGTCTTAGGATATGGATTGTCGTATTTAGTAAATAAAAAACCTCAAAGTGTCGACATTGCCGCTGCTTTTGCTAGATTGGAAAAAATAAGAACATAACTCAAAACCACATAGATATTGCAAAAGGTATTCTTTATTCAGTAGTGAGTAATATGTATAAAAACTTACACAATTTTCCAAAAAGATTTATTACAGCACTTAAATCCTTAAAAATGGACCAAGATTTGCCCATTACAAAAGCTGATAAATCTAACACGTTTGTTATAATGAATAAAACAACGTATTTAGAAAAAATGTCTACCTTATTATCCGATAGGTCTACATACCTACCTTTAAGTAAGGATCCCTAAGATGACGTAATCAAGTGTTTTAGTAGACACGTAAAAACCACTTTAGGAAACACAAATCAATTATGGACTCTCTCTCTTCTAGTGGCTCTTCTTTACCCTATTTGTATGGCCTAATAGAAACCGATAAATCAGGATACCCAATAAGACCAATCATAAGTGCCACTGGTTCAATCCAATATAAACTTTCAAAATACTTAGTAAATTTACTCTTTCCTATCTTAAGAACTATATCCCCCTCGCATATAAAAATTTTCTTGACCTTTGCAATAAATTAAACAATATGAGGGTAACATCAGATCTGAGACTAGTTAGTTTTGATGTCACCTCATTATTCACCAAAGTGCACATTGATGACTTATTAGACTTCCTATCCTCTATTCTAAATGCTTATGACCTCCCTTTACCAACCAATACGATCAATTGAGCTTATTTGTTTATGTATTAAAAAATGTAAATTTAGTTTCAACGGCAAATTCTATAAACAACTGTTTGGTATGGCTATGTTTATCTCTTATATCCCTTATTGTCAAATTTATATATAGAATTTTTCCGAAACTAGGTTGATTTCCCCTTTTTGGTCTACTCAAATTGTTTGGTTTTGGTATGTTGACGACAACCGGGTAAATTTAAACAACATCGATAGTTTTCTTTCAATTATCAACTCATTGGTTCCGTTTAGTAAATTCACCGTAGAAAAGGAAGTAAAGAATAGCCTTCCATTTTTAGATGTCCTAATAATTAGAGAACCACATAGATTTAAATTTACTGCTTATAGGAAACTGACAAATAATTTATCGTATGTCCATTTTTATTCAAGTCATGCCAAAGATATAAAATCTGCTGTTTTTTCCTCCATGTATCTTAGGGCTCTTCGAATATGTAGTCCCGACTATATAGATAAAGAATACACAAAAATTGAAGATATTGCTACCAATTTATGCTACCCAAAGGACTTTCTAGAAAGATGTATGAATATAGCTAAAAAACATTTTATAATTGTTAATTAGAGAAAATAGAACCTCGTAAAAACCTATTAATTTTACCCTATCATGATAATTTTATGTCTGTAGTGCCCATTCTAAAACAACTTAATATTAAGGTAGCCTTGAAATACAATCATACTTCAAAAAATCTCTTAATAAAGCATAGCCCCAATAATGATAATAATGTAATTTACAGAACTCCATGTTTAGATTATAATTTATTCTATGTAGGACAAACTTCCAAAAATGTTCCCATAAGGCCACAATAACACAAAAATGCAGTAATTAAGGGATATCTGAATAATGCCTTAGCTGTCCACAATTTCAAGTTGGGACACGGAATTAACTGGTCAAAAACTGATACAGTAATCCATAGTAATGATTTTATAAAGAGAAATACCTTGGAATCATTTTTAATCTCCCACACAAAGGAGAGTAATCTCAACGGCTGTTTTCGCTAGATCTAATTTTATCACTTTTTCTAAAATCCGACTTCTCTGATAGCATTAAAAAGTAAACTTCATAGGAAAACGTGCTTATTATAAATACTGTCTTATTTTTCTTACCATTGTGAGTTTGAGAATGTCGAATAGACGAAAGTACTAACTCCAATCTGTCTTTTATTTAGTTTACTTCCATGGTACATATTCATATATAAATATATATATATATATATATATATATATATATATATATATATATATATATATATATATATATATATATATATATATATATAAATATATATAGAGAGAGAGACAGACAAAGATAGAGAAAGAGCTAGATGGTTATATGCTTATCTACATAGAAATTCTTTTATGCGACGACTCAATGGAATTCACTGATTTCTTTGCTTTTTCAGATATGCACACTATTCATCTACTGCAGAATAGAAGCAAAATTTGATTCGGAAGGCAAAAATATATCTTTCAGGACCGTACAGCCCCAAAGCCAATTATATTTTTTCCACTCTCAATTGAGCAATAATGGCTCTACATTACTTAGTCGGGTACCATACATTTTCGTCCTAATTAAGTCCCTTTTGAACAATACGACGGGCGGGTTGGGCACCCATGCATGACTCTTCGTTCACTGACCGAAACTTTTAGCGTATATTGTTGACGCGTAGCTATCGAACCCAAGCTTATAGGATTTCGTCGAATACCTTGTGGTATGAATGGACCAAATCTGGTCTATCACCCTCTATGATAAAGTTCAAAGGACGCTTCAAAATTTCTAATAATCCTTCTTCTGTGAGTTGAGAAGCTTATTCCTCTAATTCACTTGACGATGGTTTTCTTTCTCCTATTTTCTCTTTAAAAATATAAATTTTCAGTCTTTCGGACAAACAAACTAAATAGAGCTGGCTCCTTCGTATAATACTAAGGATTAAGTTTAGTAAACTATTTTACATTTATGCATAGTAATTCGAAACTTTAAAAAGCCCTTTTAATTTTGTGCTTAGGAAATTACTTGAATTTTTACACATAAATATACCGGTGGTATGAATATTAAAGTTGATCTGCTTTAATTTTATTTGTGTTTAGTGAGCTTTTCGCAAAATGGAATTTTCGATTTTTGTGTTTCTAGAATCTCTCTCTGTCTCTTTTCCTCTTTTTAATATTTGAATATTCTGGATTCTGTTTCCTTTTTATAAATAGCAAAAAGAAAGAAAAAGGAGAAGCAGATAAGAAAATTAATTCTGTTGACTAGTTATAGGACAGGATGAAGCGTAATCAATTGAATCGTCGCCTCGGTTAAGGAGGGGAGGAGCAACCACTTAAGGGGTTACTGTGTGTCACCTTCACTTTTAGGCGGAGGGCCTGACGCGGAACATCAGCTTCAATAAAGACAGGAAGCGACGGAACCTCACACTCTAGGACTTTGAAATTACCAGAGACAACGGAATGGGGCCAAGTCTAGGAAGGTTGCGCGTCACCTCACCAATATTGGCGTAAACATTCTTCACTTTTGGCAGCTCATGGCATATACCTTTCTATGTTTAGTTCACCTAACTTGACCTACATTCATAATAAATCTCTTCAAATACTTTTTGTTCCCTTTGGTTCTATCCTTTTTAATATATTACTTTTTTCAATAGATAATTTTGCATTTTAAAACCAATATTTCGATAAAAATAGTTAATTTAATGTAATTTGTTTCCCTATGATTAAATAAACCTGTGTCAACTTTTTTCAAAATATTTCATGGCATTTCTGTAAAAATAACAGCCTTTGATTAAGCAAACTCTTTAAAACTTTTTCTACAAGTTCATGCTGTGAGAACTGCCTACTCGTTATAAAAATGTAAAGACGTTAGAAAAAATTGGTTTGTGTAGAAAATAGTTTGAAAGAGGGTGGTGGAAGAAAAAGAAGCTCGATTTCCCTATTGTTGACTGTCGTTTGTTCTGCTCTCGACTATACTGAGTTTTATTATAAAAAATAAATAAATCATGGTGGCCAGGTAGACAGACAAAAAAAGTAAAAGACCTAAAGGCAACAACGTCTTTATTCCAATAAAAGTTTAGCTAATAGAGAAAAATAAAAATCAAGCGAGAAGGAAAACAGGCACCCGGTTCTTAAAAACTCATAAACTTGGCAGAGTTGTTAACTTCATGTTTAAATGTGTTTACAATTTAGCAGAATAAAGAAAAAACAGAGGTCTAGAAAAATGTTAAGTGTTTAACCGCTAAATAGAAAAGGAACTGTCATTCAACATAATGGAGTATCAACTAGTATGTCTTAGTTGTACAGGGGTAGGCGGCAGCAAGAACCAGCACCCGATAAAGATTTCCTATTAGTCTTTCCTTGTTTGCTCTTAGGTATGTAAATATTAATATCAACAAATATACAATTAGAGTACCTTTAAATGCAGTGAATATTATCGCAACTACTAAAACCAGTATTTTCCATTCTCAAAATCTCAAAGAGGCAGTTTAAACAATTTCAGTACCACTTATATAACTACATTAGATCTCAGATATTTTGAAAGATAGATAAAGATTAGGAAAAGGAGTAATGTAGTTTATATTTATAAAAGAGGAGCAAAAATAATACTCATAAATACAACCCAGTAAACTCACCCTCAATTATCGGCCTAATTTTGAAAAGTAGTTAAATAAGGAAAACCTGATTACTTATAGAGCAATTGTATTTGAGTTCAGCTTACCATGGATTTAGGTCAGGTAATTTTTGTCTGTCAAATTTCTTAGAAATTTTCCATTAAGTCTCAGAACAATTGGATGAAAGAGGAGGCATAGATATAATTTATTTAACCTTCAGTTAAGGAATTAACAAGATATTTTATAGGTTACGGATTCCAAAGTTGATAAGACATGGAATATATGGAAAAATATTGAATTGATTGACAGAATGAGTAGAGAATGAAAAACAGTGTTAGAATTGAGTGGAAATTTTCACAATAGAAAGATGTGATCTATGGTTGCCTGAGACGTGTTTGGCACCCATTAATAATCTTACTTTATATTAATGACCTTGTGTTAAGTTATAATAAAACAATTTCATATTAGCTGATGCTACTAAGCTACATGTTGGCGTGTGAGCAGAGACTAAAAATTTCAAGCTTCATAATAAAATATATTTACTAGTTGCGTGGGCACACCAGGAAGAATACATTTAACGTCCACAAAGGTCAAGATATTCCTATAGTTATGAATAATATAGTAATAAGTTAAAAAAATAAATAGTGCTGGTTGAATTCACTTGAGGATTAAAGAAAGGTGAATTGTTTTAATCATTGCAGATTTCCAAAAAATTGAGCACAATGCTCACCCATAAAAATATTACCTTAGATATCTTGATAAAGATAATATCATTGATTATATTTTATTGACGTGATCTAATAAATTTAATTTTCTCAGTTAACCATTAACATTTTGCATTACTTTTACTCCACATGACATTTTACTCTATCTGTAATCATCTTAATTATATAATTGTCAAATTTTTAAGTCATAAAGAAACCACATAAACCCAGCTCTTTGTTTGTTGGGAGAGATTTCTTGGATATTTTTTGAAATTCGAGGCACAAATTACATTTAAAAAAGGTGATGTCAGGTCTTTTCGTTACATGAGACTTTGGGATTATAAGAAAAAAATGGCCAGGTGCAACAGGACTCAACGGAGAGCAGCCAAGTTAATTCATCTACCAGAACAGTCCGTTGAAGATTGCTTATACAAGGCCTAAAGCCATGTCAAACCCGCCAGAAGGCGCATATCAACCTGCAGTAGAATCAACGTCCATTTGCTTGTGCAGGTAGGTGTTCAATGCAACTGGACTATGGGTCACTGGGGACGTGACTTATGATCCGACGAGTCCATGTTTCAGGTGTTCTTGACCACTGGAAAAGTTAGAGTTAGCCGGATGACATAGTAGCAGTGAAATCTAAATGGCAAAGTACCAATATTAAAGTATGAGGCTGATCTGTAATGGTATAGAGCTGCATATCAATTTAATGGATATGTTGTCTCACCGTTTGTTATGGCAACGTGAATTCAGAGATTACATACTGCCCTCAGCCCAAGACCTCACCAGAAATAACGGAAATGTTATTTTAGAGCAGGACAATGTCAAGAGTCTACGTCCATCAGACACTGGTCTCGGGACAACAATATCACAGTGGTGGAGTCGCCACCTCAGTTTCCAAATACAAGGTGAAGCAGAGAGGTCGGACGTTTTTGAAAAATTCACAAAATAAACTAACAAGCTACTGGACTATTAGAAAAGATTGAAATATTAAAATCAAATAATGTACCGCTGATGTTGTCAGCCCCCCTGGGGTTGAGTAATAGACAGTTCGAAAACGTCTGTCCTCTCTGCCCACCCTGTATAAATCAACTGGAAAGCTCTGGCAGAAACAGGAATAGTGGGTAAGACACTGTCAGTCTGTATACAATTAGCAACTGTAGACAGTCATAACACCCACATGGAGAGCATCTTCTAAGAATAAATCTCATTACTGCCATGGGTCTCTTCACACGCTAGTAAGTTTCCTGTATCAGTTTGGTGTTGCTGCAATTTTAAAGAGTTTTATCTACTTTACGTTTTGGCAAATTTTGTATTTTATTCATTTTTGTTGATAGTTTGTGTCATATAAAAAATATTGTTAATTATTCCTCCTTATTTGCCTGTTTTACTAATATTGATATGCCAAATAAAAACCTTAACGTCCCTGCAATTGGGCTCGGCTGTATGTGTGTGGAGAGAGAAACAAACCTGAAGGCCTAGTGTTTACTATATCTCCAAGTTTCTGCCAAAATGTTCGGGTGAAATGAGATTAACGTTGATCACCGCCTTTAAGAACAAAGCAATAATAGAAAGTGGGTAAAGCGAATCGCGTAGGCCTATTGGGATCTTAGAGGCTGATTTGAGATTTTGGCCTCATAAATTTTCGGCGGTTATAAATGCTATAGCCAGAGATATTTATGGTTATTTAATGGCTTCAGTGTGGAGAAAAACTGTATCTGATGGTCTTATTTCAGAAAATATCTGCTTTTGTAAATCCTGATTTTTAAAACTATTTAGCTTGATAGATGTGTTTTGGAAAATAAAAAAACACATTTAGCTTTGAGTTACTTGTTCTTAGTTCAGATATTAGGTGGGACAGGAAGTCCTAATCTAATATAGTCGAATAAATAAAGATTAGCTGACTTCAAATGAGTAAGGTTAACCTTACCTGATGTATTCGAATGTGTAAGGGTAACCTAACCTAATGTATTCGAATGAGTAAGTCTATCCTACCATAATGTCGGTGTTTTCCCTAAAAAAAAACAAATTCTTTCCGCTTCCTAAATAAGTATAATTGTTATATTCATAGGAACTCGCCAAATTTCGAAATTTACAGCAGTTTTTTAGAATTACGCAATTTTAAAATGCCTGAGCACAAGGCACCATAAAAATGGGTACATTTAAGGGAGGGTACTCCTTAAGTTCTTTTACAGGCGGAATCAAATTCGGGTTAGGAATTTCCACCCTACCTTCATACAATCTCCAACTAAATATCCTGTTTTAGATCATCGTTGGCTCCAAGTAATTATAGATTTATGAGCCAGCCATGACCGGAAAATCCAAACGAGGTTGCTTCAAAAAAGATAAAAAGGGTGGAATTCAGAGGTGATGGAAAGTTAAAAGGGAAAACAGAAATTGGAAATAAATTAAATTAAAATTCATGTTTCTATGTTACAATTAATGTAATATTTCTAAATTTTCTTTTCAACCATATTGACTTTAGTGCTTGCAACAACATTCCGAGGCAAATTATTACATCTTTCTGTTATTTTATATGAAAAGAAGTTCTGTGTCACTATGGTGGTAAATTTTTTATTGAGGAGCTAGTAAGTTTTAATTATATATAGAATTCGATTAACTAGTTCAAATATAGAAATATATTTTATATTAATGATCCCAATTAATATTTTAAATCCTACGAAAAATTGCTCTCGTAGATACAAATCTTCCAGTGAGAGTTAATTAAGGTGCTCCCGGCTGTCCTCGTACGATCTATTTTCAAGGTGCTGGGCGCGTTCCAATCTTGCAATGTTATTTCCCATATTTGGAGCCAAGAATCGCACCACATATTAAAAAGGAGCTGACCTAATTGCTCTATATGAGACAAGGAAAGAGCTTGTCTTATACGATCTCCAGTTTTCCGTGTGATATTTTGCCCCGAGCCGCGTCACAGTCTCGATTTTTGGCCCCTCTGAAGCAGAGGGGCCATCGTCCGTCTTCAAGAAGGATCGTAAACTTGTCTTCTGGAACCCAAAACCTTTCCCTTCGTCACCGTCAGGATATTCGGCCGAGAGTCACGTTCATTGTCCATCTCCATCTCCCCGCGCCGACTCGCTAAAGGATTCCCGTTCCTAGAGAAAACCCATTAAGGTAAATTGACCCTTGCTTGTATCTCCAATTAATCGACCCACTTTCCGACATCTAAATATTCCCTCTGTATAACTTATTTATACTAACTCATTAAAAAGCTCATTAACAAGTAATTAAAGTTACCCGATTGCCAATTATTCTATATTCTCTCAGAATTATCCTTATTTACATTTCCTATATTTTGCGTATATATATATATATATATATATATATATATATATATATATATATATATATATATATATATATATATATGTATATATATATATATATATGAGGAATTAAACCACATTCTCCGAAGACAATTTAATTCAGAACAGTTTCAGTATATCTCACACCCTTTTTCAACTGACACTGGGAAGAAAATATGAGAGAAAAGCATAACACAAGATCCCCTCTTTTCCCCCCTAATCCCCTACTTGTGGCTAATCTGGGGAAGGGGGGGGGTTAGGCCTAAACATATTGAAGGGCTGACATTTTACTATTTTATTTATTTGCGATCTTATTACAGGATTAAAAGAAAATTGACCCTCAGATAGATTTAAATTAGGAACTGACAATATCAATCTCGATTCTACGATTCTTCTCTTAACATAGTTGGCCGATTTAAATAACATTTTACTTCCATTGAAATTGATCGTATGATTCTTGTCTCTAACATGGCAAAAAATTCCACTACTTTCGCTGCCATGTTAGAGACAAGAATCATACGATCGATTTCAATGGAAGTAAAATGTTATTTAAATCGGCCAACTATGTTAAGAGAAGAATCGTAGAATCGAGCTTTTCTCTTATATTTTCTGCCCAGTGTCAGTTGAAAAAGGGTGTGAGATATACTGAAACTGTTCTGAATTTAATTGTCTTCGGAGAATGTGGTTTAATTCCTCATCTTTTCTTGCGATATTGCATTAATTTTCATCATATATATATATATATATATATATATATATATATATATATATATATACGTTAACTAGTACCTTATTAAAATTATATTTTGGTTTTCACTGTTTAAATATACCCTTGAACTGCAACTTAGTAAAATCATTAAAGGCTATTGGCCCCTGTAGTAAATCGTACTCTTATACGTCGTAATCAACGGATTACTCGTACGAAGTGAACGTACTGGTACATAGCGAAAGACGCGTACGTACATTACAAGTTATATGTGTATATAACTTGCAAATATAGTTCGAAAGTGCTTGGATTCACCTTTTTATATACCTGTGGGTTAATTTTAATAGTATATATATATATAACTTTATATATACATATTTTCGTGGCTTTTATCCCTTTCCTCCCAACCAATAGATACATACTCGTATATGTATATATATATATATGTATTTATATATATATATATATATATATATATATATATATATATATATATTGTCTAAGGAAATGACTTATTCCTCGACCGCTATATATATATATATATCTGTTTTAGTTTGGTTCATTGAGGTCCTCTTTAGTTTTTAAGTGTCTCAGTTGAATTAGTAGAAAATTACTAAGTTGGGTCAAGTTTATTTAAAGACAAGGAAATCCTTTTTTTGCCAATTTTTTTATTTGATTTCGAGTAATCGGTCTTTTGTGGTGCCCGTCTGGCCATATTTAGAAACAAGCCATTTATTTGTGTTTTTGGGAGAAAATCTTTCCAGCTCCCCTCCTTCTAATCTCCGTGCCGGATTAAGAGGTCCTATATAAGGTACTCATATAGGAATTAATATATTTATTATAATTTATTGCTTTTGTCCATGTGTGTGATCACAGGGGGAAGATTTCAGTTAGAAGTTTTTGGAACTATTGCGAGAGCTCCATTTTCCAGATTCTTGAACTCGTCGAGTGACTAAGGCTTGCGTAAGAAAATAAGATGACGTCCTTCGAGAGATTTAGGCAGCACGGTGAGATACTTGGTCTCTCTGGTAAAGAGCTAGTTGCCTATATTCAGGATGAGGAGAGAAACGAAAGAGCAGAGAAGAAAAAACTAAGACAAGCTGAGGAGAGAAGAATAGAAGCTGAGGAAAGAAGAGAAGCTGAAGAAAGAGAAAGGCTGAGTCACCATGAAAGGGGGGTAAATAGGAATAACGTAGGTCCAGGAATAAAGCCCCCCAGATCTCCGCTTTAAATTCTCCCAGCATTTAATGACGATGAGGATTTCAATGCTTACCTCACTCATTTCGAA
This sequence comes from Ceratothoa steindachneri, assembly GCA_963969495.1. Taxonomy (NCBI): domain Eukaryota; kingdom Metazoa; phylum Arthropoda; class Malacostraca; order Isopoda; family Cymothoidae; genus Ceratothoa; species Ceratothoa steindachneri. The sequence continues at coordinate 206,599,162 of OZ018324.1, read as the reverse complement.
AACATTTTTAAGGTGAATCACTGTGATATTGAAACTGAAGGAGTTGCCACACTTTTTCCTCTCCTTAATACTCAGATGCTAGATATTTTCATTTCTCTACCACCGTGGCTACCCTCGACTATTCGACCCTTAAGTCTGAACTCTTGGCTGCGATTAACATGAATTCGGACTTCTACAGGGCAAAGTTTCGTCAGGCAAGGATGTTACCTGGCCAGACTTACTGCCAGGTCGGATTCACCCTCATAAGAAGTGTGCAGTTTTGGTTGGACTCTGCCTAGGCAAACGGCAACCATGAGCCTCTGTTCAACTTTATTTTGCAGGATCATTTGATGGCTACGCTGTCATCTGAAATCCGTGCATTCATGAAAGACCGAAGAGTTGCTTCCTTCAAAGAATGCATCGAAGTTGCGGATTTGCACGCGGCGAGTAATAATCTCTACCCCAAAGATTCCACCTTCCTCGCCCATGAGTAAAAGCCACTACCCTAAATTTTAAACAAGGAACGCTACCAAATTCGCAAAGGCCCAGGTCCCTACAAGCCGAAATATCATCCCCCGTCTGAACCCAGGGATGTTAAGCCAACCGTCGTTATTCCCCCTCCGTCGGATTAACCCAGACGATCTATCGTCTTTTTTCTTGCGGAAACCCCGGGCATGTGAGGACGAACTGTCCCCATAATTCTCAATTCCATTCTGCTCTTAGCCGCCAAGTCCATCAAGTACGCGCCTCTCTTCCTCTTCCGTTTGCTCGCCCCAAAACGCCTGCTTTCTCACCAGCGAATAACCCCCCTGGGCTCAAGTTCATTTTTTATTTAACAAGATTTTCCCAGGTCGGCTCGAATTTGACACCGGATTGGTTAATGGTTGCAAGATTTAAACCCTTTTCAGAGATACGGGATGCACGTGCATCCTACCAGTGGGCCTTAACTATGATGAATTTTCAGTAGTCCAGGACTACTTGGGACGAGCCAACCGCTTCACAGTAGTCCGTTATTTCATAAAATGCCAATATTTCATCGGTTGGGCTGACGTCGTAGCAGCCACTATTAACTTCTGCGCCATATTATTCGGTCAGAGCCCGCTGCTCTTTCCTAGTCCCGTTGCTCAGCCCGCCATCACGAGGTCCCAAGCCATAAAGAACGAGAATGAATTAAGAACCTTATTTTATCCTTGAGTACGAGACTCTGAACAACGATTTTTTTGTAAACGCCAAAAAAATGAATGCATTCCCAACAACCATTGTGGGAAAAGTCGAGGACCAACGAGCGCGAATCCGTTCGTGGTCACAAGGAGGTTTCCTACCTCGTTGACGATAAACTGTTGTTCCGTTCCACCCCCGTTCCTAACCACTCCCCTACGCGCTTGCTATGTATTCCCCGATCCTATGTTCCATAAGTGCTCAAAATTGCCCCCGATGGGTTGTTAGCTGGCTACTTTAGCCATAATAAGACGGCCCAACGAATCTTTGGTTATTTGTTTTGGCCTGGCCCTACCAAAGAATTTGCCGACTACTGTAGGTCCTGCCACATTTGTCAAAAGAGTTAGGCGAAAGGCTGAATTCCTCCAGCCCACCTACAGAAGAACCAAGTTGTGTCATAACCTTTTTTAGAGTAATCATTGAGCTAATTGGCCCATAACACCTGCGTCGAGTGAAGGGCATTCTTATATCCTAACGCTCTTGGATTTTGCGACCAGATTTCCAGAAGCTGATCCCCTCAAAAAGATCGAAAGCATGGCTTGCGCGGAGACCCTGATCTCCATCTTCTCCCGCGTTAGCATCTCTAAGGAGATCTTATTAGATTGGGGTAGACAATTTCCTTATGAGCTTATAGAGTATGTGTGAAATCTCCTACTAGTCAAGCCAGTTTTTACAACTTCGTTTTCCCCCGCCGCAAACGGCGTCTGTGAGAAATTAAATGAAAATTTGAAGGCGATCTTTAAGAAACGGTGCCATGCCCAGCCTCAAAAATGGCATCGATACCTGCCGGTCGCACCTTTTCGCTGGCAGTGAAGTTCCCACCGAATCCTCGAGTTCGCTCCCTTCGAATTCGTTAAGGCCGAAAATTCGCAGTCTTATGAGCTTTCTAAATGAATTGTTTTCAAACCCCAGGCTAGATTAGGCGGTCAAGTACTCATCTGCATACATATTGGACCTTCGAACCTGTCTAGAAGAATAGGTGGAGATTGCATACCAAAATGCCGACTTAAACCTTTAAAATTACAGGACCTATTTTGACATTAATTCAAAAGGAAGACAGTTAAACCTAAGTGACGAGGTCCTGCTTCTCCTTCCCACGGAGACAAATAAGCTTCTTTTCCAATAGAAAGGCTCCATTTTAATTTTTGCCCATTCATTAGCGAACAGCATTCAATGCAGAGGTCGAAAACTTAATAAAATTATAAATAATTGAACCATCCTCGTTAGATTACTGTACCCCCATTGTTATGGTTTGGAAGCCAGACCAGTCAGTTTGAATGTGTGTGGACCTTCGAAAACTTGACGCCGTGATGGTTTTCGATGCCGAACCGATCCAGTTGATTAGCTAGAGCCTACATTTGTTCGAGAACGCCAAATTTATTTTTAAGATAGAATTATGCAAGGCGTACTATCAAATTCCCGTCAAAAATAGTGTTCGGAAATATGTACACTCCCTACCATACAGGAAAAGGGCTTATGCAATTTAAGCGTCTCCCATTCGATTTAGTCACTCATTGTAGTAATTATAACAGAATGATGCGCCGCATCTTAGATGGTCTGAACAATGTCTCATTCTATTTTGATAATGTGTACGTAGCTACACGCACATGGGATAAACATCTAATCTCCCTTCCTTCCCTCTGTAATAGGCTTTGGGAGCATGATCTGACTCTGGGTCCTTCCAAGTGACATTTTGCTTACGACACTATCAAATACCTTGGATTTCACATTGGGGAAAATCAAATAAAGCCCCAGCAAGTAAAGATCAGCACCATTTCAGATATGCCACTTCCCCGTACCAATAAAGTAGCTACGTTCCTTCTTGGGTTCAACCTCCTTCTATCGGCGCTTCGTTCCCAACTTTGCTGCCTTAGCGTCCCCACTGAACTTCCTCCTTAAGAAAAACTCCCAAGATTCCATTGTTTGGAGCCCCAATACAATTTCCCACCTCCAGCATAACAAATTCTTTGGAATACGTATGGATGCCAGCAACGATGGCATCGGTTGCGTGCTGCTGCAGTACTAAGAAGATGAGAAGAGCTATCCTCTCGATTATGCAAGCCGGAAGCTGTCACCGAGCGAGAGAAACCATGCAGTAATAGAACTTGAGGCTCTGGCAATATTTTTGGGGGTCCGGAAGTTTAAAATATATCTGATAGGTCAGGAGGTAGTGATCGAAACGGATTATCACCCTCTGGCGTAATAAAGAAATTGTAAAAGCCAAAACGGAAGGCTTATTCGCTGTAGTCTGCTATTGATGGAATGTCAGTTCCAAATTTTGTATTTAAAAGGTAGTGAAAACTGTGTAGCAGACAGTCTATGTAGGAATCCAGTAAAGGACACTTCTCCCTCAAGGTAGAACTCCATAAATCTTCTAAGTTTATGTATATATTCGAGCTCGTTTTAGGCGCATGTAAAAATATTTTTGGGGCGTGTGTGCATACGCCCTTATTTTAGTGTATTGCTTTTATATACGGGTTGTCATTATTGAATTTTTTAGTATTTCCTGGATTATCCCTCCGCTTGATTGATTCCTTATTCTAATTGTGGTATTGCTTTTACATGAAACTAAATATATTTTAATTATGTAATTCAATACCATTAACCTAAATGTATGCGTAACTTTTATCCGTCATCTGGGATCAAACGGAGCAAATAATTTACCATGACGGCTGCAGTGTTGGCTGAGATTTTAATACCAATGGGGTTTGGTCGAGATACCCTTTTTCCTTCCCCTTCGAAGCCGGAAAAAGACCATCTTTGAAAGGGAGGCATGTAGGGGATCGTGAAGCCAAGAAGAATATCACCTTCATTTGTTTCATGAATTTCTTCTCTATCTCTGTCTTCTAAGTCTAACTCGAGGTGGAGTAATCTCTGAACCCAAAGAAAAAAAATAAAGAAAGGATTTGAATACCCCTCAGGTGCCTCACAGGTGCAGTTAATTAAGTTAGGCGTGCTAAAAAATTTTACCTCCCCGAGGAAGCGCGAATCTTCGTAGTCGGGAAGGTGCTAGCCGAAAGTGTCCCGTGCACATCGTAAAGGCCATTAAGAGTTAGGTCAGGCCACAAATGCTGATCTCTCTGGTCGCCGGAAGTGGTCAGCCAGTCGTATGAGTCTGCCAACGAGGAGAAACCCCCCAAATGGCTGTCATATAAATAACCTGGGTTTTCGAATATCTCCATATTGAGCTTGAGAAGCCGTCACCTTCGGTTCGGATCTGTATCTGTGTCATCAAGTCCCTGGTATTCACTTATTCCATTTAGATTGGACCTCACCAGGCAGACCCTTCTCTTTTGGAGAGCTTTACTCTGTTTAGAGCAAGCCTCGAATCGTTTTCGTCCTCGAAGGATTGGCCCAGATTCCTCTCGTCTCATTTGGACCCCTGCCCTCTCGCCTTCAAGAAATTTATGTTCTTGTGCGAGATTTCACGCCGAGCCGTGCCACAGTGTCGATATTTAGAGTTGCACTTCTCTGAAGCAGAGGTGCCATCGTCCGTCTTCAAGAAAGATCGTGAACTCGTCTTCTGGTTCCCACGCTCCCCCCTTCATCCTCGTCACCGTCAGTATATTCGACTGAGAGTCACGTCCATTGTCCGTCTTCATTTTCCGGTGCCGATTCGCTAAAGGATTTAACTTCCTCGAGGTGACCCCATTAAGGTAAAACGACCCTTGCTTGTATCTCCCTTTAATCGACCCACTTTTAGACATCTAAATATTCCCTCTGTATAACTGATTTATGGTATCCAATTTAAAAGCTGATTAACGAGTAATTAACTTTACCCGATTGTCAATTAATCTATATTCTGTTAGATTTGCCTTTATTTACATTACCTAAATTTCCTGTATGTATGTATGTATATATATATATATATATATATATATATATATATATATATATATATATATATATATATATATATATATATGTGTGTGTTAACTAGTGACTTATTAAAATTATATTTTGGTTTTTACTCTTTAAATATATCCTTGAAATGAAACTTGGTAAACTCATTAAACACGATCGGCTCCTGTAGTAAAACGCACTCTTATACCTCGTAGCCAAAGGGATTACTCTTAGGAAGTGAACGTACTCATACGTAGTTAACTACCTGTACCTACATTAGAGGATATATGTGTATATAACTGTATATATACTTATTCTCGTGGCTTTTATATCTTTCCTCCCAACCAATATATATATATATATATATATATATATATATATATATATATATATATATATATATATATATATATATATGTAACACATAACCTCATTGGTCTTTAGCGAAGGTACATTAAATTTTTTTTGAAAATTTAGGATTCCTCTCGAGTGACTGTGTTTAATGTTCTTCACCCATAGGGTAATTTCTTTGAAAGTGACCTCGACCTACATGCATTAACATACACTTACAAAGAAGAATAGAATAAAATCAAGCCCGAACAATGTAACAGATTGTTCAATTCCTGCCTCGAAGATTTGCTCTTCATTTAAAACCTAAGCCGGAATACTTATTATTATTTTGTAAAATTGTCCATGAAATAATTATAGTTTTCTGCTTATGGATGCAATATGTTTATCGTTCACAGGGTTTTTATGCATCGTTTCCTCTAATTTTTTTTCTATCTGCTTCTTTATGTACAAAAAGATAGTTGGAGTTTTATGGACTAAAATTTCAAGGAATATTCCATGAAATCTTTCAGGGAAAATAAATGAGTATTTGAATGATATACACAAAAATGACTTGATTAATGTTCTGAAGAAACTTGGAAAATTTTGGCTGACAGAATTTCCATAGTTATCTTCGATTGTCTGCGTGCAAATTAGCAGTTTCTATCAGCGTTTCTTCCAAGTCTTTTGGTAAAGTACAAAAAGACAAAGTGAGGCCATTGACTCTGGCTAAAATCAGTGCAAGTGTAAAAAGATTAAAAGTGAAAATGGCAGTGGTTGATATTTATTTTGATAGTTTTCATCACTTTCCTCTTTCTAGTGATGAAAAACAAAGGATCAAATGTTGCATCAAAGATTACGCGCCTATGAAGTATGTTAAAAAAGATAATTATATTGTACAATATATCTTAACTGAACTTTTTTTATTTCAAGTAATTTTTGCAAGGATTTTATATTTTTGATTTCTTCAACTTTAAAGTGAAAATTCTCAAAGATGGATGCCATAGAGAATCATTTTAGTTCTTGCATTTTTTTCAGGGTTTAATAATAAATGCAGCATTCTTGTGTTCTATGAGTTAAAAATAATGCATTTTAACGCTAACAATTTTTTTACATAACGCAATCATTCTGGAAATAAAGGGTTAATTCTAGCAGAAAAAATGTTGTGCATTATAATTAATTAAAGGAAAAAAAAATTACACGTGCAATATGGGACAGCAAATATGAGCTTTAGTGGAAAAAGAAAATTCAAAGAACTGTTAGGAGGAAGTCAACGCCAACCTTCTTCTCTCCACGACGAACCTATTTCCACTGGATAATGAAACCAAAATAAAAATTCGAAAGACAATTGATGCTAAGCCGGGCAAACTAGAATCCGGTCCCCTTGTGTTAGGGGGGAGGGGAGGCGCAGAAAGTAATTATATTTTTAAATCCAACCTGTAATCATAAAGAAACCTTCATCAACAAGGAAAGTGGAACTCGTTCAGCGCCAGTGGTATGTGAAGATAATTACCCTTCGGCCAATTTTACTTGGACTAGAAGAGAAGAGGTAAAACTCTTTAGAGATTATTGGAAATGAAAGGACGCAGAATTGTGATTAGCAATGTTTAATCCCTGGAGTAAGATCTCCATAACCACCCAGGGAATAGCCACGCTAATCGAACTAATCGGCGGCCACACCTTCACCGGCGCTGACGTATGTGTTCGCTCTCGCTTGGGATTGAACCTCGTTCCTCGACGGCAGAAAACTTACGCCATAACCAAAAATCAGAGTGGAAGGCACTCAAAAGTGATATTTAATTTTGAGAGGAGACATCACAAAGCTCTTAACTACAATCAGATTGGGATTGAATGCTTACCTTTATTCCAAGATTTGGGAGGTCACATCTCCATAAGAATGCGTTTCTTGCACTCCCACTTAGATTTCTTCCGTGCCAATCTAAGTGTCTTGAGGGAACAAAATGAAGAATGCAGCCAACGAGATATCTCTGCCATGAAAGAGAGTTACCTACTTTTGAAGGTGATGTGTAAGAAAGGAGTGGTTTCATTTCCAAAGAGACAACTCTCATATTTTATGTTCGTTGAATAATCATAAATTTTTGAAAATATGCACATTTTCTTCATATTTAATCAGTTTTCACAAAAAGATTTTATGATATTATGAGTGAAGAAGGGACATGAAATCTTACCTCATTGCTCTCATGCGTCTAAATCGAAACAATTTAACAAAGATATTATAAACATCTTAAAAGATTACCTATAATTAAAAATAAGATTTCGTCATCAACCTCATTCTTCCCCATATATCGATATATATATATATATATATATATATATATATATATATATATATATATATATATATATATATATATAAATTAGCCTATTGATAACCTCTTATTTTTCCAACATTTTATTCAGTATTTACGGAGCGCAGCCTAAAAATACTGGAAACTTCATCCTGAAAGATAAATCTGCTAAACTTGATACTAGTAAACACAAGCGCCTCTCGTTAGTTGGAGGTCGCTTTACACTTAGTTACCAGTTGCCCACATTCTATCAATTTATTTTATTCATTTAATTAAACACCGCTTTTTTATTAAAGTTTTCTCGCACTGAGAGATTTACTGGCAAACATACGGCTTCCTCAAAGGGTTTGTCTTTTTCCCAGTTCTTCTTTGCCTCTTCTTGAAATACTTTGAATGGGAAATATAGCCAAATATTTCCATAATAAAAGAACGACTCTATTTAGATGACCTATTTTTATTATGATCAGAAAATTACAAATTAAATAAATTTATAATTAATCTCAATAATATCCATCCCTGCATAAAATTTACATTTGAATGGGAATCAAACTTCTCTGTCCCTTTAATTGCTTTACTTAACCACCTTGCTCCAATATATTGTTTATTGTAAACATTTTTACTCTTTTGGCTTTGATGTAATAAAGAAACCAATTCTTTCGACCATGTTCTTCCATGCGCGCATATTGTGATCTTAAATTCATCGATCTTGAAATGACTAATAATAAGAACATCTTTTATTCTCTCTCATAACCTGATTTTGTTATCAATAAAGCGCAATTAATAGACAGAAAAACAATTTATCGTAACAAAGAAACTAGAAATAATAAAATTTATGCCATATACCATAGTTGGAATAAACCTAAACTTTATTATATTGTTGTTCCTTTCAACCAGTGCCTTAAACTTCTTAATACTCATTAAAAAACTTCTAATTTTTAGGTATATGTTAGTTTCCCAAATTATTTTACAAATAAAATTGTCCTGAATAAACTTCCATCCGCTAATAAAGTAGGTGTTTATTTTATTCGCGGCGTAAAATTGCGATGAAATTCATAAATGACAAATTAGACGTGGCCTATCTCAGATCTTCTAAGAGCAAAACATTCTGCACGTACAGTCAACGAGTTTAATGCGTTATTCAAACATGAGTTCCATTAATCCGAAAATCAGTAGGGAAAAGCTGAATTTATATAAAATTAGAATAATAGGCACAATCGAAAGGTAGTTAAGGCGAATTTCCTTCCAAATTTGCTGCTTTCGAAAGGAAACTGCTTAATGAACCAGATCATCAGATCGATTATCCCCTCCCAGATAGAACTCGCCTAAGCAATATATTTTTATCGCTCTTTGTTGGCTGCATTTATTAATATTGATTATTGTTGCTGTCTGCTATTCTCATTTTATATATAAGAAATGTCCTGAGTTAAAGATCAGTTTTTGTAGAGCTAAATATGTCTGATGCTTCGAAACTAGTGTTCTAGGGGAAAGGTTTTTATTAGCATTGAATCATCAAAGTGTACAATTCGCTAATACTACCAACTAATTACTTATTTAAATTAAGGATCAAAATCCATATTAGTATCTGTTACTTGAAGTTGTGTGGTCTGTAATAAAAAAGCTTGATTAGTTTCTTACAATAAAATAATGTTCAGTACTTCTAAACCTAGAGGTACTTATGAAACACCTAAACCAAGGTCTTTGAAGCTTTACCATGTGGTGAATTACATCTCACTTCTCACTTAAACCACTTTCAACAATATATATGACTATCTCCCTATTCAAAATTCAATCCAAGCGAATTCATTGTTAATTGTTTTAAACTTATTTCTTTTTAGCCAACCTGGGATAAATTTTGTGATTTACTTAACGCAAAACAAAATATTACAAACGACAAAAAAAAAATGAATTCATTTTCTTCCAGATTTCTTTTGGTACATATTTATTAACGAATTTAAAAGTATTTCAGAAACTTGCTGCAAAGTTCGCTGTATAATTCTATTTTAAGTATCACTATTTATTTAATTATTAGGTTGAGGAATAAGTTCTTGCGTTTTTTTTAATGTTGTGTTGATTTAAGTTGTGTTGACGTGATTTGTGCACATATTAAGAAACAATAATAAATAATGAGAGCGTAGACTATTAGACTTTTGCTTAGGCTACGTCTTAAAGTTGAATAATAAGTAATTGCGGTTTATTTAAAAGTTGGGTAAATTTAATTTTTGTTCTGTACCCTCAAAATGGAATGTCAAGGTGAAAGAAAGGCGAATTTTCGACACTTGTTGTTATTCATTTTCAATCGAGACGGAAACAATGCAAACGCAGCCAATGCTCGTCGCGATATTTGTGCTGTGTACGCAGAAAATGTTTTATCAGAAAGGAAAGCTCAATGGTGGTTTTCACGTTTCAAAAAAGGTCATTTCAATCTTAATGACGAAGAACGTTCTGGTCGCCTCATTAAGTTGGATAAAGATCAATTCAACGACCTTCTTCATGAAAATCCCCGTCAATCAACAAGAGAATTGGCTGTACAATTGGCGTGTGATCACAAAACTGTAGTGAATCACCTTTATTCGATAAGGAAAGTTAAAAAACTCGGTACATGGGTTCCGCACGCTTCGAGCGAAAGCAACAAAATTCAACGCTCCACGATTGCCGCAGGTTTGCTTGCTAGTCACAAGGCTACTCGCAGATATAAGGGCAGATTTATTCACTGCATGATCACTGGCGACGAAAAGTGGTGTGTTTATGTCAACATGAACCATCGAAAATAATGGCTTAGCCCCAATAAAAAACCACATCCGCGATTAAAGCAAGGAATTTATTCACGAAACACGATGCTGTGTGTGTGATGGGATTGTAAAGGCATCATTATTTATGAGCTTCTTTCAAACAACGAGCTTGTCAATGCAGAACTCTACGTTCAACAAATGTATCGACTAGCCGAAGCTATTCGTGAAAAGCGACATCATCGACGTTATTGGTCCGTCTGCAACACGACAATGCTCGTCCACAGATTGCCAATATGACAAAAGAAGACATCCAAATGCTTAATTGGGAAATCTTGCCGCATCCTCCATATTCGCCAGACTTGGCTCCATCGGATTTCCATCTGTTCCGATCGCTCTCCAACAATTTGCGTGGCGTTTCGTTCAATATTGATGTGGAATCAAGAACTTAGTTAGACGAATTCTTTGAGTCAAATTCCATAGATTTTTATTGCAGAGGCATCGAAAACTGTTGAACGTTGGGAAGAGGTCTTAAATAACAACGGAGAATAGATTATTGATTAAATTGCATGTTGTCATTAATTAAAAATGCAGTTTTTCTAAAATTGTTAATGGTAATAAATAATGTGATAAAACCGCAAGAACTTATTCAACAACCAAATAGTTTTCGACTTGAGGATATGAATACCTTAACGACAAACAATGCATGTTTGGCAAAAATACAAATCTTTCCTCATTTTATTCTCTTATGCAAACACCTAAATCAAAAAACAAATTAAATCAATGCTATTAATTTTACTCTTCACAAAAAATATTTCTCCATATAACATTATTATTAGTTAAGTATTAAAAAGAAATCTCAAACCTGCTGAAATCAAGGCAACACTACCAAAGAAAATTCAAATATGCATTTAAGTAATTAAATCTATTATGTAATTTTCCTTTTAGCACAGGAAACTTATTCTAATTGAAAAAAAAGAAGATAAATGTTACTGACACGAGAAATTAACGATTTTATAAAAGCTATTATTAATCTCATGTTAAAGGTACTACGGTAAAATTACTCAATAATATTTACCATCCTAAAATATAAATAAAACGTTCAGAAGATTAGCGGATTTAAGCAAAGTATCCATTTAAACGGCCCAAAGTTTCTCCTTTATCTTTGTCAAAGCCGTTTGAGCATTGCCAGAATGAAAAACGTTTCTTTGTTTTCGCATTTTTCTAATCATGCGCCTATCAATATTGGAATATTGTTACCTCTTTTCTATTCTAACTTCGGAAATAATGTTCCCTAAACATGCTATTGTAAATAGGTAATTTTCAAAATTTTAAGAGATGTAGAAACCGCTATATAATACCACTGCTTTATTACCGAGACAAGTTTCTCAATACTTTCCTCACTATTAATTTTACTATCCATATATGTAGTTAGAAAGATAATAGTCAAATATAATTTTGGTAATGTAATTTTTAATTAATATAGAGGTAATTTTAATCATATACCTGTAGTTTTATGATTGTGACTTATGTTGTAGTTGAGATTGTCTAATTTTCATAGATTTAAAACATTGAAGAAAGAAAAGATGCAGTAAGCGAGCAATAGTTATTGGCAGGTGAGATCATCAAGGGATGATGAAGCAATCAAAAGTGTCATTATAAATAAGATAAATCTCATTTTGCGGTGTTTCTTAAAAGTCTGATCAATAAAAACCCAAAATAAAATATTAAAGGAAAGGGCTAATTATACTCATGTGATACTCAAATTAAAGCTTCCCTGCCTCTTCTAAGATCTATTCAGTGGGCAGAAACGCTTTAATTGCCTGATTGATCAATATCAAACGAGATTTTTTTGAGAGCCCATCTTGCGCCTGATATCACGCGGGAGACCTTCAGACAATCATTGCTGGTAGAGCTGATTTAGAGTGCTTTATCGATTGAAAGACGAACTCTTGGCGTTTGGCGGGTGGATTTATTATACATGTGAGATGGTACGTAAACTAATGGGTTCATCAGCGGATAACAACTAGTTAATTGGCTTCGATTTCAATGAATATCTATATGAGCAACACTCGTTTGAATTGCTTGAAATTGGTTGGGAATACTGATTAGCTAACGGTAAGATGCCTTATTTTTGAAAGCCGAATAGGGAGACAAAATGGGTCAAATTAGTAATATATTCTAGGTACTAAAACGAACATTTTCTGAGCTCTAATTTGACGCTTATATGACTTTAGGTCATTTGGATTATCTATATATGAAACTGTGTATGTAACAGTAGAGTCATGGCCAGACTTTGGTTGATATAATAGTATGAAATTGATACCAAATGAAGATCAAATCTTAGGACTAAATATAGAAAAGAAATTTAAATAAAGTAAAACCAAAATATGGGAATAAATAAACCCGATCATTAATGATATTTAAAATGGATTTTACTAATAAAATCAGCCCTAAGGAATTAGATTTGGTTAAAAGTTAAAACCCTCGAAAGCATCTACACCTACATATATTACAAATCTTTGTAAGGAAAAGGTTGAAGTTATGGAAAATGAAAATTTTTAGAAGCTATGTAACTCAGAAAGATATAAGAGGAGACTACGAGGGTAATAGTCACTGATAGCGAACTTATTTTCCTTCCATCTTCACTCATAACACGTCAACGATACTTTTGCGGAAATTATGGATTATAGTATAATATCATAAGAATAATCGTCAAAATGATTGTCTTTTAAATCGATTTTCTGATTTTATAAATTGCATTTTCAATAAATTGCAATAAATTGCAAAAGAGTATCGTCGTGACTGATGACATCAAAAATCTTTAATAATATGGATTTTTCTTGAAATATATCGTTCTAGGAAGAGAGTTTTTTTATATCTACTCAAAATTCAACGTTGATTTATATCCGAATCTGCTTCATCCAATCCATCCTAAACCTAAATGAGGAAATCATATGTCTCAATTAGCCCAAATTATAATAGAGAAAGTTTCATATAATTATTATCATAATATAGCATTTCACTATGAATTTCGAGCCATTATCTGACGATGGAAAGCATTTTATAAGAAATTAACGTCTTTAAATATAAAATGAGGAGATTATTACAGACTAAATGTTATTTACGAAACAACGCCCTAACAGAGATTTCTTTAACAAGTATCACTTAGCCAAAGAGAATTTTTATTTAGGAAGCAGTTAAAACCCTAAATTTTGGTTAATAGGTTAGTTAAATTCAGTAAATCCACTAAAGAAAGTATTTAAATTATTTAGCTCTATTAAATTATTGTTCGTTGGAAATTTCTTTGCATAGAGTAACGTTAAAGAGTTAACATTACGACTAATTATTTACTAAAAATCTCCTTTTGGAAATATAAATTTTTTAATTTGTACGTCCTTAATTTATAATTAGGGGGTTAATTTCGTTTCTTCTAAACCAACCTTTTAAAGGAATTTACATTTGTTATCTCTCCATAGGGCGTTTAAGTAATTATCCATCTCTATCATCACATTTAATCCTAAGATCAAGTATTTCATGTTTGGATTAAAGTTTTCAGAGATAATTCGATCGAATTCGATTGAAAACGCAACAACCCATAGCAAGGCTATCGTGAGTTATGATAACGTAAGATAAACATCTATTCTAGTAAGGCTAAACGTTTAATTACGTAATTCATTTTTTGGCAGCCAGTGGTTAGGAACCATATCACCTCTCGATTTAGTCAATTTTAGAAAATCATTTTGCAATGGCAAGCAACAAACACATAACAGTAGAAACACGTGCATTCATTGTAAAATCTTTTACCAAACGGAAAACAATGACTAAATAAAAAGATAGTGGCTAGCCACCCTCATTCAACGCTTTTTTTCAAAAAGTTGAACTAAAGTTTTTCAGAGACCAGGGCGACCAAGGTCAGTCTGGATCTATGAAACCTGCTGATTGCTGAAAATGCTTTCGATTTTAGTCCACTGATGTCTAGCAGAAGCTTGAGCACGAACTTTTCATTTTATAAAGATCAATTATAACAATGTTAGACGATGTCCAATTGAGTCCATGTCGTCCATACCTGCTAAATCCTTTGAACGATGACCATGATATTTTCGTATAGTTTTGTAAGATATTTCTCCAACTTAGGGAAGTGGACGCCATTTCCCTGATAGGATAATCTGGAGTGATTAATTATTATTTAAATTAAAAGGTCTCTTCAATCGACATAATTCTCTTTATTGGACAAGAGAGAATATTTACCTAATATTTGAGAAGAAAGTTAAAAGCATCAGTGTCTCGGTTCGGATAGAGATCTGAGCTGATGGAAATGTGAGAGCCGACAATTATGTACATCTCACCCTTCTAAAAATGTGTTCCCAATAAGATCATTGCGCGTGTTTGGTTCACTTGATTGATAGATAGATTTTCTAGTCCAATAGAATATCTTCCTCGATCTTCTAAATTTTATTCGTCGGGTGCGGAAGAATTCAGGCTAAGATGAAAACCAAGGACCATTCAGCAGTTCACGACGAGAATTGTGAATTCTTCGCAAAACTCCTTAAGTTTTGTATCGAGGTGTGTGTTATATTCTGTGCTAGGCTGAATTTCTAATTATATGAAAGAACGTGATCAGCAGTTCGAACACTTTACTATCCTTCTAGTAAATTGTACGTCGTAATTTTTTTCCAGGCGAATATATTTTGATAAAATATTAACTTTGGACTAGAGGTTTATTGGATAGGTCGTTACTTCCACAGTACGTTGACTTGGATTTTCTTGACAAGCTTAATTTTATTCACAGACTTTAACTCAGTTCATTTACATTGCTTACAATTTCATTTCTCCACACAGGAATGGATATTTCCTCCAGTATTTTTACATTTTACAATTTCTAAACATGCAAAATAAATCTCCGTAAATTTCTTTTACCTGAAATAGAGAAAGAGAAAGAATGAAAACCTCTCGTCAACTTTTACTCCCCAAAATGAAGATTCTTTTCACTCAAGCATCAAAATCGCCCTTATATTTAATTTATAGCCATACGTACATTAAGTTATACACAAAAGCACATATATTTATGCCTTTAAATGAATTAATTGTCCTCAGCCACATAAATATTCGTGTTATTTTCATAATCCCCCGAAAACTCACTAAGAAATTTGTATTGATTTAGTGGAGAGCTGAGCGCGGCTTTGGTACACTCTGCCTCTTGGTATGGAACTTGTTGGATGAGGTTTGGGCTGATAGTGCGACAGTGATGGATTGCGGGAAGAAAAGAGTAGCTCAAGAATCTTGTAGAATGTGAACGAAAAATCCGTTTTTAGCTGATTGAACTACGGTGATATATTGAATGAGAAATATATAAATAGAAGAACAACAAAGAAATACCTACTTGAAAACGCCCAAAAAATGAAAAAAGAATAAACCAAACAATGTTAATTTTTTTTTAGTTAAGAGGAGAGGCGATATTTTTATTACTTTTTTTTAAATAAAATTTCAGCGATAGCATTTCGAGTAGGAAGAGTTGGAAAAGTGTTTTGTAAGGAAATTTTAGAAATGAGAGGAAGTTGATTAGCCCAGATAATTTAATTTGGGTGTAAGAGACCGGAACTAGACCGCAACTCTACATTACTGTCCCAGGTTCTTCGAAGAAAGAACGAACTCCAACGAGTTCTGTTTCGTCAAGAAAGAGAGAACGATACAGACAGACAAACAAAAAGACCAACCGAAAAAGGCTGCTAAATAGCAATAGATAGGCAGAACGACATAAATATGTGCGCTGATTTTCCTTATTTCTCTACAGTCGCATAAATGATCGTTAAATGAGAAGGATAAAAATAAAATGTGTACATTCTAAATCCACATTCAGGGAATACTGGATTCATTTGAGTGTTATATCCGAAATTTTTACCCCAGTGGGTGTTTTTAATATCCATTAAAACAAAAAGATTCTCAGGTATAACTTTTCTGATTGTCAGGTTTGGAAACTAAAGGATGAAGTTCTGGGAAGTACAAATGTGTAAAAATTGCATACAGCTTATAATAAGAAAACGAGGAATATTGAAATAACGAAGGCAATTTCACCCAATCAAGCAAAAGCGGTAGAAATAAAAATGAATAAGAGGGTAAATAAAATAAAGAGACGAATACTGAAAAAGACATGGATGCCTGAAGCTATACTAGCGACTATTTTCAATAGTAAATTGTGCAATGGTAGGAGACGGGGGACATTAATTGCACACTTGCAAGAACAACTTTGCACAAAAATTACATTTGAACAAAAGTAAGAATTAAACCTTCCAACGGAGATGAACTGGTTCTAATTAATCATTTACCACAAGGTTTGGTAGCGTTCTTTGCACTGATTTAACTCACAAAATGCTAGAAAATGAAACAGTGATAATGCGCATGCTACTATTAGGCCCTGGAGGAATTCCCCCCCCCCGGCCCTAGAACGCAGTTCTGTAATGTGCCTCCTCACGGCCCAATACCTGCTGGAGGGCCTGCTGCTATATATAGTCTATTATTTTAGATTTATTTACATTTACCGCTTTCTTTACAGATTTTTTATTACTGACGTTTCTGCGTAGCCATGCCTCGTTGCTATTGCACTCTAAATGGATTCCCCGATTTGCGCATTTAATTCCTATCCTCGTAGGAGGCTTCAGGCTTATGTCGGAACTAAATCCCGGCTCGCTATGAGACATGGCTTTTTTCAAAGTCAGAGCGAGGATTAAATTATATTAAATGACGCTTGTTTTCGTTATACTCGAGTGGCCATAAATACCAGAGGTGAACATTAGTACCACATTTTGGAAACGTTATCCGCTACTCAGCTACCTTGTGTAGCTAAAACTGCTACCGCAACTTTTTCAAATTTGCAAAACCGCTACCCGCTACTCAGCTATCGCTACTTTTTATTGTAAAGCGCTACTAAAGCGCCGTCCCCCAAATAAGTTTTTCACTGGTTTTTAATAAATTTTAAGGAAAACTAATGAATATTACATCCTAAATTAGCAGTTTTATTGTAAAGAAACGTAAAATAGGTAGCAGTACCTTTTTTGAATTTTTTTATTCCGCTAGCCACTACTCCGCTACTTTTTGCTTATAGAAACTGCTTTCGCTACTCCGCTACCATTTAGAGTGTCCGAAAGTAGCGGACTAATGTAGTAGCCCGACCAACTCTGCTCCAATCTAATTAATCCTCCGATGCGAGAGGCAGAATTTTGACTCACGAAAGCCTGGATCGGGAAGTGGGAGCAGAAGAAAGACAAAACGTGTAAGCAGACCTTTTTTTCTCTATTAATATTAATAATTAAAGAAAATATTTATTTAAAATATCTTCAAGATCGAGAAATTTTCTCTTCTATTTTTACCACTTAAACTATTTTGGTAAGATTTTAAAATGTTTCAAAAATTTTCTTCTTTCATTTTGTAAACAATCAAAGAACAAAAAGAATTATTGGGAAATTTTTATTCATTTTTATTCCTAGAAATATTCATATCTTGACACATTCCACAATTATCCTCTGTTATAGGAAGGTCTTGAGACAAGGTCATCGATTTATTAAAGTCCGATAACTCAAAAGGGGGATTCTTTGCCAGAATAAATCAAGATATGAATATTTATAGGAATAAGAATAAGTAAAAATTTCCCACTAATTCTTTTTGTTCTTTGATTGTTTACAAAATGAAAGAAGATAATTTTTGAAACATTTTTAAATCTTACCAAAATAGTTTAAGTGGTAAAAATAGAAGAGAAAATTTCTCGTTCTTGAAGATATTTTAAATAAATATTTTCTTTAATTATTAATATTAATAGAGAAAAAAAAGGTCTGCTTACACGTTTTGTCTTTCTTCTGCTCCCACTTTGCCAGAATAAATCAATCGCATTATTTCGAGAGAAAAAATCGCTTTAAACCAATGGCGTGTTTTAGAACCAAAACTTCTGCAAAAAACCGGAGTTAATTGTAATAGTAAACAAATAGATTTTTCTTCAGGGTGGTGGGGAGGCCTTAAATTTTAGTTTTAAGTTTATATGCGGCTAATTTGTGTAATAATTTGGAAAATGTTAGGAAAAAGATTTCTAGTAGCCATTATTTTGCAATAAATCATTTTGATGCGAACAAACCATCGTTGTTTTTCATCTTCCATCATTTATTAATCCAAGTCACAGAATAGAACTGATTTCAAATTTTCTAGGAATATTTTCTTTCAAAAACGAGTCAAGAATGATTAAAGACGTCCACCGGTGGCCTTAATTATGGAAATCTACATACTGACGAGGACCTAATATTAGGAATTAAGTTGTTGCCACATTCGTATCCAGATGTGAATGGGATACTAATGATTGACCATAGATATATGTTTTAAAACTATTAGTTTCATCTCTATACGGAAAGGAAAATACCATGAATTATGATAACTAGCAATGGAGTAAGCAACAGCAGTGATTGAATCGGCTCGTCGCTGGTGATAGGGAAATGACGATGAATTGCCTTTTGATCTCTTAATGAACAAAGGTATGGAGGCAAACCGATGGAATAAGGTGAAAGAGCAAGAAGAAAGAGCAAGGTTAAAGAGCAGAGAGGGCCATTGCTAAGGTTGAAGATAAGATTGACTCAGTGGCACAACCAAGCAAGGAAAAAGAACGAAAGAGAGAGATAGAGAGAGAGAGAGAAAGAGAGAGAGAGAGAGAGAGAGAGAGAGAGAGAGAGAAAGAGTATACATCTCGTGGGTTGGCGTCTCCTAGTGGCATCATGATAATGAGTCAGATTTTGGATGGCACGAAAAGTATATTCGAATACCCACGCCCTTCTAGGGCGGAATTCATATCTTTCGCTAAAGGCAAAGAGACAAGAAAGGTAATATAAGGCGATGAAAAAGGCGAAATGCAATTAAATATGAACTTAAAACAAAAATAATATACAGAAATAAATATATTAGTACACGTGATACTGTGAGAAAGATTCTATGCATTTATACAGTGTGAAATATATGTCCATATACAGTGAGGTAAAATATTTTCACATACAATACAACTTTGAATAGTCGGAATTAATACATATGCGACGTATTATTACAGTTGAATCTCTATTACGAAAATCGAAACGACGTTGTGGGAATAGAAATAAATATCTGTACAACACTTGGGTATTTCAGTTAATTTGTTAAGTGAGTTTGAAAACCTTCAGAGAAGGCGTTTAGAATCTGATGCATAGGATGCAAATTAATCAATAATAAGTGAGGGAATAAATATATCAAATCATTTGTAAACAAAAAATCGAGGGCAATAATTAAAATCTTAATGATAATAAACGTATGGGTGATATATAGGCAAACCGTGACAGCCGTTTACATAGTGATACAAAATGGGATAGTTAAAAATGGAGTTGAAAACGAAGAAGAAAGGAAACAGACATATATCGCTATTGCGTATGCCAATGCCCGTTCGAGATGTCCTACTTCGAGTAAATGATTAAGGAGGTCTCACTCGAATATTAAAAATAGGGAGCTTTTTCACTGGTAGGAAAGGTAAGTTATCCTGGTCATTTAGCCTGCCAATAAGAGAGATTATTTCAGAATAAGGATGGAAGGGGGTTTACGTTATTGGGATGACTTAGATTCGGAGCTTTACTTTAATTCGTATTAAGGGATTCAATAGGGGGTAAGGATGCCTTGGAGACGCCCCTTTTTCAAACCAAGGCTATTGATTGTAATAAATAGACCAATCTAAGAGCTCCATAAGGAACTTGATTGGAAATTTTAACTTTCACGTTAGCCGTCATGGTTCAAGAGATCTCGGATACTTATTGCTATACTAACCACATACTCACTTAAAACTACTACAGATCATGAAAGGAGAGATGTGCAAAAAGTTACGTGAAAACCTTAAAGAGGCCTTCGTGCATAGACTATCCCACAAGGCATGGCAACGCATAGCTTGCCTACTCAACTCGTGAGGTAATTCATAAGACTTGCATTCTTCTGGGTCCAGTTATGCTTTAAGCAACAGCATGGCCCCCGCCCAGAAAACCTCCTTCCCCTTATTCTCCTTATCACTCTTCTCTGCATTTTCTCTGATGCCAGCACTTCTAGCATTGCGATTACCTCATGGGAACACTGTAGAGAAATGGCTACATTAAGCATCCCGGAGGAGCATATGTACATTAGAGCCCCCTCCTCCCCCTTGAGGAGAAAGCCGGAGAAGCGAGCCCCATGAGGAGAAGCGTGTGAACGGTAGCCGGCGAATAATAGTAACTGCCTACCCTGTTTTATCTTCCCGCCGCTCTGGGCAGTTGGAGCTAACATCTGTTTTAAGGTGACCACATAAGGCCCTTAAACGACGCTCTAACAATTCAATTACCTACCAGACCCATAAACCCGTGGTTATGTCACAAAAAAGCGGTACTAGTCAAAAGTCAAGCCAAAGAGTGGGGCGGTTGAGACTCCCTCTAATTAGCAAGCCGACTTGGGCACTTCAGTGCCAACCTCTGCACTTTTCTTTCTCACCAGACGTGAACTCACCATTCGCACTCCCCTCTGTGGCCTTTCCCCTTCCCTCTTAGATCGGGCGGTGATTTGCCTATAAATAAGCTGCGGAAAGAAAGAGAGAAGATTAGAATTCGATAAAAAAGAAGAAGGATCAGTTCGTGAAGGTTGATCCTTCAGCCAGACAAGATGATTAGAATTCGATAAGCCAGAAGAATGATCAGTTTGTCAAGATCGATCCTTCAGCCAGACAAGAAGATTAGAATTCGATAAGAAAGAAGAAGGATCAGTTCGTGAAGATTGATCCTTCAGCCAGACAAAAAAGAGGAGAATTCGATAAGTAAGAAGAAGGTTCAGTTCGTGAAGATAGATCCTTCAGCCATACAAGACGATTTCCGTGAGAAACGATAGAATCAGATTTAGAAAATCGATCCCCCCTTCCTGTGCCGAATAAACCCGCTCACACTCGAGTGACTCTCACATCTCAAGCACCGTAAGAGTGAGAGGAGAAGAACCCAACCCCAACGAGGTTCCGTTCTTTAATTACGGTAAAAATCTCACCGAATACCCCAAAAGCTAGGTAGACACTCTACGTTGAAGAATCAGATACCAAGAGGCGTCAAGATCTTTCAGAAGAGGACTCTTGGAGCGAAGAGCACCGTAACTCTGGCCTTCTTCTTAATTTAACCTGAGGCAAGTTTGCAACTAGAAGTGACATCGCCTCATCTCTCTCCCGCCATACCACCTCTACGAAATTCAATCATCATCCACAGCAACACTCCAAAGCGAGAGATAAGCCCTCCAGCTACATCCGGCAATCCCTGATCCCTCCTGTCATGTAAGTTAGAAAGAACCTTTATATTCATATTGCGATAGTAGAAGTTTAGTAAGTCTCTCGTTTTAAGGGGAGTAGAAACCATTGTTCGTGAACCTCGGTGATATTTGCTAGTAGATGAGAGTACTTTTATTTAATGTTTAACGCTAATCAAATAGGATGGCGATAAAAATACTAATCGGCAATTGGTGTGTTTACGTGTAGCCTATTTGTTTATTTTTGTCATCGTATTCATGGTAATAGGCTTAGACCCTAACCAGACAACTGTTTGTTTGTCATAGTTTAGTGTTACATTTAAAATCTATCTTTATTTTGGGATACTTCCTGTGTGTTTTCTCTTATCATTACGTGTTGAAGTAGCTCTTCCTTAAGAACAAAACAACCAAATTCGCACTCTTAGATCAAAGCCTACTCCATCAAAGAAGTACTTCACGTATCACAAAGCATACTGCGACAAAATTGGTGTCAAGAGTGGAGCGATCAAAAAGAGGTATTATACGACAAACACTTTGCTGCATGAATTCTCGACTGTTACCTAGTGGGATCCATCTTTCAGGGGAAGACTATTGCTCTTTGGATGAGCCTCATCATAAATCCCAGAATACGTCTCTTCTTTGATAATAATCCAGCAATCTGGAACACCCTCCCTGGCAAACTCCCTTTGAAACTTCCTCGCCTGCTCAAATTCCCTTCGAAGAGCTCGCTCCAACATCTTTAGAAGCGCGGCCCTGAA
The DNA here is from genome assembly GCA_963969495.1 of Ceratothoa steindachneri. Taxonomy (NCBI): domain Eukaryota; kingdom Metazoa; phylum Arthropoda; class Malacostraca; order Isopoda; family Cymothoidae; genus Ceratothoa; species Ceratothoa steindachneri. The sequence continues at coordinate 206,576,710 of OZ018324.1, read as the reverse complement.
CATCTCATATTTCAGGACTAACCGAACTATAGCCGATGCGGTCTCAAGGGCCTTTGGCCAAATTAATCTAGCCTGGCTGGAGGCGGCACCTCTTGAGACTATATAAGGATGCCGCCTTCGCCCGCGGCGGCATGGCTGTTTATCACTTCGTGATTCACACATCTCTCTTCACTCCGACCTCTACCGTCCTCCCCGTCTCCACCGTTCAAGTTCCTCTTGACTTTCATTTTTTAGGAGCTCTATACCTGTACACCGAATTTCCGTAAATTCGCCCTAGGTATCCTTCTGTTTTTGTAAAGAAGATTTTCAATGAGTTTCTCTTGGTAAATTTAATAAAGGAATGGTCCTACCTTCAAATGGGGGATAGGAGATAGGAACTTAATTATCGTCAATTCAACTCCTTTTATATTAAATACATTTGGGAAATGTGATTGTTAAAAGGTTGCATTCATGTATGCGGGCCATTAATGTAAATATGGAGATGGACTGCGTTTAAGGATGACTTATCTTTAAGAAAAGATATTCTACATTTATATATTTACTTAGTTTCCATAACTTTAAATTTAGGCCTTGTTTTTTTTGCCAAATGTGACCGTTTCTCCAATTTCAAAGCTATAGAACAAATATTTTACCTTTATCGTCAATTTAACTCGATTAATATTGAATACATTGGGAAATGTTCTTTATTCTTCCGAATAAAGAAAATCGAATCCAACTCCAAGATGCATTTTACCTTTAATGAAATGTCTGATCAGCCTACAATCAAAAAAGAAAAGAACTTTCTACTCTTTCGGAGTCAGCGCTTTGTGATTACCAGGTATTCGCATTTAAAGCAAACTGGTAGCCTCCAAGTCGAATCAAGTAATCCATTTGGCTGCCTCATGAGTGGTACAAAAACTCGCTAACAAGTTACCCTTGGTAATCACACCACTCTCACAAAGGCTTTTCAGGTACACCAAATCTATATTCTTACCAAACACCGAATGCTGAATGAAGTAAAGTAGAACTTAGCCAGATGTCGTGCTCCATGGGGTTAAGTGGAAAGATAAATAGCACCTTTTCCCTTTTGCATCCAAATAAACAGGCCCGTGCGGCGCAATCACATCGGCTAATGTTGTTGTTTGCTTGACAACGGTTACTGGATTGTATGTATATGCATATATTAAGGCATTGTTGTTGCTGTTTAGTAGAGTTCGTTCGTATGTCGTTTTGATCTTCGGAAAGATGAGTTGTGAGAACCTAACCGCCAGGCAAGGCTTTATCCTCTCAATTTAAATTTACGGTCTAGCTATTTGATGGCATGGATGAAGTACTCCATTTATTTCTCCAGCGGCCTTATATTTAAAGATAGCAAGGAGGTTACCTCAAGTGCACTTCTCTTTGTTTGGGGATGGGATTTTAAAGCTGCGGGTGATGTTGCAGCTATCAAGACAGGTGAATAGGAGTAAAGTCACTTACTATCATACGATCTGTTTGGTCTGCTATTAGATTGAAGGAGTGAAGGTCGATGAGAGCTTTTAAAATGTACGTTGTTTGATTAGCAGGAGGCTAAAAATCTTTGGCGTAGCCGCACGTAAAGTGGTTGACTCAAGTGGCTAGAGTGGAGTTGCTAAAATATGTTGGATGGATTTTCTACCACTAATATGATGTTCCCTGTTAAGTAAGCATTAAATATAAGTGATTTATAGGACGTCAAATGTCTTATTCTCTTCTCGCTATGGAATTGGACATCAACTATGTAGGGTCATTAGTTCCGCCAGGGTTTTGGTGTAGGTCAGACACAACTAGGATTTGTGAAATGGTACCAGGGATGCCTGTAACATGAAGTCACACATGTGCATCTCGTGCAGAGTCTGTCTTCAATAAACGATGGAACAGCTACAGCGTTGCAAAATTTGTGCATACGGTGTTGTAGTTGTAAGAAGGGAAGGTGTGGCTTCCGTTTGATGCTTATTCACTCTGCAGCTTTAGTGATGTTATTGTAATTTGAGGCAGGGTTGATGACTTATGATATCTCCGTAATGAATTATGATCAGCAGGATAGGGTAATTCAGCATTGATGCAATCGGTTCGTCACTGATGACGCCTCATCTTCTTATCTCTTTATTAACAGAAATACGCGTACTGATTACCGAATATGAAAGATGAGGAAGAAGTGAGCAGCAGAGAAAAATATAGGAATTTTAAAGAGAGAAGCAAGAATGATTTTTATAGTGCATTCACCCAGACCGGGAGCCAGGACCTGGATATCTTGAGTCGACCCCTAGACGCTGGACTATAACTAAGGTTTTGCTACGGTATGAAAACGTATGAAATATGCTGAGTGTAAATCATGCTTTTCTTCTTAAATTCAGTTTTAAATTTATCATTTAGGATCAATATCACACTTTTCTCTCTGATCTCAACATCTAAATTCGCCTCTCTAAGGTAGTAAGGTATTCCAAATTGGCTAGCCCTTCTTACTTAGTGATGTGTATATAGAATATTATTAAGTGGGCAAATTTTCTCACTACGCTTTGCTATGGTATTTTTGAAGGTACTATGGTATTTTCTTAGGATTATTATCTGCTTATAGTTTTATTAATAGATCAAATTATATGTATACATTTTTTTTCATGATTATTGATTTTTCTTATTAAAATTAAAATAGCTAAAATGAAACAGAAAAGGTCAAAATAGAACTTACTAGTACGAAGTCTCTGTAAATGGAATTGTTTTCTGATTTCTCCAGTGATCAAAAATCCACTATTGTCTCCATAACTGAATGTGTTTTTAGTTGCGTGCGAATCTATATCTCACTATGTGAGTCGGTCGGTCGGTCTCGGTTTACTTGTTTTTGTTGCAATAACATTGTAACTATCCGGCCAATTATAACGAAATTTGAAACCCTTATGTTATTTTACATTTACTTTCAAATGATAGAATTTTCAAAGTCCTGCCAAGCTTAGCCCTGGAATTATATTGTTTTGGCATTTACATTATAACTATTCTGCCGATTATAACAAAATTTGAAAGCCTTATATTCTTTCAGATTTCTTTTCGAATTATAAAATTATAAAAGTCATCCCAAGGTTAGCGAATAAATTATTTTGGGGGCAATAACTTTATACTTATTCGGCCCATTCAAACGAAGTTTGAAACCCTTATGTTATTTTCATTCTCTTTCGAATGATATAATTGTCAAGGTCTACCAAGCTTACTCTGGAATTTTTTTGTTTTGGTAATAATGAAATTTGAAACCATCATGATGTTTTACATTTTCCTTCGAATGGTGATAATAATTGCCACAGTCATCCTAAGGTTCACCCGGGATTTTATTTACCATACCATTGTAACTATTCGGCCGATTCTAACGAAATTCGAGACACTTGTTGTGTTAATACTCTTTTGAATAATATAATTGCCAAGGTCCTCCCAAGGTTAGCCAGGGAATTATTTGGCAATAACTTCATAACTATTCTGACGATTGTAACAAAATTCGAAATCCTTGCGTTCTTTTACATTATCTTTCGAATAATATAATTGCCAAGGTCCTTCCAAGATTAGTCGGGCAATTATTAAAAGTTATGAAGGTCGTAAGGTCATAAATCAGAATAAGTGAGAGCACGCGACCTTTTGGTCAGCAGACCTTGTTATGTAAGTATCTATCTCGGTATGATGATTTCCTATTGTTCTAAACTTTTCTACTGCCTGTATATTTTCCTCCCACCCTTTCAGCACAGAGATAAGAATGAAAACTAAAGATAACGTTAAGATCCTCCCCCGAAGTAACCCTGCTGATTCCTAGTCACCTTGTATTCACACTTTCAATTTTGCCTCTTCCTTTCCTTGGACTAGTGTCAAATTTAGAATCGGCTCTCTAGGTGCCAGTGCGTCTCGCTGGCGATATTTTTTTTTTCAATTCAATCAAACGGGATAGTCTTAGTAACTTCTCACCCACTTCACAACTACGATAATACTAATAATAATCTTTTCTTAAGAATTAATGAACTGTGTTATTTCTTGACAACGATAATTTAATTAAGGAATGAATATTTTAGGTTCCTTTACCTCTTTTTAATTGTATTATTTTCTTACTTTCATTGCATAAGTTAATGAAAAATGTTTCCCTGAATAAAAGAAAATAAAGACTGAATTTCTTCTTATCCTTTTACTTTACATGATGTAGATTTTTTTCTAGCAATTTCGGTCATGGGAAATCGAAGTCACCCGTATATTCCCCCGATAGGCCTAATTATATGCAAAATTTTTATAGATAAATACATATTTAAACTCATAGATGTAAGAATTCTGTCTCATTCTCATGAATATTCAGGTTTTCCGTATTTCTACGCTCTCACACAAATGAATTAATGCATACATACGCGGATATGAGCGCCTGTTTGCATCCTTAGGCATAGATCGTCTTGAACGATGTTTAGACTGAATGTTCATCGACAAGTCTTTGCAAAGTTTTGCATCTGAATCGATTCTGAATTTAAATGGAAAACCTTTAATGTATTCTAATATATTCTGGGATGATTTAAACATAGTAGCAAATGTGCAAGTTTGAAGTGAATCGAGAAAGAAAAAGAAAATGAGTCCACCTGTTTCTGTAACATAACGGCATAAACCCTCAAATGCATAAAAGGAAGAAAGGTAGAAAAGTATGTAAGAGAATGCAAGTGAACTCATTCTCAGTGATGGCAGAGATGATATGCATTGTATTTATTAAGAATAATAAAACGAATGTGAAGTTTGAAGAGTTTGTATAGAAATTCAAGAAGCTAGAAAAGGTAGCAAAATGGAAAAGGGCAATACATTTCATTATAGCTAAAGTATTTGTATATAAGCAAATTTTAGCGTGTCATAATATACATAATACTTATTGGTATACAAACAAAGGTTTGGCAGAATATTGTCAACAATATTACATCTCCTAGATTTATTATAATATGTAGTTTCCCTTCCTTTAACATTAATAAAAATTTCAATAGTCGAGCTTTTCTGGATATTAAAGAGGCACTGGTGTTGGGAATCGATTTCTTTAGTTGCTGCTTGAATTGACGTCTAAAAGGCCTGATTATCTTAGACTATAACCATTTTCTGTTCACGTTCATTTTCATGTATTTCAAACTTTTATTAACGACTTAAGCGGTATGAATGAGTGCATTATTATCCTGAAATTTTAGGCTAGTATGTAGTAGGGAAGAGCTTTTTTACTATGTGGAGCAGCTGGTCGGCCATAATTGAAAATGTCCTAGGAGTTCACTTTGAAATGCAGCACTACTAACTGACTAATCGAATTCGATGATATTGCTTTGTAAGTCATCACTGATCAACCTCCGGAATGATAGGTAAATTGAGCCAGAACATGAAAATACTTCAACATAAATTCTTCCGAATCTATTATACTGCTCCATTGGTCCTTTTTCAAATTCTTATGGCCTATAAACATCTTTTCGCGACTCTTTACATTCATTTGCTTAATCAAAGTTTTGGATCAAATATGACTTTTTAAATGCTAATTAATCTCGAGCGTCCTATTTGCATTTGTGTTTCTACAATTCTTCGGCAATATATGCTTTATAATTTAAATGTACGTATGTACAGATAAGATAGGCGCTAAGATACGAACAAGTGATTGGGATAGTTTATGGAATGGGTCTTGTTGTCTTGTATAGTATCTAAGGGTAGATGGAAGAAAGATAAATAAATACAAAAACCTAACATGAATAAGTTTGTTGTGTTTTTTTAGGATTTATGTAAAAGATCTGACTGTATATAAGGATAGGACAAATTTGGTACTAATAATGGGTAAATAAAATGGTTTAAAGCGATAGGGTGTCTGTAGATAAAGTATGTGCACTGAGCCAGCCAGCTTAAAAAAATAATAAGTTATGAAGGATATGCTGGATTCATGGATATGGGGAAGATTTATAATCGTGTAGATCGGGAATCATTTTGTTATAACCTAAAAATGTATGGAGTGAGTAATAAATTAAAAAATACTGTGATAAGGATTAATTTTTTAAAGTAAGGCGGGTTTTGCTAAGAAAAATGGTCTGAGTGAAAGGTTTGATTTAAGTAAGGTTGGGTCAAGCAATTTGGTGTAATGTGATAATGGCTCTATAAAATCTGTCTCAGTGAACTACTAGGAGTAGTATAAATTGGAATGAGGTGATGAGGAATAGTGAGGGATTGGTTGTATCTATGTTGTTTTATGATAATATCCTGAGTTTCTGGTTGAAAATGAGAGGGATTTGTAAATTTTGATCGAAGTTTTAGCTTGGTCTTGCGCGAGCAAGGGTCTGAAGGAAACAGAGAAATGGGGTGTATATGTGACAATAGGTTGTATTGTGAGGTTGAAGTTAGAGTGTTGTTACCTCTGAACAAGAGCGGTGTTTTAGAAAAATTTATGGTGCATCTTAAATGATATTGGTACGGACAAAGCCGATTTGGTCCACATAGATTTCAATGGCGTTAGTAAATAATATCATGGGGTTTGAGTGTGAAATGTGGCAGGTTGGTGCAAGAGGAAAGGCCAACATTGACATATATTGTAAAGTATATATATATAGGCTATCGTAAGGAAAGATGAGGAAAGTTATATACGGGAGCAGTGAAGGAGAAAATATACTAGGATGTTTGGTAGGAAAAGAGTTTTCATTATAAATTAATGAAAGTCTGATCAAGAGATCATTATGAAATTATGTGGGGTACAAACCTGGTTATGATGGAGGGGATTCACAGATGTTAAGAAGGATGGATAGAAATAGACTTATAGAGAGAATATACGGGATGGGTGACAGCGTGTAGGAAGTTTTGGAATACTTAGAGTTCGGTGGAATATTTAAATATATGTATGAAGAACAAGAGAATATTGTATGTATAAAATATGTGTATCACTTGTTGATTGTGAGTGGGCGGTATTAGGACCTCCTGCCCAGGAATGAACACGAGATGGTGCAACATATAATACCCTACTCCAGTGAACGACAGATTTTGCGTAAAATAAATAATGGCTTTATGATTGATACGGTGCAAATTAGTGGGAAGGAGGTGTTTCGTAATTTTTAGAGGTCTTAGAGTGTCTCTACTCCAGTTTTGTGGCAAAGCGATCTAATTATTACCAAAAAGAAATTGCATTAGGATCTAAGGGGAATGTGTTCATTTTTTATAATAAGAATTAATTGTTTTCACTTCCTCCTCTGTTTTATTTTTAGTTTATTCAAGTTTATTAAAATGTATTGCTTTGGTGAGTTTAATAAGAACAACCGTGTATTTTCAAAAGCTGATATTTTTATCCTTAAAACAATTGAAAGATAATTCTTTAAAATAATCATACTGAAAAATAATTCCAAGGAACTTGAAGAAAATAAAGCATAAGTTGTCGTTCGATTTTCAGAATAAAGATTCCTGTTATCTATTATTTTCTCCTCAAACTCAAAGTCTCTATATATTTTTGATACAAATATATGTATCTAAATGTAAGGTTCTACATATATTAGTATACATTTATGCCCGTCAATAAGGGAATGCTCACCAAAACCTTAAATATACATAGCCGTTTCAATTATACCTACACAACCATAATATTATAATTTGTATTGGATTTACCCGACTGTGAGCAAGGACATTGTTTGTTTCATTTTGCTGGATTGATCTCGTTGGAGAAAGATCTGGCATTGTTTGAACGGATTCGGCGAGGCTGCATCAGAGAAGAGTTTGCGTCTGCCATAGGTTAAGGGAAGCAGAATGTCCCCCTTGAATCATATTGAAAGGTTATGGAAAACCGTTATTGAAATATGAATAGAAAGTGTGTTAAAACAATGCGATTGAATACTAGAATCAAACCGTAGAACTCTTTATTTACCTTGCTGAGAAAGCGATAGGAAGTATGAATGGGATTTGTTATGAATAGGACCCATTGCTAAGAGGAATCATGCAAAAATAGTTAATCCGTTGCTAGATATTGGTAGACAAGTTTGGTAGTATTTAGGCCCCTGCAAAAGAAAGTTTGGAAGGTTTTTAAAGGAAAATCAGTTTATTTTAAGCAAATCTAAATTTATGATATTAATATATAGATAATATTTTGGTCAACTTTAGTCATTATTTATTATTGCTAATATTCTATTGTTTAAAGTTATAGCATGAATTTATAAAAATAAATACCACCGTAAATGTGTTAGTGTGTCAGGACTAGTAGTATATATAGTAGTATATATAGAGTTATAATAAATTTTAAAATTAATATTAAAACACAAAATTAAATTTCCTATTAAATAGGTTCACAAAAGAGCTGTCTTAATTACTTTTAATATATCTATAAGCTATATTACTGTTCAGTTTTGCCTAATCGATTTATAAGTGTCAACAAATCACCGAGTTTTCACAAGTACAGGAGTCATTTAGGCTTTACAACAAAATAGCGTAGTAACTTGATAATTATAATTTAGAAAATTAATACCCGGAAACTACTAATCGGATATAAGATGCTACAAGATTAGGGACTATATAGAATCTAATGCATCTAAATCTATTAATTTTTTATTGTTTGAGAATGTACACAATAACGGATCTGAGGTCTTTGCTCCTCCTGCAGCTAGAATTCTATCTGATGTAACTTCGATTGGAAGAATCACAAGCAATGATAATAAATCGAACTCTAAGAGCCTGAAGATGTTTGTAAAACTGTCACAAGCACAAAAATTACCATTTTATGATTAGAAAAAATCACAGAATAATATAGCTATGCGTATGTTATATCAGTTAATTTTTGGCAGGTATGAAAATATCAGAAGCTTGATTTTGCGGTGACGGAATAGATATAGCCAAATTAAGCAGCTCAAGAAGTTAACTAGATATGATGATGCTATTAAGTAATAAGGTAATAATTCATAAATGCTATCCATCATTATAACTGGTATTATTGCTATTTCAGCAGCAAATGTTCTATAACTTCTACCTTAATATTTTCTCGTTTCTATTATTAATTTAAACTTTTTTCTTATTACAATTTCCTTTACTGCGATTTATGGGATATCATTCCGATTTCTTTTACAATTTCTATGGATTATTTGAAGGAATTAGACTTAAGGACAGATTTGGCAAAAATGGTCTCGCTGTTTTCCTTCAAACAAGGATTGTTTATGCTATCCTTTTCCAAGGATTTACGTACCTACCATTTCTACGTAAAGGTTCTTTCCCTTACCAAATCCTATGAGAACTTTCCTGAAAAATGACGGCATAAATTGTAATTCTTATTTATTAGCCAAATATGTTTCAGACGGAGCTATTATAGATATACATTCATCAAAGTACACATAACATTGTTTTGAGAAAACTTTTATAATCCAACTTAGGTGAAACATGCAAATATTGCCTAGCTTATGGATTCAATAATGCACAAAACCATTCTCCAAATACTCTAATTAATAATAATCATAAATATAAATGTGATTATATTACATTTCGTTTCATTCGTGATAGAAAATATTATCATTAAATTCAAACCGGCAATAGAGATTGCATAAACGCTTTCATCGACAAAAAAAATTGTGAGTAAGGTTAATGTTCAAATGATCCTTCGCTTAATTTTAGGAATAAAAGAAAATGAGTTAACTTCACATAACTTGCATAGTAAGTGAGCTGAAAGAAAGTAGTAAAGATTAAGAAAGCGAAAATGTGTGGAATAAATATGCATATACAACTGTAGTTATTGAGGCAGAGAAGGAAGGTAATCAATCTTCCATTTTTTTACTGCAACACGCTGACCATATCACACTTGAAACTCTTTTGCAAACCGAAATTATTTCAAGGTTGCCTTTACTGCCCCTGAAGAATGGTCCGGATTAATGTATGTTTTGCCTTTTCTTTGTTGATGCCCTCTTTTGTTTTCAATACATCTTCATAATTAGATACAGAGATTGTTCTTTTACCTTCAACTGGATAAGATCTTGAAATATTTGTTTCAATGCATAATTCAATATATTTTCTGCACTTGCATTTTAAACAACCTATTTCAATAATTACAAACCAAGATCTCCCCCGAACTTCCCTTCCACAACTTTAAGCACTTCTTTTAATATTTGTTTTCGAAGACATCAATCGAACATAAAAGTAAACATCATTTAACCCTTTCATATAAATTTAATTAGGCAGAGAAAGATTCCAAAATGCTACACTAGTTCCAGTAATTACTCATTGGTCCAAATATACAACGAATTTGGAGGAAGAAACCCTTTTACGACAGTCTTAGTTAACAATTCTGATCCTTTTCCTTCCAAAATTTATTATATTCCTTGTAAATCCATAACTCAAAACCAGGATTTAAATTAGTAAGTTAACATTGCGTACCCTCTTCCATTGCATTTATTTTCTCTTTCTGCCCAAATATTTTAATTAGGATTTGAAATATGGTAATTAGAGCGGATTGATGGATTGATGAGCGGGTTGAAATTTAAAGTTCTTCTACAGAAACCATCTCACCAACCTGTTTTCATCCATGAGAGTGTTCGCAGGAAGAAGCCTAATACTCTAAGGATCTGTGTGAGAAAAGTTAAGACAGAGCGTTGATGCACAGGAAAGTGGAGACATTTCAAAAATAGGCAGCCATGAATTATTTTTCTTGGAAACAATAGGCCAAATATTATGGTGATAATGAGTTAATATTTTGATGAAAAATTGGAGGATAGGATAAGCAATTGAAATTAAATAACTTGCTGAATATATATTTGAAATTTTATTGAGTAGCTTTTGACCTGCAGAAATCTGAAAAAGTTTTTTATTAGTTCTTTGTCTCTGCTAAACCCCCTTGGCAATAATGCAGACCCTTTTATGCGTTATATTACAGACCAAATATCTCCATCTTCCAATTTACAGGAGGCAAAAGATCTTTAAATAAAAGTGAATTAATATCATTGTAGTTTAAGCGAATCATTTTTCGAGAATTCTAAAACAATAAATATAAGTTGAGTGTCTTTCTATACATCAAATAATTCTTGTACCTACTACATGGGCAATTTAATTTAAAATACTGAGTAAGCTTTAATACAAGCAACGTAATATAAGTTAATGAGTATTTGCTACCAAATGTTTGTGTGGGTCTGCAGAACTTTACAATGTCCGAAGGTGTTAGGTTTAAATTAAGACGAGGACATGAAAGTCTCCAAAACTGGTCTATGAAGCATTGCGATTCAAATCCTTGAAATAAAAGATAGAGAAAATAGACCTTATTCCAATATTCTTCAAAAGAAAGCGAACAACGGACAACAAGATTAGGTCATGCACCATATGCTTTTCAAGATGAAATTTACATATGAATTTAATAATAAACATCACACACTAAATTGCATAATTTTGTGTACATTAATCCATAATGCAAATTTAGGGAAGTTCAGCTATTGCATATATTCCCTAGTAAACATATTAAAATGTTTCAACTAATAGTGAAGAGTTTTAACACAATATTACAATAGAGATGTAAAACTTACACTCACCTTTATTCTCCTTGGTTAAAGGCGTCATTCAATGATGAATTATAGAAGAAATTAAAATAGCTCTTATTCAATTTTGGGGGTGAAATGAAAAAATCCATTCAATTGCAGTTTTCTTTCTACATTTTACGACTAACCAATAATATTATCAAAGTTATTAATAATTAGCGACTCTCCTAATCTGAGAAAACGTGTTGGTAAGAATGAAAGAGGAATAGTTAACTAACGGTGATATATTTTCCTCTTTTAGATCGCTTTGGCAAAATATACTGTTAAGCAGATAAAACATGGATGCTAGGAAACTAAGAATTTGACATCTCAATACGAATAGATGAAAGGACAAAAGACGAACTACAGAAACATATTCACAAGAAAAGAGCCTGACATAAGAGTAATACCCGAACACGGAATAAATCTAAATCAATAAAAAGAACACAGACCAAACAGAACCAAACAAGACTAATAGAATTGTTAAGATTACATCCTTACATATAATTCAAATCCAACTGCACTATGTTATAATAACATTATTGTTAATAATAATGATACTAATAATATAAGTAATAATAATAATTACAAAATTATCGGATAAGCATGAAATAATAGCTCAGATATTTACACAAATATACCTTATCTTCCGAAGCTAAAAGTGCAGTATATGAGGCAGGCATTCCATTTACCCAACACCCTTCTTTCTGACCCAGCCTCCCTGTTTCAGCTAATCGCTAAGCCAACAACAAGCAATCTTCCCTCATTAGTATCCAAATTCTTCAATACCGCCGACTAATTTCCTGTGGTTTCACTATTATATTTTGCAAATTACATTCTTAGGTAAACCCCGAAGGGCTCTGCCTCTAATCAACTTGAATTATAGACCGTTGTTTAATACAAAGGTACGAGAATCTTTTATCTTAAAAATGTGTTCACATTGGCTCAGTTGTAAGAAATTTCCGCCCTATTAAGCCTATGACAAAGTTAACTGGATAGTTAATGTAAAAACCACCCCACTGTGTTCAATTCTCTATATAACCATTGGCTCAATTGTAAAAATTGAAAAAAACTTAGTAACTATATCAAATATAACTGGACCATTATTATAAACCCCTCCTACTATGTTTTATATTTTATGTAATCACATCCACTTGAAATGATTATAAAAAAAATAGAAAAACATCTTGTGAGAGGGAAGACACTCTCAGACATACTCCATTACCTTGAAGTTGTCTCATTACGTCCTTCTGTCCCATATAATTCGAGATAACCGATTCATATCTTCAAAAGACTGACGTGACCTTTTATTCCAGTCAAAACAGAAGCTTACCTTGCAATTGAAATTATATTTGAACTTATCAATATAATAATAGCAACCGGATATCAGCCGGATTTTAATTTCAGTAATATATTCAATAATATACTACCCGACATTTTCATGGGAGATTTAGAAACACACTGCAAAGAATCAGATTAGTGAGGAAGAAACGCAAACTGAAGATATCTGCAAACTATGTTGGCCAGATTAATATACCAAAGAATTGACCCGAACTTCCGAAAGGAACAGGCAGTAACTAAACCAGAAATAGCTCAAACAAATATTCACTTCCCATTTAACAACCGCAAATCTTATCCCATGGCAAACTTGGAAAACTATAAAACAAACAGCTTGATTGGCTGCGGCCCGTTGCGAGCATTAAATTATTTTGTCTTCTGTCGCCGTGACTCGGTTCCGGTGCTCATGCATTAAATTCTAACGCTTTACCTTTTAGGCTGCAGAGATTTCTAGTTAATTGCCTAATTAAATAAAGAAATGCTTTAATTTAACAAATTTAACAAATTTGCACGTACATTTTTTAATAACTTTGAAAGAAAAGGCTACTTTGCCTTCTACTTCTCCTCTTCACTCGTATTTACCACGAAAAACCCTCCCCCTTAATATTAATAGTTTAAAAGCATGGCCACTTCACCTCTCGTTATTTTACATTCTTACACATAGACGCCGCTTTTCTTATCTTCCTAAGTTGTTACTTGAGTCGGTGTGAAAGGAGAATATCTTGGCTCAAAGGATTAATTTTATCGTTTGGATAGCGTAAAATAACGAAAAAATGCAAAAATTCCTAGGATTTAATGAAAGATTTAGGCTTTCCAGATTCAGCGCCCAAAACAGATATTCTGAATCGCGGAAAAATATATCTTTACATAAATGACACCACTATTATTTCCCCAATGTTTTCTCTTCTATTTAGTTCTTTCTCACATCTACATCAACAGCTTTAAGACAAATGGAAAGGAGTAGAGAAATTCCCTCTAATCTCTATATTTTACATTTTACAGAGGGAGAAATTCCTGCTTGTGAATATCTTGGAGGAATTTTTGAATAGTATTTTAAAATATGTAAATTAGTCTCTCCGCCATGGTCTCTTATAGTGGTACCACTCGGCAGAGGTTTTTTCGAAAATGCTGGTTGTTCACAAAGTGTTAGATAAATTAAAAACTTTATTCCACACTTAATTGAGGGGGTAAACAAATATTCCTTTTGGATATTATTTCGATATTAATAACATTTAGTATTATTGTTCTTTTTTATTTTACATAGTAATTAAAGAATTACATAATTGAAATTTTTTACAATGACTATTCACCTAGGAATAGCACAATGTTCCCTGGTTTATCGAAACAAAATAAAATATTAAAACACTTAGAAATTATAGACCTATCTATGCAAAAGAAGCTCCAGGTGGTCAGTCCATTCCTTTATTTACTTTTGATATATTCTTTATTTGAGTTCGCTTGAGGGCACGTATTCAGGCTTCTGCATTCCCCCTATTTTTTCCCATTTTATATCAAATGGTATAGTCTTATTATTTCTTATATTTTTAATCGATTTCCTTGCATTTAAGATGTATTTAAGCAATAATAAACTAGTTTTAGCAAAATATTTATCGTTTCTTCTTCTAAGGGAACAACAAAGAAACGTAAATCTTCTTTTCGTTATTTCAAAAAAAGTCAGATTTTGCTAAAATATAAATCTCGTTTGAGTGGTTTTCCTTCGACCAATTTACAGTGACTACTTTCTAACGTTTGGATCATGAATCGAGTCTTCTTTTCCCTAAATCTTCCGCGAGATTTGCTTATCATTTTCGTATATTCATCTATGCCTCTGCATACAGTTCGCTCTGATAATTTATGCAGTGTCTAAACCAACGCTCAAGAAAATTAATGGCCTTAAGGAATGTCCTATCGTTTTCGAAGAATAAAGAAAGATTTAGGTTTTGATAATAAGGAATTTTCCTTCCATGCATTCTTCTTCAAATACACTCCTTTGGTCCGTTTATTTTTCCACTCAAAGCCATTTCAAATATGGGCCGCAAATAAAAAAAAAGGTAGGTAAAGATGCAGTTACATTTCCATCCTTGGAATTGGAGACAAATTTTCCATTAGAATCGAGTCATAAAAAGAAATATGCTTGAACCCTTACTGGAATGGAGCAGCTAACACTTATTCCGATCACTTTGTCGAAAAAGATGAGTTTTATTAAGTTATGAATAATTTTATACTTTTCGCAGATTATTAATGAATGGCCCTAACTTCGGATGATGTAAGAAAAGAAGAATTAATGGTAAACATTACGATCGACGGCGTAAACGATGGGATGTAACCTATTTCGTCCGTGTTCCAATATGTTTAACTTTTTGGAGTAAATTCAAGGGGACTGCTCGTGGAGGATTTAAACACTGCGGGGGGACCACCCTACGATGATCCTGAGTTTCAATCAATTGGCGGGGTCTGGGGGGCATAGCCCCCCAGTATATAACTAAAATGGTTTATAGAATAATGTTCTAACGTTTTTTTTAATGTTTTTATTTAACCAAACGCGCCTGAATATGCAGGTGCGAGTGAACGAAACATACACGCAAAAACCCCCCACTTTGTCACGCGCGCCGCCAATCTACATCTTCACCGAATTAATTGTTAATTAATAAAATAAAAAAAAAGCAAGTAATCATTTCAGCCAGACAGCATTTAAAATAAAGTTCGAGAAGTAAAGTTAATAGAAGTGTAACTCTGCTGAACTTATATACCTGGTAACCTAAATAAATGTGTAGTTGTGAGATTAGGAACGAGAAAAAAGGCACATTTTCCGGCATCTCCTTCCTAGTCTCGCACTACGAGAACAGGAGTCTTGCTTGAGGACCGCAAGAAGGTTTTGGGGTCGTGATGGCCTCAAATGAGAGTTGGAAATTGCGCTAAATTCAATGATGCTTACACTATCTACTGCCTAGGATATCTTTATCAATTCCTACCATGACGAGATATAAACTAAAAAGGATATCTGAGGGATGAATTAATTGTATGAAAAATCACCATTATTGATGATTTAATAAAAATTGAAGACGCTATAACTCGTAAGTAATCGACCTTTTTTATTAATCATATTATTCATCTGCTAAAAAAATTATTTGGCTTGTGATGAGTTCTAATTAACATTATTTGGCTTTGGATGAGTTCTAATTAACATTATTTGGCTTTGGATGAGTTCTGATTAAAATTATTTGGCTTTGGATGAGTTCTTATTAACCTTATTTATCTTTGGATGAGTTATAATTAACATTATTTGGCTTTGGATGAGTTCTAATTAACATTATTTGGCTTTGGATGCGTTCTAATTAACATTATTTGGCTTTGGATTAGTTCTAATTAAAATTATTCGGCTTTACTCTATTTGATGTACATTACGGGATGCATGGCAGCACGTGCGTCTCGGAAGGGTTCGGCTCGCGGACGAGCACTCGATGCGTCGACGTGTCAACGGCGGCGAACATCAGGCCTAGTTAGATGGCCACTGCGGGAAATCCCCAACGGCGCAGTAAACGGACAAACCTACTTAATTTGTTCTAAGCTCACAAAGGCGGACAAGGGTTGCAAACAGATCAGGGGCTCAGTTGTCTTAATCTTTCGTGCTACTGAAACAACGGCTGTTCTGATGAAGACCGTCTTCATCAACGCCTTCGACTTTACTTCACGGTCCTTAAGTACGGTTGGTCAACGGCCGTTCAGGACGCCCGGTCACAGTCCACGATTGAATCGGGGTTCGAATATGACACTCAGCACTTACGGCAGCCGACAAGACCTCCGCCCGCTTATGGATCCTGGTACGCACGGGGTCCCCCACGGCGCGCTCCTAGGAGACGCACTGCGGGCAGGACTAGAGCGGGCGCAAGAGTTCCTGCAAGGCGTTAGAGCTTCCCTCGACTGGCGTTGGGAAATGCGCGTCTCCCGTGCCCGCCGCCGCATGGGCTTGGATCAGCGCTCCCTTTCCGCCACCTCGGATGAGTTTCGCTCTATTAGCCCCCCCGCCTCGTCGCTCCGTTTCCCCTCGCCATCCCTTTCCATCGACTCAGAAGCTTCGATCTTCGGGATCTCCAGTTCCTCTTCGGTCGTCTCATCTCCGGCGCCTTTGGATAGGAGTTACATCTTTGGCGCTCACGTTCCCCCTCTTCCTCCCGCGGCCCAACGGCTCTGGGGTGTCCAGCACTTCCCTCCTTCGAACATCCCCGGCCACGACTACGACCCCTGGCTGCGCCGTCACTGGTTAGGCCCCGTCCCCCCTCCTGTGCCCTGCCCTGCGCCGGATGACTCATTCTCGTCGGTGGAAATACTCGAAGTGCTCATGTCGTCAGAGGATGTACAGGAAGATATTAGTGAATATAGTGCTTCCCTCCCCATTTGTGTCCCTCCGTTTCCGCGTGTGCGTGTTCTCTCCCCTGTGATTGGTCGTACCCGCTTCCCTCGTGTCAGGGCTCCTTCCCCAGTTTTCCCCTCGAGAAGACGACGCGGCCTCCTCGGTCGTTTCTTCGATGCGGCCGCCTCAGAACTGGGTGCCATTCGTATCGAAGAACCTGCCCCTTTGAGGGATTTCTTCACTTCTGCGGCTGAAGAGCTAGGCGCCCTAAGGATACGCTCGCCCTCTCCTCCTCTTAGAACTATCAGCTGTATCCCTCTCCCGGGACTTGCCGTCCCCTCCGTCATTAATTTCCCCCCTCCTTCGCCTTCTGTTTGCTCCACCGTCACCACTGAAGACGTCAGACCCCCTCCCAGCCCCGATTTCCTTTTGGACCCCGCAAGCGGCCCCCCTGATATTCTCAGGGGCAACGACAACGACGGTAATAATGACAACGACAATCGCGACGAGAACAATGGCAACAACAACAACAACAATCCTCAAGAAGGTAATGCCGACCAAGAATGGGTCAGCCCATGCAATGACCCTCTTCGTCAAGAAACTCCCAGAGTGGACGGAGATGTCCCCCTGGACGTGGAGCCTCCGGGTTCCTTTGACTCGGCTACTGCATCCTCCCACCTCCTCAAAGCTAACATGAACAAGGGTATTAAAGTCTTTTTGAATAAAAGATACAAGTGCTGGAAGGCTTCTTCGCCATCATACATGCCATGGATCGACCACCTTCTTGAAGCGGGCATACTGGAGCGCGGACACATTAGGTGCGCGCATAGAATCTTTGGCGTCGCCAAACCCAACGGGTGCGCCCGATTGATCTATGACATGTCGCCAGCCTCCTGGGCCTATGAGCCCCCCTCCTTTTCCCTCCCCTCGATTAAGAACATCTTCAGCGACACGCAAGGAATATGGGCCGTCAAGCTTGATTTGAAAGACGGTTTTTATCATTTGCGCCTCCACCCCGCAGCCAGGCCTTGGTTTGGACTCCGCGTCAATCAGGAATCTTTTAGGTTTACCCGCCTGCCGATGGGCTTCAGTGGATCGCCTTTCCTCATGCAGATGGTAACCTCGACGGTCATAAACCAGTGGGCCCACGCTGCTGGGGTTAAGGCGTTTACCTACATGGACGATGTCCTGGCTGTGGGCACCAGGAAGGCCCTTTGGAAATTCCTCAAACTTGCCGAAACAAGCTCGGCAAATGTGAACTGGCGCAAATCGGTGTCTGTTCCTAGTAAGAGGCTCAGTTACTTGGGATGGAACATCGATTTGAAAGCAAGAAAAGTCCAACTTACCAGTTCCCTCAAAGAAAAGACCCAGCGCGCTCTTCGCACTCTTGAAACCACGCCGGTCAGCAACAAATGCTGGCAGAGGCTGGCGGGCCTTCTCAACTTCGTGCTGCCTCCCCTTCGTCTGCCCCATTGCTGGGTGCAGCTGTGCCACTTCCCTCCTTTCTGCGAGAACCCCGCTACCCTGGTGGCCCTGGCCCCGTTTATCCACCAGAAGTGGACGTCCCTCACCTGCCCCAGGGCTAAGGGTCCAGGCATCTCCGTCGATGCCTCCACAACCGGCTTTGCTTGGTGGTGCCAGGGTGAAGCAGTGGCTTGGGACGTGCGTTCCTGGAATGCCTCCATTTTCGAGTTGGAATCCCTCGCCCTCACCATGGCCCTCATCGCCGCCCCCCGGGCTTTACTCTTCGGTGAAAACCAGGGGGCCCTTTGGAACCTAAAGAGGGGAAAGCTTCCCCCTCGTTTCCTTACAGCCTTTTCAACTCGGGCTCTTGTGGCCTTCACGGCCTCCTTCAGGAGGGCGTCCAGAAACCTGGCTTATGTTAGGTCCGCTCACAACCCGGCAGATCGACCATCCAAAAGCTTCGCAACTTCTTAGGCACGCTGTGGGCGCCCCCGCCTGTGACTATATAAGCGGACGCGCCCAAGCATCTGGACGGTCGTTTTTTGGATCTCGAACGAGCAAGACGTTCTCCCACCCTCCATTTCCCCTTTTATTTACTTTTGTATAGTTTTTCCCCTTTTTTCCCTTGTTGTATTATTAACATTGTTTTTTCTTATGGTTTCTTTCCTAAGTACCACATGTTTTGTTAAGACCCTGTTAATAATGGTCACCCACCTTGTTTTTTCCTTGTCTTGTTAGGATCATTAGACAAATGGTCAAAACCCTTATATCTTTCAAAATATAAATAAAAGAGAGGTCCCCTGACCTTTAGTCAGTGGAAATTGTTTCCACGCTAAACAATTTCACGTACTAGCGTCTCTTAACTACCAAAGTGGACACAGAACTTCAGATTCCCGGTTTGCCATCGACCATGCGGCTCTCGCATCAGGTAAGTAAGTCACGAACGCGGTTACCGAAGAAGATAGAGACCTTTCAATAATCTTTTGAGTGAAAGCCATTATGATTTGAAGTTAAGGAGAAAATAGTTAAGTAGAACAAGACATGCATTCTAAACTCTCTCTAAAGTGATGATAATAATTATATAAAAAGTGAAAAACATGATAAAGAACTTAAAATTACAACACTCGTAATTTCTCATGTGGTTTGCAGTTAATTATTCCATAATTGAGTCGTTGTAACACACATCAGTAATTTCTTGTTGTATCTGTAAATCAAATATATACATAGACATGTTCCACTTTGTATTCCTACCTCTATTAAAACCAAATATACGCCATATCGGAATAATTCATCACCTATTCATTGCTAAGTAACGGAATTTGGAATTTGGTTGTATTAAAAGGAATGTATCATTAAATATGATCCCTAAATTTTTAAATTTTATTGCACAATAACGATGTGTGATAGAACGAGTTAATTTCAACTTCTATCACATTTTAGTTAAAACCATGAGGCTGCCCACGTGCATCTTCGATTCGAGGCTTTGAGTCTTATCAACAGCTACCGGACGCCAATGTTTAAACAAGGAGGTTATCGTCCCCCCCATTCGCCCCCATACGCCGACCTCGCCAGATCGAGTTAGGCTTATGGGCAGATAAGACATTGTTCCCCGCCTCGGCTGTGCGTTCCCTCGAAGCTTCCACCCCATTCTCCCCCACGCCAAGGAGATGTCCTGGCTATTTATATGGAAACTTTACCACTAAGATCAGATTGGAGATCCAGATTTTCGTCGCGAAACATCACCACGACCCTCTCTCCCTTTGTGCGCCAAGGGACCTCGACCTCGAGATTCACCATCACTTGTCCAGAAGGAGGACAATATTCCTTGAGTGCCAAAGGTTCGAGCCTTTAGTGACGCCAAGTCCCCAAGGCATCCCGCCCCTGTTGTTCAAGGAGAACAGCATTAGAACAGCCATTGTTCGTTTTGAGCCCTTCGCCAAGAAACGGTTCTCATCCCCCCCCCCCTGTTGTTCAAGGAGAACAGCATTAGAACAGCCATTGTTCGTTTTGAGCCCTTCGCCAAGAAACGGTTCTCACCCCCCCCCCCTGTTGTTCAAGGAGAACAGCATTAGAACAGCCATTGTTCGTTTTGAGCCCTTCGCCAAGAAACGGTTCTCATCCCCCCCCCCTGTTGTTCAAGGAGAACAACATTAGAACAGCCATTGTTCGTTTTGAGCCCTTCGCCAAGAAACGGTTCTCACCCCCCCTGTTGTTCAAAGGAGAACAACATTAGAACAGCCATTGTTCTTAAGCACGTAGACAAGATACGGTTCTCATCCCCCCCTTTGTTCAGAAGAGAACAACCTAGAATAGCCATTGTTCGTCAAGCCGTTCGTCGAGTAACGGTTCTCCTTTCCAAGACGCCACGTCAGGATCCTTTTATCCCCCCCCTTCGGCTGGAACTCGCCAACACACCGAATATTCCTTCAAGTACCTTCCACTGCACCCTAATGAAGTTACGTAAGCCAAGCGTCACCTTTTGAGTATTGATCCCTTATTTGTCAATTCTATCCTGTGCTTTAAATGGTTTATCGAACCATCCCATCTCTTTAACTCCATATTTGTTTTACCTTTTCGATCCCTTAAATCCTTGGATTAGCCCAAGTCTCCACGACCCTTTCCATTCTGTTTGTCAATATTTTCCGTTTTTGTGTTTTGTTTATAGTTATTATTAATAAAACTCTATTTTATTAATGATAGCAATATTATTATCCTTGAGCTGAGTTCCACTTCTTAAGCATTTTCAAGATACATAATATCGGCCGCCAGACAGTAAAAACGCACTCTAAAGATAATTAAGGAAGTTCCCTCAACGAATAGTGTAATATATGGTATCGTCGGGAGTCATTCTACGACATATATATATATACTATTTAATTTGGTGTCAGGTGTGGGGTTTAACGCTATATCTTTGCAAACCCTGGTCTCAGTCGAGTAAAGCATAGTGTTATTCGTTATAATAATAGAATATAGTAGTCCCCTTTTGTTTTAACGATTGCTATCCCCCTTTTTTTTTTAAACTCAAGAAGCTGGAGTAGCTCAAGGAACGGTTATAATAATTTGTTTGTTTTTTTTGTGATTTTAGTCAGTGGTTATTAAGATTGAGAAACCAAGTACGAATAGGTCAGTGCCCATATTTAGGTAGGCTAATTCTATAGAGGCATAATTCTGTTGCAAGGAATTTTAGTTGGTTGACTAGTGCGCCCCAAGTGCAAAGATGACTCAGTTTGAAATCTTTAAAGCGCAAGGAGAGTCCTGCGGACTTTCCGGAAAAGAACTAATTAAGTACATTCAAGAGGAGCAAAGAAGAGAAATACAACGAGAAGAAAGAAAAAGAGAGGAACGGATAAGACAAGCTGACCATCAGATTGAGTTAGCTCGGATTGAAGCCGAATTTCAAAGAAAAATGGAAGTAATAGAAAGGGAAAGAGTAATCCAACGAGAAGAAAGAAGGAAGGATTCGCGCCCCTTCCCAGGAAAGCTGACAAAGTTTCCGAGCCCCGTGAAACCCCCAAACTTCTTTCCCCAAAACCAACAACGGGACTCCAAACCTCCCGTTAAGACTTCTCCTCCATCTCTCTTCCCGAAGCGACCAACCATATGCTTCACCTGTGGTGTAGAAAACCACATGAGCTGGAATTGCCCCCAAAATTCTAGGCTTAAAAGCGGACCAGCCCACCAAGTTCACCAGATTAATGCAACCCCGGCTCCCCCGGTGGTGCAGACCCAAGCAGAAACTTCTCCCCATCCGTCAGGCCACCAGGTAAATTTTTTTTGGGATAAAAGTTCTGCGGGAACTTTGAAATATGAGGAGGGCAGCGTGGACAACTGCCGAGTATCGACTCTCGTCAGGGACACAGGATGTACGTGCTTCATCGTGTCCGACGAACTCCTCCCAGTGGCCTCTAACCACGAAAAATTTGCGGTGGTACGTGACTACCTTGGGCGGGTGAACAGATTCCCCGTCGCTAGATGTTACCTGCAGTGTCAATATTATAATGGCTGGGCTGAAGTCATTGTAGCACCCATAAAATTCTGTTCCGTACTTATAGGACAGAGCCCCCAAGTAAGTTTCGACCCTGTGTTTCAGGCCGCCCTTCCTCAAGGCCGAGATAAGAAAGAAGCCCAGGAGCCCGTCCCCATCAGAACCCCGATACCGTCCGATTTCTCGGAGACCCCTAACCAGGACTTTAGGACGGCACAAAAGGAGTGTAAATCACTAACACCCTTAGGTGATAAGGCCCCATACAAGGACACGGAGACTGTCCATGGACCCCAAGAAAAAAATGACCCACAACGCGCCCATGGAGATACCTTCGTAGAACTGGACGAAGCATCGGCGCTTGAAGAGGATTACCCCGCGGAGTCCCTTAAGGTAATCCAGACAGTGTGCATCCAACCTGATGCCGATTACCCTCCTCCTTCCCTACCAGGCAAGTCTTTGGAACCCTCTGACCTGGATAGTGACGCGCACCTGACACCACGTCCAAAGAGCCAGCTACAAGAACTAATTAAATGGAATCACCATTTACCCACCCTATTAGCTCTTTTCGAACAACTGCGCGAAAATGGCCTCACCATTGGCCCCCGCAAATGCCATTTTGCCCACGAACCCTTTAATTATTTGGGTTTCAAAATAGGACGAAGCAAGTTAGGTCCCCACGAGAACAAGATTAAGGCAATCGCCCACATGCCCCTCCCGATTACAAAGAAGCCATTAAGATCGTTCCTAGGATCAGCTTCTCCCTATCAGCGATTTGTTCCGAATTTCGCTGCAATTTTGGCCCCCCTATGCCCCCTTCAGGAAAAGAATTTCCCCGATCGTTTACGTTGGAATGATGTCGCTGTTTCCCGTTGTAATCAGCTCAAGAGTAAGTTCATTTCTGCCCCCATTTTAAAGTTGCCCAGCCCGGAAAAATCTTTTGTGGTTAAGACCGACGTGATCAACGAGGGCATTGGAGGTGTACTCCTTCAATACGTGGATGACAGAACGAGTCATCCAGTTGCATATGCTAGTCGTCAATTATTACCACGCGAAAAGAGATATGCCACTATAGAAAAGGAAGCTCTATCAATTATCTGGGTCATAGACAAATTCAAGATGTACTTGATAGGTAAAGAATTTCAAATAGGAACCGACCACCGTCCGTTAGCCTATATTAGGAATGTGCGACACTCAAACGGCCGCATCATGCGCTGGAGTTTACTCTTGCAAGAGTATCAATTTAAAATAAATTATATCAAAGGTTCCGATAACCAGGTCGCTGACGCACTCAGTAGGAATGCGTTACCGAATAGCGTAGAATAATTGTATTCATAGGATTAGTATCTCCATGTAGGTATATACCGTCTTATACGACTTAATTTAAGATTCTTTTGTAATATAATTAATTAATGTATATGTCTGAATTTTGTAACGCTCAATGTCTAATTTTCTTGATGTATATATATTTGTTCTTATTAATTTACGTATAAATTATTTTGTCCCGTATGTACTAAGTTTATATCCTTTCATTGTTACATGACCTTTTTTTTTTTTTCTCTGATTAAGTTGTATTAAAGGTTATTTTCCCCTGTAATCTAAAGATCAAAATAATCATATGTATTGAGGTAATACTAGTTAGGTGCAGGAAGGGACGGTTGGTACGAGAAAATGAGTTCCCTACAACGGAGCTCTATCGTTGTCCCTTCTCTCTTTTTTTTCGAAGTGACAACTTCCCCTGGAATGGAGGGGTGTGATAGAACGAGTTAATTTCAACTTCTATCACATTTTAGTTAAAACCATGAGGCTGCCCACGTGCATCTTCGATTCGAGGCTTGGAGTCTTATCAACAGCTACCGGACGCCAATGTTTAAACAAGGAGGTTATCGACCCCCCCGTTCGCCCCCATACGCCGACCTCGCCAGATCGAGTTAGGCTTATGGGCAGATAAGGCATTGTTCCCCGGCTCGGCTGTGCGTTCCCTCGAAGCTTCCACCCCATTCTCCCCCACGCCAAGGAGATGTCCTGGCTATTTATATTGAAACTTTACCACTAAGATCAGATTGGAGATCCAGATTTTCGTCGCGAAACATCACCACGACCCTCTCTCCCTTTGTGCGTCAAGGGACCTCGACCTCGAGATTCACCATCACTTGTCCAGAAGGAGGACAATATTCCTTGAGTGCCAAAGGTTCGAGCCTTTAGTGACGCCAAGTCCCCAAGGCATCCCGCCCCTGTTGTTCAAGGAGAACAGCATTAGAACAGCCATTGTTCGTTTTGAGCCCTTCGCCAAGAAACGGTTCTCATCCCCCCCCCTTGTTGTTCAAGGAGAACAGCATTAGAACAGCCATTGTTCGTTTTGAGCCCTTCGCCAAAAAACGGTTCTCATCCCCCCCCCCCTGTTGTTCAAGGAGAACAGCATTAGAACAGCCATTGTTCGTTTTGAGCCCTTCGCCAAGAAACGGTTCTCATCCCCCCCCCCTGTTGTTCAAGGAGAACAACATTAGAACAGCCATTGTTCGTTTTGAGCCCTTCGCCAAGAAACGGTTCTCACCCCCCCTGTTGTTCAAAGGAGAACAACATTAGAACAGCCATTGTTCTTGAGCCCGTAGACAAGAGACGGTTCTCATCCCCCCCTTTGTTCAGAAGAGAACAACCTAGAACAGCCATTGTTCGTCAAGCCGTTCGTCGAGTAACGGTTCTCCTTTCCAAGACGCCACGTCAGGATCCTTTTATCTCCCCCCTTCGGCTGGAACTCGCCAGCGGACCGAATATTCCTTCAAGTACCTTCCACTGCACCCTAATGAAGTTACGTAAGCCAAGCGTCACCTTTTGAGTATTGATCCCTTATTTCTCAATTCTATCCTGTGCTTTAAATGGTTTATCGAACCATCCCATCTCTTTAACTCCATATTTGTTTTACCTTTTTGATCCCTTAAATCCTTGGATTAGCCCGAGTCTCCACGACCCTTTCCATTCTGTTTGTCAATATTTTCCGTTTTTGTGTTTTGTTTATAGTTATTATTAATAAAACTCTATTTTATTAATGATAGCAATATTATTATCCTTGAGCTCAGCTCTACTTCTTAAGCATTTTGAAGATACATAATATCGGCCGCCAGACAGTAAAAACGCACTCTAAAGATAATTAAGGAAGTTCCCTCAACGAATAGTGTAATATATGGTATCGTCGGGAGTCATTCTACGACACGATGTAATAAATATTTATACAAATTTCACAACCAAATCTTTTTCATACGATTTCGTTTGTTACAGCCATTTGTTAAATTATGAGACCGTTTCGAATGCACAAAATTACATATATAGTATCTAGCTAATTCGCTATATAATTTAGACTGATGTGTCAGAGTCAGCAATCTTCTACAATAGTTTATTTCGCATAGCAAACTCGGCAGTTTTATCTACCGTCAATCAAAAGGGAGAAAGGTAGTGTAGTGTTTTCCAACATAAATATCAATATTAGGTATGTAAAAAAAACCCAAGGAAGTTTTCGACATAGATATCCTTCGATGTCTAAACCGATGGTTTTAGGTCTGATGAAGAACGAATACGCTTAAGCGTGTGTTTTTTCATCGTGAACTTGAATTTGCACTTAAATAAGAAAAATGTGTTTTACAATTTAGACACCTGATTCTAGTAGCAAAGAAGCCAAGACGTCTCGAGCTAAAAACCTTGTGCAGACTTCGCCAGCCCTCGCAGTTGTTGAGTTTGTAATCAATTCATCCACTGATTTGCCATTAAAATCCTTTGTTTTGGATCTGGACCGTACTGCGATACCTTCTTTGTGACAACAATTTTCAGAAAGCGATTTGTAGGTCAATTTGAAGGACGTCAACGATCATTTGAAGAACATTTGATTTTTTTAAGGTACGTGCTATGGTGAAGGTAAAGTGAATTTGTTTTGCAAAAATGATGTTATAGATGTTTGGCTTAAATTTTGTCATACCAATCTTCCAAATACAGTTATCTCATAAAAAATGGAGGTAAATCTTTTATGTTATAGGGCAAATTCCTCGCAAAGAGCGTTGGTACTCTTCATCGAATAGTGCGAGTGATGAATAAATAATAATACGTAAAGATCCTAGAGGATTATCGGGAAGTGAATCCCTCTCAAGCTTGGATTAGCAACCAGAGGGGTTTTCAACACGAATATTACCCCAAACTTATGTCGAATTTTTATTTTTCTTGGTGGAATGAAGCTAAAATAATATTTTTCCAGTTAAGATCATAGTCGCTCAAACCGAGAAAAACCTATTGTATAAATTAAAGTTCCGCATCCATTTAAGTCACCCTCTCAACATTGATGAATTGGTTAATTTTTTGCAATTACGAGTGTGACAAATTTCTATCCCAAGTTTTTCGAATTTAGTCAAACAGAAAAAAAGTTAAACTATTTAATATTAAATTTAATATTAATATTTAATATTAAAACATGGAAGTATGTATAGATTAAAATTTCTTAGCATTATAGAGGAGTGCAATGCCTGAAATATTTGGGAGTGTAAACAAATTCTTTGTAAAATCGATCAATTGCAAATTGGGAAGGCCATGTTTATTAGCAGGAGACAATTAAGCATCGCTCCATTCGTCTCACGCATTTGGGCTTTGAAACCATCGTCCTTCAGCTCCTTAAGAGCGTTCCATTTGGCAAGAGCGAGAACACAAGAAGGATGCTTGGATGCGGCGCGAAATAAGAAGGGCTCGAGGCTCTCCTGAAAGGGCCTTCAATTGGCAGGTCCTACTTGGTCGAAAGAAATAATAAAATAAGAAGTAAGTAGCGACATTCGGCCTTCATATCGTAGACTAGATCGCCCAAGGACATAACCAATGCACATTAAGATCAGAATGACAACCACGGTTGAGCCGGAAGAAATAAAGACAGGGTCTACTTATTTTTGTTATTGACAACAACTTGCACTGGTAGAGCCCTTCGTGGCCCCACGGAGAGGGCTGTGTGTTAACGATTACCCCTAATGGATATGGGGATATGAGCACCTAATTAGGGATACAAATGATCGTTCGGGAGGGTTCCTGAACACAGGATGCGGTTATGTTTCCGGTGTGAGAACGAAAAGGGAAATAACAGCGGTGTTGTGATTGGCTAGGGGAATTATATGCATATGGAGGTACGTAACTCCACAGTGGTGAAGATCAGCGTATCCTGCCAATCAGCGGCCAGATCATGCCACTGAAAATAAGGCACCCGGGCTCGCTGCGATTCAATCCCCTACCGCCTTATCGACTCAGCTTGTCACAGCAAATGGTAGACTGATGGTCTTGAAGGAGAAATAATCAAATAGAAGAGGAGAGAAGAGAAATGATAAATATATATTAAAATTTCTTCAACACCAGCTCCCTTGTCTGTCTACTCGAAAGTAGACAAATAATAATCCGAAGGAATCCGCATCCAAAAATAACACTATACAACAATGAAAAAACCCGGAAATGAGTATAACTTTTTCTAGGAGTATTTTTTGCGTAAATCACGAATATAACATCTGTCTCTTTCTGCGACCCTCAGTTTCTTCAAAATCATCTTCTTGCTTACATTAAATACACTGATGGGTCCGTAGGGATTGAATGCAAAGAAGATTGGGCCGAAACTGACAACTCTAAAATCTATAAATGGATTTTGATATAATTTTAATGGAGTAACCTATGGTATTTTTTGTCAACCCAACCTATGAAATTTAGTATACTATATTCAATATCTTTTTAGTTATATGGGTCTAAATCCGTGATAACTCTTACGGAACGCTTGGTAATTTT
The DNA here is from genome assembly GCA_963969495.1 of Ceratothoa steindachneri. Classification (NCBI taxonomy): domain Eukaryota; kingdom Metazoa; phylum Arthropoda; class Malacostraca; order Isopoda; family Cymothoidae; genus Ceratothoa; species Ceratothoa steindachneri. Next base: position 206,548,320 of record OZ018324.1, on the reverse strand, counting down.
GTGACTTACAATAAATGCTACTTATTTTTACTTTTAAGATTAATATTTGTTGCTGTTACTATTTATATTATTTTTCACATACTACAGTGTTTTTCCTTTACAGGAGACAGCTAAAATGCCTAGAGAATGACAAAATTTTCCAGACACTTTCTGTTATATATGGGGATCAGTTACATTGAGACAATACAAGAGACAGTTGACTAAACATGTGAGGAAACTTTATGAGCTGTACTTTGGATGTAAAGTATGTGAGCAGGACAAACGCTGGGCACCTCACATATGTTGTGTGAGGTGTACAAGTTTCTTTTTTGCCTGGGTGAAAGGAAAAGGGCCTGGCCTCATGTTTGGCGTACCAAGGCTTTGGAGGGAGCATCCGGACCATTCAACGGATTTCTACTTCTGATTAACAGATATTCAAGGTGGGTATTCAATGTGTTTTCTTTCCTACTCTTTAATATATTTTCAAGATATGTATCACTTAAAAATATAAAAATACATGCTATGTTGTACTTCCACTATTTCTGTAAGAGATCACAGCCAGTAATATTCATATTTAGTCTGATTTTATTTTATTTCAGTGCAAGTCGCAACAGAAAATGCAACAAATCAATCTGGTATTCGCCAAGTTTGACATTCAACTGCTATTCCTGTACTACCTTTGTACTACCAAGCGATGACACCAGCAATTCAGACGATTCAGAATCTCAAGAGACACCATATGTGGCACAGCTTGAATCTGACAAGAAACAACACCTCATCACCCAACCGGAAGTCAATGATCTAGTTCGTGATCTTATACTTACTAAGCAACAGAGTGAATGCCTGACCTCACATTTGCAACAATGGAACCTGTTGGATGAACATGCTGGAATTACCGTTTTCATGAACCGTTTTGTAGATCTACAGTTATTCTTCTCTTTTGAAAACAACTTGACTTATTGTAATGATACCAAACACCTATTCACTGCCCTTGAGCTGACCTATGAACCAAATGAGGAAGGTTATTCATAGATGCTTCCCTTTCCATCATAAAAACGGTTCTGTTGTACATTGGAAACACCATGCCTTCAGTTCCAGTTGCTCCCTCAGTCCTTTTAAGAGAGACATATGACAACCTTGCTTTTATTCTAGACCGCATATGTTATAAGGAACATGAATGGCTAATTTGTGCGGACTTGAAAGTAGTAGCTCTACTCAATGGACTAAAAACTGGATACACCAAGTTTAAGTGCTTCCATTGCAAGTGGGACAGTAGGGGTAGATCAGAATATTATCTACTTTCAGAATGGTCCACTCGGGAAAGTAAGTAGTTTGGATACCACAATATAATTTATGAGCCACTAATTAAGAAGGAGAAAGTCATTTTGCCACCATTGCATATAAAACCTCCGAAGCAATTTACCAAAGCACTGCAACATAAAAAGCCATGTTTCCATAATTAGCGCGATTTTACCTAAAATATAGGATACCAAGATTAAAGAAGGCATATTCGTAGGCCCTCATATTTGTCACCAAATAGCTGATGATGACTTCAAGACGACGATGGATGAAACTGAGCTGGCGGCCTCTTACGCATTCAAAGATGTATGCAAAGGAAATCTGGGAAAGCACTAAGCGGCCCAGCGAGAGCGAAGAGTGGAGAGTCTAATCAAGTGCTACCAAGATCTTGGATTTAATATGTCACTGAAGATACACTTTCTTCTTTCTCATTTGGTCTTCTTCCCAGAGAATATGTGAATAATAAACATGGAGAGACGTTCCCTAAAAATATAGCGTCAATGGAAAACACGTATAAGAGAAAATGGAGACCTTCTATGAAGGCGAATTCTGCTGGAACCTGAAGCGTGACACACCTGAGACGTCTCACAGACGAAGAAGTAAATACTAAAATGTAGGTTAATACTCGTACATTATATAATACTAACATCATGCTGATGCATTATATATTCAGGTATTAGTTATAATGGACATATTTAATCGGAATTTGCGAGCGAAATACATTAATGGTGTCGTGGAATCGGTATAAATTGCATAAGTATTAAATCGGCAACTTACAAGAAAATGTTACGGGATGCTAAATTTTTGTTAGCAGATTTTAATTCAGCACATTCAACTTCATAATAAAATATACATGATATCCTGTTTGTCAGTTTACCTTCGAGGTGACGCATCCTGGCGACTATTTCTCTGCTCGTTTCCTGGCTTCTCAACCTATCATGTAGCTCCCTATGCTCATTTGCGTTCATCCTCATCTCGACGGAACATCCAGGCTGGGGGAGCATTCTGTAGGATGTTGTTGGGATGCTCTCCCTGGCTGCCCTGATGGTCAAGTTAGTTAGAATTTCCACGTCTTCGTCTATCCTCTTGAGATTCGCATTACTCATTTCTGATGGTTGATATTCGTTTAGTATTTCACAGTACCTATCCCAGTTAGCCTAAAAGAAAGATTTTTCTGGCGTTATCAAGATCTAAATGGGCGCCAGGTATATGGTTGTGAGTATAGGGATGTGGTTGCTTGGGATAGGAGGCCACCGAAAACTATGATGGTTGAATGGGAAGTCACAGCTAGTCATGATTTTGCCAGGTCTTGTGGGTACTCATGATGGCACATATCTTGGGAAGCCTGGGGCAACTCTACCTCACTTATTACACTTCATTAAGAGTCCCAGGTTTCTTCCCCTTGCGTTGGTCCTAGAGTAGCCTGCTGCATCCAGGTTTGCATTAAGGTCACCTCCTAAAAAAAGAGGGCAGGTACGCCCTCCTTGGGGCTTGATTTCCTGCCGCTACTGCAAGATCTCCGATCAAGGTAAGGATCGCAAAAGCCAAAAAGAACTCCTCAAGATCTGGAGGTAGTTTGAACTTGAGGTCTTGCTTTAACGCGATCGCCACCCCGATGTACCTTCCATGAGTGCAGTTTTTTGCTATGTGCCACCATCGTGAAGTTTGGGGTCTTAATCTTTTGTGGTGGGTGTTAATTCCATGTTCTGTGATAAGTATAATGTCGGGTCTGTCTGTCTGAAAGTGTTGCACTAAACTAGCCTTTTGTCTATCCATCCGTTAACGTTTAATGTCAGTATATTTTGTTTGGTGCTTGTCCGTTCCATCTTTTAGGTCTGTTGCCTTGTTTTTGATTGTCTACTTTCTTTTCTGTTTTAGTTTTTCGCTCTTCGATATCTTGTAATCTTAGGCAGGGAAGAATGCTTCTTTAACCCTTTTTGTATCCACGTCGGCCTCGTAATTCAATTAGAATTTCCCGGTTCTGATTACCTCGAAAATTTGTGAGTGGGTTGCCTTTCAGGGGAAGGGTGCGACCTCGGAAGCGTAGATTTTGAGGTTGACGTCCTTTCTATTAAGCTTTATTGGCAAATTCTTCTTCCCTCTTTTTTGTGGTTCCGATGATGTGTCCGCATAGTCGATGCTGTCTGTATCTATTGTTTCGTGTTTCCTCACTTTGAGTACCTTTAGCTTCTGGGTATCAATGCGGGGTCTAGACTTTTTGCTGGTTGTAGTTTCACGTCCACAACATCTGTCTTCTTCTTCAATTTTTCTTCCGTTTTGGCTGCCTGATCTAACTTAGTTGCAAACCTCATTCGGATGCCGTCTGTTGAGGGGTTCTTGGGGAAGACCTTTAGGCCAATTCCGTTTGCTTTTAGCATTGCGTTGAGCTCGTTTGAGAACATCCCCGGTCTCATCAAGTTCTTTGTTTTGGCGTATATAATGCAAGTTATAATTTTCACCTGCATCTCTACGTCCACATTAAGGTACATTTTTTACCTCGTATTAGGCTATGGTTGTCTTAGCCACTTGAACGTTGGTTGTGCTCCTTTTCTTTTTTTCCTCTTCTTTTTTCTTTTCCGACTTTTGATTTCCTTTATCGATGGACAGATCATAGCCATAGCTTTATGTCTCATGTTATAGTTTGCGAATCTTTCTTGTGGGTTTCTGCAAGCGCTCCAGTTGTGCTTGAGCTCACCAAACCGGGAACAAGTCTCTTGATCTTGTTTGCCCTCTCTTGTTTTATGTCCTTCTATTTTGAAGAATCTGAAGCACACCTGGATGAAGTCCTCCCTCTCTATTTGTAGGCTGCAAAGCCTCAAGTTGAAGAGTTGCAGCGCGACTTTGTTTGATTTTTCCGCCGTGGCCGTCTTAGCAAAGATAACTTTAAATACATGCGTGTATTCGGAGTTATCCCTCCTGTTTTTAAACTTTATAATTTCTGCCAAGTTGGACCAGCTGTGGTTTCATGCGATATCTGCTGCAATCTCCTCTTTGCCCGATGCAGTGGTCCAACCTTCTGCAAATGATACTAGGGTGGGTAAGTATTTGTGGTTGTATTGCTGGATGTAGGTTAAGTTTGCGTTGTGCGTCGATGTATCTCTCCTCAGTTAAGCATTCCACGTCGCTCTCACTATCACGCAGATCGCAATTTATCCCGCTGCGACCTCCAAATGTTGCCCTAGTGGGGCGCTGAGGGTTCCATAGTCTACCTCAAACACTTTCCCCCTTTCAGGTTTCTCCTGTCCAAAGAGCGTCCTCAGTGGAATCCTCGTTTTCCTGCTTCCCCCTACCTTTTGCTGGCTTTTTTGTATTTAGATGAAAAAGCCTTTCCTCTTCTCGTTGCTGGGATTTCCTGGTTCTGGTAAACTCGTCTGATTCGTGTGGTGGACTTTTTGTTGGTTAGCGCGGAATCAACCATCAATAACTGCAGGTGCCACCCATTGAGGGTTTAGTTATCAGAACTGCATCAGGCATACACAGAGATTGGTGCTACTTCTCTCTGTGTTTCTAGCCTGCCTCCTGTATTAAGAAGTGAGGGTAAGCCCTCACATCCTTCCTGGAGATTGCAACTATACTCCTAGTCCAGGAGCTTATGATGCTGTTTTCCAATTTTCCAAGGTTGCTTTCCCCGGTGCCCCCAATTTTTTTTTACATAATAGCGCATAGTTGAAACGAAGCAGTGAAAAAGGCAAATACGCTCACTAATGCAGCCCTACAACGAAGGGATGGGGTGGTATTTACGACGATATTGTGTGGTTTATTTCCACAGTATTATATTTTTTTTTATTTTTCCCGTAGGGAGGCGTTCTTGTTGTTCCCTTTTCCTTGCCGACTTTACTAGGGGTGATTACTTTGTGCGTTCAGCGTCTTTATTCTTCAAGTTTGAAAAACAAAGATCAACTATTCAAGGATTTATTATGTAAAGATTATACAATGAGAATTGTTCATATAAGTAAAAAAATGTACATATAAGTAAAAATAATTAGGATAAGAGTGGTTAATATACACATAAATAGCAGACCAGAGAAGAGAAAGTTGCATCTAAAAGTAAGATGACCGAAGGTCCTGGTACAATGGAGTTCATAAATTTTTTATTAGAAAATAATATTATTCCGCATTATTTTTTGATACATCATATCTTTAGGTTCATATTTATATATTTTTCGTTATAATCTTCGATATTTCGCAGTTCTGTCTACAAGATACGATTTTTTGCAGACATTTAACTTGTGAGTTTTATTATTTTATTTAAATCTACTTTTTTGTATATTTTACACTAAATCTTTTGTATTATTATATTCTATTTATATTAGAGTAATCGCATTGACCAATTCATTTTAATAGTCTTATTTATAGTTATTTACTTATATTAGAAGATTATTTTAAGCACTTTTGATTTTTGAGTCTCAAGGCACTCTATCATTTTATTTCGCTTTGCTTGTGCTAATATTATTTTAATAATATCACTTTGTTAATGGGTTGAGGAATAGGTTTTTGCGGTTTTATCAAATTTATTCATTATGATTAACAATTTTAGAAAAACTGCATTTTTAATTGATAGCAATATGCAATTAAAATAATAATGTATTCTCCGTGGTTATTTAGGACCTCTTCCCAACGTTCAACTAGTTTTTCGATGCCTCTACAATAAAAATCTCTGGATTTTGCCTCGAAGAATTACTCTAACCAGGTTCTTAATTCCACATCCGTATTAAACGAAACGCCGCGCAAATTGTTGGAGAGCGATCGGAACAGATGGAAATCCGATGGAGACAAGTCTCGCAAATATGGAGGATGAGGCAGGATTTCCGAATTAAGCGTTTGGATGGCGTCTTTTGTCATATTGTCAATGTGAGAACGGGCATTTTCGTGCTGCAGAAGGACTCCATAACATCGATGAGGTCGCTTTTCACGAATAGCTTCGGCGACTCGATACATTTGTTGAACGTAGAGTTCTGCATTGACAATCTTGTTGTTCGCAAGGAGCTCATAAATAATGATGCCTTCACAATCCCATCACACACACAGCATCGTGTTTCGTGGATGAAGTCCTTGCTTTAATCGCGGAAGTGGTTTTTATTTGGGCTAAGCCATTGTTTTCGATGGTTCATGTTGACATAAACACACCACTTTTCGTCGCCAGTGATCATGCAGTGAAGAAATCTGTCCTTATATACACAAGTAGCCTGGGGACAAGCAAGCAAACTTGCGGCAATCGTGGAGCGTTGAAGTTTTTTGCTTTCGCTCAAAGCGTGCGGGACCCATACACCGAGTTTTTGTACTTTCCCCATCAAATGAAGGTGATTCACTACAGTTTTCTGACCACACGTCGATTGACGAGGATTGTCATGAAGAAGGTCGTTTAATCGATCTTCATCCAACTTAATGGAGCGACCAGAACGTTATTGTTCATTAAGATTAAAATAACCGTTTTTGAAACGTGAAAAACACCATTGAGCTGTCCTTTCTGATAAAGCATTTTCTCCGGACACAACAAAGATATCGCGACGAGCTTTGGCTGCTTTTGCATTGTTCCTGTCTCGATTGAAAATGAATAACAACAAGTGTCGAAAATGTGACTTTCTTTCAACTTGACATTCCATTTTGAGGTTACAGAACAAATATTAAATTAACACAACTTTTAAATAAACACAACGACTTATTACTCCACTTCAAAAGGTAGCCTAAGCAAAAGCCTAATTGTCTACGCTGTTAAGAGACGTAGCCAAACCTTTGCAAATTTTTCTCTCATTATTTATTATTGTTTCTTATTATGTGCACAAATCACGTCAACAAAACTTAAAATAAACATAACATTAAAAAACACGCAAGAAATTATTCCTCAACCTAATAATTCTCTTAATCACTTTAATTTGCTTTGATCATCACTATTTATATTTCTTTTTATTATTATTAACACTTATATTTTAGCTCGATACTATTTTTATCATTTTCTTTTAATATTGTTATTATCGCTTGCTTTCTTTTTACAATCTTTAATTAATCACTTTAATTTATCTAATTTACTTTTTCTTTTACACTTTATTTTAGGAACTTTACTTTTTTACTTTGAATTTGTTCACTATTAATTTGATCACTTTTGAAATTTCACTCCTTACTTGTCTATTTCAGACGTGTTTTGTCTGTTTTCTATCACTTTAAACAGGTTCAGGGATACAATGTAGAAGCACGAATCCGGAATGTAGACCATACCTGTTTCTGTTCGGTCAGCTACTTCTTTTGGAGTGTAGGGTCCTTCGTAGGTCTATTTGTACTTCTCCCGGAAGATCTGCACATTAGAGTTCCAAAGACCTTGAGACCTACGTACTTGCCGTTGAAAAAGTACCTTTTCTCCAGGAATTCCGTTTAATTTGGATAGGCGAACTCCTGGGTACTTCAGCACTTCCTCCTCTTCTTCATTGTAGGAATTGCCTTGTGCCTTTCAGTTTTCTTTTTCTTCTTTACTCTGTGTTTTTTTCTTCTTCGGGCTGTTCTTTGTGTTTTCATTTAATGTATTTTCTTCTTTTGTCGATTCTTTTTATTTATGGAACAAAGCTCAAGTTCAATTATATTTTTATCTAAATATTATTCTAGCTTTATAATTTTTGTACATTCTGATTGGTCCTAAAACATATTCTTATCCTAAGATAATAATACATATATAAAACCCTTTTTTTTCAGTACCTGAAAGAGAGAACACTGATTCCAAACCATCAGCACTGATTCAGAAAGAACAGAAATACCTAGACGACCCTGGCCATTCTGGTCGAATCAATTTCAAAGGCCAAATACGATAAAAACTATACATACATCATACTCAGAGACGTCCAAAGGGCGTTTGATAAAGTTTGGAGGATACGCATGAAATATAAAATCAAAAGACTGGGGATATCCTCCGCCCTAAACAAATGCCTCTGCCACTATGTAACAGACAGGTCGGCGTTCATCTCAATGGCAGGATTCGATGGCCCAGACTTCAAAATCCATCAAGTTGTCCCCCAACGGGGCTGTATAAGCCCAACACTTTATAGTATATATACAATGGATTTACCAAGGCCTGTCCATGATACAACAACATATATCTAATTCGCTGATGAGATTACGATAGTGGCAAACAGAACATACAGACATCTTCCATCCATGGCCAGGATAACAGCGGCCGAAATTGCTAATATTAACGAATTTGAGCGAAAGTGGAAAATTCGCAACAATCCAGAAAAGTTTTCCATTATTCCAGTAGGGAGGTGCTTGAGCTCAATAGTAGAGATTGAAGAGAAAAGATACCACTAGGTAAACGAAGAAAATGAAATCGGGCTAAAAATCACCTGAAATGGCTATGGCAAACACATTGCGGATAGAATTAATGAGGCAAAAAGTCATCTAACAAAAATATTCCAACCTAGAAACCTAAAGAAAAAAAACCTAAAGAAAATATACAGCACTCTCTGCAAAGTTACGTTGCTCTACCCACCTATCTTAATGAACCGTCTCTCGAAAACAAGCGCAATGAAACTTCAGAGATTGCAAATTAAGCGGTATATATAATCAATAATACAAGAAAAGAGAGAACGTAAAAAAATATGAGATCTTCACAACGAAATAGAACTTCCAACCACAGACGTGTCCTTAAACAGAATAGCTTTAAAGCTGTAAGACAAACTGGCTCTTATAATGAACGAAGACGTAAAAAGAGCAATCAAAATGGCGAATAACAACAGAATAAATAACCGTGGAGACTTTAGAAGCGGTAGACCCGATTCGAGGGAAGAACGTCCCCCAAGATTCACTGCAGGGTGAGATTGCAGAGTCAATAAAGAAATCATATATTAAGGAAATCCGCAATAAAAAACTAAGCAAAATATGTAAAACATTAAAGAACTACAGAGGCGCGAGAGCCCATTAAAGAATGCAGAAGACTAATAAAAAAAAATAAAAAAGAACCAAAGAGATGGTTGGTCACCCAGCAACTACCTGTAAATCTTACTCATTCCTCTTCACTACTTTATCCTAAAAAACCTTATCCACTATACTATGACTATACACTTTTAATTCTACCCTTTTCAAGACGTAAGACGTAAACTTTTCGGGAGATCATTCATCCACCTTTGCATGAATCGGATTTTCACTTGCGTTTCATCATGTCTTTCAGTGGAAAAAGAAGAAAGGTGAAGGCCAAGTTGTGAAAATGTCTCCCGACCCACAATATTTACCTGTGTGTTGGAATTTCTTTGAACGAGGATAAAAGAGAGTGCCAACAAGACAAGGGTAAAGTCCTGCTACCCGAAGCGGACCCTCTCTAGAACAAACGGGTTCCCCTCCATATAATCCGGGGAGAATGCAGACCAAACCTACAAGACCTGCATTAATAAAAGTTTAAACGAAGTTTTCAACGTCTTCATCACTAGGATTATAAACGCTCCGAACGTTTAGATCGCTATTTGCCACATGATAACTGATGTGGAAGGGCTCGTCGCTGAAAAGTACAAGAAGAAACATCAGAATATTGGGCTTGAAGCATCACTTCTACCAAAGATTATCGTACGCGGAACCCTTATCCTCAGACGGCTAGACTCGTTCTTCCCCTATAATACCTGCAAATAAATCAAGGAATAGCTGACGAGGCAGCAAACGTGTGCAAAAATAACTAAAGTCGAGAAGTTTGGAAAAGGCAATGGTATCGTAAAGCTCGTATTCGAGAGAATCGAGATGGAGGAACTAAACGGCATCCTGCCGATGAACGGGACTAACAAGAAGCTGTGGTTCCTGCCTAACTCCACCTTGCAAGAGGTCATAAAAATACAGTTTATCGAACTTCCCAGCAAACAGAACCAGTGCAATCAGAAAAAGAAGAGTCTGTTAAAGAGGAGAGTACCATAGACAAAAGCCCAAAGAAAAACTCAACAAAGAAGAATCAACAAAGAGGAAACAAGAAAAGGAAAAACTTACAAGAAGAAGAGGAATAAGAAGATCTTTACGTCGGAGGAATAAGATGAGAGCGAAGAGGAAGCTTCAAAGTTCCATGGAGTGCCCATTAACGAGGAAAGGGAAGTCTGGGAACAAGGCCTTTTCTTCGACAGAGAGGAATTGGCGCAAAACGTATTCGGATAATCAGTCTGAATACGCTCTAATGGAGATCTGCTGCTACTGCTCTAAAGAATTATGAAAGGAAAGTTCAAGTGGACGTTCGAGGGTCCACTCTCTCCAAAGAAAATTGAGGATCTGGCGTGCGACACCGCAAGTTTGATCGCAGATTCTTGCATCCACACCGTAAACGTGACCGTTGTAGAAGGATAGTCCTTTTTTCCCTTCTTTGCAATGATGAGCACGTTGCTGGAAGCCATGTGGTTAGCCAGACCCCACGCGGCCGAGCGTTACATGGCAAAGCTGCTTCAGCTGCCCCCTGGGAATTACCCTAAGTAGGGGTTATTGCCCATTTCACGCATGAGGAGACTCTCCCTATTTTTACCCCTGAGCCGCCTTGGAACAATAGCAAATTACAAGGCTCACTCGCAAGAAGACATCCCTCGTCCCAAGTAGCTGTTTTTTTGTGTACCCAATCGAAGGTTGGACACTCTCTGTCCGGTACGGCATCCACGGTCATACAGAAGCCTTAGCCCCCGCCATATTCTGAAGCAGCTGCGTCGGGTTACTCCTTCGACTCCTTTAAGCACCCGGTCCCGAGGAAGTGACTATGAGGTGACCATATCTCTCCGAGAATCACCAAGAACTCCAGCTTCTGACTCAAGCCCCATCCAAGGTTAGAACTTACGCCTTCACAGCCCCGGAAGTAAGGAGCCGACCATACCCTTCCTTCCCACTCTTCTGCTTACTAAGATCTCTCTTTAAAGTCGCCGACAAAGTTGTCTCGCCAAACGCCTTGTTTCCCTCAAGAATCCTTGAAGTCACTGTCGCTCTCCGATCAGTAAGCCCCCTTTTCCCACATGTAATCTTATGAGCCCATTTAAATCTGAGCAAGTAGCTCGAAACTAATTAAAAGGAATTAGGCCTTCCCACCGGTAACGATAAATCATTATCAAACCTTTAATTTTCCTCTATATCATTTTGATAATTTTTAATTTCTAAATAAAATTTATATTTCGTTAGGTTTATCTTTGATTAAGCTGAACGTCACTCTCAGCCTTGTTATTCAAATCTCGCCAACCTCGGACTCAACCTGATTAGTTAACCGTATTAACCCTCCGCCTTAACCTGACCTTTCTAATCCGCGCATCAACGTAGCATTCAGTCATTGGACGGTTTGCTTTAATAGCCTGAGCTCTTCCCCTTCATACTAATAAAATGTATTATATTATATAGTGAACTATACCACGACATATATTATATATACTCTTATATATATATATATATATATATATATATATATATATATATATATATATATATATATATATATATATATATATATATACCTATTATTAAAAAACTGGTATCGTAGGTGTTGGATTTACCGTAATTTTATTTTTCTGATACCTTTAAAGTCATTTAGAAGTTCCCTCCCATTATTCGTGTTCTCCTTTTGTCATTGTTGTTTATTCTGTCCGAAAGTGCATTCAGCTTAATTCGAGAATTTATTTTTTTGTGTGGGACTCTGATTAATTTGTGTGGGAAATTTTTCGGATTCAGCGCCCCTAAATCCAAAAGTTATTCTCCCAACGGATTAAGGGTTGTAAAATCAATCATCCCACTCACGAAGGACCCTTTATCTCAAATTAAACTGAAAGTTATTTATTTGTGTAGTTATTATAAGGGGTGTGTACAAGCTAGCCTCTACGAATATTACCGAGAACTTTTTTCGCACGCACATAGACCAACTTGCTCGCGTGCAACATTTTCGTAGCTAATCCCTTAAGACGATATCTTTGTTTGAATGATTCTAAAGCCAGGGGAGTCCTTACGCCTCACTGGAAAGGATTTCCTATCTTATATACAGGAAAAGGAGAGAAATTAGGGAGAGGAAAGAAGATCATTAGTACAAGAAAAATGAGATGAGGAAAAGAGCAGAGGAGAGATAGAAGAAAGGAAGGCCCAAAGAGAGAGAGAACAATTCGAAATTGAAGAACCTGAGAGGATCACGTTATACCAACGCGAACTAAGCCGAATTCGATTGGAGACAATGTCAGTTAACTCCGTTACTAAGGTCCGCAGTCTCCATCGGTTTAACTCCAAGTTTTCAAGGAAGGTGAGGACTTCGGGTCCTACCTCACAAATTTCGAAGAGATCTTCAAATTTAATAATTGGGTTATCGAGTCAGATGGTGTCGCCAGATGACTTCCTTTTCATAGTGCACCGCTGCGCCATATCTTTATTTCCCTCCCGTCCGAAACTGCGTGGATTATTCCACCCTCAAGTCCGAACTCCTTGCCGACGTCATATGGGACAGGAATTTTGCCGTGGTCGTTTCCGTCAACAGAGAATCCGTTCTGGACAAACCTTCCGCCAGTTTGGTTTTATCCTTTAAAAGAACCCCTAATTTTGGCTTGAGTCATGTAAAGTCTTCCCAAAATACGACTCCCTTCTGGGCCTTGTATTAACAGACCATTTTTAGATTACATGGCCCTCGAAATACACTAGTTTGTGAAGGACAAGCGATGTTCCACATTCAAACAGTGCTTGGAAGAAGCAGACGTGTAAGCCTCTAACCATAACTTATACCCTAAGGACAACAAGAAATCTTCCTCGTTGCTCCTCCAAGTCCAAGTTCACCAATTCTACACTCCTCTACGGAATATACCCAAATTCTTAAAGATCACTGGCCCATCGAAGGCCATAAATCTCCGTCTATTGGAACCCAGGGATATCAATCCTTGATTACGACGACCCTTCATTATCGTACCCCCAAAGGCCAATAATTTGTTTCTCCTGTTGTATTGAAGGGCATGTGCGTACAAACTGCCCCCAGAATTCAGAAGAAGTGCCCCATCTCACCAGGTGCACCAAATTAGTGCCACTCCTACTCTCTAATCACCTCTCGTGGAAACCACCGCTCTTCTTTCCTCCACCAGCACCCCCGGTCACCACGTTCATTTATTTTCAAAGAGAGCTACCTAGGTGGTTTAAAGTTCAAGAATGCAACAATCAAAAGATGGTGCGTGTCCACCCTTGTTTGGGATACCAACTCCACCTGCATTGTCGTATCTGAGGATTTACTCCCGACTGTTGGTCCCGATCACCAAAAGTTTGCAGTGGTGCATGATTATCTGGGCAGAGCGAATCGCTTCGCCATTGTTAAATGCCACATTGAGTGTGCATATATTACTGGTTTAGCTGAATGGTAGCGGGCCCAATCAAGTTCTGCTCGGTTCTCATTAGTCAGAAGCCACAGCTCATCCGAGATCCCGTGGCACAGCCCGTTGTTACACGCGCTCAGGCCGCAAAAGAAACCCAGGCTCCCGTTCCCTTGAAATCCTCCGTCGATCCGGAGGTTGAGGTTCTCCGGAGAGATAAGATTTTGCCTGCGCTTCAGAAGGGGGTGAGCGGAAACCTCCTACTTCTTTGGAGAAAGCACGGAACCAGTCAAAAGATTCCACCCGCGGAGATAAGAAGGTATCCTACGTTGTAGAGGATGATCTTCTGTCCCGCTCCTAGTCTGATTGAACTGACCACGTATCCCAGTCCTTATGTGTCCCCCGTTCGTACGTCTCCCAAGTCCTTATGCTTACGCACGATAGCCTCTTCTCCGGACACTTCATTAATAATAAAAGCTCCCATATAGCAGATAACTGCAAATTGTGCGATGTCTGTGAAAATACATCTCCCAAAGAGCGCGTCAAGCCAGCCCTCCTCCAGAAAAGCCCCATTATAACAGAGCCCTTTTCCCGAATGGCCATTGAACTTATTGTTCCGATTCACACGAGGTCTAGTGAAGCACACATGTACGTCCTTAACCTCGTAGATGATGCCACCTGTTTCCCCGAAACATTTCTCCATAAGAGGATTGATAGTGTCACCTGTGCTGAGGCCGTAATATCTATTTTATCCCAAGTAGGCATTCCCATGGAGGTGTTCACCGATAGAGGCAGACAGTTTACCTCCGAGATTAGGGAGTATGTCGGTAAACTCCTAATGGTAAAACCCCTGTTTACCACTAATTACCACCTAGCTGCAAATGTTATTCCAGGAAACTTGAATTACATCCTGAAGACTATTCTGAAGAAGCTTTGTCTCAAACAGCCCTGAGAATAGCACCGTTACTTGCCTGTAGCACTCTTTGCGTACAGGGAGATCCTCCACAAGACCCTCGATCTCGCCCACTTTAAATTATTTTATGGCCGTAATGTGCAAGGCCCCCTCTGCATCTTAAAAGAACTCTTTTCTACTTCCAACAGGATAGACAAATTCAGTCCTCTTACACCTACCTTCTAGACCTTAGGAAACTTTTCGAGACCTACGCGGACATCGCATACAAGACTGCAGATGCGAACCTTGGGAAATATCGAACCTATTTAGACCTAAAATCAAAGAAAAGAAGATTTAAGCTTGGCGAGGAGGTGCTGTTGCTACTCCCCACAGAGGGCAACAAGTTTCTTAGTCATTTCAAGTGGCTCTTTTCTTTTTTCTAGGCCAAAGCTCCTAAGGATTACCTTATTTAGATCCCCTCTGGAGATAAGGTATTCCACGTAAACATGTTGAAGAACTACTACCACCGCGCGAATAGTAATAATTTTGTGGCTGTTGACAATCTCTCCCCGGTAACGCATCCACGGTCCACGGAAGCCTCTGCCCTCGCCCTCTTCTGAAGCAGCTGCGAGGGATTAATCTTTCGAGTTCTCGAAGCACCCAACCGCGTCAAGTTACCCTGAGGTAGCCATACCTCTCCCGAGAATCCCCAAGGATCCAGCTCCTCCCTCAAACTCCAGCTAAGGTTAGAACTTACGCCTTTACAGCCACGCAAGTAAGGTGCCGACAGTACCCTTCTATCCCACTCTTCTCCTGACGAAGTTCCCTCCTTTAAAGACACCGAAAAGCTCGTCCCGCGGAGCCCCTACTTTCTCTTAAGCATCCTTGAAGTCGCTGTCGCCCCCACTGATCCCTAAGCCCCCTCTTTTCCCCTCTACTCTTGTGAGCCCATTTGGATTTGAGCAGGTAGCTCGAAACCACTTAATACAAATTAGACTTTCCCCCTGGTAACCATGAATCATTTTTAATTTGTAAGAAAGATTTGCCACTTGCCAGCATTTTTTCCCACCTTGAAAAAGGTTAAAAAGCTGCAAAGCTGCAAAGCTGCAGCGCTAACTTAACCAAGGTAGCCATCCTTGTTGCTTTTATCAATTCTTGCATACAACATGGCCATCTACCACGATATATATATATATATATATATATATATATATATATATATATATTATATATATATATATATATATATATATATATATATATATATATATATATATATATATATATATATATATAAATATATTGTTTGTAGTTTTTTCCTGATACTATTTCCTAAATGACGTTTCAGGCTCCTTGCCTATCTTCAGGTCTGACCAAATAAGATAATTTTCAATAAAAATCAAATATAACATGTAACGTTTCAACAAGAATTAAAATCAAATAAGATAAACTGATGATTATTTAAATGGAAGAGAAGGAAATTGAGAAGAAAAGTAGCAAATTAACCTACGGAATAAGTTATTTCATGGAGGAAGAAAACGGTGTGGAAAGTGTGATAATTAGACTAAGAGGAGCGGATTTTATTATTTTAATATCTCTGGACTCTAAAATACCCAGTGAAATCTCATTGTTACATCAATTAATCATATTTTCTTTAAAAGTCATTAATAGGAAATTTTCTATATCATATTTTAATTCAGAAAAAAATTTCACTTCCAAATGATATATAATACACAAGAATGTGATTCAAAATTCACAATGTGGTTCCTAAGATGGCGGTCATAAGATCATAAATAACAGATCCAGTTACCCCCTCTTAAATATACACGTGTATGTTGTCAATTGCTTAAATTGAAGGGTTTCTCTATGTAAATTATTGCTACATGCCGAACTACATAAAGAAGGAAGAATAATAGGAGAAAAAGGGGCATCAACGCCGTGTTTGCCATGTTTCTCTTCTGCCATAAACTCCATAGAAGACATGAATAGAACTTCTCGCCCTTCCGGCCCCATTGCACCCAGGTGTGCACCCCCCCGGTGGCTATACATATATCTTAAACTATTTTCGCTTGGTCTACCTTTGCTATTTCCCTTACAGATCACTATCTACTAACCTTTTATTGCGATGCGCCCTCGTTGCTATTGCGCAGAAATTAGAGGAAGAATACAATTCAAGTTCTATCACCGACCAACTCACTACATGATGTTTACATATCCTGTCATGTACACTATTCTTGAACCATCTTAAAAAAGAGCGAGTATAAATCCCTAAACTCTTTTTGTTCTAAGATTTATTTCATGTTCCAAAGTTTTAGGTAAATTTTGCTTTGAATTCCTTTTTAAACAAAGTAAATACAATATAATTAGTTTTCGTCTAATTTTATAAAAGGCAATGAAAAGTACCATAACCAGATACTGATATCATTTATGACTATGAGGAAACCAATTTTCATATACTCTTATGTTGCATCTTTAGTAATTATAGCAACCTCCTTTGGAAAGAGCCAATCGATGCAAGATACTTGTTTCATTTAATTGCAAGACCTGATTTGGATGCGAATGTTCTCAATTTTCATGAATTCGATTGCTGCCTCTCACCGTATCTATTCCACTGCTTAGATAAAAGCAGCAGCTGCCGAATATTTGTAAGTCAAAACATCAAGACTGTTTATACATTCGCGAGGACCAGCATTTGGAATTCCGAGTTTTTTATTATTTGCACGAATGTTCCTCGCAGGTGACGGGGAAGCAATTTTAGAAATTGCGATCATAAAAAATAAGTGAGTTTGGAAATTCAATCACTTGGAAAAGGGTTTCAAAATATGGCAAACCGCAAAAGGATTTGGAGCACTGCTTGTGGGGTAGGTTTTGTAATCAAAACAACAATGAGAAGAGGAGGAGGGCGTGATTTTCTTAGCATTTACACGGCAGCTTCCTTCATTGCCATAATAATGGCAGAAAACGTCCCTGATAAGCACTGGTCGGAAAGGCAAGTACCAAAATGAGACCAGAAATCGCTCGTGAACGAAGCCAAATGAGAGAGCGCCGGCGCCTCACACGCCAAATGCCGATTGCGAATTGCGTCCGGGGCCATTGTAGAGCAGAATGGACCCCAACTGGCACCTGTTCCTTCCTTAACGGCCTAAAAATTACTTTCACTTAAGGGAATGTAGCAGGTGAGGAGGCATCCTTATAAGCCTAATAAGACTAATTAATTTAATGTTTAAGATGAGTCTCCAAAGACCTACAGCGAAATGAATAGGCTCAAAATCACCCTAATTAAATCTGTTTCACCTGACAACTCCCGGTAAGTTTCATGCACTTTCTTCTGGAAGGTTTCCTAAACTATTAATAGACGCACCCACAAAATTGCAAGTTTGAGGTAACAAGTAAAGGAACAAAAACACTTTTAACGAAATTTTTACTCGAAAAGTATTTTTGCCCTATTCATTTTTATATTTAATAATACCTAGTATAACCTCTTTGCTCAATAACACTTCTCAAGCGATTAGTATTAGTGTTAGGAGTTTCAAACACTTAGGATGGAACTTTTTTCCACTCGTCTTCGGCAATTTCCTCACCATTTCTTTATATGGCGAGATAAAAATTCAAAAGAATAGCTGACGGACGCATTAAAGTATTGAATAAATCATTTATTTGAGGTTTACATTTGTATAAAGGCACAAAATTCGCGTTAGAATTAGTGTTCTTGTATTAATTATATTTTTATCAGCTATAAAATTTATTTGGCTTTGGATGAGTTCTTTAGAAAATTAAGAAGAACAGAAATGAATTCTAGAATCTCTCCGAAATGATGATAAAAATTATATAAAATGTGAAATATGAACATGAAAGAGCTAAAATAACTGCACTCGTAATTTATTAGATCGTCTAGAGTTAATTTAAAAATAATCCAAAAGTTTAAGAAATTTTCTAAAATATTAAAGGAGTAATAATCCTTATATTCGGAAATTCGGTACCGAAAATTATTCATACGATGTAATTTTCGCATTCATTTGCTAAATTAATACTTCTCTTTACACTCGCCAGATGTGCGCCGTGGAAAACAAGGTCTGCTCACCAAAAGTCACGTCGTCTCATTTCTTTTAATTTATGACCTTAAAGTCTCTCAAACTTTTAATAATTCTAGGACTAACCTTAGGAGGACCTTGGCAGTTAAATCATTTGAAAGAGAATGTAAAACAACATAAAGGTTTCCAATTTTGTTAGAATCAAATGATGAGTTATGATGTTATTGCCAAATAATTCCCCGGAAAACCTTGGAAGTACTTTGTAAAATATATAATTCGAAAGAGAATGTAAAACAAAACCAGGTTTTCAAATTTCGTGAAAATCAAGCCTCAGGGAAATAGTTACAATGTCATTACCAAAACAAAAAAAAAGCCAAAACAGAGCCTGGCCGTCCAACCGTCATAGAGATAGATGTACAGTTGCCCGCGACTAAAAATAAAAAAATATTAATTTAATAAAATAAAAATTATTAAATCATTTCGAAAGCAAACAGATAAGTAGTATTTGTGAGCTTCTCTTCATAGTTTGGAATATTATGGAATAGTCACCTACCTTTGTACAACCATTTATTCGCCAGAGCAAACTCGACAGGTACAATCTTCATGAAATTACATATCCTGGCGAATTTCAGTCATCTTCTAAAAGTAAATCGAGAATAATTATGAAATTCAAATCTTGTTGAGCTCCAAGAAGATTTCTGGAGAACAAAGTGTTTTTAACTATACTTTCACGTCAGAAATAAGAACGTTTAAGGAATTGGAGACAACTGCAAATCACCTTCATTCGGATTATCGTCGACAAATTAAATACCACACGGTTTGCAGAAGCTTATATCTGTTAAAGTTAATTGAATGTTAGGTAGAAGGGAGATGAACGCGCATTATTGAGAGAAAGACGTAGACATTAGTTTGAACTCTGTGAAATATGTTGCATAATAAGGAAAAGTTTTGAATTCGTCGAAGCAAGTTGCCATCGTATCTATCCCTACAGATCGTAGCCAATAATCTTCTTTCTGCTGAAGAACGAAGATCCTTTTGCGTGTATTTTTTGACGTAAACTTGAAGTAGCACTACCATCAAGGTACAACGCAAATCAGCCAGCTGATTCAATTAGCGCAAAAAGCAAAGACGTCTTGACCTGGATGAGTGTGCATTATTCGCCCTCTATCACAACCGTCGAGTTTATTTTTAATTCATCCGTCTGATTCACCATCAGTTCCTTTATTATTATTCTGGCTCTTTTTTGCTGGCCTCTTAACCTGTATCTTGCATCAACGGGTGTCGATACCGAAATCTACATAGTGGTTACGACTGTACTCACAAGACTTCTTCGCGACTATAATATTCAGAGGCGATTTGAAAGCCAATCTGAAGGACGTCAACGATCATATGGAGTAAATTTAATTTTTGAAGCACGTGCTATGGTCAAGCAAACAATGGTTGATTTTTATTGGCAGAACTGATGTTATAGATGTATAGCGTAAATGTGTTGATATTGATATTTCAGAAAAAAATTCCCCGAGTTAAAAATGGACGAGAATCCATTATGCAATGCGTCAGTTTCGCTTCAAGAGACGTTGATACACTTCACTAAATTAAAGCAACAATGAATAAAGAAAGGTACAGAGAGATCCTCTAAATTATCTTGCAACTGCCACTGAGGATATAATTCGCGGTAATGAAGATCGAGCCTAATGCTAGGACTAACATTAAAAATAAGGAAAGAAGTATTTGAGATTTCCTTCTCAAATGATTCACTCAAAACTGATATCCTGAATATTCTGATTGGGGTAAATATCTCTACATAACTGCACCAGGATTATTTACACCAACTTTTACTTCTCCATTTGAGTCTCTCTCCCATCCACACCATCATTAAGACTAATGGTAAGTGCAAGAGATCTTTTCCCTCACTCTCTATATTTTTAATTTTACAAAGGCAGAAATTCGTGCCTATGTATATCTTAGTGGAATAGTAGGATAGTATTTTAAGAAATATATAATAGTCTCGTCATCTTGATTCTTTATATCGGTACCACTCGTACCAGATTTTTACAAAAATGCAGTCGGTTTAGAACGTCTTTAGACAATTTAAAAAATTCATTACAAATTTAAATTAGGTTAAAACGAAATCATTATTTTTACAACTTAATAGGTTATTATAACTTTTATTAGAGTGGTAGTTGGGTATTACGCAACAATTAAAGAATTACAGTAATTTAAAACTGAAATTGATCGAAATGACAAGAAAAAGCACAATGATTTTTTGTAGTTTATTTAAACCACTTCAGTTTTTTAAATACAAGAAATTACAGAACTAAATTTGGAAAAGAACCTCCTGCTGGGCATTCTATTTGCAACCGGTATAAGTAACTTATGGAAACAGGGACGGCGCTATATAAACCGAGGGACTGGAATGCTAAAAAGATCTGATGAAGATAATAAAGGTTACCGTCACTTATTTATATATAGCCCATAAACGTCCACCCGTACTACTTCTGTTCAACTAATATTCCCAAATTCAACAAGACACCATTCACTTTCTAAGAATGCGAGCGTAAATCGATTCTTCGTTTCACTCTATCATGAGTGAGTTTTTTTTATCACATTCGTTTATTAATTTTTCCCTTCGCAACCACTGCGCTCTGACGATTCATGCAGTGTCTTAACCGAAGAGAAGGGAATTCCCGCTTATCCAATCCTATTCAAATGCTTCCTTTTTGACTCTTAATTTTACACCCCACGCCATTTTGAATATTGGTTCTATATAAGGAAAGGATGTAGGTAAATTTACAATTTCATTTCCATTCTCGGACATTGAAACAAATTTTTCTATTGGAATCGTTTCATCAGAAACAATGGGCTTGAAACCTTCGCGGAATCTATAACCGAGGAAGAGACAGGAGACGCTCTGGGGCGTTAACAAAGCAAGAAAGAATTTAACCAGACAGCAGATGAAATGTGGTTCGAAAATACATTTGTGCTTCAGGTAATTGTAACTGTAATGAAAGTCTAAAACCGGCTAGTAAAGTCAATTTTTTACTTATGACAACAGTAACTAAAAAAGGAGGAATTAATCGGGCCATCCTTTTCACTCTCGCGGAAAAATCAAACAAATATACAGGAAAGAGGAAAGGGAGAGTTGGTTAAGGGACCCCAAGAAACTATGTATGTCACGATAGCCTTAAGATAAATGAGCACCTTGTTGAAAATTCATATGTAAGGCTCCCTATAGAAAGAGGAATTTTATGGTCCTAACTACAGGAATGAAAATGTAAGACATCTTTTTCGAGAGAAGATGGAAGCTATCCAACAATGTCCAAAAGATCCAAATAATTTCATTATTCCGACGAACCCTTGCAGACATATTTATAGGGGGTGCACGCATCTCTTACTGTACGGAGGGCACGGTTCTTCCACTCCGTTTTACAACCGATGTATACGGGAACAGATTATAAGGACTGCAGCGAATCCACTGATGGATTTAAAAGAATATTTTGTATTCCTAATCCTACTAAATTTCTCCAATAAATTTAATATTTACCACGCCTGCATTCATTCAAATCTCCTATATCCTCCCGTTTCTATTAACATGAGTCCGAAAATCCACTTTTTTAAAGTGTAATCTATTTAAAATGAGCAGTTTTTAATTATAGCAAAGACCAGAAGAAGAGAGAGGAGGTGGAACGGTGAACTCCATGACCAGCTTGGGCTACCTAGTATCAATTTCGAGAGGAATAATATATCAAAAAAGATATGGGAAGCCATAGACAGGCGCCTTCCTACTCCCGGAGTGTGTACTCAAAGGCATTGTTATGGTTGGCTTGAGACAACGACGCAATCTATCTTTTCACCTAACTAAACCACCTACCTACGCATAACAGTCAACAAAACAGAGAAAAATATTTCCTTAGTAATATATATTCACATTTATTGTATTATTTATGTGTGCATTATTATTTCAAATTACATATACATAATACTTAACTTGGCATTGATCGAATCAGGAAAAATGCATACAATACAACATATTCTCCCCCAACTCTAAATCAAAACGGAAATTAGAACTTTTTCATAGCGGTGGGAACTAACCACCTACCTTCATTTAGAGGCTTGAATGTTCTGAATTTAAAAACAAACACCAAATACATACAAAAAGAGCAGGGAAACCCTTTTACAATGGAACTGTCTTTTATTTCTATTTTCGCATTTGTTCTTTCTATTTTTTTGCATATTTGTTCACAATCTATTTATCGCTCAAACTAATACAATTATATATTTAATCATTATATATGTATGTCCAATGCCCATAAATATGTTACCAATATTCTCTAACTGAACATGAAAGTCAGTCTTTTTGGAAACTATTCTTCAAAATATTTCCAGAAATATCAAAAAGAACAGATAACAAACTAGGTGAAAAAGCACCTTAAAAATGACTGATTAAAGCTGTGTAGAACAAAGGAAAATAAAGTGGTAGGAAACATTTATTGAGCACTAAGTCTTTCCATGATCTCTCCGGTCCCAAACCAAGCAATACACCGGAACTCACGTTCCAAAAATGATAAAGGAGGAAGACGTGACAGTAAAGAAATGCGAAGTATTGTAGGTAAGGAAAAAAAGAAAATATTAGATATAATGTAGATTAGGGTTCAACCCGTACATTGGAAGTTATATAGGGAGAGTGAGAACAACGTGGCATTAACTTATCAATTTTTCTACAGATTTTGTAGGAAAATAAATACTATTACCATTCTTTATGTGTTTCTCTTTAAAATTAGAAACGTGAGTAAATAATTGGGAAGAAAATGAGAAATATTCACTTATTAGCAGCATACAAAAATGCTTAGAAAGGGCGAAACAAACAGACATGCTTGAGTGAAAACAGCCACCAAATAGATGATTTCAGATGTGATTAAAGTAAAATATCTATATCAGTAATTTGTTTAATGCAAGAGAGTTAATTAATATGAAATGCGTCTAAGTCCATGCTGACTATCTTCTATTAAATTTTTATTTTCTAAGTCATTAATCAATGATTTATTCTAAATGAGAAACTCGATTAGATTATCGAAAATAAATTACGATTTAATTGGTCTAAAGTTTCTTTCATTTTTTTATTAAAAATTTTACTCTAATAATTTTAAATATTAAATAATTTGGCAGGAAACATTCAGTCAAAATTTGGTTGTGTTAATTCTTTTATCCTAATTGCCCGAGACTTTAAAAATTTCATATATTTATATACTTTATATTCTTAGATTTTGTAATTCCAACTTGTAAAAGTATTTGATTTCAATCAAAACAAATTCAAATTGACACAGTCAGCAAAATAATAGTATCCTCACGTAAAG
Source organism: Ceratothoa steindachneri (assembly GCA_963969495.1). Lineage (NCBI taxonomy): Eukaryota > Metazoa > Arthropoda > Malacostraca > Isopoda > Cymothoidae > Ceratothoa > Ceratothoa steindachneri. Next base: position 206,524,520 of record OZ018324.1, on the reverse strand, counting down.
CATATCGTTAAGAACTTTTGATATATTTAATATAGCATTTACAAGCTAACCATCGTTTGACGTTAGCGGTCCTAGGTTCTCTAATTCAGCTTTTATTTGGTTTATTTACGCATAAAATATCTTGGTATTAATCCTTACTATTCCCTCTAGTCCCATTTCATGTTTACCTTTCCTTACTTTACCACCAAGGAAAATATATTTAACCATATAACCGCTCGAGTGGTTTCTTTTCTTTAATAATTCCATTTAGGTCTTGATTTTTCTAGGGTAGTCTTTAACTTTACTATATTTTCGTGGATTTTATCACACTAGATCATTTTCTATGTTAGAGAATGACCGTATAAAGATTTCATACAATTTCGTCACGGTTTTCGTAGCTATTTCACTGTCACTGTCAAAAACTATTTAACTTATCTTTGAGGGTATCGAAATTACAGTGTTGGAAATGGCTTTATGCATATATGAGATTTAGGAGCATTTATTTTGAATGTTAGGAGTTATGATCACTATTTTCTAGCGTTTCTCTAATGCATACATTATTAAGTATATTTTCATCTAAAGATAATATTAAATGTATTTTACCATTTTGCATAAGAGAATTTTACAAGGAAGAAACGGGTACATTCTCGGGTTCTGCCTCAGACTTGATTAAAAGCGAAAGTTTTCACGAGAAGTAAGTCATTCACTGTAAAAAGATTTAAAAGTAAAACAAGGGATTAATAGAAATATTCAAAATAAAATATTCGAAAAATTAGTAAAAAATAATTAAAAATTAGTGAAAAAGGAAATTTGAGCAGTTCAGGACTTTGAGCAGAATTTGAGGCACTTCATGCATAAGAGTCTCATTTAACTTTTCAATTTGGGAAAACTACCAAATTAATTTAAGTCATTTATACCTTTATTAAATATTCGTGCGTAGTTTAATATTGAAACTTTTAATAAGTGCGAATATTTTTAGCACGAAGACAAAAAGCCGAAAGAAACCCGAGATGTTATTCCTATGATACCACTTCTCGTTTTTCTCTCCTTTTCTTCCGTATATTTGTGTGTTTGCGTGTTTATATATATAAAGATTGCTGATGAAAAGATGAACGTATTTATTTATACAGACAAATAAGAGCCAACTGCTAATCTTCAAATACTAGAAGAGCAGGAGCTTTTGCCTTGTTATTTTGCTCAATTAAGCGCGTTTCTTCTTCTCACCACACTGGCTCTCAACTGGGGGACTTTATGTTCACATATTTCCAAGTGGTAATCTCTTTCCACCATTTTTTCCCTCACTATCATAATAATACTTCAATTTCTTAAATATACGAATACAGCAGAAAAATAAAAGTCCTGAGATTTAAATGTAAGTACTGTATACGATTAAGTATGAATTCTACTCTCACCAATTTTAATTTCACCTTTTCTTAACCTAGTTCTACCTTACTATTAAAATTTCTTAAGCTTTCATCAAGTATTTTTTATAATTTTATAAATAAATTATAATGAAATAAACACGGAATATTTTTTTTATTTATTTGTATATGATGAATTCCTTTTGTATATTTTAATTGTTAGCTTTGTATAAACTTGGGATGATATTACCCTTTGGCAAGTGAGCCCCGTTTAGGTATATGATTGACAAAGCTTATCTTTAGGCAATCGTGCTGTACTCTTATGTAATCTGTGCATATGTATGGCAGAAAAGAGAGAAAAAACAACACTAGTTCCACTATTTGATATTTTTGTTCTGTTTGAAAATTTGTTCCAAGTATCATCAACCTCTACTGTCACGCGAATATAAAGTACAATCCACAGTTAATTATTTTACAATGTCCTCTAATCCCCTGATGTTCCATCTGGGGATGGCGAAGTGTCAGAAAGACAGATAAAGAGGATACACCTGGTCTAGCCTTTTCAATCCACGCTAACTAGGCATAAAATCGTGAAGCCTGTGATGGGCTGGAGGCACGACTTCAAGGAAGACAGCGATGTGCTTAAGAGCATGAAAAGTCCCGCGGGGGGCTATCCTGCGACGGTGGGAATTGGGCAAAGTCCACGTCTCCCGGCGAAGTGTCTGCCCAATGGAACTCTCCCGCTTCCGGCGCGAGAAAAGCAATAAGTAACCGCCTGTGTCCCGAGTATCCACGAATACCTGCCATCTTCCCGTCCCAGTTAGTTTCAGGGAACCCTTGCAGAACTCATTAAGGTACGTGTATTCTCCTAGAACTCGACAGAGTCAAACCTGTACACGTTGGTACCTTCGGTTTTTTAACTCGAAGGCCAGATCTGAGTTCATCTCGAGTAAAGGTCGTGTGTCAAGTGGCTATTATTTTGGACTCTAAAAAGGCCGGACTACTCCCTTGGCCTAAATATTCGAGGTAACCGCAGCGCGCAACTCTCCTGTGCAAGTCCTCTCACGGCCTCTTTTAGGATTTTCTTTAAAGCGGAGACTCGTGTATGTCTCTTATGTATATATGCCTTAATTAAAACCCTTTTAATTTTGTAAATATATTATCTGTCTAGTATTAAAGTATATCTTTTACTCCGTTTATTTTATCCCAGAACCTTCCTAAGATAACTAAACATTGGCCAACTTAAACTGCACTCTGAAACTTAATTGTATTTTGATTTGTATTTATAATTTTATCCACGCTCATAACGGATTAATCCGTTCATAGGCCTCTCTTCCTCGAGCTGAGGAATTTTGAAAAGGGTTCAGTTCTAACATCAATCTACGAAATATATATATATATATATATATATATATATATATATATATATATATATATATATATGTGTGAATCCATTAAACCACTTTGAAAGAGAAAACGGAATAAGTTTTTCGCAGTAATATTTTTATTACCTTTTTCGAAAAAATCCGTGCAGGGAAGCGATTCGAACCATGCACACTGAGGCAGCGAACACCGCTTCGATCATAGTTAAAAGTATGCCTTTAGTTCACTATGCCCCGTTTTCTCTTTCAATGCGGTTTAATTGATTCATTTTCATCATTCTCTTGCGCTACTTTGAGATATATATATATATATATATATATATATATATATATATATATATATATATATATATATATATATATATATATATATATATATATATATATATATATATTTATATACATATATATATATATATATACGAGTACATATATTTATATGGTTATAAGGTATTAGATTTACGAGAAATATATTCGGTTCCCGAAATAATAAACCACAATATACAATGATTCTAATTTATTCACGAACAGATGTAGTTTTGGCTTTTGCCATTATTACGTGTATAATGAAAGGTATGATTTGCGACTCCAGTATATGAAGGCGGAATATCAGACTAAACAGAATTAAAACAATGGAAATATAATGAAAGAACTAAATATATGTACGATTAGGGAGGCAACTTTTAATTCTGGAGAATGAAAGATTCTAGCGGTTTATAAATAGATTGTGCGACAGTGTTCGAGATATAATTGTTAAATTTATATTATGCTGAAACATAAAAGTGTGAACATTTTCGTTATAATCTAGAGGGACATGACGAAACTTCCACTTCGCCTATCATAAGAAGGAATCTGTAATTTTTAAAAATGACTTCTTGCAAAGTCAGTAGTTTTAATGTTAAAGTACTATTCACAAAGGAAATAAGCAAATCGGTTTTGTAGACTCGCCATGGATATCTACATTAATCATGAACATTTTCTTTTGTTTCACTAATTTTCTTATTTATTGAGTCATTTACGGAGTGGTTTTTTACATTTCGTCTGACCATTTTGATTTCTTTCATTTGCATAATCATTTATCCTGTGGTATTGTCTTTTTGCATTATCCTTTTCAGCGTATCTTTGCCGCTCTTCAGAATTCTCTAATAGGGCTATTGTTCATGTGAGCCAGAAATCTGAACATTTCTAGTACAATTTGCGATTATTCGGTTTTAAATCTTGTCTGGGAGATAATCGATCATCTCAGTATTTAAAGGAAAACTTATTCAGTTATTTTCACTACATATTTGTCGTGAAGGCAAAGCTCCTACAGTAAATCTTTTCTAATATAAATTTTCTAATGATTAATTAAATTATCAACATTAATAAAAACATTATAATTAAATATTTAACTTTAAAACCTTTAAAATCTTACCTAAATTAGAAAAAGATTTGCAGATAATAAATAAATAAATAAGTGGCAATGGCTCTGTTAGGGAGCAATTGCCCGCCGGTTGCGCATTGGGCATTGAAAGAATAATCCATTCCTTCCATTCATGTTGGAATATAAAAAAATAAACGAAACTCTCACAATCTTGAAAGAAATAATAACACAATACTTCCCTGATTGGATACATTAGGTAGACAAGGAAACAGCGCCGCCCACTCACTTCTCCTTGGTCAGCAAAGTTTGTGGTTTTGGGTCAAAAGAATAGGCTGTCTTTTTGTTTAATTCAAAGAGCCCATCTTGCGACTGGCAACTAGGGCATAAAAGGAAAATAACAAAGATATAAAAGGAACAAAGCAATACGCAAACTAAAAAACAAACTAATAAAAACAAAAGCAACAAGAAGAAGACACGCTCCAGCGTCGGGGGTAGGCCTACCTCTCCCCGGCGCAGGAACATGCGACCTACAACAGACTCAAATAAAAATCGAGCAGCCCAGCTTCCTGCAAAAAGTCGTGTAGTCTACAAGTCTGTGTGCACGAACCAGTCCCGAGTATAAGGGACAAGCTTGAGTGACCCCGCTCGACTCGGTACCGGGAGAGCTAACGTGCACGAAGTTCAGCCAGACTGGAACATTCGACCCACTGGCAACGAGCAATTAGTCGAGGCTGTTTAAAGTGGCAATCCCAAACAGGGGCCGGATTGATGTTCTATTGACAAGAGAGGCAAAATTTCACTCGCGAGTCTCTTAAGGAAGTAAAAGTTCTCAGAGAATTAAAGGAACGAATTTCTCACTAATTAATTAAAAGGGTATCCCATTCTTCGGAATGAGAGAGCAACTGATTTCAAGTAGATCAGGTATGAATATTTTATTAAATACGATGGTATTATTAATGCTAATTCGATTAAGTGGAAAAACTGATGGGAAATCAAATGCAAAGTGGTAAAAGATTCGTAGGAAGGATGTGATTAGTCTATAAACGAGAGTGAATTGTATTATTGTTTGCCGAATTTCGCTTATAACATTAGCTTCGTAATTTAGATTCAAAGCCTCTATTTGAAGGATGTTCAAAATCTCACTCTTAAGTGTTTGTGATTTTTGCGAGAATCGTTCTTTCAGGCTCTAAAATGGCAATCACACTCTCAGGATTTTAGGGCCGAAGAGTATTCTTAAATTATTCATTCAATCGTAAATTGAGTTTGTCTTCTTTTTTGTCTATTTTTTACTCACATTAGAGGATCTAACGTGTTCCAAATTACTGGCAGAAGCGTGTTTAAACCTAACGACACATTATAAAAAGTGTCTATCGGTTGTCATTGTCAACGAAGGCTATTGAAAAAGTATTAGATACAACTTAGTTTAAGATATTGAAGAGTCTTGAACAAAATGATCTAGTCCTTTATAATGTTTGCTATTTATCTTTCAATATAGCGTGATTTTTTTCATTAATGGTGCTGGCAATCACAAGAATAGGGAGCCCGGCTTTACCATGTAAAGAATACTGAACTTCAAATTTCCCATGCAAGAATAGCAACTCGAATAAAAGTAACATGTACAAAAACAAAACGAAAAAAACTTACGAGATCTTCAATTAAATTGAGGTGAACGGTATTCTAATTCATTAAAAATTAAATTGAGTGACCATTGCTTTACATAAATTAATCAACCTTTTTACTTTATTTTTCCACCCAAATGAATAGTTGTAAATATTCTAGAAGTAATTTGCGTTTTCATCCTGGTATATTCTTAATCTTTTCCTCTTATCTTCCCTAATATGATTCAATATGTTGAGTATTTCTGCTCGTTTGTGGATCAACGAAGTTCAAAGAGTGGTTGACTGTACTGTGCTGAATATTGAGATGATTGCCAGATTTCTCTGGGCTCGCTAATCATCACTTTGCATCTAATTCATCCCATCTGTCACCACTTTCTCGATTATTAGGGCAAAGGTGTTCCTTGGTCTATGTGTTCAAATGCTTTAAAAGACAAAAATGCTGGTGGATAACTAGTATATAGCAGACCAATTACTGCACCTGGGCTTATAGGGCCCCGAACGCGATAGTGTTTTAATTAGGTTAAGTCGGGGGTCGCCAAACTTTTTCGCAGTGGGCCACATCACTGAGAGAATGACGAGTGCGGTGCTGCATAACCATTTTGTTCAATACAATATAGTGAATACACAAAAAATAAAGACAAGCAACATATTTGTTTATCAATGCACAAAAAATAAAGACAACAAACATATTTATTTACCAAAAAGTTATTGAAGATGTCGTCGTTAGCAATAAGATAGTATTATTACACCCAGTGCGCACATATCCGAGTCTCACAAACTAAGCAGCAAAAAAGGTTAGTGAGATGTGAAACTTGCGTTTAGCTTTTAAGATATCATCATTATTTTCTCTGTAATTTCTAAATCCAATCAAAAGAATTGCTTTTAAATGTTCAGTTGTGGCACAGTGCAGCGACGGTCCCGATAAACTGACCTCGTGGGCCGGATCTGGCCCACGGGCTGCCGTTTGGTCACCCCTTGGTTAAGTTAACATGTATTAGCACTAACCTAACTTAACTTATACCTGACGTCTGAGGTTAAGACCACATCCTGAGAAAATCTAATGTCAAGAACAGTGCCCCAGCAATGCCTTGGTCAAGAAAAGGTGTTAGGTCGTCTCTTCGCTAAATGATCCCTGACAATTTATTAAGGAATGTAAGTCACATGTGTTAAAATTATTGGAGTATAAATTTATTTCAAGAAATTATGTAACTAATGCAATCATCTGATTTACATGCAAGTTATTAAAACTTGTTATCCCCATTCTACGACTTTACACAATTTAGCGAAGTATAACGCCGTTATATTTCACTTCCTTCTTTCGTACAATACACATTACTCCTCATTTTCTCAGAATCCCATTGATGGATTTTCATTTCACAAATGTTGGAAATTAACTGGATGTATTACTCTTGTGTGAGAGCAGATGTCGAACCGCTTCTTGATAAGTGAAGGGCACAGAGTATTAACGTTTCCCAGTCCCTCCTCGAACGAGCACTGCCCTTGGGTTCTCTTAGATGGCCACCGATTGGCATTCTGATTTTTATGTTAGAAGCCCATTTAAAGAGAGGCATGTTGCCCTATGATGGTATAATAAAAATAATGAAATAATAATTGAATTATATCTAAAACAATAAAATGTTAGGTTTGATTTAGGATATCCACGTTGCCTGATGATAGGATGATGGTACAGCAGAATTGCGATTAAAGGTGAAATGTTAGGTAGATTTCTCTTTGCTGAAAAATTAAGGATTTTGCAGTGTTAGGAATTTTTTTCCTTCATATCGGAGTGTAGCAGCATTGTAATAGGATATGTCCAACTATTTTCGATGGAGAAATACATAACTTCTTGGCATTGCGATACCAGGGAACCACTGAAACCCATCTTATTTAAATGGTGATTCAAAGATGTCCATCCTTATGAATTTGTGTGGTCTTCATTTCCTCATTCGAAAAGTCAAGTTTATTCTAATTCTACAGAAAAGATCGGCCCAACTTATCTTCTCATGAGGGGCACGTGAGCAATTTTTAGGCATTTTCTGGCCACACGTAGAAAACTTGAGCAATTTACAAATTTCGAATATATATATGAGTTGAAATTTATAGGATTATTGATTTTTAAATGCAAAATAACACTATTTATAAAAATGTATAAAATTTAATGCCTAAAAATATATGTAAATTCTAAAATATTTCCTTGATTTCCTTGAATGGGCACCGAAAAGCAAAAAGGTTGGCCAAAGGCGGACCGTTGCCTATATTTGCCAAGACCTTGGTTTACCCTTATCCACAAATTGACTTCAATTCCACTAGAAGTATCCGCTTTCTCTACTCGGGTTATCTACACTACACATCATCTACCTTTCCACCCTGCACTTCTCCACTGCCCGTAAGATCATTTGCCAAATACTTCGTCCAATTTGATTACCTTGTTTTTTTTTATATATATATTAATAAAGGATCCGCATAAAATTCATGATATTAATATTTTTCAAATTCATTTTGGGGGCTTATTTGGTTGTATAAATTATGTGAATTAAATTATTCCTCACTTTTACTCTTAGTCTTTTTCATCCGCAACTTCAATGCACAATTACAATTAAAATATTGAAAGAATATCTCTCTTACTATTTCTCATTTTTCACTTCTCAACTGGGCGGTTAAATATTATTTCCTTGGCCCCTCTTTTCAGCCTAATGAACAATGTTCATCCATTGTTCATCAAAGCTAATCAAATTTAAAATTGTTGAGGATATTTGAAGACTAGTGATCGTCCTTTTCTCTGCTCGCTATAAGATCGATGCGTGCCAAAAGTGTTGCGTGGTGATCAGCCTGATCAAATGGCTGTTCATTCCTTCGATTTTTTGCTCCCTATTAAAATTGAAGAAGAAGGTTTTTAATAAGGTTTATTAGTGCTGAAGAAACTTAGATTCATCAATTGGATCTAAAGAGCAAAATTCAAGCATCACTTTTGCTTCCAACGAGTTCTTTCAGTACAAGCGAATTCAAGGCAGATAATATCAAAGAAAATTATGGCGACTGTTTTGAGGAGAATACAGATATAGTGTTTTTGACCCCTTAAATACCGTCTTAGGTAGACCCGAACGAAGTCAAGATAGTCGAACAGAAAAGAAAAAGCTGCAAAGAAAAAAATAGGGTAGTCTTTTTTCAAAGAAGCATCGGCCAAAGAAGACCCAAACATTAGTAGTCCTGCCTCAAACACCCGACACACGTTTGATCGAATTCCTTTTGCCTAAGCCTACTGATTTCACCCCCCAATAAACAGTCCTTGAATCTGCCTTTAAATATTTCCTTTTCCGGCGGGTGATCAACCGGTCCTCTTCCCCACCCTACACGACTAAAATCTAGCGAGAGGATAATCTTCCCCAAGTTAGAGTCAGGCTTAGGTCAGCGCCGGGTAACTTACTACCCCAATAGCGCTACGTCGAGGTTAAGCAACATTGGTCCTTGTTAGTACTCGGATGGGAAACGGCCAAGTCGACCCCTACCAGCCTGTGGCCATCCTTTTTTTGCGACTTGTGTACCACTCAAAAGCTTAAAGATACTCTGCCATGAACTCTCTAGATTGAAAGTATGATGCAAGAACATTCGCGATAGTATCTGTCGAGGGCAAAACTCTTATTTTAATTCCTTTGGTGCTTCCGATTTTCTTCCTGGGTTGCTAACGCGTCTTTAGTCGACTCGAGCGCCACTTTTTTCCCGGCGCGGAAATTCCTCGAAACAAAACTCAGGTTTAATGGATGGCCGAATATGGTCTTAGTAAGGTCACAAAGCAAACTATTTTTCCGGTTATTCTCACCACTTTCTGCACTCCGTGGATGCACTTCATTCACCACTCAGCTCTTAACCGTCACTTGAAGAAATATTAATCAATGAAGAGAACATCGGTTGATAAATCGACGACGCAGAATTGCTATTAAGCAACACTTTTGCGCATATTCTTCCTAGCATTGAGCTGATGCTTGTTTGCTTTCTGTGTTTCCCAAGGCCCTGTCTCTGGCTTAATATTTTGCGGTCTATTATATTTAGCAAACCATAAAAAAATCGTTTTGGTTAGGTTAAGGTAGGTTATATTTTACACCTTTATAATTATTAATTTTATATTTATTCATTCATTTATTTTGGTTAGGTTAAGGTAGGTTAGTTTGTAGACCTTGATAATTATTAATTATATATTTATTCATTTATTTATTTTGCCTATAAGCCTAATAAATTTTAACTATTCTCGTGAGCGTAGAATTTCATAAAAGAAAAGAGGCCCTTCGATAGGTAGGCTGCTACGAAAGAAACACTCTATTTCTTTTCTCTTTTATTTCGAACCAATACCTATGAATCCTAGCATCGGACTGTCATATAGGTCCAATTCTACCATGAAACACTTATATTATTTGAAGAGGGCTCGTCTTGGAATCACAACTTAGTCATTTTCTGAAACTCACCACTTCCAGTAATTTTCCCTTGCTCGAAGACCCAAGATGCACTCGTTTATTGTCATATCCTGATTTCTTTGCTCGAACACTTGCTCAGGAGGTATCCATACCCCTACATAATACAAAATTATTCGGCATAGCTCATGTATGATTTATTTTTGGGTGTCAGAATTTTGTGACTTTGATAGATATTAATTAATAGACACTCCTACAAAGTTGGAATATTTTTGTTAAACAAATAAGGATATAATTATTATTATTACGAAAATTTGCAATCAAAAAGTATTTCTACTTCATCTTATTTGATAAATAATAGTGAATAGTATAACTTTTTGCCTAATGATACACCTCGAACGATTATTAAAGTTTATACATAGTGGCTTTGCATGAAAGCAGATCTTCAGTTCATACTATAAATGTTCTCTCCGCTTGAGGTCTACCAACTACTCATTTGATTTTTAAACTGTGTCATTAAAATTCTGAATCGAAAAAAGATATCGTATGAATACATTTTGGTTACAAAAGTTGATTAATAAGTTTTATTTCTCTTTTATTTTCAGTGAATCAGATTAACATTTGGGGGTTGTGTCTCAAAACAAATTCCTCTCAATGCTTCAAAACGTATTTATAATCGAGTAAACGGATTAATGACTCAAATTTGGTTTTACAGTAGTTAGGGGGATAAATAATTTTCTGTGCAAGTCTATGTTGTTTTCTTTTTCACTTCGGCTCTCACTTGCCCCATTTCATCTTTTGAAGGTGAACTGTGGTAGAGGATTTAGTCTAACAGTGCCAATAGTCAATATGTCAATCTTCATTAGATCTACGTAAAGGTTAAGTAAAGAGTTGGAACATTTATCATAAAAAGTTTGATATTTTGCTTCAGGGGTATTATTTCTGATAATCTTATTACAACATCACTACTTATTCTCAAGTTTAGACATTACCCCTTTTACATTGCCCACACAAATTTCTAAATCAAAAAAGAGACCACTGGAAACAAGAATGCGAAAAACTCTTATCTCACTCTGGCGAGATTACTTGTTTATACATATACTATTCTACGTTTGAAAGCTATTCTATTTTCAGAAATGGAATAGTTTACCTCAGACTATTTTAGAGAAATTTCTATTCATGGCTTCCACAGTTAGTTGTGCTAATGTAATAAGAAAGACTTGAAAGAATGGAATATCATATTTTGAATAATTTTCTGCAATGATTCTGGTATTTGGGATATCTGTTAATTACTTTTGAATGTTTTCTTTGAGCTTGAAAGAACTACAGGGTATTCAGGAAAGGTTGGGCGGTTTTCATAAAATAAATCATCCTCCCAGAAATATTTCAACCAAAAAAATAAATGTATTTTAAAAATTCTTAAATATCAAATTAATTTGGGCTAGGAGATAAAAGTTTACTCAAAATAGTCTCCCTGAGCTTTCCCCATGGCCTCAAGATGGCTCCTGAACCTGGCGGATGCGTAGCTAACTCTGTTCTTAGGAAGATTAAAACAACTCCTTGATTTTGGCAACTTACTCGTTTTTGATGTTGCAGGCAGAGTGGTTGTTCTCTTTGTCAACAGCACCCGACCCATAGTAATTGATGGGATTACAATTAAGTGATCTTGGAAGCAGGAAGTTGGCTCTATTGAAGTCAGAGAAGTACTTTAGCGACCATTTCAGACTCTTTTTGGAAAGTATGGCCTTTTAGCAGCAACTATACTCACCCAGGTTTTGACCACAGTCTCTAGCCGCTCCATATAGTTTGCTAACTTGTGACTAAAACAATGAGAAAAGATGTTGCGTAGCACTACGTTACCCTTGGTGGAGAGACACAGTAAAACTATGACAGTTGCGGGTACTTAATCTTCTCAATTCAGAGAGTGTCAGAATTTGTCTCTTGTTTCTCATGTACCAGTAGCGCTAAAGGTCAGAATTCAGGGTTAGCTTTATGGTGGTGCCTATATCACTCATCTCTCTCACCACATCATGGATTTCCCTGTTTAGTACTTCTATCAGCTCGACTGCAGTTGTTGAATGAATTCCAGGGTGAAAACTCAGTCAGCACTCCTTTTGTGTCTCTTATGGCTAGCCATGGCTCTTTAGTCTCCGTTTCAGCTGTCCATGTCACGTCTTACAGCATTTCTAGTGTTTCCAGACATTTGAACAGCACTCGTTACGTTGCTATTTTGATACTCAGCGTGAATCATCATGATACAAATAAAACTTTTCCGAGATTCAGATGGCTTCTATTCCTTCATGTCACCTAACCTATTCTCAAATCAACCTATATTCTTTCTTCTCTCGAACGCCATTAACTGTTCACCGATAGGTCAAACTTTTCCTGAAATAAATGAGACATTAAAATAATTAACTTTAACCCTAAGACCTTGTATCTCTTTAAACGAGGATCAAATTGTTCATTGTGGCTCTTTGAGAGAAAAATATGAATCTAAAGGCTGGAAGCCCTTAGTTCGCGTAAGGCACTCAGGTAGCCCTGTGTACTGGCCACTCATTAACTCCTCAGAGAAGCAGCTTTCTCCTGCAATCTCACTGGGCAGCTTTCTATCAGAGTGAGGAAAACACAAGGAGTTTTCTATGTATATGGTCTCTGTTGTTGAGTTCTAGTCTGTTAACAATGCTGCTTTTATCAGCTACAGGAAGAAAGAGTTCTCGGACGTCCGCAATTCTGAAATGATGCTTCAGGCTACAAGAGTGATTTGAACCATCAGCCGCATTAAATTATGGATGAGGAGTGTCGTAGAATTCCCCCCCTTTTTGTTCTATTCTAAGAGTGCTAAGATTGTCTAATATATTGATATTATAAGAATATCTTAAAGAACAGAGCCGTTCTGAAACACGTAAGGATATATAAGAGAAACGAACATTAATCCCAAAATAAACTTATATTTTACCTTTATCAATTGAATACATAACATTTATACATTAACTACAGCAATACTCTGAATATTATCCTAAACAAGAATTAATTAAATTAGTTTACCCACAAAAAATTGGTTACCGTTTTCTCTACACACAACAATTATATAAAAATTAGGCTTACGGACTCATGTGGAGTTTAAAGGCCTCAGAAATGTTATTTACTCTCGACGCGTGCCGCCGGCCAGATGTAGATGAGCGAGATCACACGGTTGTTTTGGTGAGGGTGGCAGCTGGGAGGGGGGGTCCACACGTTCTTCCGGGGGGGGGGGGGCTTCAAGGACGAGAACCAATACGGTGCTTTATGCAACACTTAGGCAGTCGTGGTCTCTCTGGCGAGAGTGAGTCGAACTTGGTTCTTAAATCAAGCTAACTTGGAGTGCGGTGTGACCACCGAGTAATGAGCTCAAGGAGGAGCTTTTCTCCTTCGTTACTAATTTCCTTATGGACGAGGACTGAACTCGGGGAGGGTCTTCTTCAAGGGCGAGGATAACGGAAGACGGGTTTCTCTGGCGAGAATAAATTACTTAACGTTCGGTTTGGTAACCCGGAACTAGCTCGAGGATGAGCTTTTTCTTAATTCTAGTCTTCCTCAAGGGCGAGTATAACGGAGGGGGATTTCTCTGACGAGAACAAGTTGAACTTGGTTCCTTCCTAAGTTAACTAAAAGTTCGGTGTGGCAACCGAGTAACGGGCTCGAGCAGGGAGCCTTTTTTCTTTTTCTTTTCTTAATTCCTCAAGGACGAGGAAAACCCCTGGTGTTTAAGGTGCACCAGGATATGAGGAGTCTCTCTGGCGAGAGTAAGTTGAACTTACCAAAGTTAACTTATTTTTTGGTTTGATAACCAGGGACTTAGCTCGAGGATTAGCTTTTTCTTAGTCTCTTAAGGTAGGTAGCCCTGCCTCTCTTGCAGGGTACTTCTTGGTCTGGCGAGCCAAGTACACTATCTCTCTAGTCTCGGTAGTTCGGTATGATCCGAAGACTTCGTCACCTAGAGACTGACGTATACTACCCCGATTTTCCTCAGAGTTCCTCATTTATACCTCGCACCCCCACTGGGGGAGTGGTAAGGTGGGGGGGAGGGGCTTGAGGACGGCCCCAGGAGAGTTCTTTTGGCTAACGGTTTTTCACACGAAGTCAAACATCGGCTCCTCGTTAGCCTTCGAGGTTGGGAGAAACACGTCTCCAATTTCTTATTTGACGTGAAACTGGATCTCACTCTCCTGAGGGAGATCTTTTAATTTTGACCCTTAAGGTCTTTCATGGCCCCGAGTTGTGCCACACTGCGGTTAAGCACTGACCCCGCCGATGCCTTCGACGGATGTCTTTGCGGTAACCGCCTTGTGACTGCACCAAAAGTGAACAGGGGGGGGTGAAGGGACGATTCCCCTACATGGAGGATTTATCTCTGGTAAAAAAACTAACCTTTATTAGCTCAGGGCTTTCTTATGACTCTTCTCATGAGGGAGAGATGCTGCTTCATATCCCCTTAGCTTTGGGAAATTTCGAGGGGTTTTCTCACTGCGTCTCCTCTAATCATGATCTCTTCACTGACGTCAAAGAAAAGCGCATATTTTTATTATTATGAAATATTAATTAAGGTGGCAATCTAGTAAGCATTAAGCCTAAATGGCTCCAATGCTCGGTATTACATTGAACCTGTATAAAGTAGTGAAAATAAAAGTTGGAAAAGAAGAAAAGCATTCACTAGCTTTACAAAACACAAAACTGGAATAGTCTGTCGGGGACTCGAACATATGTCTTTCTCGCAATTATTTCCAGCGGTTATTCTTGTATTCTCAGTATAAATTTCTATAATTAAACTCTCCTTTGGTCTCTGATCTTTCTGTCTTTTAGTGTCCCTTTCTCTTCTTTCTAAAACCTCCGGATTCTTGAATCGGGAGAGTTGACCGATATCCCACTCACTGTTACTGCAAATAGTCTCTTGACTATTTAGTTATTCACTATTCGTATATTTTCTGTTGCTTCGAGTCAAAATCCTGAATTGATCATATCAACTCAAACTCACGGACGTAACAGAAATTGGAACTTTTCAGTCGGGCCTTAACATTCAAACAATTAGCAGTTAGAAAGAAGTGCTATGTAAGCAATTCTTCAAAAATAAAACCATCCATCAATCTCTTCTAGATAAGCTTTTCGCATACTCCTACTTAGCCAAGCTCCTGGATACATTTACTTTGGAGGCAGAATGAAAAAGGAGAAAAATCACGTTCATAGAAGGGTTTTTCTGAGAAAACTTAACGTCGTTAATGTTTTACAGCGACAACCATTGTTTCCCTGTCGCAATTCCTGACAACGTGCTACCGTTAGGAACGGGGCTAGTTTCAGGATAGTTGAGCGTACTCACAGTATAGGTTACTGCAATTCGTCTTTAGTCAATTTGAGTATTTAATTTCAGTACATATTTAAATTGTATGGATCGCTTCACTTTATTTCATATTTAGATTAAAATTAATGAATGAATAAAGAAGCGAAAGACTAGATTAATAAAAGGGATAAAGTACAAAATAGAAGTTAAAACATACGAAAAGATACCCCCTTTGCAAGTAAATTCTGTAAATTTAACGGTCAATTAAGAACGAATCAAAACTGTAAAGATGACCCAAACAGATTTACCCATTTATTTCATATCTTATGATTTCAAATACAGAATTAGATTTGCCATCCTTTTGATCGAATCAGTAGAGGCGGAACAATGACCTAAAGCAGAGATGGGATTTCCAAACTAGAAAACTTGATGACATTTTTGAATGAAATTACATGTCATAAATGGCATCCTTGTTATTGGCCTTCGGATCTGTGGCGTTGTGGTTTGTGACTCTTATCATTTGTACAGAGGATTGACAGTTCTTTCATAGATTCTAAGCCTTTTACTTATTTTAAAATAATAGTGCCATTTATTCTTTAATTTTCATGGGGTTTTTTAGCTTATAAAGTTTGGAGGGGTGCTTTCTAAATTTTTTTTGTCAAATCTCCATATATTTCTATAGAGACGCGCACAAAATAAAAACAACCATAATTTTACGATAAAAACGCTTAGATTGGAAACATTCCACTGAAATAAGTCTAAAAGTTAATCACTGTTGAAACATTAATTAGTTTACAAGTTATATCAGTGTTAGGGGATTCGTTTAAACCACAAATAATGGAGAGGAAATGCTCCTCTCATGAGGCAAAGCAGGAAGTTGAATATAATGAATTCAAGCATAAAAATGCTGCTCTTTCCATATAGTTTCTCTGTCCTTTTTTATATATTTAATTAGCGATTAACTTTTCTCGATTACGCAATAAAATACTGGTACTCTGTTGGCAAGGGAATCGAGTGCTCAAAAGTTGTTATTGGTTTTTAATTAAAAATAAGAGGCGAAAAATAACAAGGGCACATTCCCGAAAACGTAAGGGAGATAGTGCGAGGTTGAAAGGTTGTGAAATGTAATGAACAAGAAGTCTAGAAAGGAAACTAGTTGAGACGGACGGGATTTCAATCTACCCACCTCACCAGACCTTGCCGACCTTCATAAACAAGGAAGAACTAATTCATTTTTTAAATAAAAATAATTACAAATTCAAGTTCACATTTCTTCCAAAGAATCCATAATCATTACTAAAGGGAGCACTTCTTAATAATCTAATTCCCCCTTCCTCCAAAATCCATATATCTACAAGTCATTTGCTCATCTGAATTGGATTTGACTCCCAAATATAACATTTTCTAATGATAATCTGAAAAATTCTGCGCATTTTATCGACACTCTTGGACTAAGAACTTCATGGATAGATGGCATAATGTTGAATAATGGACAAGGAGGAAAATATGGGATAAGAAAATTTTGAACTTGATGATCCAAGTGCTGAAAATTTCTTTCTAGTTCTGAACCATAAGAGACTTACCCAACACACCCTACTACCCTCGAACCCAGCACTGTTAAAGTGGTTTAGCTAGGAATGACAGACACCAAAACAAAATAATTGAATTAAAATAGGATGTAAAAATTGTGGATCACAACAATTAGCACTCTTGGTTACGCAAATTCAAATGTTATAATTTCCAGACGCTTAAGGTGACATGATAAATGCTCCATATTACATGAACTCTTGTTAATCCATCTAAACACATCTTAGGTAATCAAGCATGCTATGCTGTGGTTATGCCCTTGCCTATTCTCTTTCCGATTTCGCAAAGTTTCGCAGTTTACTGTATCGAAACTATTGTATATCGTCATCACTTTCTACCTTTCTATAAGGTTTAGCCGAACCCTCTTTTGGTTCGACGGACAAATGGCAGATGGGCTTCAACATATGTAAATGCAAAGGCCAAAATTTAGGCTGTCATCGTAAAAGTAAAATACCATATGAAGAGCCAATTCTTCAATTTCGCTAACTTAGAAAAATACCTGGAGATTTTAATCTCAGAGGACCTTAAAGTATCGAAAGAATGTGCAGAAGATGGTAAGAGAGTAAACCGTATGCTAAGATATATCACCCCCGAAATTTCACTTTCAAATCGAAAGATATAATCCTGGCCCTATAGAAAGCGCTCGTGCGCCCACGACTCGAATATGCGGTTCAATATAGGGCTACCTACCTAAACAGTTAGAAAGAGTGAAACATGGCGTACAAAACTAGTTCCTGGAATTCGAAGCAAACCGTACGAAGAGAGACTCCGCTCATTAAACCTACTATCCCCTGAAAGTAGACGATTACGTGGGCACTAGTTTCAGGTATTCAAAATCTTAAAAGGATTTACTAATATTGATTACAGACTATTGTTCGCGATGGACGAAAGGGTTAATAGGCCCTTTAGCTCTACTATAGCTCTTACTCCACTTTTAAGAATAACGCAAACGTGGAATAGCCTTCCTCACCGTGAAGTAGAAAGCACGTCGGTTAATATGCTAAAAAACTGACTTGATGAGCACCACAATAGTGTAAATTTAACATAGAAGATACATAGATGAAAACGTCGTTATAATAAGGAGTTAAGGAATAAAAAGAAATGATGTACAAAAAAATGCCAGCGACGTACCACTGCATGGTATGGAGTGAATGTGAATTTCCTCTTTTCTTTTCTGTCAGTCCTATACCTATATTATTTTCATCCCTACAGGTGTAGCCTGCGGGATAAGAGAGTACTCTCCTATCACTCATCCTCCCCCGTTCGGACTAGCATATATGTGCATTTGAGGAAAAACTAAACCTGCAGGTAAAATGGTACACAATAAACATGTACATAAGTATGTAACGTATAATTAAAATAGTTAAAAAAACAACATGCTAAAAAAGAACAAAAAGTCTGATATGCTAACATTAGTAGAGGTAGTTTAACACCATCTGGATAAGTAGTATAAAACTCCCTTCAATGATTTATATATTTACTCAAACCTTTTATTATTTGTTTTTATTATTCATAAATATGTATGATAATGATATGTATTTTGCTGATATGTTTGAATTATTATTATTTTACGAAATAGTGTGTATGTAATTTATAGAAATATTAACTTTCATAAAATCAAATTTGTCATTTTTTTAAGCTTAAATTTATAATTAATTTGTATTTAATATCGTTCTAAATAACTAATATGAATAAAACTAAAGTAATTACAGAAGCACAAAGAACACAAATCTATGTTTTAAATATCCCAGAGTTATCTTAAGTAAAATTAGTAAAAAAACAAAAATGTTCAAGTCATGTATAGGAAAACAATATAATTCGCTAGGAAGTGACCAAGAGCTTTGCATTAGGAAAGCGAAGTGGCAACAAACATCTTATAAACGTAGAGAAGACATCTTTAAATCGGGCTCCACTACAAATGCGCAGTAAAACATCTTTTCAAAGTGATCGGGAGTTCAGTGAAGATTTAATTTAAAAGAATTCCAACAGGAACAATAAGAAGGAGCGTTATGAAAGGATGCAAGGCCAGATAGAAGTCATAGATATTTGATTTCAATAGAAACAAACGTCTTTAGTGGACAAAAGATCACAAAAAATGGAAATGTGAACAGTAAAATGGTCTTAGGTTATCTGGTCAAATGAAAGTACTGTAATAATCATTTATGTAAGAAAGACTAGCTTATTGTTGTTTTACATGTAATTTGTGTAATTCCATTATAATTTACAGGGTGTTAAAGCTAATTTTGACGATTTTTAGTGTTTCCTTTTTTCAGCAACATTTTGATGTAACGGGTAATGATGTTGGATAGCATAGGGAGAAAAGTTTGAGTTGAGAAAAGGTTAACTGCCATGGAAGAATCTAAGTCATCTGAATATTCGAAAAGAATTAACTGCAATCATGATGATTCACGCTGGCTATCACAATGCACACGTTATGACCGTTATGACCGGTGCTCAATGCTTTGACAATAGTGTAACGGCTGTAAGACATGAAGCTGACCCTAGATGAGGACCTTGGCTACTACTCCTATCTCCAAGAGGCACAAGGGACAAATTTTGAGAACCTAAGGCCAAAGAGAGCTGCTTAACGAAGGTAAAGCTTGAACAAGCTGAATAATCCTGTTGAGCCTAGGACGAGCTGATTCTATTCAAATAAAAACAAACAGTTGCAAAGGCCAGTTGTCTAACACTCAGAAGAACAGGTGGCTATCCTATAATCCATGCAACTTTCCACGTCTCATGAAGACCAAGTTCCCTCAAACTGAGATGTTCTGTGGGATTCTCCAGTGAGGGGGACAAGGTGGAAAAGATCAAAGAGTTATTCGAATATCTGCCCAGGAACACAGTGCGGAAGGCATGCGTCAGATTCCGGAGAGGTTTTGAAGCGTGGTGGAAGCTGAACATTTCTTCTTTGATTAAACTCTTTTATTTAAATACATTGATTTTTAGCTGATATATTGCATGATTTTTGATTTTTTGCGAACAATCAAATCTAGCCCGAACAACGTGTTTCTTAGTAATTATATAGAATTGTAACTTTTTGTAAAATATCTCAGATTCACAAGACATTAGTGCTACCTTAGTGACGAAAAATTTGATAAGTATTTTATCCCGTTTTCGTAATACTAACAATTAAGCATGGAAGTACTTTGTAATACTAACAATTAGGCATGAAAGTACTTCTATCATTGTATATGGCTTTGTATCCTTATTAGGACCAGATAGTTTTTTTGTAAGAAAATAATACTCCGATAATTATACTACAATGTTTTCATAAATTTGAGAGCAATCTATCCAGAAATTGCTTCTTACAGCAGCAAGAAATGAAGTTATATATCACCAGGACAATACTCCCTACCATACATCCAACTACATCAAGAATTGGTTTGAAGAAATGGGGATCACCCCAAAGAGTAGCTATCAAAGAGCTGCGGACTTAGATCCAATTCCAAAAGAACATAAGTAGGGGGGAGGTTGGAACTATCATATGTACCAAGAAACCAGAACTCTATGAAAAATTACAAGTTGAGGGGGAAAAGTTAGAGGCAGAATTTTTTGCAAATTGGGTCAAATTCATGCCACAAAGAATTATCTATAGGGGGAATTAAATTACCTTATATGGATGATTCTATAGTTACTTACTTTTGGAAAAGAAGCATATAGAGTGAGGATGCAAAAGGTGAAGGTGAACTTGGGCCAGTTAGTCGGCGAAACAAAGCTCAATGATAAAGTTATTAACATTAAATTTTCCCATTGCACCATCCTTTCACGATTTGGTGCACTTTTTCAGTTATTCTATTAAAAGTTCGAAAGGTTAATTCCTGCCCATTGCACAAATTGGTATTCTTCGTAAAAAGGAAATTTGTTGTCATGCCGTTTCCATCGAGACTCTCCGGAGCTTGTGAAGCAATTCAACCCTTAGACTCATTCGGTTTTCTTTTATGGTCAACGCCCAGGGGCCTGTGCCTCTGCCTTGTTTGAAACTGAACAAAAAACAGAGGGTTTGAGCCCTCTATGTGTCTTATGATTTTGTTTCCTTTGTTAATGCGACAGCCGTATTTTTTTATTTCTGGACGAAGCCACAGACCAGATAATGAATATCACATCAAGATCAAAATCACAATCGCTGGCGAGCCAAAGGCACTAACTATGGGTCCTCATTTAGGGTATAGGTACATGAGGAGTTTAATACTTATCCCCCACTAGCGAGCATAAATCACTTCTTGGCAGAGGAAGGGTCGCCTGTATCACGTCAGAGGAACATGAAAATGGAAACAGCTTCTGTTAGTTCATTGACGAAAGGGTGAATGAAGGAATAGAGAGCCGTGTTATGATTGGCTATGTATATCAGAAAGGGTATAAATGAAGCTGCCTACCCCGCGCGCAAGAGACTGCGCCTTGAATAGGCGACTAGCTCAGAAGTGTTTATATGTGCTGTTGCTGGGGTTTAACTTGCTACCTCGACGTCAGTAATCCAGCGGTGTATCAAATAGGTGATCAACAGCTCCAATTCTAAGTAATCCTCTAGTATACTTTGGGAGTTACCCGGACTGTTAAAGATCGGAAAGAAACAGCTTACAACGTAAATTAATCCCAAGAATGAATTGGCGTTCTAGATCAGAAGGGATTCTTGTCCCAGCTGATCTAATTAATGCGGTGAACTACCTATAATGAACGCCTATTCGGTGTTAAATTGTATCGCCTCTATAGCAAATTTAATGGCAACCAAATCTGTCCTTAATCTTTATCCATTTTTCAATTAGGATAGAAAAATGGCTCCCATCAAGAGGGGATGGTACAAGTTTAGTCTAATTCTTTTCACTAATCACAAAAATAATTGAATCCATTTCATATTAAAAATCATAAAGAGCATTCGATATGTTTTACTTGATAATTTTGGCAAAGAAATGGACTGTTACTGTGACAAAGAAAAACTACTACTTTGCCATAGAGAAAATATGGCAATTTTCAATTCTATAATTCCTTGATTCTCCTGGCTGATTAAATTCCATGTATTTGACTTTTTATCATATGGCCTATCTTTTAATTCGTGATTTTATTTATTCTATTAAAAATCCAAATATTTATTTCAGGCTTTAATTGTGTTTTTAAACAAGATATATATTCATCTAAAGGTTCAAACATAAGGTAATTTTTTCCTAAATATTTCTTTTTAATTAGAAAATTTGTTAGCTCATTTGTATTTTTTATTTCGTTTTAATGTTTTGATATTATGAGATTTTTTGAGGGGTAACGAGCTGACCGCTCATTGGCGGAATCGCTGAATTTAATCCCTTAGGGGTATCTTAGCACAGGTCATCATGTACACAGCCAATGAAGTTACCTTTATCATGCCCTTTCTGTCATCACAGCACACCATGCTTACTCTCTCCTCTGTCCCCGAGACCCGCCAATGGAATACTAATATGTCTTATGGTTTTCCTCATATCCGCATACCACTGACCCAGGGCGAGTGCGCTCTCCCTTTAGATTACGATTGTTATTCTTATCTATATGTTAATTTTATTGTCCAGTCAGCGTATCTCATCCTCAAGGCCAGGAAGAGATAGGAAAACTTAATTCTTTCTTTGATTAGTTATTTATAGTAGGGGAGGAAGAGGATAGAATGCTCCTCTCCAGCCCACCTAGAAGTGAATTAACTGCATAAAAGCGCTTTTTTCAGAGGATTTAATTTGGAATCTTTTACATTTGATAACTCCTTTGTAATATTATTTCCCATTGTGCACATTTCTCTTAGTAAAGAAACAATTTTCTCATTTTATACTTTTTGGATGGGATAGACGAGAAATATTTTGGTTGGAAAAATGTAAAAATAAAGCAAATATTGGAATTCAAAAGAATTAAGAGAAATTTGCAACTAATTTCACTCTCTGCTCTGATTGGGATATTTCCTCGAAGAAGACTCATACTTTAAACAGAAAGAAAAGACAACTTTGGAAGTAAGAGGAAGAAAAATGAACTAAATATTTGTCCAGAAACTAAAACAGGGTTTCGAACAGTATTTGAATTAATGATAGAAAAGAAACAAATTGTCTTTAATTGCACTAAGTCTTAAATCTAAGAAAAGTATTTAGCCTCTCTAACCATGTAATTGCTTTCCATATTTTCTTTCAACTCTCCTCCTCTACTTTATTTATTCTTATCCCCAGCATTACCAGTCTGCCAGATTTATTATTTAAGTATGTAGAATTAAACATGAATATTCTAATGAAAACTGAGGAGGGATTAATGTGAAAATGGATTACATGTGTTTAATGAATATTTTTTGAGGGGATCATCTTTGCGTAGTATGTTTGACGTCATCAAGTAAAATGGAATGGGAAAATGCCTTTATCGGAGAGGCGGTGTCATTATTAAACTTTTTCAACGTAAATGCGATGGACCTCGTTAGCTTTTTATCGTTAAATTTAATCAACCATTTTACCTAAAGCACCATAATAAACGCTAGTAGAGCAGGTAAGATTGTATAAATTGATGGTGGTTGTTTTAGAAATAAAATAAAGCTTCATCTGAGATGTGCAACTCACACTCCTTTATCGGTACTTGGAATTCTCATTCTTCTCCTTCTTCATCATTCGGTTATATGTAATTTCTTGTCTCACGGACTGCAACGACGACACTACTGTCAATAATCGAAAAAGTAGTCCGTCCGCGGATGGACAACCATACAGATTGACCAATGGAAAGCTATTGCCATTATAATTCATTAAAATAAATAAATAAAAATTAATTAAATAAAGAATAATATTTAATATTGATTTTCTTTAACGAAATAAAATAACAATCCTTATGTCAGAATGCTTCATTTTACTTACAGGGAAGGATTATCTTTACTAGAGTTACCTAGCAAGGATTATCCTTGCATGAGCCACTGATTTTCACTTTAATCCCAGTCTAACATTTATATCGAGTGAGATAACACCGAGAGCCGCGATGTTGGTTGCCTATTAATTAAATTCGACCACATTGGCTGACGGCCATATCAAAATTGTAGCTGAGGAGGTGTTTACAACCTTCATAACATGAAAATGTTCCATTGTTGGCCCTGAATGTTTTAAAGCTATGTGGCAGCCATGATTAAAACAAGATCCAACACAATAACTTCCTGCATAGAATTAGATAACACCACCATATATAATCCTCAAATTTTCTAAGACAATAAATTAAGGTATCAAATTTAGCCGTGTAAATTCTCGATGTGGAAATATTTGCCCTAATCTTAATTATCCAACTTTTATGGCTTTCTTGATAATCTTGGTAACTCCCCTAAAATGTAATTTACTGCCCACCCTTAAGGTATTCCTTGAGTATCTGGTCTCGTTTCTCATAAAACAAAAATTTCTCTCGGGACTTTACTACGAGGGCAGTATTTAGCCAACTGTCATCTTTTTATTCGTTTGTTTTACTGCATTTTATCGTAGCGCTTGATTTCCTTTGGCGGCAATCATTCCCTACGACTCACAGGGGAAGCATAAATGGTGCCGTCGACGAGTGGAGACTATTTTTGTTATCCCCAAATTAGAATGGCTTTGATGGGTTGTAATCGGTGGGAATGGAAAGCAAATTAGGAGAGTACGTGCCGTCATGATCTCTAATGTCTCAATTAGTCTCATCCTTCAGCTATATCGAATTATCATTCAAATATTTCACTTTACCTTAAAAGATCTGAAAGAGCAGACAGTTCTCACGCAGTTTAACGCACTGACTACATACCAGGAATCAGGTTAGCTGTTTGAACAACATAGAAAAGAAGGTGGAAGAAGTCGCGCGTCATAGTGCCGCGACTCTTCCGATGGACCAATCTCTCAATCCTCAACGACTTCAGGAAGGAGTTGAGAGGAAAGGAGAAATAAAGAAAAAGATTATGTAAGCGGAGGAAGGTAAACTTACCTGAGATCTTTGAGAGAGTAGGAAATATGTAAGTGTGGTAATAAAGATATAACAAATGTGTACCAAATTATTGAAGTAGGTTTAATCTATCTATATGGGTGTAAAAAGAATTGGGAAAAGAGAGAAAAATTATATTGGTGAAATGACGTGTAGAAAGCTGCAGTAAAGAGTAAGAGAGAAGCCTACTTGTAAATGCTGAGTATTGCGGATGAACGCTTAAATTTAGGACCAAACAAATTGAATGACGTGATTAAACAGAATAAAGGAGCAGCAAGTGAAGATTCAGAACTTTAGATAAATGAAGATCCAGAGGAAAACAGAGTGTTATTCAGGAAGGGAGTAAGAAGAGTAAGAAATGATAGAGAAGGTTAGCTGCATGCCCAATAAGGATAAAAATGGAATGGTACTTTTGGGCAATGGGGAGGCGAGAGTGCATTTATCGGTTGTGTAATGTTAGGATGAAAGAGGAAGCGACTGAAAAAATGATTGGCTTAATGGGTGTAAACGATGTCCTGTGTCACAGTATGAAAGTCAAAAGCATTCAAGAGGTTGTTATTGCTGGGAGAGTTTCGCTTAATGTGAAGACATATAGGTAGATGATATAGTCGCTCACATGATAAAATAGGTAGTGACTGAGTATTGGAATAGTTCTGGTAGCTCCATTGTTAGGTATTTGAAAGTGAAAGAGTCCCTGAAGTCTGTAAAGCTCCATAATAGTGCATGTGCGTATAGATAAAGGGGAAGAAAGTGAAGGCAAGAGATGTGAGATGTAAATTACATGGAGTTTAACGGAACTGGAGGAAGTTTATAAGCGTGTAGAGAGGAAAGTATTATGGCGGATTTTAAAATATATTGTGTAAATGGTAAAAAGATTGTTGCTACAAAAATTATTTAGGTTGCAAATAGTCGTGCGTTCAGTTTAAACATATTATCAATAAGTGTTTTAACAGTATTTGAAGGAGGAGGACAAAGGCATTGGTTGATGATAAGGAATAGTAACGAATTAGGTCTATGTCTGTGTTGCTGATGAGTTTGTGTGAGTAGTAGGAGTTAGTTAGAAGGATTTAAAAATGTTAATCAAAGCCTATAGGTAAGTGTGAGCAAGGCCTAGAAGTAAATGAGTAAAAACTTAGGCGAATGATATTTGGGCTTTTGTATGGGTTGGGGCGAGATATATTTATGAGTGTGGGGTATTATATTGAATAAATCCGAGGTATTATGTAATCAAGTGGCATCGAAATTGATAAAGGTACATTTTAGGAGATTTCTACCACGATGTTTTGATTTGTAAGAAAGTCTAGTAGGGTCGATTTAAGCTTTAAGAATGATACGGGTTTGAGTGCGAACTCTGCCAAGAAAATATTGGTGTATGGAAGTGAGGCTCAAGTGAAAGCAGGGTATATAGATAACTCAAGAGGTAAGCTTAGTGTGCGAAGATTAGACAGAGTAAGGAATTAATGAGTGTAAAATGAGTTTGGGTGTGAGCGACAGTGTAACTGAGAATGTCATGAGGCATTGCGCCAATATAATAGAAGAATAGATGGAAGAAGACTCGCAAAAAGAGTGGAATAGAGTGAATATCAGTGTGTAGGAAGGGTAGAAGACTGACATTTGGGTTTGTTTTGTGAAATATATCTTATGGCGTTTACTAATCACCGCAATCATGTCCACGCCTTTTATTTCTCAGTAGGAATCGTCAGTGGCTCTCAAACACGAGATCAAAGGACGAGAGAACGGGTGTAAGAATCAAGGGAAGAAGCTTTCGTAATGCAGCTGTGTTAATTCATGGAGTCTCCTGCCTCCCTAAGCCTCCAGGCAATCTTGCATCCCGCCTACCATCTTGTAGGATGCGAGAGCTAGGAAGGAAATCTGTCATCGCAAATTCCGTGACTGAAAGACTTCCATCCCTAAACTTTGTGTTTACCTTGGGAGAATTCCTTCCAGGGCCGGAGACGATTTCACCCCATCATAAGCCGGTGATTAACTCCAGGCTCAGCCAGACCAAGTTAGTACCGGCCCGCTATCACGCACGAGACACATCACTTGTCATTTTAGCTCCGTTTTGGTCTACACGAGCGCAAAGGCAAGAAACTCTTTCGTCGAAACTTCACTCCAGTCAATTGGAGATTTCGCCGCAACAGCCGTTCTCGTTTACCAGCGCAATTACTCCCTAGTTAAGGTATTCCGAAGTAAATCTCAGCCCCTTGCAATTCTGCCCCTTGAATTACCCATTCCCTTCGTCGTCCAATCATTAACTTCTGCGAGGGGTCGATGCGTGCAGATCTCTTTTAATCCGGTCATCCCATAAGGATTTATTTGTATTTCACTCAAGGCAGCCTCTGAATACTCAATCCGAGTTTGGTCATTTACCTGCCTTAAGCTCATTAGCTTGTCC
Organism: Ceratothoa steindachneri; assembly: GCA_963969495.1. Taxonomy (NCBI): domain Eukaryota; kingdom Metazoa; phylum Arthropoda; class Malacostraca; order Isopoda; family Cymothoidae; genus Ceratothoa; species Ceratothoa steindachneri. The sequence continues at coordinate 206,497,209 of OZ018324.1, read as the reverse complement.
CTTTTTGCCAGACTATCGAGTACCCTATAGTCTTGGATATTTCAGTTTCATTTCAGTTGTGTAAATATTTATGTTTTTGTTGTTGTGTTATTATATATTATGTTAGCACTACACCTTTAAATAACCGAGAATAGTATTTAACCATAGCTAAGTAATTAACGGCCAATCTGCCCTCGCTTATTGTTATTTGATCAGGTACTCAGGTGAACGGTTTCCTCCCCACTTCCCTCATTAGCTTAACCCCATCATCTGGTAACGGAGCCGAGGAGAGGTCAACTGAGCGTCCGTTCACCCTATTCCACACCACTGTGATAATCGAATTCCCTCCATATATATTTATCGGATATCCTTTTACAGTCAGCTTAACCTGAGATCTGAATCATCGCTTTCTCCTGCGCATGCGAGCTGTCGAGAAGTCGTCTGAATCTGAATTTATTCCGACGACTTAACACAACTGATGCGGCTTAGGCTCTAAAGCAATGTTTCTCTTCTAGCCAGACTACAACATCTCGCTCTAACGACTGGAAAGTCACACAGCTCTCTTAACTGTGCTCGGGCATCTTTACTTGTGAAGAAATAAGAAACATCGACCTCATGCAGATGCAAGGAGATTTCTTCTAGAGGTGACCCGACATTTCATCCGAAGGTCTCCTTCTTAAAACGTGACACATTACATAATAACCATTTTACTTTTTCGCTCGTCCCCTGGGTAATTGATTACAATGAGGTGAAATGCCCACATCCTATATTTCCCCGACGCAACATAGCGCCAATTTCTCGATCGTGACCAGGTCAACTTTTTTTCTAAGCTTGACCATTTCTCCTCGATTCAAGACACGACCATTAACAAGTTGATAACGTGTATGAAGCAAACATAAGTGAAAGATAGATATAATACATAAGTATGTAGGTATATGCTATATCTGTGTATGATTCGTAGGTTTTACATATGCGCATCAGGCGTAAAATACGTAGAAATATGTATGGTGGTAAAGCATTTGTTAACTATGTTTATGGTTTGTATGTGGTACAAATTGACATATAGTAGAAGGTTTAAAATTTCACGATGCATAAATGTGTTGGGAGTTATATGGGGGATAAAAATATGTTATCGAAGATAATTGTGAAAAAATATATGCTACATATGTCTATGGAGAGTAAGTTAATGTCATACATAGGTATGGAACATAAGTATTTGTCATGTATGGATATCGTCTGGTGAGTAGTTATATGCTGCGTAAGTAATTGTAGCCTATAATTAGGCTGCGTAATTGGTACGCATGTTTGATGCGTAGAAATATAATAGGTATGTGAATTTTGCTTAATTGGTATCTATTTATCAATTTAACTCCTCAGCGTTCCCATTCCTGAGGTAGGATTCACAAACCGAAAAATAAAATCCCTAGTATGACTATGAACACCAGCAGCTATGGGGTACGAAACGCTGGCAGAAGAGTAATACTGTTTTTCCCCAGCTAAAAATCATTAAACAAAACTAAAATGTTTTTAACGTATAAAGATCCATCCTCCCCACCGTGTGTATCCCTTTTAATAATTTCTCTTCATTTGTCAAAATTATGGATAAAATAACAGAGTAAATCATACTTCAAAAAATTCCTTCACTTCAAAATTTGCTGGAGCTTCTTTGTGTCACAGGAGCTCTCAATTGCCTGTCTGTGTCTCTGGCAGTCGCTTTCCACATATATTCATGCTTCCTCACATTATCGATTTATTGATAGGATTAATTCTTCATTAAACGTTTTGCCAGTAAAGATTGCATCGCCAGGGTTAAAAAATATAAATAATTCCATGGGAGGATTTGTATCAGGCAATGTATATATGGTCATAGATTTCCTTTCCAGGATGATTTCTCTTTTTTACACCGGCCGCCTCTTTTCAGGGTTTAACGTCTAATGGAAGTGACTTGGCGCTGCTTCGTTGCTTAAGGAGAAAGGTTTCCCTGAAAGAAAAGGCAAATAGGCGTAAATGTTTATTTTGTCTGTATATATTTTTGCTATTATGAGGAGGAAAGAAGATGGCAGAGAAAGAAAGGATATTAAATAAAAAATGCATAGATCAAAGGTTGCATTGAAGACTTCAAATTTATTAATCAAGGGGGTTTTGAAAAGGTGAATCAGGGGCTCCAGTAGCAAACTTAGAGAGAACTCTGACGCAGGTATTTAACACACCCTCTTCTGTTCGGATTTACTAAGAAACAATTTAAATCACTTAAACTTTCGTTTGAACGATTGCTAATAGCGGATGAATTCTCAACCGGGTGCATGATGCGGTTGATCAGTTAGATTACCCCGTCAAAGGGACCTAACTTTATTGCGGAACGGCGCATAGATGAGGGAAGTTGGGTCCTTTCTCAGATAAGAGGGCTTCCAACTAGTCTCTCCTTTGAGATACTCGGGGTATCTTTCTCACGTATATATTATCTTTTCTATAAAAATAGAGAAAATAGTTCTTACTAGGAAATGTGCGTTAGTAATACATATATATTTATGCACCCACATATTTACATGCTTTCCTTATTTATATATTTTAGTGTAATTGGAGTGGTGGGTTATGAATTACACTCCAGTTATTCATATCTGTCGGAAAGTGATTGCTCTCTTTTTGACAGATGTGAATATATTTCTAGGGTATTTGTTTATTAACAACTGAATGTAAATGGAGCGACTTTAATGTCAGCGTTAAACAGACTTCGGCCTCTTAGCTGATAAAAACAACTCAGGAAGGATTGGATACTTTGATCGATGACTTCGCGAAGGGATCGGCGCATATTTTCAGCATTCCAAAGGCTCGGCTTTTACCACAAATTGAGAAACTATTTTGGTGTAAAAAAGAAGTTGGAATGGATTTGGCTGCGTTTATTGGATATGGATTTAGGTGTGTTTGGATATATGGGACATAATACAAACTTAACCTTGAAGTAACCAAACTGAAAATATATTTTTCCTCGTTGTCTTATTACGTATTTATGGGTAACTGATCGTGATACGAAGTTCTTCCTTAAGAATTATGACACGCGCACTCACAATGGATCCTATTAGTTGAAGGATAAAGATAGGTTAGGAGACTCGCGCCACATCTACACACTTTCTCGTCATCGGCACCTCAAATACTCTCGTTTTTGCTACTCTGGCAATGTTCTTTCAAAACATTTTTGTTCGCTTAACTTCGTATTTCTTTATGGAATTCTTTTTGCAAAACTTTATTATGGAACTGCTCTTGCTAACTTTTATTTTCAACTTTTTGAGAAAAAGTGAACCATCAACGGGAACTCTATTAAGTGAATCTCTCTTTCTCAGAAAGTCCCATGAGGCAACAAGCTGCTCGCTCGTACATTTGAATTCGAATCTATTTCACTAATAACTTCTTATAACACCTTATAGAAATGCCATTGCTATACCTCTTGTTTTATTTTATTAGGGTTTAACAAATCAAGTCGTTTTGAGAAGTCACAAATAATAATACTAAGAACTGTTTAAGATGTACTACCTTTTCCTAAACAAACTCATTTTTTAAAATATATTAATTATTATATTATTTTTAGCCTATCCGCATTTTCTTGATTTTTACAACCATATAATATGGGTGAAGGGTATTTCACATCACCATGGGGTGATGGTATTGTCCTTTCCTTTGCCAAACTGAACAGGCATGGGTTTGACGCAGATCACGACCGCCCAACATCCCATGCCAGCTCTCTGATCAAGTTGCTAGGGAAGATGCTGTTGGTGAGCTAGATTGGTTCTTAGTACGTTTCTAAGGATCGGTCCGGAAAGATTTCTCTTTAAAGCACCGAATCTTAGCACTATTTTTCGACATTGAGAAAGCCTACGACACAATATCGATATACGGCGTCTTAAGGCAGCTACACGTTTGAGGTATGAGAGGTCTTTTAGCATCTTTTATTCAAAGTTTCTTAGCATCTCGATCCTTTATGGGGCGTGTGGAGATATGTACTCAGAACGGCAAGTCAAGCCAAAGAGGGGGGACTTCCTCAGGGCAGCGTATTATGTGTTTTTTGTTTTGTAATTCAATCAATTATATCATTTCCTTTCTACCAGAGGGTTTTTCATTGACCCTGTTCATCGACGACTTGGTACTATATTGTTCCTCGCCTTGCCTTCTATTAGTGGCGCGTTGTCTGCAGATGGTAGTCGATGCAGTTTCGAAAGAAGCGCAACTTAGGTAGCCCGATTTTCTACGAGCCAAATGAGGTCAATTTATTTCCATCTGGGTAGAGGGGCTATTTTTATGCCACCTATCTCCCTACAAGTTGTAGAGATAGAGTTAGTTCATGAGTTTCGGTTCCTGGGCAGAACTCTTGATCCCAAGATAACTTGGGTACCGCACCTACGCCTTTTTCGAGCGAGATGTTTGCGTGCTTTAGATATTTTGAAGGTCCACTCTCACACGTCGTGGGACAGTGATCTTCGAGCACTGTTGTCCATATACACTGATTTCTCCAACTCTAAATTGAACTATAAGTGGCAAATTTACTCCTCAGCTTCACCCTTAAAATGTTGAACCACAGTTGCAAGCTCGAAGTTCGTCTTTCCAATGCAGCCTACTTCAGCTTACCAGTGAAGTATTGACTGTCAGAGTGGGGTGTACACCTTGCCCTATAATTGAGTCCATATCTGTATATGATGCCTCTGTCGTGTGCGGCAGGCCCCTGTATCTGATGTCTGCAGATGCCTTTATGCTGCTGAGTCAACAGCGATATTTGATAAGGTGTTTTCTTTACTCCACCCCTTGAACCTTCTGATCGGAAACCATCTGTCCAACTCGGGTGCTCTAAGGGTCATTGTCCTTCCGTTGTCACCGACCCCTAGGTGTTTGCTCCAACTCCAAATGTTCACACCAGTATGTGGTGTCTAGAGAAGTTGTTCGTGGACCTTTGCTTCTTTGAAACCCTGTTCCCTTGAGCATGCGACCTTACATACACAATATTTCTCGATATACACAGATGGCTCAGTGATAGCCATAGTCGTGGGTGCTGCAGCCACTTTCTGAGGAGATTTTGTAACTTTTTCTTTGCTGCTTTTATTTTTACCGCTGAAATTTCAGCCATTCTTTTAGCTTTTAATCCGATCCAAATTTTAACTTTAAAAGATTTCGTTATTTACTCGAATTCTAGGAGTGTTTTATAAGCAATTCGCTCTATTAGTGCTTATCATGCCTTAGTCGCAGAAGTTTGAGCGTGTAGAGTCTCGCAGTGTGTAGAGTCCTGGGCAAAGAGAGAGAGCTGATCAACCTATTATGTGTCCCCGAATAACTCTGCATTGCCGATTCGAGATTTCTTTCCCACTATGAGAGATTATATTTTTCAGTTGTAGCAGGAAGAATGAGATAGTTTTTATAATTATATTATATTAGATCAAAAACTCTCTTCGTTCTTGGCCCTCAAACCTTCAAAGACAACGGTCCTCAGAGGTGCCTCTTTGCCTCGTTTGCATCGACCACACAAGACTTACTCACAGTCATCTTGTTTCGGCTGCTGCTCAAATCACCACTTGCTCATGTTATTGTCGTGGGCACCAATCGGTCACCCATCTTATATTAAAATGTCCTCATTTTGCCATTCTACTGTCCTCTTGTTTCCTTTCCTATACTTTTAAAATTACCTCGCCTGTCGCGTCTTTGTTTCCCTCTGGCGGGAGGAATCTTTTATACCTTCCTTTTTAAAAATATTAACTCATATGTCTTTTCCATATTTTCTAATTCAATTAACCCTATTTTCTCCTACTGTCATTTATAGTCCACTTGTATTGGGCAGCTGCCCAACTTGTTCCTTCCTAAAATCTTTATTTTTACTCTAGGCCCTTTTTAATTTATCAACGCTGAGCCATTATTTATGCTCTAAATGCCTACACTATATTTTGTTAGGACCCTCCAATATTAATGTCGGCAAGTGTAACATACAGAATAAATATCATTTTTTATGAATATGAGAAAAGGAAGAGATCAAATTAACAGTAAAAATATTACACAATTGTGTAGAAATCTGTAATAGATTCATAAATCTTAGCGTTGGTTCAAAACCTTCCGTTCAAGCGATTTCTGGCTATAGAATTTCGAGTATAGAAGCTGCAATACTGCAATACTTAATTCTTCAAATCCTCTTCAGAGCATTTGTGAAGTAGCAATGTTCACTTCTAAGCTCCACATAACATTATTCTTCTTCACTTTTACTTCTTTTCCCTTTCAATCATGCGGCTGACTTTGCTTGTTCTGTTCCATGACCATTTCTCCTTGGATTAGGCTTCATTTTTTTATATTCCTCGCGGCCCATTGAAAACACCGCTTCTGTTCTAGGAAGGTTAAGCCACATCGGGTGTGTTTAATCATCGGATGGATTACGATTTGAGTCTCCTTCATGGATATCAAACATCATAAGGTGCAGCCACTTGTATTTCGTATCCCATGTTAGGTCACCACTGGGCAATAAAAGCCAACCATAACAATTTATTTTTTCTTAAATGCGTCAACACACGAGATGACAAATCTTTATTGGGGAACTGGTCTAGTTCAATATCAGTTCCATCTCCTTGTCTAGGTCTTTCTTGTCTAAATAATTACTATTGAATTTTGGGTTGCAATGCCCTGCTTACCGTTTGCTTGGAATATATATGCTGGAGACTCAGATCGAATGGTATGGCCCTTCATATCCTCTGAAGGCATTAGGTTGCCACGAGGTCAAAACAGGAACTCAGGCCTTTATCCGATACAGCTTTAGATGCCAGGCCTCAACGGAAACATCAGTTTCATCCAGGAAGGACGATATCTCGCTTAAGGTTGTCGCTCAGTAATTTGCCTTCATTTATTTTAATTTACCCTGAACTACGAGGAGAATCAACAAGAGGGAGCAAAATATACCAATGGACAAAAAACTTCTTGAACTATAATTCAACAGGCAAGAATAAATTAACTTTAAAAATAGAAATTAAAAATCAAGCAAGAAATATAGTAATTATTTCGCCTAGAGCCACATGCTGAAGGTCGAAAAGTAAATGATTAAGGGCTAATAAACAAAATGCACATAAAAGAAAAAAAAAATGGAGATTTTTTGTTTCTTCATCATTGGGCATAGTGACCCTCTTTTAATTACGGGATGCAATAGCTCATCACTCCTCGCCGTAGCCCGCCCTGCGAAGGGTGCGTACTTGCCTGGCAGAGCCAGGTGCCACCCTTCAGGACTACCTCTTTCGGCATGGCGGTTCCACCTTGGACTCGGCGTAAAAAACAAAGATAGATGGTGAAGTGAGAAAGAAATGGGATGTGAGGAAGGTATGGGTGGGGATGAAGCAGGTTGTTAAAAACCAACCACCCTAGATCGGAGCTTATGGGTTAGGGAACATTGTCCCCTCCCCTCTCAGGCCCGATTCAGGACTGTTGGCTGAGAAGAATCTCAGCATCTACCCTGTGAAATTAGAGGCTGACCAGAGAAAGTTGTGGGAGAGGTTGTAAGGCAAGTGAGGAAGTAGGTGAGAAATACAGGCTATCTGAAGAAAGGAAGAGAGGCTAAGCTGGGGCCGGACGGAGCGCTGGATACCGTCAGCACGGCGGTTAGGATGACAAATCGCCGCGCCCCTTACGGGGTCACTCCTAAGGAGAGGTGTTTCCATAAATAGGAATAGGTACGGAGGTAGCAGTGAATTGGTAGACACATTGAGCCTGTTGCATGAACGCAGTCAGTGCATTCACTAAGATCCACACCATTCATAACGTCTCTTTACATTTCTCTTCTCTCTCTTTTTCTTCACATACTCAACCTGACCATCCCAAACCAGGCTAAATTGTATCCATATTCACACGCACAATAATTGGCGAATGCTTTAACCTCGATGTTTAGTGTCGAAACCCAGTAAAACCGTTATTATTCCACAATCAACCCAAGGATGACTTGCCCCTAGAGCTAATTAACTTACCAGCATTTGTGCAGATTTTGATGTGAAAGTCAGTATCTAGTCATTGGATCTTATCCACTAGTCGTGCAGTTCAGTAACATGTGAGTGTCGCATTTATTATGTATGTACTCGTATGTACGTGACCCAAAAATTTTAAACAAGACATAAGGAGAGAGATGAAATGAGGCTTTTGCCAAAGCCTACGTGTAAGTTAAAAAGAAATATACCTATGTCTGCTTACAAGGTATAGTATTTAAGCACTACGTCGTACCAGTTTAACATAAGTAAGTTTATCCTAGACAATGAACAGAAACATCAATCCCAGTTTGGAGTGGAAGTTTAAATACAATTTACTGGTTAAGGTGGTTTGTTTATTTACTCGAGTAACATTCGAATTAGTTCTGGCTAGGGTAAATATTGCATATTTTGTCAAGCGCAATAGAGAAAATCCAATATGAAGTGGATCTGCACCCGAAAGTATTTGTTTCAGCAACATTGCAAAATAGAAAACAAATAATGGTCTCACTTTACAAAAAATATAGGTAAAAGCAATCGCTGCCCCCCCTCCCTCAATTTAAGTGGTATATAAGTTAGCTTTGTTCTTGGGTACATATGGAGTGTGATTTCAAAAGGGTGGCCTCTTATCTCTACCAGCTAGTGGGTTTAGCTACATCTGCCCCTTTAATTTTGCTGTTTCAGAATCTAGAATGGGATCTGTAAACTAGATGATTTGCACTTCTTCTACCTAAGATAATCAGATAAATTAAACAGCATATAACCAATATGTATTTACATCCACCTCATTACAATATCAAATACTTTTAAGTTGAAAATTACAAAAGAATACTTTCACTCATTCAACAGAGGAAAAACTTCCATTTGAGTAAGTGTTCATTGTAAGATATAAACATCGACAGTCGCATTGTAGGTTCTAGCAATAATTCCTCTTCATATGCTTATTTCTAACTTGCTGCCAGACGTCGTTAGTTGAAGAGAAATAGAAATCCTGGGACGCTTTAATAAAGGACAAGCTGGTTAAAATTAAAGACTATCCTAATTCAGAAGAAAGTCTGGCATAATTGAAGCAGGGAGTAATAACAAAAAGTAGGAAAGGTTATAAAAAAGTTTGATTCCGAATATAAATTATTATTTCCAAAAAACCTATAAAGAACTATGTGAAAATGGAAAGTTTAAAATTTGGGCATCTCTACACGAAAAAAGCTTATCGCAGCAAACTAAAAGCATTCGTTTCCTGGGAGATTTAGGCGAGATTATAATCTCGCCTAAATCTCCCAGGAAACAAGGCATTTTACAATAAATTACAGCAAACTACTCAGCAATATTTTCCTTTTAATATTTAAGGTACGGCATTTCCAAATTTAGAGCAATATTTGACTCTTGAAATAGAAATATTGGGTTTGCTATTCTTAAAACGTCTTTGTTCTTTGGCAGAGTTAACTTAGTCCTGGTGGGTTAAAGTGAGCATACAACCTATTAGAAGGCTGGGACCGAAAGAGAATTTAGGAGCAAATACTCTCCTACCCTGGTCAGAAAGCGAAACTCGTTATTGAGGTTTAATCATGAACCACCTCGAAACTTTGCTTTTGTTTTATTTTCAAGGAGATGAATGAGAAGGATGGTCTCAGCAGCACATAGCGTTTACGGGTCCAAGGGGAATAGAAGCTATGTTCAAGAATAGGCAGCAGATAATTAGCTGTGATTGAGAGGCACCTGTGGTCTTTTCTGTTTGGAGGCAGGCGGATCTTTTGTACCAAATTTTAGAAAATAATGCAGTTTTGAGTTGGGAATACGAATATAATATTTCTTTTTGGGGAGAAATGAAAGGAAGTATATAAAAAAAAAATTTTAAACTGTAAACTTTGGTTTACAGGATAGATTTGGAAAAAAACAAAAGGGAAATGAAACACACTTAAACTGCCAGATGGTTCTCAGTATTATTGTTCACTCCCTTTCTTATTTCTTTAAACATTCATTTTAATCTAAATATAAGTATCCCATAATATTTTTTTAAACAAATTTTTATTTATATGCGTTTTCGCCACATAAATTCACATAAGTTGGAATCAAGCATCTCATGGTGGGTACCGCAGTGTTCAATATGTCTCACCTTTTTGGAGAAAAATCAAGGGGACCGCTCGTGGGGGGTTTAGAACTGCGGGGGGACCTCCCTACGATGATCCTGAGTTTCAATCAATTGAGGCGCCTGGGGGTCACAGACCCCCAGTATATAATTGTAGAGGTATAATTAGGAATTAGTATATATATATATATATATATATATATATATGTGAATATATATATATATATATATATATATATATATATATATATATATATATATATATGTATCGATTCTAAGGGAAAAAATAATTAAAGACATCTGGCTTTAGCTTTGCCCCTTCGAGGTTCTCCGGTAACATAGGAGAACGGGCAAAATGGTAAGTGATACGAGACTGATTCCTGACCTCAGCTCAAAAGGCAGGCACTTCGAGGGTGTACTTATAAACAACCCATTCAAAGGGCAAACTGCCGATCTCGTATTACCCCTCTCCTACCCACAAGACGCAAAAGTGCGGCAGACCAACCTGAGGTTCCACCTTGTGAGCCCCCATCCCATCCACCTCCCCACCCACCTCAGCGGGAGTAAGTTGGGTATATAACCGGTTGACCCGAGTAAACCAGGCTTTTTTTTTGTTCCCACCGAAGAGACAAGAAAGTCACCGGTTGACAGAAGATTTTTCGAGTTCGACAAGAAGACTCAAAAATCACCGGTACAAGATTAGTGAGTATCAACCGACACAGATTAAGGACTCCAAATCTTATTTTATCTGAGTTTGTCAACTCCCAACTAGATAGATTTCTCATCCAAAATCGAAATTATATAAGCGAGACCCAAATCGCTAGAAAAGAATATAATCATATCCCAAGATTAGAAACCTTTTCAAGGTCATAAACGTACGAGAACCCAGCCTCCTCATCGGCGTCTTTGTTTTGATTCTCTTATGCCAACTCGAAATTCTGTGTGACGTCACTTATCCCCTTTAGTCCGGAGTAGCACCATCTTGGGGAGCAAACTGCAAACTACTCAAGCTACGCCTATCAGGAACAAAAACCCCCGAAGATATTCTAACTTGAAACTGGTATTAATCCCCATTACCGTATGTAAGTAAAGAATAATTCTGTTATTTATGTCCCCGTGCATAAAAATTAGTTTAGCGGATGTCTGGCCAAAGTCAACGCTATTAACTTAAAAATTGTTCCCCCGTAAAATTTTATCTCTACTCGAGCCTTGAAAGCTAGCCCTGTAATCCCATTTTCTTTTTATGCTTGTGTTAGATCTTTGTGTTTTAATGTTAATTAGTGAGGTGATTCTGTTCATTAAAGTCTATTTTTCTTTAGTCAATGCACTGTTTTAATTATCCCCGAACGAGTTGAAGTGGCAATATTTGATAAGGTTAAGAAAGAAACCCAGTTTATTCATTCACTAGAATAAAAATCAAGTTTAGCACTCTTAGAGCCCGATCCTCAAGCGATCACAGAGGCACGAACTTACGCCTCAATTTGAAGTTATTTGGTTTATTAAAAGTTAATACAACAAATAAATATATATTAGCTCGGCATTCTACGACAATAATCATTATTGTTTATAAAACAATGTTTTAAACTAGTGCGCATTAAATTTTGTTTTTTTAATACCTCCTCTCATTTTTCCAAAAAATTAATGTTATATTCGTATTCAGCACTTAAAACTGCATTATTGGTGAAAATCTGGTACAAAACATCCGCCTGCCGCCAAACAGAAAACCTCCAGCGCCTGTGTGTTTTCGGATAGTTAGTGGGCTATGTGAGGCTCGAAGAAGTTTGTCAAATCGTAAGGGCGGGGAGATGAAGGTAGGGAAGGGCTGACTGAGTAGAGAGTGATTAAGGCAGGACATTGAGGGAGAGCAAAGGACAACACATGAAGAGTAGTAGCTGCGGAAGGGGGCTGCTAGTTATCGAAGAGAGGTATTAGGGTTTGATGATTAGTCCAAACTTTTTCAATACCTTATTAGAATATTCAATGATCTTTGGGTTCCGCTTTTATGACAAGTTTTAAAGCAGTACCCACCCCGTAAGGCGATTCACTCGGGAGCAAGAGTGTAAAACTACATCAGAAAAGGGATTTCCTACCACGATATATTGCAAAGTTCCAGATATGAATAGAACCACTGCCCGTGTACCCAGCCATCACAACACGGTGCCGCCTAATTAGCAACAATCCTTGCGAGACAAAAAGACAATCACACTTTTGAAAATATTAGAGTATTTTGAGTCAGCCACAAGCAATGGCATAGTCAAGACACTCATAACTCTTAAAATGTCAGGTATAAAGAGGAACACAAATCACAGATATTTCGTAGAGAGGAAAAATAAGAGTGATAGAAGGGCAATATTTAAAACCATTTTGTTACCCTCAACTACCATAAGGTAAAAAACCATCAGCAGTAACCAGAGAAAGATCGCGGAAGAAGAGTGATTTTATAAGTAAATGCATTCTATTTATGTTGGTAAAGGAGTTGATAGCATCATTGCAGTGAGTAATTATTATTGTCATGGTTGATATTTCTTTCTTTTTTTATTTAACTGACACTGATTGACCAAAAAGGCCTCGAAATAAACCAGTCGTGAATTTTGCGTTTTTTCTAATAAATTGGTTGATGTTATGTTAATGGTTAATCGTTAGGAAATCATTTAAAAAAGAAGCTGATCCATCTTTTTTTTAATATGGTTGGATTTTTAGTAATTACTTATTATATGACATGAAGTGGTTGTTTTATATTCACCTGAGAAATGACGGATTGGTTACTAATTGTCACCTTCCTCTGGTCTCGCCTCTATGTTAAATGAATTATATAATTGTAACATTCAGGACATAGGATTCATGAAGTGATATTATTCATATTATTCACTGTCGTAGAATGACTCCCGACGATACCATATATTACACTATTCGTTGAGGGAACTTCCTTAATTATCTTTAGAGTGCGTTACTGTCTGGTGGCCGATATTATGTATCTTCAAAATGCTTAAGAAGTGGAACTGAGCTCAAGGATAATAATATTGCTATCATTAATAAAATAGAGTTTTATTAATAATAACTATAAACAATACACAAAAACGGAAAATATTGACATAAACAGAATGGAAAGGGTCGTGGAGACTCGGGCTAATCCAAGGATTTAAGGGATTAAAAAAAAGGTAAAACCAATATAGAGTTAAAGAGATGGGATGGTTCGATAAACAATTTAAAGCACAGGATAGAATTGACAAAAGGGATCAATACTCAAAAGGTGACGTTTGGCTTACGTAACTTTTCATTAGGGTGCGGTGGAAGGTACTTGAAGGAATATTCGGTCCGCTGGCGAGTTCCAGCCGAAGGGGGGGGGATAAAAGGATCCTGACGAGGCGTCTTGGAAAGGAGAACCGTTACTCGACGAACGGCTTGAAGAACAATGGCTGTTCTACTTTGTTCTCTTCTGAACAAAGGGGGGAATGAGAACCGTCTCTTGTCTACGGGCTCAAGAACAATGGCTGTTCTAATGTTGTTCTCCTTTGAACAACAGGGGGGGATGAGAACCGTTTCTTGGCGAAGGGCTCAAAACGAACAATGGCTGTTCTAGGTTGTTCTCCTTGAACAACAGGGGGGGATGAGAACCGTTTCTTGGCGAAGGGCTCAAAACGAACAATGGCTGTTCTAGGTTGTTCTCCTTGAACAACAGGGGGGGGATGAGAACCGTTTCTTGGCGAAGGGCTCAAAACGAACAATGGCTGTTCTAATGCTGTTCTCCTTGAACAACAGGGGGGATGAGAACCGTTTCTTGGCGAAGGGCTCAAAACGAACAATGGCTGTTCTAATGCTGTTCTCCTTGAACAACAGGGGGGGATGAGAACCGTTTCTCGGCGAAGGGCTCAAAACGAACAATGGCTGTTCTAATGCTGTTCTCCTTGAACAACAGGGGGGGGATGAGAACCGTTTCTTGGCGAAGGGCTTAAAACGAACAATGGCTGTTCTAATGCTGTTCTCCTTTGAACAACAGGGGGGGAAGCCTTGGGGACTTGACGTCGGAAAGGCTCGAACCTTTGGCACTCAAGGAATATTGTCCTCCTTCTGGACAAGTGATGGTGAATCTCAAGGTCGAGGTCCCTTGGCGCACAAAGGGAAAGAGGGTCGTGGTGATGTTTCGCGACGAAAATCTGGATCTCCAATCTGATCTTAGTGGTAAAGTTTCCATATAAATAGCCAGGACATCTCCTTGGCGTGGGGGAAAATGGAGTGAAAGCTTGGAGGGAACGCACAGCCGGGCCGGAGAAAAATGCCTTATCTGTTCATAAGCCTAACTCGATCTGGCGAGGTCGGCGTATGGGGGCGAACGGGGGGACGATAACCTCCTTGTTTAAACATTGGCATCCGGTAGCTGAGATAAGATTCCAAGCCTCGAATCGAAGATGCACGTGGGCAGCATCGTGGTTTTTAATAATATGGGATAGGAGTTGAAATTAACTCGTTCTATCACATTCACTCGTGTTGAATTGCATTTTTCATTCGTTTGATTAGAGTTGTTCTTCATTGTTCTAAGATGAGGGCAAAGTTAAGGAATGAATGTAATATTGGATTATGTTTTCAAGTAACAGTAGATGCTCAGAGTCCTCTTTTGTCTTATTAAATAATCTTTATTGAGGTTAGTTCTAGTCTCATTTCTTATATCCCCTATGTGTGATCTGCATTTAGCAGTTATTTTGAAATGTTTGTTCAATTCAGCTATGGAATATGTTTGTATTAAACACTATTTTTATGCCTTTGAATGTTATTTATATATATATTAAAATCCATGCATTGAGGATTTTTATGACAGCTCGTTTAAGAATATTTTTACAGGGTACGACGATGTGTAATTTATCGAAATTTACTTCTCTGAATTCTGCGCATGCGTATTGTTTGGCGTCGCTGCTCACTTCTTCCTATCATAGTATGTAGAATTATATGTGCGTTGGAATAGGATATTTATAGTGGTATAAAGAAGACAAGTTTGAAAGATAGTCTAATGATGATAAAATTGCATTTGGGAAAATGTCTTGAGAGAAGAGGTCTAAAGGCTTTGTTAAGATTAAGAGTCAAGTGTTTTAAGAAAGTTAATTTAATATAGACTCTTTACTATGAACAAGTAGGAGCATCTGATTTGGGAGTGAAAATATTATTTAAAAATTCAACACTAGTTTATTGAAAGTAACGATATGATAGCAATTGTAGTTGAAAATTGTTTTAGGTAAGTTATTTTTTGGTCAAATGAGTGAGAATCCGAACAAATTCTGAAAGACTTGTCAATTGAGGACTAGATTGCAGAGACTTTGAATTTCATAGAAGTGCTACTTAAAAATGACAAAACAATAATCTATATTTATTTTAGAGAAATGAATTTTTGAAATCAGATGGGCAGTTATCAGGCCTCACCTGTTGGTAAAAGCATAACAATATTTAGCAAAGGAAGGCCCTAATGGAGTGTAAAGTGTAGGCCCTCGTATTGCCATGCGTTCCCTGCTCATCATAGTTTACGGTGATTCCTGTAGGTCGACCCGCTTCGAGGCTACCATTTTTGGCATAAACTTCTGTAAATTACCAGCCTAATTTGCGTAGGGAAAGTGACTCAATACCCCTCCCCCCTTGTGCTCCACTTAGCTTTTCCTCCTTTCCGACTGAAGGATATAAATGGGGCCATGTGGCCTTTTAAGTTATTCTGTTGCGAGGATTCTGCCTTGATTGCTGCGCTGAATCGTTTTCCATCACTTGCCTCTAACGTGGTTCATTTTTTGGGGAGACGCGTACTGGATTCCTTCGTGCAGCGAAGATTTTAGGCCCTTGAATCCTTTCAGCGTTGTCGCTGCCCCTATATTGGCTGCATCGAATTGTGCTTTTCCAGTTATGTTTGCAAGTGTTCTCCTTTGGGAAGCCATTCACACTGGGCACGTGAACGCTCTCCCCTAGTCACCTTGCCATCTCCTCTTTGGGGAATTCAGTCATCTCGAATTCCTTTTCTCGGATCTTTGGGCCTTCGAGTCGTCGTTCCCAGTGGTCTCGACGCCTTTCGCCCCAATATCGCCATCAGTGGGTTTCTCCTCGCCGAAGACCGTCATCGCATTCACCCCTGTGGACTTGGATTGATTTCACTCATCGTCGCCAAGCCTCTTTCGCCTGGCATTCCTACGTGGGTTATTGCTTCACTACTCTGGTATCAGGTATTTTGGAGTATTTCTTTCTTCTTACATCCCTTTTTAAATTAATTAAGTTTTATTCGTATAACTTTGGGCCTCGGGTAAGGGACGTAAAAGAGGGAGGTTACTTAAGGAACACCTGTGACTTGAGTAGCGAAGCCTATTTTATCTTCAACGGAGCGTTTCGTTTCGGCTTTAAGAAATCTATTCATAACACCCAATTTTGTATGGGTGAATATCTATTTGGTTAGAACGATTGTGGTCTTTAAATGGTGATAAGCATTTGTGACTTTCCTTATTATTTGTTATACCCCCGTATAATTTGTTAGCAGTCAATTTATTTAATTTTGATTTTGATATAAATAATACTGTAAATACTTTTATGTGTGTACTTATTTAACCCCTTGCGGATACCTCGTAATTTAGCAACGTCCTGATAAATTTTAGGGAATTTCTGCTAGGCGTTTAGATTTCTTGTCTTCTATAAATTTCTTGTGTGTATTTTATTTGACCCGTGTGAACCGAGTTCCGCGATAGCCTTTACAGGGAGAGCCAATTGCTATAACTTCAGGGTGAAGATAGAGTTGCTCATTAACGAAAAATACAGTTTCCTTGAGACAAGTCCAAAAGTATATCAAACAGCTTCTGACCCAAGCCAAGAACTCTCAAAGTGGATGATAAAGGGAAATGATAAGATAATGGATGTTTCAGCAAAAGGGTACATTGGTGACCAAAGACTTTGCAGCAAATGTCGGAACTTCCTTTGTTAACTAGTCATAATATTGGCCCAAAAATCGGAACAAAAGCATTGAGTGAGATTCACTTTACTTTTTGCAAGTCTCTACATATGCTATAATTGTTTGGGAAGAACAATGCAGGTACTTCTTTTTTGGTTGGAAAAGCAATGGTCTGCAGTATAAAGGTGATTAAGCATTACTGTGGAACCGCCTTCTTAATACGATTTTCCATCGCCTGCTGAGAACCGCCTTTTATTCTCGAGTGTTCACTCCTAAATAAATGAAAGGAAAAGACAAATGTCTTAAAGCAACAATGCAACAACATACCCTTGGTCATATTGATGTTCTCTTAATGAAGCCACCGTAAGTCAAGTGTGTGCAATTTACCTGTCATCTTATTACGTATCGCTTAGTTATTAACTTGTTCCACTCCACTCTTTACCATTTGGGCGAGATGCCTCAAACACATAATTAAATTAACATAAAGAGAAGAAAGACAAACGCTTGAAAGCATAAGAGTTTCAGGATGAGGTTGTCATTGCGAAAAGTGCTTGAGAGAGTGAAGTACTGTATATTGCCACCAGCCACTGGATCCTTCGTGTTAAAAGAAGAGCATCCTATTCTGCGTCGTGGAACTAATGTAGAGTTATGTGTTGTATGAGTGAAGAGAAGAAAAAGGAAGAGAAAGTCGTGTACAGAATAACCCTGCTTGATCACCTTTGTGGAGGAGCTTCCTAGGCACATAGGTCATCTTCTGCGCAGCTTCAATAGAAGACTATCTCCCTACGAAAGAGGAATTTGTTTGTCTGGGATTGAATCTGGTACATCGACCTAAATAATCTCACGCCTTATTTATTATTTTGCCAACAATATATATATATATATATAAATATATATATATATATATATATATATATATATATATATATATATATATATATATATACATAAATATGGTCACGTTTAGTTCATGAATGACTCATGATTAAAAGAGTGTTATATTTGCTATTCCAATTTTCGTATTTTGTTTTTCTCGCTGTTTGACTAATTCATTCATTTATTAACAAAACAACAGACGTAGGCATTCTTGCCTTCAAATTCTTCGAAAAAATGTTTCAAAGAAATTGATAAAATTAATGGGTGTCAAAATATAGGTAATCGGTAAAGCCAAAAAATGAGACAAAATTGAATGTGAATATAGGAGTGCACGCAATTCTTTTGAACCACTTTATGTTCAAAAAGGAAGGAATATTAACTTCCTTTTATTTCCTTCAATTTCCGAAGTGATTCGACAACCAATGTTTCACCTCCTTTTTCTCAATCTCAATTCTTCTTTATTCCCATTGAATTTTTTTTTATTCTTCCCTATTTTCGCACCCCCTTATTGTTTTGAAAATAAACCCCTCTTCCTGTAGCAGCTCTTGTCTCTCTTTCTTTGTATCTCTCACTTTTTCTCTCTGTTTTTCGCAATTTTATTACTTATATTCTTGGTATAATTTCGTGCCTCTCCAATGTAAATAAAGAGAGAGAGAGAAGGAAGTTGCTTCTTATTACCCATAAATTCGTGGAGGTTGCTATAGAATCGAAGGGCAGGCCCTTCCATTTGCTACAATGTCTATAGAAACAAAAGGTAGGCCTTACATTCGCCTCAGTTGCTACGAGAACAAAGTGTAGGCCCTACATTCAATGCAGTTGATATAGGAACAATGGAGAGGTCCTAACATTTTAATTCCCATTGAAATAATCATTCTCCATTAATCGAGATATTAGTTTGATTTTTTTATTTTTCTTCGATTTGTTTAATTTATTTGTTTTAAATGAGGAGAAATAGAATAAATGAAGTTAGAAGTGAGAGTTATGTTTTTATTTAAAAATGAAGGCGCTTCTCATAATAGGGGTCTCAAACCTGCCAGAGAATCTCTCTCTCCAACAAGTTTTCCCCAAGAGATTTTCAAATTGGTAGAGCAAGAGTAGGTGAGATTGATTAGATGTTATCCATAGTAGCTAAAGAAAAAGACTGTTCGAGATGCTTCAACTAAATAGAGACCCTATTCTCTTGTTGCCCTTCCCCAACCGGCGTGTCCTCTTGTGAGCAAGTGGGAAATGGTGTAATCAATCTCAAATGCACAATGAGAGCGGTCCCTCAAGGTATGAACAAGAGCCAAAATGTGAGAATGAAATTAAAAGAATGATTGAAATAAAAAATAAACGGCATCCAAGAGTATTGAGGCACCATTCTGTAAACATTTGCTGAGTGCCCATTTTTATCCTGATTCGAGGCCAATTTCCGAAAATGATTTGATTGACCTCATTAAGATGCTCGTGTTCGTCTCCTTCCCATAATTTCTTATTGCATCTCCGCAATTTTATTAACAGACGCTTCACCTAAAGAGAGACGAAAGGAGAGAAGGAAGAAATTACATTGCTGAAAGTTTAGCAAAAAGACATTCAAATCGTGATTTCGAAGTGGCTTTCGTTGGATGCGGAATTCGCCCTCTCGATTTAAGTCCCCCGTCGCGAAAGGCGGTTTATTCCCTAGGCGACGTCTTTCACTCATCAGGTATTCATGGACTCGCTAGTCATTTTGGGTAAATAAATCTCCCGGCTGGAGTTGGGATAAAAACTCAAAGATGTTCTAAGGACCCAATAGGGGCAGAGGGGATGCCAGTTTGAGGAAATAGAAGAAATGAGATAAAGGGAAGATAAAGGAGACGTTGTGGAGAAATTTAGGGGCGAGGAATGCTGACAATCAGATGACCTTTGCATTCATAGGAATAAGGAAGATAATAGAAAAGGATGATATGAAACGATTGGGCATGTTGATTGGATTTTAAACATACAGCGACGAGAAACAGGAGATGTATCTCCGTGATAAAATGGTAAAATATTTACCAAAATCTGACAATCTATACACGTAAAATTTTCCCCCAAACGGGAACACAATAAAAAAATTTCAGTTGCTTGCACCACACCAAATATCAAAAGATAAGCTTTAAGTTTCCTTTTATAAGCTGAGACACCCCTGCCTAGGCTAGTTGCTTCTAAAATAAAGGTTAAAAGAAAGTAAACAGAGTATTAATTGTTATGATTTAATTGATAACATTTTCAGAGTTAAGAACGACTAGAGTTTATCCCATTCTCTTTCTGCTTTAATAATTATGTATAAAATCAAAAGCTACAAAAACACTTTAATTCGGAAATTACTTAATTTTGTGGATTACTATAAATATTTAGTTCAACGAATAGGAAGATCTTATATAGATTGGTGTGAAAGCGTTTGCTTGTATGCATATTTCTACGCTCTACTGCGCTGAAACAAAACCTACACACTAAATTTAGGCTAATTGAAATCGAAAAACAAAAGATAAAAGGCACGTTCAAGGAACGGAGGGAACAACGCTTGTCTCAGGGGCCAGAACCTGCCCCTATACCCCAACATTAAATAAAAGGGAGACTCTCTGCCTTTCCTAATACCCATAATGAAAAGGAAAGCGCCTTTGTTGCTAAACGGGCCCATTCTGCGTAATGTTACCCCAATTTCTCCTTCCAAGCACCTAGATTAGTTTCCATGCAAGGTGGTAAATGGTGTAAGAGGGGTTATGCCCCGGCTACTAACTGAAACCTGGAGGAACGGCATGCATTTTCGTCTCTATTGCCCCAGCAGTAACTGATACTCTCTCGGGTCATCTTTTCCCCATCCATTAGCGTTTCCGCTACTGCGTAGTCGCTAAAAATAATCGAAGGGAGTATTACTTGTTCTAACATAAAAACAACACGAGAAACCAAAGAACAAAAACACGAAAAGCACAATAACATATGAAACAACAGAAAAAAAGCAAATGCTATTATCATGAACTTTTGAAGTTCGTTTTCCCAAATGACCCCAAAAGCTCAATTCTTCAAATGGACAACACACAGGAACTTATTTTTCTTATGCTACCGTTTATTTAACGTTTTTACTCTGATGACGAAGAATAGGGGCAAGTTCACCTTTTCTCTGTTTTGAGTGCGTGGGAGATTTATAATATAAGCAGAGTGCAAAGTAACCGTAATAATATTATTTTACAGGGTTAAAAGAAGTTTTAAAACAAGCTATATACACATTAGATGTAGACGGGTCTCCACAGCTAAAAGGGCGGGTCGAGACTTGGTAGGGACGAAAACCGTAGAAACAAACTAACAATATTGGCCGAGAGACACTCGAATGACCTTGAGCGTATATGAAGCAGCCGATGAATTGTTATACTAGGGGGCAAGTAAAGAGAGCAATTGCACAGGAGAGTTGCGGGTTACTGTTACCTCGAAGATTTGGTCCGATGGAGTAATCCTTGTCTTGGCACAAAGTTTAAATAGTAGTCTCTTGAAAATGACTATTACTGGATGAACTTTCATCTTGCTTTCGAGTAAAACACAAATCGAGACTAAGCGTGTTGCGTTTGAGGATCGTGTGGAAACGGTTCGAGGTAGACTCGTGAAAATTACGAGAATATGGGAGCTTGAGGGGTTCTGTGACAATTAAACAAAGTCCAACGGGACGCGAATAGCGGGTACCGACGGGGAGCGCACCGAGGTTACTGACGTGGGCGGACAGGCGGCGGATCATGACTTCCAACTCTTGCACCTGAGGATTCATAGTGGGGTCGAATGGGGTTTACCCCCCTCCGTCCGAGGAGGGTTCCAAGGTCCGAGGCCGGCAGACGAGAATAGTCTCGCCCTTTTTGCGCGACCGCGACAAGGTTCCTAAGCCGGCCAGGCGAAACTTTGTCTGACTTCAGATGGGACCTTTTGAGCTCTCAAACTTGTCGCAGCTTTCTGTGGAGGCCACATTTCAGGTCCCTGCGGCGTCTCACGGACTTATAATTTCGCACCCCCATTAGCGGAGAAAACATGGTTGCCCAAGTGTCTGTTTTCTCTCTTTCTATTGAAGGTATCTTCCCTTCTCTCTCTTTCTCTCTTGGATCTTTGACAATTCAAGGCTGTCTAAATTAGAAATATGGATTAGAATTGGAACAAAATTTTACCTTCATAACTCTCTGAATAAGAAGATATTAACTGTTACACACCAATGAAGAAGGATGTTTACTATACTCTAGGTTAATGCGTTTATTCCTCTGCTGAGGTAAGTGGCTGTAAGCATCGACGAAGTTCATGCTTACAGGAAATGAAGATGATCTACCACGGTCTAAAGACGGCTCGGATAAAAGTATGTCTTTTTCGAAAGTTTTTCTCGCCTAAAATAGCCAGATTAAAAACTTATAAGAAAAATAAAGAGAATACAAGTTAAGATCAATAATGCTGTCACTGCTCTGGACTTCAACAGTGCATGTATACAACATGACCTCTTACCTATATGTGTGTATATATATATTCTTGACCAAATGTTTTGAGACTAATATATATATTTTTTAATTAGTTTTTAAAATTCACGTAATAAAGATAATATTCTAATATTTAAATTTTGGCAGGTTTACTAAAATGTCAGCATTTTCCCCCCAAATTTAAAAAAACAGGACACTCCTTAGCTGAATACAAAATATCGCTCTAGTTGGTTTCCTGTAGGTGGTGAGTTTCAGCCCCTGGTCGTTGCTATTCTATCACAAAGGTAAAATGGTTTAATTATGAAAATTATAGGTTACATAAAAGATGTGTAATTATAATCAATTTCGTAATAATTTTTTCGTAAAATTAAATGTTGGAATCCTTTTTAACTCTAGAAATGGTTCTTTCCAAATTTGCCTAAAATGCGAGGAGATAATTGTTAAGTTAATGCATCAACCAACACCACCGCTAGGATCTTAAATGAATTTAAAAAGGCATCAAGTTCTTGAGAAGAAGTCTTCTGAACGCCAAGGCGCTTCAAATGAATGTCAATATCGCCTCTCGTAAAGTCCCAGCACAATGACCGAGTTGCATATAATGTCAAGCTTTCTCACGATTGGAAAGACTTAGCTCAACAATTGTTTTATATCAAGAAGGTCTATGAAAATGCTTCATTTCAGCAAGAAGTACCTTAAGGATAGGCTCTAATTTTGTAAGAAATAGGAAGAAAAGGGACTTTTAAAAATGGGGAAAAGTGATATTCCTCAACGAATCTCTCTTCTGCTCTATTGGTCTTGTGTAAGATTGCTCGTTAGGACGAGAAAAGAGAAGTGCTTCCGCGAGTCCGGTGTTATGCTCACGACCAAGCAGCCGCACACTCTCTCTCTTTCTGGAGCTGAATACCTTCTAAATTTAGCCCAAGAAGACCTGCATGAAGTCAACTTGGGCCAAAATGTTTTTCCTCTACATTTTTTTCCACCAGTTCAGGACAAATTTCGAAATGATAAATCCACTTTTCAGCACGATGGTGCACCTTGTCAAAAGCAATAACGAACTTCTTGGAGAAACATAACTATAGCGTTCCAATATTTTGGTCCTCAAAATTTATTCTATCAAGCATTAGCTACCTGAAAATTTATGAAAAATAAACTCAAACCTCATCTTGAAATGATCGACTTTTTACAAATTGATTAAATTTAAAATTACACAACTATCTATTAAATTCACAGATTACACAAAAAAATCATAAAAGTCAAGATTTTCCGCAGAAATTAACTGATAATATTAGTTCAGCCAAATATCATTTATATTTATTTGGAGGGGTGGCACTTAATAAACATTACTAAATTATGACATTTAGAAACTATATCTTGTATCTCCGTATAATGTCAAGGACTAAAAATTTGCTCTGTGTTATTGCTTAGAATTCATTTATTCAAAACGTTATTCTTTCCCACAAATAAAATAAGAACCAGATCGAAGAAAATGGGCATAATAGAACAAGGACAAGCAAAGAGCTTAGCACTCGCTCAAGGGCAGCCTGATGTGGACAATAATGAGTAAAAGAAAGGAAATATACGAGGAAATAAATGAAGGGAATTGTGGGGAAAAGAGGATCAAGACGGATAGTACCAGTCAAGAAAAAGGATTCCTGCTAATCCCTCTATATCAAAGGATTAAGTGGCCAATTTATGAGAGCAACAGAAAGTATTTTCTATCGTATTTTGTTGAAAGAGAAGAAGGATCAATAGGAAACAAAGTCTGCACTTAGATGCCATTGGGGGAAACTATGAGATAAATAACATAAAACCATCGAGAAGTTTTAAAGAGGCTATGAGGAAAAATTACGAGAGTAGTGACCTAATATCTAGAATTACGTATAAATCACATCACTCATACAGTTAAATAGGACAATCCTATTATTCAGAAGTACAAACCGAATGCTCTTCTTTATAGGTAAAAAATAAAGTAGAGAATTACTTTCCTAACACTCGAATATGCGGTCAAAATTGAACCTTCAGATATCCCCAAATACGAACCAAACAACCTCCCAAATATATCTAAGTACCAACTAAATATCTCTTTAATAAAGTATGTAGAATCGTCACCACAGCACAATTAGTGGTGAAGATCGGTGGGGCTCAAACGCATTGGAGTGTAATCCGACCAGGGAATCTATTCATCGAGGGAGTAGGCGGTGGACAGACACTATGAAAAATCAATATAGTTGAAAGCCGAAATTTAAGCATAAAAAAGGAAAGCAAAATGAAACAATTTAAAATTCGTATAAAGTGCTCTTTGAATCAAAGGTTAGATCTTGAATCGCGAGTACTAAACGTCACCATAAACCATTACTAATAAGAGCTGCACACAACCATTGAAAAGTACCCTACTCGAATACAGAAAAAATTAGGATAAATGAAGACTACTAAAGAACAGAATAATCGAGTACTAAAGAGAACTTCAATCAGAAGAAGATATTGAAGGATGAATGATCGAACTGGAAAAGAAAGCCCTTCAAGGAGGGATCAAGAGAAGCTTCCATTGAGGTCGGCGATGAACGAAGGACTCAATTGACAAACTCCTATTGACTCTTCGCTTGCTCCAAGAGCCTCATTGAACTCCATTTAATAAGGAAGGATTGAGCACTTTAACTTAAAGGGGCCCATGAGAATGGCCTCATTGAACCTACCCGAGGTCTATGCAGGTAAGCCTTCGTCGTAGAGGTGGAGAAGGTCAGGAGACGTACGCACTCTCACTGTTTCACATGCTGCCAGTAGTCTCATATATGAAATACTTTGGTTATGCATCTTCCACTCATTTCTACTTCATTGCTTCCTTTATGCATATCCTTTCTGACGTCGGAGATTCTCTCATTACTTTGCCTTCATTAAATATTGGCACATGGACTACGTTAGGCCGTAATGTTTTCGTTAATCTTACAGAGCAGTGTGCCTAAATGCTATGAAAGAAAGGTAGTATATTGCCAGGTAAGGCAAATAGGTTCGTTTATTTGAAGTCTATAGAGTGGAGAATGGAACACACCAAAGATAATTAGAGATAAAGGGAGAAAATGTGTGAACCCATTGCCTAAGAATGGACGAGAAGCGAGAGGGTAAATGGCCACTCATGGTAACCTAAAACAAATTATTAGTTTACTACCACTCAAAACTTGATCGGATGTCTGAACGTACTCATCCAAACTGGCAATTCAACCCCTACCACCCCTCCAAAAGAACAAACCTCTCCCACAACATTTGATTTTAATATGATATCCTTCCCCTAAATATTGGCTATTCAACATCCTTTTTCCCAACTTTTACAATTAATTTAATTGGAAAACTAGAGTAGATTTTATTATAAATTCATAATATCACTATATTTGAATCAAAAGAAAAATAATTTAAACTAATTTTACTTTTTAGACATATCAATGCATAATTTTTTCATTTGGTTAGGTTAGGTTAGGTTATTATGTTACCTTATAAAATATATTTTAATAAAGTTATAGCCGTTGAAAATAGTGAATATTGGTCAGGAAGAATATTCATACCGTCTTGAAAGGCGAGTAGATCCGTAATAATGCCTATATATTGGGCTGTATGGAGACTAATACCATCCTTCGGCGTGAATAAGCTGCATGTGTCCTTCGAAGCAGCCTCCCCGAAGGTGTTATCCCACGAGAGCAATGCTTAAGGACGGTAATGGGCGGCGCCCTCTCCTACTTTGTACAGTCAGGCCTGCTTTGCCTCGTCATTGCATGAACCAAATGAGTGTGTGGAATGTGAGAATATATGCAACGAGTAAAAGAGCGGTGGTGGTAGTCTATCTTTAAAACAAGAAAATCTAAGAAATTTGCCCTATTTAAGAAGAACATAAAAAAAATTAAGGGATTTTATGTATTGGAGTGGTAGAAAATATGAATGAATTGGGGTAGTAGGGGTGAAGAGAGTGTGGCAGTGCTTTCGAGTGCGGAGTGGCATGATGCGATGGTTGTGTATGAATGTATAAGATTGAGCATTATATGGATAATATTGAGATTTGAAATGATGAAAATGTGCGTGATTATAGTGAAAGGATCATTAGTGATGGAAATGAAGATGAGAAAGCGATGATCTGGACTGACATGGGAGGAGGGGTGGATGGAATTTGAAATGGGCATCGGTCGAAGGTTTTAAGAAGTTTCGAAGCGATAATCAAGAAGAGAGTGGATAACCGGAGTGTTAGGTAGGCCAGTAATCAATGAAAATGGAGACAAGTGCGTAGGGTTTAGTGCTGAAATGAAGTTAAGATTTGCAAAACATCCTTCCAGTACATGGTGGATATACACAAGGATTGGGCAAGGGAGAGTGAGCTGATCGAATTTCATGCGAATAGTATAAGAAAGAAGTCAGTAAGTTTATGATCACACAGATGATTATCCAGTATGGAATAGTTGAGTTAGTTGTTGATAGATGATAACACATGAAGAAGTTCCAAAGAAAGAGAAGATTGATTGTCAAATTCAGTGAATTAGTGGTGGTAAATTTGATTGCTTACGGAATGAGGGATTTATTGGCTAAGAGAATTTGGATGGTGTGACACTGCAGGTATAAATTCCCACAATTTTCAAAAGTTTCGAACTTCAAAGAATTCAACCTCCTAAATTTTGGTTTAGGTTTTAATAGTCGCCGATGAGTTACGTTATAGACTCGATGAAGGAGGAGCGTTAATAGCAATGTTTGAATCAGATCAACAATTTTCACGCGTATAAATTTATTTAGAAGAATTCTTTGCGAAACTTCCCAGATTCTAAATTTTATTAACCTAATCAATATTTTTTACTTCTTAAAGTGTCCGAATTTACCATTCTCAGTGATAATCATCCAAATGAATATTCTCTGCACTATTTAACTTTTTGCTATTGAACTCCTTCCATTTTAGCCTTACTGGTGGGGCATGATCGTCGAGTTTTCCGCATGATCTTGGACAGAACCAAGAGAAAACAACTAAAGGCAAATCATGGAAGGAAAAAGAATAGCAGACCATTAAATTTATATATATAGATAAAATAACAGCGATGGTTAAAAACAAAATTGCCGATCCTGCTAGAATTGGGTGTTTCGTCATAAAATAACTGTTGAAACTCTTTAAAAACAGTCAACTGCATAAAATCTAAAGAATATATTTCCCTGAGCATCTTTTTTGCGTCGTCATCGCACATTGATCGTACAGCTAAGGCAGGGAGGCAGAGGGATACGCTAAAGGAGCGCAATAAAAACAATTCGTTCAACACACTCGCTTCCTGGCCCAGCTGCCCATTTTTGGGGCAAAATAGAGAGGAATAACCATAATCGACGAAGGTTGCATTAAAACAACATGGCAACAAAAAACTAACGCAGAAAATTAAGATAATAGAGACGAAAGCGCATTTACTCCGTTGGCAGTGCCAATTTGCGGCTCTATCAAAGAGAGACGCTTCCTGGTACAGAAATTACTCCAAATCATCCAGAAGCTTTAGGCAAAAAAGGCGTAGAAGTTGAAACTTTCGACACCCAAATTGAAAGGGAGGAGAGAGAGAGCAAAAAATTATACGAATATTTCCGGTGAAAATGTTGGCAAGTTGTAGTTTAGTCTAATATTCTTTGAAAAAAATGGATGTTAATAGATTAAATAAATCTATAAGATTACTACAAACGAAATGATATTGCTATTTTTGAATGGATAAAAACATAAGAGAAAGGAGCGGGAAGTTAGACTATGGCGAGTAAATAATCTAGTCAAAGCAATGTATTGCATCCAGGATAAAATGAAGTGGGTGAAGTTTTACTAAATTTTGTTATGTCGTGTGGATGAACACACAAAAAAGGGGAAATTATGGATTTTACCCCCTGAATGTGAGATGAAATTGTCATTTCCGTCACGTCTTGGGGGTTCGCTGTTACGAGAAGAAAAGAAAATTGCTCCTAAATAAAGGCGCAATTCCTCAAAGAGAAGAATTAAAGAACATCACGCTAGGGGATTATAATAATAGTTCTTGACAAGTAAATACAGCAGCAATGTGATGATCATTCATGAAAAAAATTGAAATAGTTTCCTATAGAAGTGCACCCGAACATGAACAGAACAAATGAAATGAGCAGAATTTAAACATGAGTATATTTTCTCCTCGTAATTACTGGGGTCAAAATGGGACATACGGTGGAATGAAAGGCTTGTGTTAGATGAAGTAATGCAATATCTTGTAAGCAAGTCCAATTGCAATGCTATGCCTTATAAAACTTAATTGTATAAATGGTGAGTGAAATCAAGATTTGGTTTAAACTTGCATAATGTACAAACTTTTAGCTTCCAATTTCAAAAGTTCTAAAGAAAACGGCTTATTCTCTTAGCTTAACTTCTTCCTTTTTAGGATACTTAAGGGAAAGGAGAATAGAGATAAGAAATTTCTTTCCTAACTCTTTTTTATGCAAGATAATGTTTCAAATTAATATTTGTCGATTCTATTCTAAAAGTATTTACTCTAGTGCTTTAGATGACATTCATAGGCAATCCATTTCAAGACTGTGCTATTTTATAAGAGAAGAAAATTTGCGGTATCGCAGAGAAAAATCTTTTGTTTGCTCTGTTTAAACTGTTATTTATGTTGCCTCTCTGTTATTAAGCTCAAATATTAGATCATATTATATATTAGTAAACTATTTACAATTTTAAATACTTAAATAGTTTGGCCTTCGCTTTCTAGTAATATAATGTCGTTTTGCCTGCAGAGAAACCAGAATTGAACTGCATACAACAAATAAAGTATTAAAAGCGCCGAATATAAGGGAATAATAATATTTTTCCCAGTTAAATGCAAAATATTAAATATGCATAATAGACCCTTATTGGCCCTTTCTGGCGCTATGTATATTGTATTGTTTGGAAAATTATAGATATTTTGATATTACAAAAGCTTTTACCTATTGATTTGGTTTAAAATTTGACCACCCATATTATTATCTCATGAAATTCTTACGACCTAATCCTATGTACATTAACTCTTACTCTTCAACGTTTAATTATATCTACGATCTTCCAGACCATTTTCCTATAGCAATTTTCTTTTTGCAAGTTAGAACAGTTACACAGTTATTTTGACCTAGTGCTAAGTTTTGTGTCATCAGAATTTTTTTTAATTTTTAACGCTAAATTAGTCGCTAAATCGTTTATATTTGTGTTCAAAATCACGGATCCTAGAACAGATCGCAGAGGAATGATTCTATTTTTATGTCTATAATAATTTATGTGCTCTCAACCCTGTGAAGACACAGATCTACGCAGGAGTAAAGCCACCTCAAATCCAATTGTGATCATTATAAGGAAGCATAGCAAGGGAAGATAGAAGATCAGTTTAAGCGGAAAATTAAAAAGGAGAAAGTGAGGTAAATTGATTAATTTGTTGACGGTCATTGGTCCTCTTGTTTCATGGTATAATTATTTTTTTTATCCTACATGTTAAATAATTTAATCACCTTTCTCACTGTATAAAGCTATTATAATTTTTCTTATTTTTTTCTTTTACTAGGTGTTAGTTTTACCTATTGAAATTTTAAAACCAGTGTTAATTTTACAAATTATTTTTTTTAAATCAGTTTTAATTTAAATTTCTTTCGCTTTAGCATATCAATTTCTTTGATCTTTATATATGTAGACTAAATTAAGGTATTCCCAAACAGGAAATGAAGTGTGTGATATATCCAAATAGATATCCTTCTCCGTCTGCTCGTCGGTCTTACATATATTATGCAAGTATTGAATCATATTCACATTAACTAACGTACCATAAAAATAATTAAGATTTAAGATAAAAACATGTAAAAGTCAAAATGTTTAGATTAATTTATTATTCTTTCAAGGAAGTAATTAAACATGAACTCTGCTTTGAAAAGCAATGCGGGTACCATTGATTGAGTTCTCGAACTTTAAAGAATCGATCATTCAGTCTCTAACAATAGACTCCAAGAGATACAATGTAGAATATTTAATATGATTTTACTGTAATTTACTAGACCGTACGCAGCTTGCATTTTTCCAGCATCAATGCATGCTACTGTATTTTTATAGACTACCTTACTGTAGAAATTTCAGTAACACACTGTGAAAATACAGTGGAAACCAAGTAAATTTATTATTAATATTAAACCCAAATATTACAGCGAAATACATGCTAAGGCAATTCCTACAGTACAATACAATATTAAATATTTAATAGAATGCGTTTTGGCTGCTAAAATAGAGGCAGTATTGTTTCTTTGGCTAACAGTAAATTACAGACAAACTTACAGTATATGTAGGGTCTGAAGAGAGTTACAGCAGATTTAGGATTTTTTTACATTGGATCAGATACAAGATGGCTCAAGGTGTGCTATAAGTGTTATATGAGGGATAAATGAGTATTCATATATTGTTCAATGCGTGAGTAGGAAGAAAACGATGAGTGTTAGGCAGGTGACCCTTGGATGCGCAGGAAGAACTCGACAAGTGCTCAGAGAATGTTGAATAGTTTTTCCATGGGTGTTCATTAAACCTGGCCATAGTAGTGAAATCTGGATACTCCAACATAGAGAATTGCTCAGATGTAAGAGGGTTTGCCATCTACATCTTAAGCAACACCCTGCGAATGGGTGCCAGCGATAAAATACTTTGCTATGAATAAATCTTTTTAAATGTGGGAAAGAAAACTTCGGGCGAGTAATGAAAAGAAAGACTTACTCGAACATTTAAAAAGTGACAAAAGCAAAGTTCTTTTTTGAATTGCAAAATTGCTCTCGGCGTCTTTGAAACTCATTTAGGAAAAGTTTCTGTTTCTTTGCAATTGCAAAGTTTTGAAAATGGAAAAGTGAATTATTGTTTGTTGCGATTCATTCCGTATGTATGTGGCTACTATTTGTTTTTTCCCTGCGTGCAAACATGCAATTTGTGAAATTACATCTGTTTCTATTCGATTTCCTCGCAACCATCACTTACGAATCACTTTTTTTTCTTTCATTTGTCTCATACAAAAGTTCTCAATGGAGGGCGATTATATTTTTCATTAAGTAATGCTATAAATTAAAAACTTGGTCCAAGTTTTATAATTGTTGATTTATGTAACACTATTGCCTACGTTACTCCTAACATCCTCTAATAGCAAACCTTAATAAATTGTGAAAAACATATGAAACACATGCTTAAAATTACTCGGACACTTGTTCCGAAAATGTTTTCACATGTAACAAGAAGGTAAATCAACGACTACTTCAAAATAAAAAGATAAAATATATATAAACCTATATAAAAGAAATCTCAGAGGGATGAAAGATTAATATATATTACTAATTTTAAGTAATAGCATCAGTATTAATATCGAGTGCTTAAAAAATACGATATACAATTCAATTTATAATTAAATTAATATAGTCATGGAGAACGTTGGTGCCTGAGTAACTCCAGCGCGGACAGTTAGTTTTAGCTCATACTAAATGGCTCCCAAAATATTGCCAGTTCAACTGACTCCATTAATCTTGGCATCGAGGTCATTACACCTTCGAGATCCTCGCTTAAAACATAATAGAAACGAGGAAGATGACGAAAAATGACAGCAATTAGTTAAGATTTTCATTGAGTTTTGCGCTGAAAATGGCGTCATAGCAAAGCCTATTGTTCGTGTCTATGAAGACGACGATGGATCCAACGCGAAATGCCAGGAAATAAAGCTCCCTGTGGTAGTCATAGGTACTTTGCATGACCTGACATTTTCTAATAATATCGGTCAGTTCTCAGTTGGAGAAGAGCTGGAATCAAAATTAAATGTTGACGGAAATGACATTCTCCCTGAGCCTGTCCTTAAGGCGCGCTTCGCAAACTATAATAACAATTCTTTTGGTAATAAAATAAAATGACTTTAATAATTAATGAATAAATCATAATTAAAGTCCAATCATCACGAGGCCGAGTTCATGGAGAATGTCAGCAATAATACGAGGCCGAGTTCATGGAGAATGTAAGCAATAGACGAGGCCGAGTTCATGAAGAATATCAGCAATAATACGAGGCCGAGTTCATGGAAAATGTCAGAAATAATACGAGGCCGAGTTCATGAAGAATGTCAGCAATAATACGAGGCCGAGTTCATGAAGAATGTCAGTAATAATACGAGGCCGAGTTCATGGAGAATGTCAGTAATAATACGAGGCCGAGTTCATTAAGAATGTCAGCAATAATACGAGGCCGAGTTCATTAAGAATGTCAGCAATAATACGAAGACTGATTCGGTGTAGCAAGCCATGTGGAGAATCCAGTCCGACGCTTACCTCAAAGCAAGCCATTAGGATGTTCGGCCTTAAGTTTAGTGGGTGGGCATCTTCTGGAGTGTCACTGCCCTTCCCGCACCGAGCACTTTTATCACCTTTTTCACCCTATCCAGTCTTTATACTTCTCTCACACTTTTATTTCCCCATTATTATTAATTTATTATTAGAATCCTGTTCATAAGTGTAATAACGGAGCCTCATTTTGTTTTTCTTCTCTTTCTATTGAATAAATAATAAAAATAACGTCATTGGCTGCTTTAAAAAATAAATGTAGAACGCCTTCTCACCTGATCTTTTAAGGATTCTTTAATTCTGTCAAATCTGTTTATATTCTTATTCTCCCTTTGGAGAATAAGAGTAATAACGATTCCGACACCCAGCGGTAATATTTATGGTTTTTAAATGTGCTACACAAACTGGAACATTCTTAATCTTTATCACTATTTCACCACTTTCAAAATGTTTATATACTTTCTTTTGTGTCATCCATTTATTCAACCAACATTTTCTAAACCAATTAATTTTTTTCTTTAATTTTCTAAAAATTTATATAGAAATAAACTTAACCATACTACCAAGATCTGGATATTCCTACATGAACAAATTCCTCACAGAGGTAATTTCTTTTGCAAATGTTGAAATATTTTGCTCCGAATAATTCTTTTGAAATGTTGTAAAGAAAACTTTGGGCGAGTAATGAAAGAGAAAGTTTTAGTCCAACATTTTAAATGTGACAAAGGCGCCTATCTTGTTTGAATTTCGAAATTGCCCCCGGAGTTTTTAAAAAAATTTAGGCAGATTTGTTGCTGTTTTGCAATTGCAAAATGTTGAAAATGCTAAAAAGAATTTTCCTTTTTTGCGTTTCATTCCGTACCTAGAAGCTACATTTACATGACCAATACACGCCTTTGTACCGCGCTTTCAAAACACCGAGACTCTTCCTCACCTTTATCTTATGGCCTGTATCGTGTAACATTTGATCTTGCCGTTTTAAACAGATGGTTCTTGTCAGAAAGGGGTAAGGAACTACCTCACACTTAGTTGAAGCCGCCGTGGCTCTTTGTGCAGTGAGGCTGTCTTGACTATCAAAATAGTTGCAATATGCATCGTGGTGGTAGAAATTACGCCCTTAGCCCAGTTTGGGTAACACTTCGCTTAAATATCCAAAATCCCCTAGTAGCATTGCAATCACGAAATCACCTGGTGAACAGTTTCCTTCACGTCATCACTGCAGCAAGTAAGGAGGGCGTCGCGATTGACTTCATCTGTGTTTCGGTACATTTAGAAGCAGCTATGAACTAACTCATAGATTATAGAGCCAAGAAAAGATGGGCGAGAGCTTGCTGGAATTGAAGTTTCGTGCTAGATCCCCTAAAATTTTGACCATACCTCGATGGAATAATTTTATTTTCAATCCTCTACCAATCAAATACACCTGCTTAATTTAGCAGTATAGGAGGATAGGCAGAATGAAAGTTTCTAGGAAAATTGTATAGTCACCAAGGCCATACAAGTTTGGTTGAATGTTCTATACTTGGGGAGCTCTAGGTTCGGAACTGTCTCGTTCCTAGCATGAGAAAGGGGTCTTTGCACACCAGATTGTCCTTTTTTGACGGAGTCGGGCCTCATCCAAAAACTGTAAGTTTATTACTGATGCTTCTCTTGCATTTTCTGAGTCAGGCAAGCATCATAGATACCACCTAAAGGTATGATAGTGAAAAATGTGAGAAAATAGTTATAGATTTAATAGATGTGTAAAAGTTTATTGTATGATTGTCCTGGTAATCAGGGCATCCCTTGCTTTCTTCTTTTATTTTATTTTATTATTTGATTTTGACTTCACGGCCACCAGTGTAGTCTACATGTGGTTGACTTGAGCGTCTCACGATTATTTGTTTCCTTTTTTATATTTTGTTTAATATATATTTTTCTATGCTCTTCGTTTTTAGTATTCAAGTGTTTCAATTTTATTTTATACTAACTCGTTAGCTATTTGGTTTTTATTGTTCTTTCTATTTATTTTGGTTTTATACAGTTCGGCTGTTTTTATTTATTAAGATTTTGGTCTCTTCGCATCTTTTATATTTTTAGTACCGACTTTGTCGATTGGTCGGTCGTTCAGTCCGTCCGTGAGTCCCCGTTTTGCTTTTTTTTGTTTTACTAAAAACATTGTAAGAATTCATCCAGGTGGACTTTGCACGATTCACACCGTTGTAGGATAATTAACCCCGGCAAGACTCTTCGTGCTCTCAAGCACATCTAAGGCTTACGCGAAGTCAGGCCGTCAGACCATCACGGTTTTCGCAATTTTGCGCCTTAGTTAGCGTGGATTAAAAAGGGTCGCCCTGATGTGTTTTCTTTCTATTTACTTGAAAGTGGCGACAGCGCGCGTCCTTTCTCTCTCTCGATCTGACACAATAATATCATAACTATTTGGCTGATTCTAACGAAATTTAAAACAATTATGTTGTTTTACATTCACTTTCGAATTGAATGATATAATAACCAAGCTCCTCTCAAGTTTAACCTGGAAATTATTTTGTTCTAACCTGATAACTATTTGTCCGATTATAACGAAATTTAAAACCCTTATGTTGTTTTACCTTCTCTTTCGGGTGATTTAATTGCCAAGGTCCTCCTATGTTAGCCCTGGAATTTGTTTGTTTTGCAATAACATCCTAACTATTCGGCCGTTACTAACGAAATTTGAAACTCTTAAATTGTTATACATTTTCTTCCCTAATGATATAATAATTGCGGAGGTAGTTTCAAAATTAGCCTGTGAATTATTTGGTTATAACATCATAACTCTTCGGCCAATGAAAACGAAATTTGAAAAAACTATGTTGTTTTACATTCACTTTCGAATCATATACTCGTAATATCCAAGGTACTCACAAGTTTAGCCTGAGAAGTATTTTGCTCTAACATCATAACTATTTTGCCGATTCTAACGAAATTTGAATTCCTTTTCTATTTTACAGTCTGCCAAGGTCCTCCCATGTTAGCCCGGGAATTATTTTGTTTTAGTAATAAAAGTGTAACTATTCTGCTGATTCTAACTAAATTCGAATCCTTTATGGCGTTTCACATTTTCTCTTGATTGATATAACTGCCAAAGTTCTCTCTGGGTTATACCGGAAATTATTTAGCAATAACATAATAACTATTCGGCCGATTCTTACGATATTTGAAACCCTTAATTTATTTTTCATTATCTTTCAAATCATAACATTGATAAAGTCTTCTTAAGGTTAACTGGTGAATTATTTACAATAACATCATAACTATTCGGCCGATTATAAGGAAAATGAAAGTTTTGTCGCACATTAGGCCATAAATCAAAATAATTGAGATCATGAGAACTCGGTCAGCAGACCTTATTTTTGACATTTGTTTGGTGGCTTTTGATTTTTCTTGTTTCAGTAACTTGTTTGTATTAGTGGTTTCGTTCAAGTGGGTGTGTTGGATCCTTTTGGAGGCGATAATCTAAGACTTTTGTCGATATAATATCAATGCTTTACTATTTGTTTATTCTAATACCGAATTTGTATTCAAGGTACAAAATACATAAGATGTTCAATTTTCTAATACTTTGCTGTTGTGTAACTATGATAAATAAACTTTTGACCATGTTTCGGATATTTATTGCATCCACTCTCTTTCTCTCTCTCTCTCTCTCTCTCTTTATATATATATATATATATATATATATATATATATATATATATATATATATATATATTTATATATATATATATATATATATATATATATATATATACATATATATATATATATATCTATATATATATATCTATATATATATTTATATATATATATATATATATATATATATATATATATATATATATATATATCTTTATCCGTTGATCGTTTTCACCCTTTTGGGTCGGTTCTTGGCTTTTTCTGCCTCTCGGTTTGACCTTGCTACCTGTTATATCTAAATCTTAATATTGATTTACCCGTCCCTCTCCTACTTCCTCCGTGGTGATTTCTTGTCTTAGAATCAGTCCTTTATCTTTTACTAGCTTATATATACCCTTATTATATTATTTATCTTGTAGTTATCCTTGAGAATGAACTAAATAAAGTTCTAAATTACTTAGAAGTACCTTTATTCATTTTTCCTGCGGGACAATGCATTCATATATATACATATATATGAGAAATTCTCGAACTTTGTGGACATAAATTATATTTACCAATTTTATGACAAAGGGCGTGTCCTTTTCCAATCTTAGCTTACTTTGCTTCAGCAGAGTGACAAGAAACACGGTTTCTTGTCACTCTGAGGAAGGTCCTACAGAGACAAACGTCAGTAGTCAAGAACCTCTTACCTCTCTTTGTTTCTCTTATTCTCCCTCTCTATTTGTTGTCATAGACTCTTATCAATATATACTCATATATACTTATGACATGAAATTAGTAACCTTTTATTATATTTCCTTTCCCTGATTGTTCACTTGCTTTACTTCGTAAATTTTATTAATGCTCCCTATTTAAGTGAAACACATTTACAATTTAACCAGTCTTTATTTCCATTCGTTAAAAGACAAAATTGAATTAAATTTGCCAACCAAAATATTTGTAGACCGAAGAAACTTTTCTCCGTTCGACAATTTTGCTGCGCCCAAAAGCCGAGATAAAGTGTTGACATTTTATTCTACTCGGTAGGAAATTTAAAAGGGGGGACTGAAAAATTGTATCTGGATATCTCTATATTTTAAATTGTTTTCCTATTTACGTACCGCGGCTGCTTCTATTTTACCTGATTATCGTACAAGTAATATATAACATTGTCTTTTTAATGTATTATGTTTAAATTTTGAAAATTTCCTATCTAATATTTTATATTTTATTTCTTCAGTCCAGCTAGACGCGGATTTTGCATTCTTCTTGCTTAACGTCGATCGAATCCAGGTCCATGTAATGAGATGCACACTTAATCCACTTTCAATACGAATTCAATTATAACAGATGTATACTCAAACGATTTTTGCCAATATTTATATCCTCACAACCTCTGCTGGATGAATCGAACGTGAAATATTCCGGGACTCGAAGAATCGTGCGCAATGTTTCCACTGAGAATTTTTTATAACAAGGCCTAAAACGGAAGTAGTGCACAATTTTATCGTAGATGAATGGCCTACCGTTGATCATTCGACTCATTTATCAATGCTCCCAAAGTTATTAGGGTTTTACTTTTATAGCATCATTTTAAATAAAATCCTATTTGTGTTTATTCGTGCGAAGATTTAGTATTCACCCACACATAAAGACACTTATGAGTTGGTACCTTGGTTTGATTTTTCGAAAGGTCACGCAATGCAAAGGGCTGTTGTAAAAGAACGACCTCTGCCTCCTCCATCCCCGCTATAGTATCGCGCATTAGATAAGGTCACTTCATGTTCGAATATTCTTATATTATTTTTTTACTCTGAGCACGTTGAGAATATATTTCCCAACCCTACGCACTCGTCCTAAGCCCCCCCTCCTTTCCAGTGACGAGGTGCGAAAGAGGTGCTATATCTCGCCCGCTGCTGCTAAATGATGAATCTACTCTACCTCCGGATTAAAAATTTTGAGCTTGTGACTTCTTTCTCCAAACTCCTCCTTCCCTTTCAGAATCAGGCACACAAATACTCTGGTTATTGTATAGTTCGTGGAGTCCAGCCCCCACCTCAAAGCTGTCCTTATCATCTTGTTCCGTGAGCGTTCGTCAGACAGCAGACTTATTCAGCCGTGATTCTATCCAAGTCAATTGGTAGATTCTCTGTAAGGCAAGCCTTTAAATTTGCGCAACAGTCTCCCTTTGTTTAATCGAATCGAAAAAAATCTCCATCCATTACCTTTCAGGAAAAGAAGATTCCTCTTTCAAGGAATTACGAGAATTCCCACATTCGCTTTCGAACGTTATCTTTGAAGTTTGGCTATTTTGATCGAAAGGTTGGTTCTGATCATGCCACAGATACCTCATACGGATCCCACTTGCCCCATCGGATCGTTCCCCACTCTCCTCATCGCAAGAAGGACCCTCCTCGAATCATCGAATGTCAAGACTGAAACCCCCTTCCATTATTAGTATTATCAAGTTCCCCCTTTTTGATCTGAGCCTAGTTACATTTGAGAATATCTCCTCATAATAATTATCAAGAGACTATTTCAATTTAAATAATTCCCTTCTTTCTATTATTATTCTTATTTTAATCTTTGTAAATAAAATTATATTTTGTTGTTTCGTTTTTAACTAACCTTGAACGATACTCTCGGCCTATTCAAGGAAATATCGCCAACCATTTATGCACTCTGTTTGATTATTAAGGATTTGAAACCCAACACCTTAAGTGTGACCTCCTAGTCGGTCGTTAATCCCTGCGAACAGTCCTTAAACAGTTTGCGTTAAGAGCGGTGATTAAGTGACCCCTCCCACATAATATAGGAGCAGTGCATGATATAGAGTGTTTGTACCACGGCAGCTCTCAAAGGTGGATATCCATATTAAGGGGTAAAATGTTACAAAAAAGTAGGATTCAAAGTAACCAGGACATGCAAATGATCTCATAAAACTTGTATAATAGTGAGACTTTCTCCTTCAAATGAATACTAGATAATAGTAGCATTTTGCGCATTACTTTTTCCAAAAATTCATTTCATCCATATGGCTATAATTTCGAATGATTATTAAACAAATATGTTCCAATATTAAGTGAAAACTTTACTGGGACCTGTCTCTCGAGAGTAGAATAGAAAGGTAACCACCTAAAAAAACAGAATATGTTGGGAAGGCCCTAATCGGATGGTTGTGAGGTACATTCTAACAAATTCAGAAATATCAGCAGGAATATCTAGACTCACAATTTCCCACACATGAGCTTGTCAAATAACTGGGAATCAATGGACGCAAACATCAATGGAAATTTCCTGAATGATTTTCACTGTGCCTCTCTAGACCAGCGATTTCTAACCAGTGTGCTGCACCACATTGGTGTACCACTAAGCAACTGCAGGTGTGCCACTGGAGATATGACGAAAGTTGATTTTCCCTCAAACAAGAAAGAGCAATGACAACTTTCGTACTTGTTAATCCTTAAATTTTTTGTGATAGGCAAATACTATTCCTGTTTTTCATTGTTGTGTTTATTACTTGTTAATTAAATAAGTTATGTTTGTCAATCTTATTTGGATTTAGAAATTAAGTGCTTTATTTTTCCTTTTCTTAATTTTTTTTGCTGTTTATGTCTTAAAATCTTAACTATATTTTGGAGGAATGCAGTAAAACATTTTTCTTTACGACATTTTATATCTATTTATACTTTTTAAATTTAGTGTATTTAAACTCTTGCTAGGTAGTTTACACTATTAGTTTTTATCACGTTCAACTAGTGTCTGTTTATAGTTAGTTTCTTTAAACTTTCTTTTATCCTCATGTTAATGCACTTAATGTTTACCTTGTTTTAGTTGCATTTTTAAATAAATATTCAGTCATCTTTTCTTGTTTCCAGGTCTTATGAGGTATGGATAGATTTCTTGCAAAGAAACACAAGTTAGAAAATTATGAAAGTGAAGTGGCTGGGACTAGTTCTGGATTAAAGCACTTAGGACCAGCAGTGTTACTTTCAAATAAATTCTGCGCCAATATAAAGAAGTCTACTTGTCCTTTGGATTCGTTTCATCTGGAGAAAAGGAGCCACGTCCTCTCTGTGTTGTTTGCGGCGAAAACCTGGCAAACCAAGAATGGTTCAAGATTTTGAAATTCCCCATGTAAAATAACACCATTAGTTGTCGAATTTCTGATAAGTCTCAAGACGTTGAGCCCAAATCATAGCTAAAATAAAAGAAGCCAAGAATTTCGCCATTCAGTTGGATGAATCAAATGACATCACTGGAAAAGCTTAATTCTTAGCATTCATCTGGTTTGTTTGTAATGAAAACATAATTGAACGATTTCTATTTTGCAAACCACCTCCAGAAACAACAAGAGGTCAAGACATTAGTATCTGCACGGATAGTTCCAACTCTATCTCAGGAATCATAAAAGGATTCATCACACTGGCAAAACAGGAAAAAAACTAGCATTGTTTTTGCAAATTGTTTCCTGCATAGACTGTGCCTTATTTTAAAATTAGTAGTACCAGCAAATATTAGATTAGGCACTCAAAATAGTTAATTATATCAAAAGTAGGCCATTAAAATCGAAGCTGTTTTCAAATCTGTATTCTGCCATGGAGTCTCTTCAAGTACAACACCCTGCTCTGCCTACAAACGGCATCCAGCTACGAACGCGACACGTCGCTGGTACCTAAGGTCAGAGTTTCCACCCGACAGTCGATAGACACGGAAAGACATCTATTACTTTGGGGCATTGACTTCGTTCTCGTCTGAAGTACTCCCTCGTTCATTTCACAGTGAGATTAAAGAAAAAGGAATTTTGCAAGTGGAACTTTGCAGTGCTTTACTTCCTAGTCGTCTCCAAAGCCCCCAGTCAATTAGGCTTTACGTGAGTCTCCTAGTTTTTAGCATTCTCCCCCTTTCTCTGAAAACAATTACCGTACATCCTCTTTCTCTCTCTTTCTCTCGTGTCCGTCGAGTCAATTTCCCCCCCCTCTTTGGTACCCCGGGTCTCATCCTATTTATTGTCATTTATTTACTTTTTTTAATAATATTTTCTTCGTATATAGTAAAGTTATTTTTCTACAATCAGTTTCTCTAAACCCAGAACCTCTAAGAATTGATTACTTAGGCCAACTGCACTCGAGTTTGATTAATTAATCCGGGTACTGGGATCTAATATCCTCCCCTTCTCCCACATTTTCTGGCGTGCTCCCTTAACGCGTCACCGCAGAATCAATCCTCGGCTATCATAGACGTTTGACTCTACGAAAGTTAGATCGTATTACTGTGGAAATGTAGATTTCAATGCCCTCTATCACATATGCTTAGCATGAGACGCATTACTGAAAATATTGAACCGAGGGTTAAATGCTAGGCAGTTTGAAGAAATTAAAGGATAATTTCTAAGATTATACCGAAATTTATCCAAAAGGTTACAAATGATGAGGAAATATGGATTCGTTTATGGTTAGGAAATAGAAAAAATATTCGGCGCATTCAAATTTTCCTAATGCCTAGCGACAAAAAAACAAGGCTTCCGGTTCATAGGTTTGTTAAACAAGGATTTTCTCTTACCGGCTCAAACTCTGAAAGAAGAGGTTTAAGGCAAAAAATTTTAGATGTTGGTGAATTTATTCACTATTTAGACCAGGGAAGTTTGGAGATCATAGACTGTTTTCTTTAAAATAACAAGGCGCCAGTCCACAAATCACTTGTTTTTATGAAGTTTCTGAACTTCATAAGATGGTTGATATTCCGAACTCATCTTCCCTTGATATTTTCCGGTGAATCTTTTTTATGTCACTAGAGCTGAAAATTAGGTAAAAGGGGAATCGTTTTTACTAGATCAAATAGATTTTCGACGTGGTGTTAAGTCACTTCACGCTTCAACAATTTGTGTGATGTATTAAATCATGGAAAATGATCAGACAACATCATTAATGAAGACGAATTCCAGTCTTTCAAACTATTTTGGTTTCCCCCCCCAAAGAAAATATTTCCTTGAGAATGAATCGATTGATAAACCCTGGGAGTTATCGAGTCTTTCAAATCTGTTTTCAAAAGTTTCATCTTTCTTCTCATATCGTCTAATCTTTATTTTGCTCTTAATTTGACTTTCTTCACACTCTATATGTATATTCCCTCTAGTGGTAATTTTGTACTTTATTATGCTTCTCACTCATATAAATCTCTCTCAATTAATCCATATTCGTAATTTTATTCTTGTTAGTTTTTCATTTCAAGCTAGAATAACACTCACTTATATTGGGACCAAAGTAACCTTGTGAGATTTGTAATACATAACAAATTGTTGTTGCCTATAAATAATATACACAAAGCAAGAAAAACATCACTAAAAGAAAGTTTTTAACAAGTGAGTCATAAAGAAGGTAGTAAAGGTAGTTCAGCTGAAAATCTAGTGAAGGACTTAAAATAAGTAATCAAAGAGAAGGACATTATGCCTCAAAGACTAGAGTTAGCAAGCATCATGCCCGAAAAAAAGCTATCTTCCTCCATTCCTCAATGCTGAAATTCCACTTGTCCCCTAACTAAGGTAAGCTGATAAAAGGTAACACACAATAATGACAAAAAGATTGATGATATCAAGTTATGCTACACAAAACTTCATTAACCGTAGTTGCCGAGGTTTGGAGAAAATAGGGTCGAACACAGAAAAAATGTAATCACTACACTAGTCAAATGACCATATTGACGAATACAGACACTTTTAAAGAGCGACGGCGATTAATAAGGATAAATAATCGTCTTTACAATAATAATGAAAATCAGGTAAAATTATAGATTTTGTTTTAAATCTCTAAACCAAAGGACGCTCTCAACCTATTTCCCTGTAAAAATAAGTGTACATGCCAGTATAAATCAGAGTAAATCAATTCCGTCTACATCTGCGTCCACCACACATTGCTTACAAAGAAATCATTTCCATTAGTTTTGTATACCTCAAACACTTTTATCCACCTAGCCACGAGTTGCACCACTCGTGTGCTAAAGTTTAAATTAATAACATCCTTTTCTAGGAAATAACGCAAGTATTTCTTATTCAGCTAACCACCTTGTCTATTTCCTGCCCGTAATATCAAAAGAAACGCTCGAAGAACGTTGCATCGTAAAATTCCACATAAACTCGTTCCGTTGCCTCCCTCTTCTGTTGCCCTGTTTCTCGCCATGCAGTCTCGTCATTACAGACAGTGAAGCGCAAGAGAAGCGTCTCGACGCTGA
The DNA here is from genome assembly GCA_963969495.1 of Ceratothoa steindachneri. Classification (NCBI taxonomy): domain Eukaryota; kingdom Metazoa; phylum Arthropoda; class Malacostraca; order Isopoda; family Cymothoidae; genus Ceratothoa; species Ceratothoa steindachneri. The sequence continues at coordinate 206,453,769 of OZ018324.1, read as the reverse complement.
CAACCACGAAGCCTCTTGCTATGAATGAGCGACCGACGTTGGCTAGATGTCCCAAGCGGAGTCGAGAAGTGAAGCAGAATCAATGATTTAGTCGCAACTGGATGAAATGGAAGAGACAATTGGCATTTACAAGCGAATTCATGAACCTTGGACGAAAGGGAACAGGCAATGAAAAAGTTAGAGTGAAGTAGATATTAGACTATAACCTCCTTTTGGATTGAGGTCTGCAAGAGGTTTAGTAAGTGACAAGTCCCACTCTAGGTAGGAATATTCGCAGCTATATATCTTCCGCGCATTTTGCTTTGTTTTGCTTCAGTATCATCTTTAAAAATCTGTTCTAAACCTACTTTCAACATGAAATGCCTTCGTTTGCTTTAGATTAATGTGGGAAAAAATCTTAACATTCTTTAGTTTACCTCAACAAACGCGAGGAATTCACATAGAAAAGACCCCTCCGTCAACATAGAATTCCTCTTACGATAAGATGTCGAGTAATTTTGATAACCGTGACTATTACTGAACTTTTGGTATGTACTCTTGATGTTAAAGAGCACAATTTAAAATATAGCGCGAAAGATATACACATGATAATACAATTGTGAAAGCACAGCAACAACACCTACAAAGAGTTACCATTATTCTCCAAAGCATACATTATTCAATTAAAGAAATCACTAATAGATGGTTATTTATAATTATTCAAATAGGTACAAATATCATTTGAAAATAGAACTGTATCAGCGATCACTTAAATGATTAGAGGAAAAATGTCATAAAAAATAAAGATGTGATTAAATGAGTTCCGCTTACAATCTACCGTAAGCTGAGATTTCAAGATGGAAGGTCGTAGAAATCGTGCTTGAATTGTGAAATTATGTACTGACAGAATGGGAAGTTGCACTAGCGTGTCTCACCTTAGGTTTATGACACTTAGCTTGAACTAGTGTTATTACTGAGCCTGGAGGTCTTGTTCGAGTCCTTACTCAAAGGTTTTTTCTCGTTGATCGTAGAATCTGTTCATTCAAGTAACATTTACCACATTGGCGCTTCTCAAAATCTGTTCTTTTCTATTTAGCAAAACTACGTGGCTTTCTTTAACCCCTCCCCTGCGTAAACCGGAAGAAAGTGTCTGGTAATTTAAAAAATATCTCTAGTGAATCGTTGCTGTAGCTATGAATTACACATAATTATAAGTTACAAGAGAAGTAGGGTTTACTAGCAGTTTTAAAAAAGTCTGCCGCCAAATTGATGACAGAAATATTCAACCACTAATAACATCTGGAAATATTGTTATTAAAGAAAGGTTATATTATTAATTCGATGTAAATGGTAATATTGAAGATACGAGGATTTTTTAGAAACAAAACCGATGTACAGTGCCAAGTATTCACACCATCATTCATTGAAGGACGTTTCTTTTTAATAATCCTGAAGGTCAAAGAAGTGCTTTAAGATTTTCAACAGCAAATAATTAAACTTCATTCAGCTGGAGGTGAACAACGATCTTAAGCACACAGGCAAATTAACTCAAGAAGGGTTTAAGAAGGGAAAAATCTTCTTCCTTCTATGCCCAAGTCAATCGCCAACATAAAATCCAATTGAACATTTGTAGGAATACTGAAGGGAGCTATCAAAAAGACAAGCCCATAGAACGTTGCCTCTATGCGGAAGATTTACATAGAAAATGGAACAAAATGTCAAGAAGTCTTTGTCGTGTTATTACAAAAAAGATTGTTACGATATATTAAATTTCTAAATTATTATTTATTGAATATTTTTGTCACCTGCTAAATATTGTTGAATAGAAGTCTTATCTAAAGGTTTTGAGTTTTTTTTAATATTATAAAATATTTTTTTAATGAATTATATAATTAAATAGTGCCTAATTTTGATTACATTCAATTATTCAGATCATCCACAGGGTGTCCACAAAATCTGGGTACATTTTGGATAAATACATACATTTAGAATATTAAAATATTAAAATTCCTATGTACCCAGACTTTGTGGACACCCTGTAGATTTAGAATTTCAACATTATTGTTCCATAAGTCTGACTATATATATATATATATATATATATATATATATATATATATATATATATATATATATATATATATATATATATATATATACTTTAAAATTTACTATTCCAGGTACTAATACCCAAGAGTATTAAAAAGTGTTTAAAAAATAATAATATCTTTTATACTCCTTTAAATTACTCGCTATTTTTATTATCCATTTTTAATGAAAAAAGCGCTACGTTGTAATAGTAATAACTACTGCAATCCTTGAAATTGCGCATTCATTTTCTTCAGATAGTTATTATTAATCCTAAGGTTAAATATTTCTCACTTCCCATCGGAAGCTCTATCGATAAATCCTTTTCCTTGTTTGATATTCTCAAATTCAAATTTGAACAACTCTTTAATCATATTCCCATAATGGAAATATATTTCATTTCTTTGCTCGTTTTATCTATCTCGAATTTGTGCATTTATCAAAATTGTTGGTTTATTTAAAAGAGGAAAGAATTATGCAAAATAATATCAGTGGAATATGAAATGGAGTGAAATTCTTAACAGGAGGAGGAAGTAGTTTTTATTTTAACGAACGAGGCAGGATACATTTTGGTAAGCGGATCATAGTAGATGGTAAAATAATAGTGGATGAAGATAGATATGTATAGAAAGCGTTAAAGAGATGGAAAAATAGCATGTATTTGAGAATAAGGAGAAAAGGAATAAAGTAAGAGAAGTGGATAGATATATAAAAGGTTTCTGGAAATCAAACTGATAACGTGAATGCTACTTGTGCAGTTATATTTGTTGTGGGATTGCTGTTATAATTATGTGTTGTTAAGATTGTCATCATTAACTTGAGTCTTCTTGGCAGAAAACAACCAATTTCTAAAGAAAGTTCTATTCCTATCCATGGCACTATAGCATTCTAAGTGTTCTTTTTCTTTCCACTTTCATTACAATATTTTCCTTACGAATTACTTTTTTAAAGAACTTCTGAATATGACGCACACATTGGTTTTCGCTTATTAAAAAGTGACAACTGATCTACTTCAGGTCCAGCGTGACATCCTTTTGCCTCAAACAGGGAGCCAATATTCTCGGATTTCCCATTCACCAATCAAGAAATCCTGGTTTCAAAGTTACCCCTTAAAGTTAGACTCGGTTTTTTCTTCATAGAAAACCGTTATTATTAGTATAATGACAGCCTTATCTTGGCCAAATACATTCGAAAGATAGAATAAAATCCAAGACAAATTGGTGTGGTTAATGTAGTTGCATAATTAACAGTACCAATTTGTCTTAGATTTTATTTATATATATATATATATATATATATATATGGTACATAGTTGTTGTGAGAGTGTCGAATCTTCAGGTTCAGGATTAAGGTTGTCGTGGTACACCACTCTATACCATAGACTACTCCTATATTATGTGGGGGGTGACTTAATCACCTACTGCAACGCAAACCGTTGAAGGACTGTTCGCAGGGATCAACGACTGAATAGGAGGTCACACTTGAGGCGTTGGGTTTCAAATCCTTAATAATCAGACAAAGTGCATAATTGGTTGGCGAGATTTACTTAAATAGGCGGAGAGTATCATTCAAGGTTAGTTAAAGATGAAACAAAAAAAATTATTTACAAAGATCAAAGTACGAATAATAATAGACAAAAGGGAATTATTTAAATTGAAAGAGTCTCTTGAAAATTATTATAAGGAGGGATTATCGGATGGAAATGATTGATTAGTGTTACAAGGCTCAGATCAAAAGGGGGAACTTGACAGTATTGAGAATGGAGGGGTTTCAGTCTTAGGGGTTGGTGACTTCGTGAATGTTCTTCTTGCCATGAGGCGAGTGGGGAACGATCCGATGAGGCCAGTGGGGCACGATCCGGTGAGGCAAGTGGGGGCACGGTCCAAACCAAACTTCCTATCAAGGTAGCTGAACCTCAAGGATGAGGTTCGACGAAGAATGTGGGATTATTCTTAAATCCACTGGAAGAAGAAACTTCTTTTCCTCATAGGTAATCGATGGAGATTTTCTTCGGTTCAATTAAACGAAAGGAAACTGTTGCGCAAATGAAAAAGGCTTACTGATCAGAGGAGCTTCCAATTTAGTGGGGAAGAATCACAGCGGAGAAACTCTGTTGTCTGCTGAACAATCACGGGAGGAGACGATAAGGACGGCCTTGGCGTGCGGGCTGGAATCCTCGAACTACAGAATAACCTGAGTATTTGTATGTCCGAGTCTGAGAGGGAAGCGGAAGTTTATAGGAAGAAGTCACAAGCTCTAGACATCTTACTCTGGAGGCGGAGTCGATTCATCATTTAGCAGCGAGGTGCGAGAAACAGCGGCTCTTCCTCACCTCGTCACCGGGGGGGAGGAGGCTTGGGACGAGTTCGCAAGATTGTCGAATATTTTCCCTATGCGCTCATGGGTAGAAAATTCGTGAATGTTCGAACAGGAAGTGAAGTTCCTCATGGCGAGATAGACACGCACCTGGTCTCCAATAAATTGTTTGGGGGGGGGAAGGGGTCAGAGGTTTTTCGTTTGCAAAGGTAAATAGGAGTAAGATAGGATTTCTTTATTGCGACGTTTTGGGCAATACACATCTATTGCGTTTAATAATATACAAGTACAAATTTTTAAAAAGACATGATATAAATGATTAAAACAATTATATTTCTTTTACATGAAGTAAAGCATAAAATTTTAGGAAGAGTTAAAATGAGCACACAAACCAGAGGAAGAATTACATGGGATAAAATATTCAAGGATGACAGAAAAGTGAAGAAAAGTAGCAATAGAGTTAGGTTGGTTCTGTTTACGGGGTGATGTTGGTGATATATTATGTAATAGACAGTGTAAAGAAGGTGTATTGATTATATCTTTATTTTAAACTTTGAACTTCAATCCATAAACTTTATTTACTTCTTGAACCACCTACACCACGAGATTTAGGTAGAACAGCGTTCGGCTGAACTTTCCTAACTTCTGTTTATCGTAAGTATACTTTTATAGTAAGGTTTGTTTCATTATTTTCCTGTTATCTCTGAACGGTATGAGAACTTATATTGTATAACTACCTTATTGAATCTTGCTGAACAATTATCATTGCACATCTCTTTGATGCACATTAGAATTTCAATTCTTAATTCGATATTTTGTCAACAGCGCATATCCATCTTCTTTAAATAAATCAATATCGAACTTTTTTAACTTTATTCCCAAATTAACAACAATTGATCTGCTTAAGAATTGTCAGATATCACAAAGTGAGAGAGAAAGTTGCGTGCTGCCAGGCTTTCAACGGAGAGTGAGAGACAACAGACACTTATTCGACCCTTTTCGTTTACGCTAATGGAAGGGCAAAATCATGAGATGCCGTAGTGGCCTGAAAGCCCAAAAGGTCCCATCGGGAGTCAAGCAAAGTTTCGCCTCGTCGAATTAAGAACACTCTCGCGATCGTGCGAAAAGGGCGAAACTAGTCTGGCGTGCCGTTGAGTTGTACCCTGGAACCCTTCTCTTCGGATGGAGGGGGCAAACCCCATTTGACTGCACTATAAATCCTCCAGCACCAGAGTTGGAAGACAGTATCCCGCCCGCCTGCCTGCCCTGTCAACATCCTCTGCGGCCCTTCGTCAGTAAAAACTATTTCCTTCCGTTTGGACTTTGCACAATTCTTGCAGAACCCCTCAAGCGCCGGGTACTCTCGAATAATTCTCGTGAGTGTACCCCGTACTCGTTCTACTCGCTCCTCGAATGCAACGCGCCCAGTCTATATTCGTGTTCTAACTCGAAAGCAAGATCTAAATTCATCCCGTAATAGTCATTGCCAAGAGACCATTATTTGAACTTTGCGCCAAAGCAAAGATTACTCCCTCGGACCAAATCTCCGAGATAACATCAACGCGTATCTCTCTTGTGCAAGTGCTTTCTCTACTACCCAAACCCCAGTGTAAGCATCCATCGTCGGCTTCGTAGATGTTCAATGTCATTCCAGCAACCCTCGGTTAATATTGTCTGTTTGTTTGTACAGCGACCGTCTCCACAAAGTTACCTCCCCCCCTTTTTTTAGCCGCTGAGATTCGTACACGTTTGATTTGTATATAGCCTGTTCTAAAAAAGCCTTTAACCTTGCATATTAGTTAAGTTATTTTTATACCCGTTTTTCTATTGTTCCGAAACCTCCATTATAATCGACTATTCGGTCAATCTACATTCAGTTAATTTGCACTCGGCTTCCACGCATGTAGCCGTAATCAACCTTGGCTAAGAAATGCAGAAAAGGTTAACTTGATCCTATTCTACGACAAGAATATAAGGTATTTTGCACCCACAGAAATTGGCAAACTAAATATGATTGCTCGTGTTAACTTTTTAATTTGCAAAAGAATTTTTTTTACCCAATGATCTCAGAATAGACTATGTTAATAACTTCAAATTGAAACGTTATTTAATTGTAAGTAAACGCTCCCACACGAGTGAAGCAGTATGCTTGTGTATAATTTCATTTGTGCTACGTGTAAACCAAGTGGGGTAGATGCGTAGCAATATGCGCTGCATGAAGGCCAGAATTTGTTGCCATATCAACATCAGTCTAAGAAGGGGAAATGTTCATGGCAAAAATAAAAATAACCAATTCACGAACATTTTATTGCATGCAAACTAAGATATGAATTGAAGCTTTAAAATCGTTACCTCTACGCCTTTATGTACATTAACAGCATTAGTCCTTCCCTACAAGAGATACTGCTATTATATGGCGGGATAATCAGAGGCCCAAATTCACTCACACCAAAATTATTCAGGTAATGGTTGTCCATTAGCTTTATTTTTCTATTTATCACAAAATAAAGTTGAAACCCTACAGACTTTTCCGTAAAAATGGTTTAAAGAGAAGCTAGTAAAGAAAGTAATGAGGAAAATTAACTAAAAATATTTCCATGGAACATAAACTCAGGGAGTGAGAACTTGTCGCACTAGGAGGCACAAGGCAATTCTTTGGAAAGACATGGATGGATAAAGGTTTGAGATAAGACCTTGAACCGGAATTACTGTGACAAAGTTCAATTAAATCAGATCTTGGAATTTACAACAGGCACCAATTTACAAATTTAAAATAAGGAAAGGATAAATTTATGGTTTCATCTTTGCGCTTCTGTTCAAATAAGAGGGGCGGTCAATAAGTTTTGCAATTCCGATATAAGAAAACTAGATATGAGGAAAAGTGTTTTAGTATTTTTCAACATAGCTACCATCGACTTCAATGCACTTGCGTCACTTGTCCCTGAGGCTTAGAATTTAGGACAACCAGAAATCTCCCGATTGCTGTTGAATCCACTCCTAGACGGCGACCTAAACATCTTCATCGTCCCCAAACCGGCGTCCACGCAGTGCAGCCTTGAGCTGGCGCAATGAAAAGTAGTTGCTACGAGCCAGATCTGGACTGTAGGGGGATGGTTGAGCTCCTCGAATCCGCAATCGCGCAGGGCAGCTTTTGCAACTCTGGCCTTGTGAACTTTGACGATGTTGAAGTCGATCATGGGGCGTGAGTTTTCTAGCGACCCAACACGCAGAGACCTTGGTCATGGCCAAATTGTGGTGGATGATGTTGATAACACTTCCATGTGATCTTCCAAGTTCTCGCTCGATTTTTTCGAACTTCACCCGTCGATTTTCGAGGATTATCCTATCCACATGGGCCACATTGTCGTCGTTGGTCCCGTCTGATATGCATCCTGGACGAGGGTTATCTGCAAGGGACTCACGAGCATGGCGGAACTCCCTATTCCAGCGAGCAATGGTTGTATAGAAAGGGGTGGTGTTGGTGTACACTGCAACCAATCGTTCATGGATTTCTTTTGCATTCTTGCCTTCCTTGGTCAAAATATTGATCACTGCGCGGTGCTCAACCTTCTCCATTGTTGTAAAATTTGTGAGTGACAATCTACGATCACCTATTGCTTCTTAAATAGACGAGGAGGGGACGTGCGGTTGCAGGTCCTGACTAGTCATAACTTGTCCTAACAACCCCACAAACAGCCATCCCCCTTCCTTTGTTTTGCCCTATCAATTCGCAATACCTATTGATCACCCCTCGTAAAACGAACAGAATTTTAAATATAGGTTTAAAGCTGACCATGATTATAATCTGAATAGTGAGAGATGGAGTCCCTTTAAACTTGAACCTTTCAGGAAATTAATAAAGTTCGAGAGGTTAACCTGAGCTCCAAACATTTGTCTTGACAACGTATAGGGAACCACAACAAAATATACTGTTTAGAATATCTCTTTGCAAGGTCATACATTCAATAAGTAAATTAAACTCTATATTACAACATACTGTATATATGAAAATTGCAAGCCAACACAGAAACCATTCGTTAGTCCATGCAATGATGCAACAATTCCTGGAGCGTTAGGAAATTTAGGCGTCTTGATATTTCACAAATGTTGATATAAAAATTAATCTTAGATAGAAAATAGAAGCTTTCTTCTTTCCATTTGTAAGATTGGCTGTTGAGGAATATAGTCTAATCTAATCTGGAGGTCCACCTTTAATCTTTAGAAAAACGACGTAGCTTAACCCTGGAATAAATAGCGTTAGAAGCAAGGAAGGAATCGGGTGCGAGGCTATTTCGCGTGCGCAGGGGGTTTTAAGCTTGCCTCTCATAATCGTGACACGAGAAAAAACCCAAAAGACTATTCGACCATATCCTTATCTGGGATTGCCCCCCTGTTCTCCATCCGAAACCGGTGACTTCAAATCCCAGGAGAAGGCGCTGTGGCTCGAGGCAATTTTGCCGCAGGTTTACTTTTAGATAGGCAGTACAGCACGTCCACGCACGAATTTACATTACGTTCTCGAGTCGGATACACCTTGGCTTATTCGGATACCGATGGCTAGAATCTCGCCTTCGTGGACATCCACCTAGTCAATTGGCAGCTCTTTAAAACGACTGTTCTTCCGTAAATTCGCGCCAGTATACCCTCATCGAGAAGACTGAGGTAAGGCCAGTCCTCCTTCATCAGCATCCTGAGGTAGAAGCAGTACTCCCACCCCCATCGAGAACTCTGAGATAACACATATTCCCCTATTTTATCCTCACCTCCCTGAGTAACATTCCCTTCGACGCTTGACCCGCGCAAGAGGTCGACGCTGCGGATCTCAATATATTCTGCCTTCCCAAGCCAATTGGTATTATTTGCATTTCGGCTGAGTGTAGCCCATTTTTAGATTCGGATCTGAGTCGGGTAATTAACCGCTTTAATCTCTTGGATTTTCCTCTTTGCTGACACCGAATATGTCCGTTATTTATTTGATCACGTATCTCACTTAAACCTCTTCCGTATGTATTTAATATTTCTTTTTTTTATTAAACTTTATTTGTGTAGCATATTTTAAATAACCCTAAACGCCTCTCAGCCTTCTCGACTCCTATTTTTCATAAATATTACTGGTTGTGAAGGAATCGACAAAGAAATTTTTATTGTGTCTATGATATCGAGAGAACGATAAAATAACCACAATTATTTCTGATCTGTGATATGAATGCGAAGGCTTGATTTGCTTACCAGAAAAATAAGAGAGGCGATCTTGATTTGTTTGAAACCTTTGCCCACTGGCATAAAGAAAAGAACTGTATAAATCCAGAAACTAAGGTAACAGCAGCCTATTCAAAGATAAGTAAAGTACATCTTATTTAATTCAGTCATGAAAAAGAAATTCTTTAAAGAAAGAATATACACCAACTCCTCCATATGTGAAAATGACAATATTTTGGATGTGATTATCTATGTCACTCCTCAAGTCCACGCGATTATTTATTACCAACTGTATCAGTGGTGAGTTTATGTTAATCTAAAGTTGAAGAATAGCTAGCTTGTACATCAGAAATTATATAGAGACAATACCCTTGTTTCCTTGCTTGTTTCGTTTGCTTGTGGAAAAGTAGCGCCAACCAAGAGTAATGTGAAAAGTTACATGGACTTCTAAAGTGATCATGACATTAGAAGTAGCAAACTTCATTAACGAGCCATTGGTTCAAAGAGAAAACATCTATATCCTTCCACTTCTTAATAAAATTGGATTAATGAAGCACATTTTGTGCTACGGGCACAGAAGGCATTTGCTTCAAATATAGGTGCAGATCGTTACTTGGAATGAATAATGGATTAATAACATCAATATTATATACTACTTATCTAATTTATATATTCATCAAATATTCTAATTTTCTAAAGTTATTGAGTGAGGTTGATCCTGTACTTAGAGGTCAAGAAGATAGATTAGAAAATGTGGAAGGAAGATGTTGAATGCAATATGTCCTTAAGCGCTCGCCGCCCCCTTATCTTTGTCAACTTTTCAGGTAAATCTTAGTAACTTTTTATTAATGTGAGTGTACGTTGCTTATGTGTAATAATACTTTTGTGTTTTTCTGCTACTGTAATTACCGCCGTAAACTCAAAAACAGAATATCATTATAAAAAAGCAATCTGTGAAAGTAAACTGCCTTCTCTAAACGGTTCGCATTTCATCTTTTTATTAACATGTCTTTCCATACCATAAATGCTAGGAAAGACCCTCTAAGAACCCTGTCCTGTCGTCCTATTGAATTAACAATTTTTGCCAACAAACTATTCTCTTACGCTCTTTTATGCTGATGGGCCCCGCAATTATATGCTGGGCAAAATTCCTCAGATTAAAACGATTTTTCAAGAGACTGTCATAAACGAGAGCTACTTGGCGAAAATTAATAGTCCGGTAAAATAAAAAAAAATATACCGAACCAATCTACCTGCTACCTGAAGTTTCTCCTCAAGCTGCATCTTTCTGCAACCTGACGTTTCCCCTTTCCGGGATCTCAAGTTTGCCTTGAGGTTTCCTCTTTTCGCTACCGGAATTTCGCTTTTTTACTACCTGCTGTTTTTGAAGGACAATACTTAATTAAAATTTATTTAAATTACAGAACAAATGTCCCTTTGGTGAACTCCCTGCAGAATGCTGACACAAGAACAACAAAGGCTGTATGACGGCTCACTAAGTACAAACAAAGACTTGTGCCCAAACAGTAAGTCATCCATCAATCAATAAGTTCTTAAGCTATCGCACCTCTGAGGTAAATGCGCAGACTCTAGTTGATGTGGCTGTCAATCCCAATATCCAGAACGAATAGCGACAAATTCGCTAAGGTTTCCTAGAGTTTAGTTACAGTAAAAATGTCGCACTAGGCCTACCTGTCTGTAGCTCTGATGACAACGAGTGATCTCTCATGGCAAGATAGGAGTTCGAATATCACATGGACCAGGAGGAAGTTAAGCACATCCTCACCGTTGCGGAGAAGACGTTCGTTTAGTATACGTCAAATGGTAGCAACAGATATCACTACTCTTTGTAGCGACAAAGGATAGTCTCATTGTTATCAAGACGAGAGCGACTATGGGTTTCTTGTAGAGGGCACTGAGAGGTAGGTAAGGTGGAATATCTCTGGATCCAGCAAGTGGGCGGAAAAAGGGTAAAACAGGTATTGTGTTAGATCTACGGAGTAGTTCTAGGGTTTCTAATGCCACGCTTTGGACCTATACACAAATCCTTAAACCAGCTTAGCAACTACTTTGGCGGTAGAAAGAAAGTAGCGCTGATAATGCTTATGATGAAACTGTATCTGCAGAACACCAGCGATGCGGATTGTTATACTTGCTCTGACCAATAACCTGATAATGCTCAGTGAGACTGAGCGTTGAGTATTCCAGTACTTTCAACAATTATTTCTCATAATGGGGATGTTGAGGGGCATCAAGAAGGGTTTACTGTTTTCTATACACTCTTCATTTACAGCTAAGTGTCATGTTCATCCCTATTTTTCATCTGAACTGACTCAGCAAGTAGATCGCCTTTCAGTAAGCAACGTGGATAAGCAAATGAGAGAGCAGTTGATACGACCGTGAGGTAGTTATTCGATAAAGTAAGCGGCTTCGACGGCAGTGCCAAGCTGGGAACCATGAGGTGACGTCATGATTCTCTGCCACTTTGCCAAACTAACGGATCTGCTGAATTCCTGATGAACGTCTTCATAACTGTTACACGGCGATACTTTATAGAAAGGATAACCTCAGGGACTTGAGAAACGCACTTCTAGATGCTCATGAAGCCTCTCCTTTTCTTTGGGTGATTAACGTTAGAGTAAAGCAGGCTTTTAACTTAAATTAAATGATGTGCAGAATCGCATATGTTAAACTTAATTCCCCAGATAAAGTTATGCTATAAAATAAAATATAAATGTACAATGCAATGGCTTCGCCACTACCCCCCCTACGCGGGGAAGCTTGCGCTTCACTACTAAGATTAAAATTTAAAATCTAAAAAAAATCAGCTATGGTTAAATTTGACTAAATTTTTTTAACTTCGGCAATAATAATAATTTAAAAAAAAAAATTCTAAACTAAATTTCCCCCTTTTCAAAATATCACGTTGCTAAAATATAGTTATAGAAGAAGATATATAAAAATAAATTTTCTGAACGTCACCATTTTTAGTTCTTTGGGTTCTAAAAAATTCACAAAACTTTGATACTTATATTTATTTCTGAACTTCATTATTTTGTTTTTTGATATTATAAAAAAATTATTAGAAATAACTTTGATCAAAAAACATATGTCATAACCAAACTAAGATGAAATTATTATTCAATTACTCAAAAACATCCCCTTATTAAATTATAGAGTTAGTGACAAGTCATGGTTAGGCTGTTGGCTTCTGGTATATTTGGCCTTTGAAACAGCTTTTTTCAGTCCCTTTTATTACGTTATTTTTTACTATTTGTTCAAACGCCCATTGAACCTTCTTTAAATTCAAAGAAAAAGACACCCTCCTAAATACAATTTATACTTTATTTTTTAATTAAACTGAATAATACTACTTTTGTTTCTTTAAATATTTTTAGTTTTTCTAAGGTGTTTTAATCTCCTGATTCCCAAAATACCATTGAAAATTGCATAGCATCGATATCTCTTTGGAGTTAATTGGAATTTTGTATATAAAATTGATAATAAATAGCTGCAAAGGTTCACTTTATTTATCATACTCACATTGTCCATAAATAGTAGCTGATAATATTTTGCCCGTTATTCCTTTTTAAACTAATAAGAAAAGGTGATTATAAAAGATAACCTACTAAAAGTGCACTGAGTGACTTTTTTTTCTTTGATCTTTACTCACCAGTGACCATAATATATAGTCTCCGATCATAGTAATGTCGCATCTTCCTTCGAATCTTTTCTTCATTACAGCAATGTTCTGATGGAACCGCTCACCATGCTTCTCACTCATTCTCCTAGATTTTCAAAAAAAAACTCCAACTGTGAATACAAAAAGTGCACCTTTAGTGACAGTCTACATCCTAAATTCTTAGAACTTTGTGAAAGATGTGCTACCAGCTGCTTGTAGTTTGGGTCTTTATTTTTAACAAGGAATCCATTCAGTATATTTTGAATTGCACACCACGCCTTATTTTCGACATCTCTCAGTGCAGTCTCAAGCTGTAATGACTTCAACATTTTCCTTAATTGAGGTCCAGTAAGTATACCACCCTTAACTTTGGTCTCTGTTAGCTTTGGAAAGAGTAGAAGAATCTCTTTAAATGCTTCTCCCCCCTGATCTAATAATTTTACAACCTGTTTGACTAAACTAAGATTTATATGAAGTGGAAGTAGCAAAACTTTGGCATGATCTACAAGAGGCTTTGTAATTTCATTCAGTTTTTCTGGCTGCAATTCATCTTAAGCGGGCGACTCAACCTTTTGGTAATGTTCATGATGAGTCCTGCTGTCCCATAGGCAAAGAAAATATGAATACTTGGTGTACCACCGTGCAATCCGAGTAAGTGGGCAAGCATTTTAACATCACCAGAAACATCCCATTTACATTGACATATTGTTCTTTCATTTTTACCGAGTATGCTATAGACAAGGATGGATACTGATTCACACTAGGTAAGAAAACCGCTTTCAGGTTTTTTGTAGAACTCTCTATGAAAAGTCGCATTCTTCAGGGTTGTCATCAAATTCAATAGCTGTAAACAAGCCATTAATATATTTGCACAACAGAGATCCTCACTTATATCAAAGTATACTTCGAATTCCTCATGGCGCTTCCTGTTTACTGTTAATCTGCAGTCTTCCTCCAACAGATTCCATTCATTAAGTTTAGATGCCAAAACGCTCAGCTCCTGACTTAGTGAGACCCAATTCCCAGATGAGATCATCCAGTTCACGTTGATTTGGAAAGTGTGGGCGGGTACTCATTCTTGGCTAAAACGGTTCATCCATTTCTTCATTGCCACAACTTTCCGACTGACCAGATGAGACCTCCATCATACCTTCTACCTGAAGTAATATATATAAAAGAAAATGCATTTAATAGCTGGCGCATAAATATGGATTGCATGTGTAATCACATTGCAAGAAACCTTAGCTAGATGTTTTAAATGTTTCAGTTACAAAGAATATAGCTTACAATTTGATAGAGTTTACTTACATTTTCTGGATGCCGTAGAACCAATAAGGTATCATCATGTGGCAGAAGTGCAAAAGAGGATGAAATGTTTGGATATGGATGGATTTTCTTCCCCTAACTTTTCTGTACTTTGAAATTTCAATCATGCAAAAATAGCAGTCATCGTGATGATTTTTTGGTTCTCACTAAACTCTCAGCACAGCAAATGGCATTGCTTTTCTTGCACCTCTTAGCCATGCATATAAATTTGAATGACAACTTCCACATCTCACATGAGGGGCCCATGTTTTTTCTTGGTCACCCATACTCATTCCAAAGTACAGTCTATAAGCAATCCAGTACTTTGCACTTTCACAATTCTATCTGATACATGCTTAGGTCCAACATATTAACCACCCACAAAACAGAACGAATCTGGTGAATTTCTGCATCCTCTTGTAGCTATAATCAAGAAGGTTAATATTTATCAAATAAACCTGAAAGGGAAAATAAATAAATTAGCGACACATGTAAGTGTGCTTTACCCTTACCCCATACATTTCTTTATATTAGCATAATTTGTCATATATTTCAAAAAGTCGATGGTAGAGATAAAGTTAGGAAATATCTGAAATCAGCGCAAAATTAAATATGAAAAACACTCAAATAAAATAAGAGAAACAAAAGTTTTATGAAAACTTGTTACCCGGTGTTTTTAACCCCACCCTACAAATTTAATTGATTGTGGATTTCTTTCTTTTAACAACCTTGATTTCTTCAATTTTTCTACCTCTTCTTACTTCTTCTTCTTTTCCTTTCTTTTTCTTCTTCTTTTTATCTCCCTCTTCTTTTTCTCCTCTTCCTCCTGTCTTCTTCTTTTCTTTTCTTTTCGTATCCATCTCCTATTTCTTTCCTTCTCAACACCTCATCTTTCTTATTGTAATCCTCCTTTATTTTATTTTCTTCTCTTCCTTTTCAATCTTTGTTATCTTCAACCTAATTATTTCTCATTCTTCTCCTCCGCCTGCTCCACCTCCTCATCCTACTCTTCTCCTTCTATTCTTCTATTTCTTCATATTCTCCTACTATTCCCATTTTTCTTCTTCTAATCTTGATTCTTCTATTAAACGTCTCATTATACCCCTCTCTTATTCTTTTTACCTGCGGCGAAGCGCCAGGTCTAGGCGTCGCTTTTTTTTAAAGAGGAAGAATGTTCAATTTTTCAAAGGAGTAAAATTCAATTGTATCCATTTAAAGCTATGTAGTGAGCCATATAAGCACGGGACATATGGTTATACACCGTGAAGGTTTCAAGTTTGCCATCGGATTTGGCGCTGGGTGGCGTCATCTAGTGTTAGAAGCCTGGGTTAGCCATTTAGTCATTCAAAGGCACTTTTAATTGATCTAAGCCACGAGCAACGATCAATGCAATAACCATTTATCATCTTATCACAAAACCTTGCAGGTCATTGGTGGGACTTTTCCTTTTGTTTCATTTCTTTCTTCTCTTTCCATTGTTCTATCCTCCTTCTTCTTCGTTTCGTCATCATCATATTACTTGTCTTCTTATTCTCCTAGTCTCATTCTTATTCTTCCCCTCCTGCAGTGTTTTTTATTTTACCGATCCCAAAATTCCCGTTCTTAAAATATGTTGCTCAGGAGAAAAAGAACGGCTTATCCACTCCTCTTTTAGCTCTACTCGCTTTGAAGTGCCATTAGTTTTTTTCTTCTTTAAAGAATAACTTCCCTAATAATTTCGAATATACAAAATAATAAAATAAAGAAGAAGCCATGGTTAAAATTTTTTCTAATTTTCTGAACTTCATCATCAAAAAGACCAACATTTTGAGTCAAGATGTTAGCTCGACGTGGTTGAAGATTTCAGATACCTTGGCTACACTATAGCCGGCAATCAAAGAGAGGGTGGCAAAACTCCATGTTCAACATTTTAAATTAAAGATACAAGTGTATTGCGGCTGTGTGCCGAGTACACTACACTTCGGAAGCAAGGGCTGGACTCTGTATGTCTGCCAAGAACTCAGCCTCAATATCTTTCACCCACGCTGCCTCAGAAGGATCCTTGGAATTTCATAGCAAGATCACGTCCCTAAGAAGGACAAGAATCCTCAGCATGTCTGCAAAGCTCATCAAGAGCCAATGCGCTGGCTTGGCCATGCTAGTCGCATGCAGGATGGCAGAGTACCCAAAGACATTTTGTATGGTGAGGTTGCCACTGGCTGCAGACCTGCAGGAAAGCTCATACTCTAGTACAAAGACGTGTGTCATGGGGACCTCAATGCGGGTGGCTTTGCGGCGGCAAGCTTTAAAGCGGTGTCTGAACACCGCACCAGCTCCCTTCTTGCCACCAAGTTAGCTATCAAGACAACAGAGCAGAGGGGATGTGTAAGGAAAGAAGAGCACGCAGAAGACTGAGACCAGAGCGTGCGCCCTCGTATGAAACCGTCTTCAGCTGCAGCAACAGCATCAGGACCTGGCGAAATCCTAATTCTTTTTAGAGTCAGAAGGATGGCAACAAATAATAATAATATCTTGATTTTAGAAAACCGTAATAACATACCACGTTACTTATTAACTAAGCCAAATCTTTTTTAACCATTTTTGCACTGCTTTCCAAAAAATCCATTTCTAAAAATACATCCGAAACATTATATAATAACCTTTATTTTCGAAATATTTTATCTCTTATTCTATATTTTGTATCATTGTTTATATTTTTCTTTAAATATTGATCAAACTTATCCAATAATATTTTTGTAAACGAACAAAATTCTCTCCCTTTTCTTCGAAAGCAGTTTTTGTATCCCTTTTGTGTATGAAAAATCGTGAAGTTCAGAAAATAATTAAAATATAGGCATGGCTGCTTTTCTTTATTTTATCGTTGTAGCAAAATGAGGTCAAATGGCGAACACGTGCCCTTCTGTACCCACGTGGATCCTAAGATAACCGCATAGAGTTGTGAAAGAATGGTGGAACCCGGGCAAGGAGGTAGTTTACTTAGTTATCATACGCCATAGCTGTATTTGCCTAGGGACCGATTTCATCCTCTCCCAAGGCCACCTCTCCGCAAGCATTCTCGCCTTCCGCTCGAAGATTGAAGTCCGTTGGACATTACAAACCAACGTTATCACCACTCCCCCTTCCCCCGAATGAGTCACCGTCTTTTACCCAAAATCACACGCACGTCTGGAGCCACCTAACCAGGCGCCTATATAAAACCGTTCGACTGAGTTTAGAGAGCACCACTGTTAGACTTCCTACACACTCAGGCAAACGAGCTGAAGGACGCCCCTCCCCCCTGCAGCGATTTCGATTCAAGTCGAAGCATAACTTGATCCGTGAACTCTGCCATAGTCAATCGGCGAGTATCTGAGGAGGATTCCCAACTCTGAAGGCTCAACAAGTCCTCACTCATCTGAAGCAAGAGGTAACCTAACTTCTTTCGTCATATTAATCGTACCACAACGGGTCTATTTTCGGCGACGAGCACGTAAGTAATCGTAACCGTTGCCGCTTGCAGATTAATCTTGCCACTGGCTTACCCCATTGCTCAATTATTTGTGGGGAAGAATGGGTTCAAAATCCCAATTTAAATCACCAAACTGAATCTAACTACTTTAATCCTTTAATTAACCTACCTGTATCTTGTGTGGATCTTTAACCCCGTCTGCGTGACCATTCCCTTTAAAACCAATATTTGTGTAAATATACATATATCATTTTTGTTGTTAGTAAAATATATTTCCGTCATTGTCTTTCTTTTGCAACCCCAACATGTAACAGCTACCTTTTAATCTTTGGCCAACTTGCACTCTGAAATATTTGTTTTAAAAGGACCCCACAAAGTAAATAATAAACCATCCCCACTGGACTCATAACAATTTCACCTTTCACTAACGGTCTTCAACCAGCTTCGGCCCCAAGCCTCAAAGTATCTAGATATATACAAATCTAGAGTCTGGCCATTTCACGAAAATCGTATGTTCGAAAGTTTTATCAAAGTTGCAGCTGAAATAAATTTTTAAATTTAATACGAAGTCATTCATTAACTAAGCAGAAAAATAATTACTATTTCATCACTTTCAAAAAATCCTGTTGTTAAAAAATAGAGTTAGTGACAAGAGAAGCAGCTTCGCCTCTTCTTCGTATAGGAGGAGCGCATCATATGTAGATTACGGATCTCAGCCTTGTTTAGGGTTCGTTTTCTACATAGAGGATGATTGGGGTCCGTATTCTGCATATGGCCATTGCAATTAGGTTTTTATACTTTCTCGCTAAATCTCAATATTTAAAAAGTTGCTTCACGGAAATAAAATATTATTCAATTTCTTTCTAAAGTTATTTTTTTTTTCTTATAAATTTTCATCAGTCATTTTCAAAAGAATAATTGAAGTAATAATTTCATTCTTTAAAAAATATATTTATTAATACATTTATGAGATTTTATAATACCATTAGTTCACAATATTCTTTTAATTAAACTTATAATTTATGTGGCGTTAAAGGCACATAAACAATATTTTTTCCATTTTTGTCATACGATTAGTTCACAATAGTCTTTTAATCAAACTTTCAATAAATATGACCTTTTATAATAACCGTTTAATTAATGGAAGGCAACTTTTTTATATAAGTGTAGTAAAATCAATAAAACTAACCTAACCATTCAGTTAAATTAAAAAATATATATTAAAGTTTGTTTTATTAATTTCTTCATTTGGTTAAGAATGGGGTCCATAATTTACATAAGGCCAAAGTTGGGCTCTGTAATCTACATATGATCCGGACGAGCTTGTCCTTTAAAGAAAGACATTAGGTATGTGGCCTACTGCCTATCGCGCTCTAAAAATGGGGCGTTGCCTAAAAAAAATAAAATAGTTCCATTACATATTCAATAATCATTTACTATTAATTTATATTTTACTATCTATACTCATTTTCTAGGCCTATATTCACGAAAACAAATTTAAGCTGAATTCTTTTCATATACCTTAAGAACCATCCTCATCTCTATTGTTTCATAAATTCCCATAAACGAGAACGCGGTCTAATTATTCGAACTATGAATAGCATCTTAGGAATAACTTGGATAAAAGCATTTAATATTTAAAACCAATCTTGTCATTTACAATATATTTTAAGAACATGGTTTTCTGGATGTGTGGAATAGTGATAAAAATATTTTTCTCTTAGTTTGAAAGTAAAATTTACCAATTAACAGAGGTTGAAATTCAGAAAAAATAAATAGGATTATCGAATAATTTGGAATTTCTTAGAACAAAACGAATTTCAAAGGGTGAATGAAGATCAAAAGATTATTAAAATTAATTTATGGCTATTTTTTTGTTGAATTTTTTCTATATTAGGACATTGTATCGAACTTCTTTTTAAAATCGACTTCAAAAGTTTATAATCAGAAGCAAAAAATAGCTACTGACTCCTAAAACGCGAAAATCAAAATGAAATTATTAAAGAAAATTTAGATAGGAAAAGAGATCAACGGCTTTTTTTTCCGTAGTTCCTAAAAAAATCCAAAGGATTATTTCTTGAACTAATTAATGCCGAAGAAAATGATGATGTATCTGATAAAACAAACACAGCAAGAGCAAATTATTAGACATGAGGAAGGGCTTCACAACTTCTTTTCATATAGACCAAAAGTCCTTTTAAAGTTCAAAAAACAAATATGATTATCTAATTTTTTATATATAATTAATCGTGAAATTCAAAAATATAATTTACGGCATGGCAGAGTTTTTTATTATTAGTATCTTCGCCACTTCTTCTTCTATAGAGCGAGACTTCATTTAGAGTTCGAAAAAACAAATGATTATTGAATTTTGGGGGTATTTTGAAAACAAAAATAATTTCAAACTGGATTTCAGAATATGTATTAAAATTAAGGCATAGCTAAAAAAAATTTCAGCATATCAAAGCATATTTAGATGGTCAAAAATGGTCTAAGGATAGTTTTGTTCTTATAGGAGAGAATTCCCATAAATGTTTTTCTTGTATTTAAGCATATAAAATTGGTGTGGATAGGAAAAAACCTAGACTAAGAGTTAATTATTAGGAGATATGTAATGGATTTTCTTTACATTTATTCCCCCCAAATACCTTTGGTAGAATCATTAACCCGTAGGGAGAATGGTTTTGGGAATATTCAATGGTTTTATCAAAGTTCTTTATAAGAGTTTATTTAGAGATAGACAATTTAAAGCAAAAGAGTTATTTCTCGTTTAATTAAAACTTCTATAAAAGTTATTTGTCGGAGTTGCTTTAGAATTGGAAAACATTTATTAAGAATGGTTTTTCGTATATTTGAATCTTTTAAATTTAAATAATTCAAACCAGACCTAAGGGCTTTTTTTGAACATATAATTCAAATCTCTGAAATAACTCTAATAAAAGCTATGAATTTAAAAAAAATATCAGCCCTCCGCTATAATCTTTCGATCTATAAATAAACTCTCAGAAATAACTTGGATAAATGAATTTAATATCCGAAAAACCATAACACTATATTTTAAGAGAGATTTTTTTGGAGGGGTTGAAGAATTTTTATTTCTCCTATTTCGGTTGTGACCTATTCATATTTTAAGTTTTTTCCTAGTTCATTCTAAGAGATGATTTAGAGTTTAAAAAAACAAAATGGTGAGATTCAGAAAAAAATGAGTATCAAATGTTTGGGTACTTTTTAAACCAAAAAGATTTACAGATGGGAAAGATCTGAAAATTTATTAAGATTTAGGCTTGGCCTGTTTTGTTCCTATATTCGCAAGTTTCATCGAAGTTATTTCTAAATGAGATTTTTAATTTTGATCTTAATCAGAAGATCTATGTCCCCTAAATACGAGTAAAGCAAAATAAATTATTAGAGCAGATTTAGATGGAGAAAAAAATTGTGAATCGTGTTTTTTCAGTATTTTAAAAGTTTTCCGTTAAACATTTTTTTTGCCCTTTATTCCTAGGAAAATATTCATCTCTTTTAAAAATAAATAAACAAAGAGTAAACTATTAAGTGATATTTACTAGAAATTTCATAAAATATTTAGACCAATCTGCGGTGCCAAGGCTGGATAAGACGTTGGCTGGCCACAGACCGAAGCTCTGCCTGCAAAACAGACTCCCCCAGTATGCAGGTATAGCGAAGATGCGCCTCCCGTGTCTTAAAAATTTAATATTTTTTCGGTTTTCCTGATCCATCTTTATTATTTAGGACTAATGGCAAGAGAAACAATATCTGAATTTTTTAAAATACGCAACAAACAATCCTCAGATCTCAATTTTTTAAATCATCATCATCACTAACTCTATAATTTAAGAATGGGTTTATTTTGAGTATTTGAATAATAATTTCATCTTAGTTTGTTTAGGAATTATGTTTTTTTATGAAAGTTATTTCTAATAATTCTTTTATAATATCAAAAAACAAAATGATAAAGTTCAGAAATAAATATAAGTAGCAAAATTTTGTGATTTTTGTAAAACCCCAATAATTTCAAATGGTGAAGTTCAGAAAATTTATTTTTATATATCTTCTTCTATAACTCTATATTTTATCAACGTGATATTTTGAACTGGGGGAAATTTAGTTTAGAGTTCTTTTTATTATAATTGGCAAAGTTCAGGAAATTTATAAAAATTTAACCATGGCTGCTTTTTTTTAGATTTTAAATTTTGATCTTAGTAGAGTAGCGCATGCTGCCCCCATAGGGGGAGTGGCGAAGCTATTTCCTGGTTTTATTTAATAATTTCATTAAAATTTATTGGGTTTTAGAGAAGAGAAGCTATTTCTTTGTGATGAAGTTAAAATGAAAAATCAATTTTATAAAGAATATTCCTAAAATATTATATAAAGAAAGAAATAAACTGCCATATCTTAATTTTTAAATATTTCTGAACTTCACCATTTGTATTTCTTTTTTCTTTTCTTAAAAAATTCCGCAAAATTCGATTATCATATCTATTTTTTCTAAACTCCGCCATTTGCTTTTGCTCAATTTGCCATAGAAACTAAGGAATAAATAGTTATTATAATTAAACCCATCCAAAAAAAACCTTTTTTTAAAATAGAGCTTTCGTGAGAAATAAAAAGATGCGGCTAATTACTAATAAAAGGCAGCCTCCAGCATTCCTAGGACATAGTTGACGTCTGAGAGGAAAGAAAGGTTTTATTCAGAGAAGGAGGACCTCAAGGAGGGAACTTTATCTCGGCTAAGCATATTTTTAGAAACATTTTCCTTTTCTTCTCTTTATCAAATTACCTTCCCTTCCCTCCCACCTGATATTAGCGAGTAAGAGTTACTTCAGTTCACCTTTGTAGCACAAAATCTATAAGACTTCGAAGAAATCGGTCCCATAGCGTTCGGATTTTGCAAAGCGCTTGCCATAAGAATTGCCATAGAATATTAATGACGCTGCTAAGCTTCATTGTCAGATTTCTGCATTAAATGTCTAGATAAAAAAGGCCAGTGACACTTTTTTTCTTAGGAAATGCTCCTCAGATTGGGGCAAATGGATACCCAACTTTATATCCCCTAATTGTTTGGGGTGGGATGAAACACCGATAAATATTCTTCTACTTTCTTGATATATAAAGATGATCACTTTTGGCTGTTTGGAATAAAGGAGAGGAGATTTCTCTATGTTCTCTCTCTTTCTCTCTACTTAACGATTTCATGGGCTCCGAATTATGTCATGGGTAAAGATGGATCTATTTTCATCGGTTTGGCTTCGGTAACTATTTAATAGAGATTGAAGAAGGAAGATAATTATTTCTGATTTAAAGGAAGATAAACTTAACGAAGCTCCTTCGCCGGATCAGTTCTGTAAAGGAGGTTAAAAAAATCCCCGTTGTTCATATTTATGAGTACTCGTTGGTGGTCACTGTAAAAATATCCTCCATGTTTTTCATGAAGGTGGATTTCGTGTGAACCATGGTACAGCTGACATCTGTAAGATCCCTTACCCATACGGCCGCCCCACAGCACTCAAGGGGCCATGCCTCAGGTATAGTGGTTGGGAAAATCCTGGAGAGTTGGGTGCCATTCGAGGCTTTAATTCGTCTCTTGTTTACCCTTTTCGGCCTTTATCCTGTACCCACATTTTCATTTCGTCATTTTCACTAGGAAATCGTCTTATTGGGTTTACGCCAGGGT
Source organism: Ceratothoa steindachneri (assembly GCA_963969495.1). NCBI lineage: Eukaryota > Metazoa > Arthropoda > Malacostraca > Isopoda > Cymothoidae > Ceratothoa > Ceratothoa steindachneri. The sequence goes on along the minus strand of OZ018324.1, from coordinate 206,430,060 downwards.
ATCCCTCGTTAGTTTTATTTTCTTACCTTTATAGAAATAAATAAATAAAAATACTACTAGGCGTTTTAAACCCTGGATGTATGAGGCCTGTTTCCTCTGATTCTTAGACTACTATTTTCCTCGCTGTTCTTTTCCCTTCCAGTCTCTTCCAAAGCTTGGATATAGAAGCAAATAAAAGGAAATCTTCCAAGTTAAACGTACATCCTGTCCCATCTCTTTGGTATTTATGAGTTTCGATTCTACTTCTATTTCTGCCTTTCTAATATCCTTAACCTTTATCACAATTTCACTTCTCTCATTACATCTACCTCTCGAGCGTCATCTATTTTCCTTGCCGTCATTTTCGCTGAAATTCCTCTCCTTACTGCATTAAAAACTCTACCATAAACAGTTTCCTCATGGTTTGCCCTCTATCTCTTCTTCAACACTCCGTTAATGTTTAGTAAGTAAGGATATTATGCGCTGAATATTCTTTTTCAAATGTTAAGAAGAAAATTCTTTTGCAAACGCACAAATAAGGTGCGAATTGCAAACTTGATCTCTGCGTGTTTGAAACTTGTTAAACCAGATATTTAACTCCTTTGCAATGGCAAATAGCAGCAAATTGAGGAAGAATTGCAGTGTGTTGAAGTTCATTCCTTATGCATAAAACTAAATACACCTCGGTGACTTTGCGAATCCTAGTATTTGTTTTCAGCCACATATAACCGCATTGTTGTGTGTGCAACTTTGTTTATATAGGTACATGTTTATTTACCCTTCTAAATAAATTACTTCAGCCTCTATTAAAAAGGCCCCTTTAATTTCTCTTATTTTTCATCATGTTCCATTATTTATGATGTAAATTTTCTTCTCTGATTAGAGTGCGCTATAAATCAAGTACCTTTCTCCTCTTCCTTGCTATCTTGTCTTCCACACCACTGACCGAGCGCGAGATTAAGAGTGCATTTGTTCATCATAAGTAAGATTGTAACAAATGATCCGTTAATGTCAAATATGGGTATATAAAACATCGTAATTCCATTTGTTTTAGGACGACTCACTGAGTTATTTTAACTTTGAATATGCTATGTAGGGTAATTCAACTTCCAACTTTTAAATGGATTATTTTATAAATGCCCAGTTTCGATGTTAATATTAAGGATTCAGGAAGTTATTGCATACTTTCTTTCCCTAAACATTTTGCGTTATCTTTTATCCTCTTTTCTATATCTCTTTTTTCAGCTCATTTTCTCGAAGAAATATGCACTCGTTTGTAGCATGACTTCTCTTTCTTTTCTTGATCAATGTTCATAATTTTGTTGGGAATTTCTAATTTATATCCTTCCCAAAGCTTGTACTGCGCCGGGAGTATTGCGTTCGACCTTTTTGGAGCACACATCGTGTCACGCTGAAACCGTGCCAGTGTATACGGATGGCTCCAAGTCCCAAGAGGGGGTCGGCTTCCACGCCGTATCCCCTCTGTTTGAAGTCAGCGGGGCTCTACCAGGCGCTGCGTCTGTCTTCACGGCCGAGCTGGTGGCAATACACCTCTCGGTACGGGAGATTACTCAACGTGCCCGGTTCGGAGACTGGATTGTGATCTATAGCGACTCACAAAGCGCCCTGAGTGCTCTCGGGGCATTGGAATCTCCGCATCCCCTGGTTCGCGATATCCGTTACGCCACGGTTTTGGCGAGCCGGGCAGATGTCGAGATTATCTTCTGCTGGGTTCCTGGACATGTAGGAATTGCGGGGAATGAGCGCGCCGATGAGGGCGCCAAAGAGTCCGCGAGGACTCTGTGACCGGACCAGCGTTTCACTCTTCCTCACACCGACTACATGGCAGGAATACGGGCAGCTCTTCGGACTGCTTGGCAAAGAAGATGGGAGACGGTCGAAGGGAACTTAAAGTTGCGTGCCATTGCGCCGCGACTGTTCCCATGGACCTATCCCCCAATGCCGCGGCGGCTTCAGGTTGCTTTCTGTCGTCTTCGAATCGGACACACTCGTGTGACGCATTGCTACTTGATGGAGCGCTCGCATGCGCCCTATTGCAACGACTGCGTCGTCCCCCAGACTGTTCGGCATATTCTTGTCGAATGTCCCAGTCTGGGTGATCTTCGCGCACGATACCTGTCTCGGTACCGGGATGGGTGGGGTCGCTACCGCCTGTCCCTTGTACTCGGGACGAGTGCGTGCACCATGACTGGTGGACTTATTGACTTTTGGGGGGAGGCCGGCCTTCTCCCCTTTATTTAAGGTTCCTTTTTTTGTTATTGTTTTGTTTTTAGGTTGCACTCTCCTGCACCGGGGTGAGGGGGACCTCCCCCCGCTGCCGGAGATTGCTTCGATTGTTAAGTTTTTCCACTTTATATCATTGTTAAGTTTTCATATTTTTACTTTAAAGTAGCCTAGTTCTAGGCTGTCGTGTTTTTCGGCGACTTATGCCCAAGTGGGTAGTTGCCAGATGGGCTCCATAAAATTAAAAAAAAAAAATTCTAATTTATATCCTATGCAGTTTCAATGGGATGACACCTGCGATGTCTGCTGAAGAACGCAGCACAGTCATGGCATTGGCTTCTGCCGAAAATAGATTCTTTAACTTTGCTCATCCAATCTAAAATGGTTGTTCTCGTATTACTCTCTTTCATCCAAATACTGCAACCTTAACAGTCCTCAAAGTATTTCAAACTGTGAAGGAATCTCTCATTTACCCTTTATTTCTACAATTCTGATAAATTTTCAAAAGTTTTTGTGTAAGAGGGAATGGCAGTTATCCCATAGTTCTACTGCTAATGCCATAACTACTAATTTCCCACTAAACTTACCTCTTTTTTTTACTATCTACCCTCCCTTCTTCGCCTAGTGCGCCTGATCTCGAAATTATTTCGTCAAGCTTTGTTTTTGTTTCTATTTTCCCTCTGGATGTTGCCTTCTGGGTTCGCGTGAGGGGTTCAGTTTCTACCAAAATATGCCTTTTCTTTTCCATGGACGACATTTATTTATACCGCTGAGCACTTTATAATCTTTCTTGCCTCGCCACTTCTTTACAATTTTCTCATTTTAAAAGTTTAAAAGAGAAATTTCGCCCATAGCTGCTTTTATCCTTTGAGGTGACTCTTTGTACACTTACAATTGATCACCTCAGATCTCTGCCAAGTTCTATCACGCAAGGACCCTATTTAAATTTCAATGTTGCCAGGTGCTTAAATAGGGTTTTGCCTGAAAGGCTTTTGCTAGCCTTCGCGAATCCTGTTTCACTCCACGACCCAGTATGCCTCCCACGCTCGTTCTTCCACTGAGTGTGGAACCCTTTTAAATCTCAGCCCTTAATAGGTTTGAATCGCACTTCTGTTGAAGCAGAATTGTCCACCGTAACTACTATTTACAAGGGACACTAAACGCTCTCTCTATATATGTTTGAAAAAACAACAATAATAAATATAACCATTCACAAAACCTTAGTCGCCGAACGCAATTTTATCAAGAAGGACTAAGACGCACCCTTGGAATTAGACAGATTTCTCCTAGGAAAGTGCGAAATTTTTGTCTAGAATTTCAAACTCACTAGCAGTAAAACCGTCTTATGCAAGAGGTTTGTAAGTAGAAATCTATATGGAAAGTGGGAAAGTAGAGAAATCGAAAATGTGTAGAAGATGTAGAGAGCTGTGGCCAAGATGGTAACCTAGCGTTGTTGAAATCAGAGGGTACCCAACTCTCCCGATATCCTCTGATATCCCGTTGCTGGTTTAAGATAGGTCGTGAACTCATATCCTCCCTTCAGGAACTACTCCACTGGCGCTATTTTTACATAACCATGACCTTCTCGAGGATTTTCCCATCAAAGGACACATTACGGCAGGAAAAGAACCGATTCCTAGCACCTCTTTCAACTTTCAGTCCCTCGCTATCTCCTAAGTCTTCCTTTTGCAAAAATGGAGCCATTAACAATTCAAGTATAAAAGCTGCGTCAAGGAAGTAAGAGATAGGAGCCACTATCCTGAAAAGGAACGCTAAGTGCAAAACAAATGCTCTCAAAAGCTTTTATATACAAACTAAAGCTTATGACCTTTTCTAGATTCTGTTCTATTCACTTGAATGTATATTAATGGTTTTTTAACGCTCTCAACTATTTTCCATTTCTTAATTTCTTTTCTTATTCTCCTAAAGCATCTTTTTCTTAGAAAGCTGAGTTAAATGCCATAGTTACTAAATTCTTCATTCTTAGAGTTTTATCACATCACATTTGTTTCCATAGGCCGTTTCATCTATCTGAATCATTATACTTCCGTCTTTTTTATTCCAGAATATGCTTGATCTTTGACAAATCTGGAGCTATAATTAATTTCTTTTATAACAAGGATCTTTGAACCATATTTCTTTGGTTGGATCTTCCCCCAGGAAATAAATATTTACATATATATTTGCTAAAATCAAAACGATTTGTTTATTGATACACTTCTAATATTTCTGTTAATTGAAGTTCTTGTAAAAATTCTTTTAAATTAACTTCTTTTAATATGAGTTAAATTACGACTTCCAATTTAAAATCTTGATAACGAAATATATGTTCGATTCATAGTATTTTTCTTGAAAAAGTTTACATCTGAATTTCGATTGTTCATATGTTATGATATTAAGCTGATATTTACAAAAGTACATTTTCCTCCGAAGTTGTAGACAAATGGAATGATCTACGTAAAAAGGTTAGTAATAGTGACTAAATTAATCGGTGCATGGGACCTTCTAGAAGACCATTAGTAAAAGTTCTTGATCATATACAGGTTTGTGCAGCAACTACTCGTATTTATTACATTTTGCGAGTGGGAATGCGGGAAATCTATTCGTATCCGCCATTATGCTTTTGCCCTAATACTTACACCATGTGTGCAAAACGAGTCTTCACGGATTTGTCACCAGCCTAACAATTTTTCGGGCGGAAGAGCGACATCTCGATCCCATCCGATATCAGGCTTTTCTGTTCATGCTGACAACCCTGCTCACGAAGAGAGCCTTACGCGTTTTTTTTTGTCATAGTTCACTACTCATTCTTCTTTTTCACTTTTGTCTTACAAACTTTCGAGCAATGTGAGCTTTGCACGCTTTTTCCTTCTGGGATTCATTATGAGGATCAGTTCATTTGTGCCGCTGGTTTGCATTTATTTCTTATTGTTCATTTCCTTTCACTTTTTCTTTGAATTCACATAATTTGTTACTACCAAATAAAGATGGTGGAATTAATTTGGAGAGTGAATAATTCCTTTGAGATTTATGTTCATTTTTTATACGAAGATTCATAATTCCCTCTCTGTTACAGATCGATCATCCAGAAACAGTTTGGTAGATAGTTTCTCGTAGACATAATAGAAATAGACCCCAGAATTAATTTCTAAAATAATGAAGCTTTACACGATTATCATTAATTTCATGGGTAAAAACCTTAACCCAGAATCTGCTGAAAGAGAGCGTCTCTCTTTTGTTTTTTGTTTTTTTGTCACTCAGAATCCCCCAAAATTATTACTTTAAGTTTATTATTACTTATACCAAATTCTAAGCAATGCTATTTATTTGAAATAATACATATTTATCGTATGATATATAAATACTTAATAAAAACTATAGGAAAATGTATTGCAAACGATTTTGTGTTTATGTGAACTATTGCCCTTAAAAACGATTTAGAAAGTATTTTACTGAGGTCAATATAAGGGTCCCTTCTTAGCGTTTCAAAATAAACAACACACTCATTGTTTAGAAAAATATCCTTATTTAATACTTAAAAGGTTCTTCTTTGCTATCACGTATATGATTCTGAGCATGGTCTTTATGAAACTATTTAACGGAAGTTGGGGGAAATAATGTCACTTCTGCAGTATAAACTTATGATGGTATAGGAATGAATAAATCTTGGATAAGTACTTATATATTTTCTAAAGTTTGAACAAATTTGTTATTCATATCAATTCTGAAACATATGCAAAGTCTATCCATAAACACTTTGTTTTTGATGTTTTGAATAATGATAGATAGATTTTTATATTAGCTTGGTTATGACCTACGTATATTTTAACTTATATTTAAGTTCCTTGAAAGTTTTTGTCGTGGTATAGGAAACATCCCACACCTGACACCAAATATTTATGCCGTGGTATAGGTAGGACCAAGTGATGGAAGGAGTTGGTACTTACGGGTTGTTTAAGTACTACTCCGTGATTAAAGTTATATATCTCTAAGTGTGCTATATACTGTTTTTTTATTATTATTATCTAGGGTCTTGACTTCTTTAAACTTTAAAGGTTCCCGGTGCCAACGTAGCGATTCGAGGATCGAATAATCTTTTTTTTTAAACCAAATAAAACTTTAATTAAAACACAAAAACAAAATAAACATAAACCACAGAAATATTGCGAACTAAATACACAGTAAGGACTCCAATAATTTCTAAGTAAGGCTTTCTAAATTGCCCTACTTGACATTATATTGATGGTTGACTCACCACTCACTTCAATTTAAAAAATCAAATGCTAACGGTCTTTACCAGCCGCAAGTACCTTTGTGGATACCCTTTGAAACGGGTTTGAGTCTGACCTTGAACTCAATGAGCAACTTTACATCAGGAAGGTTATTGTCTCGAAGACGCGTGCTGACCGGCCAGAGGGAGGTTGCGGGCGAATAACTTGAAAGCCGCAAAGGACTTTAGCGAGTGTGGCAGCTGGAAAGGCACACACCTTCGGAAGGAAGGGATATCACCACGGGATAGTGAAAGAATGTTACTTTCTCCTCTTCGGATTACTCTGGGGAGTAATTCGCACTGTCTAGCGAGGCGCTAAGGCTTGATTACTTCGACTCCTGGGAGTCGTCTTCAAGGGCGAGGAGTGTATTCTGGGGGTCTTCTTCAAGGGCGAGGACTATCCCTCTGCTTTAGGATGCACCGAGATAGGAGGGGTCTCTCTGACGAGAGAAAGTTGAACTTGGTTCTCAAACCAAGTTAACTTAGAGTTCGGTGTGACCACCGGGGTGGGTACAAACTCGAAGAAGAGCGTTGTCTTCTTTGTTTCGGAATTCCTCAAGGCCGATGACTATCTCAGGGCTTTGTGCTACACCAAGATAGGGAGGGGGGTTTCTCTGATGAGAATAAGTTGTAGTTGAACAAGTTAACTTAAAGTTCGGTTTGATAACCAGGGACTAGCTCGAGCGTTAGCTGCTTTTTAGTCCCTTCTCTTGGTAGCCAAGCCCCTCTTGCAGGGGCCTTCGTAGCTTGGTTTACTCACGGATTCTACCATGTTTTACCCAGTGTTTGTATTTATACCTCGTAACCCCACTGTGGTAGGTGTAGGAGTGGGGTGGCTTGTACACGGGCTGCAGGAGAGTTCTTACTCTATTGGTTTTTCCCAGCAACTCTTACCTCTGGTACAGTTGGCCCTTCGAGCTTGAGAGAAACGCGTTTGCAATTTTGTACTTGAAGTCAAATTGAATACAGAATCATAGGGGAGATCTTGCAGTTTAAACCGTTCCGCTTTTTATAGGGACGAGGGGCGAGGGGCTGTGGTTACGAGATTGAGCCAAGGTGCCTGGTCCGGATGTCTTGCGGTCAACGTCCCGTGTCTCAACTGAAAGAGAAGGGAGAAGGTCGATTTCCCCACAGTTTTGCTTTAGAGTTTGAAACTACAAATTGGTGAAGTTCCGAAAAAATAAATATGATTTTCAAATATTTTGTAATTTTTGAAAACAAAATGAATAAAAAATATGGAAGTCCAGAAAATTTATTAAAATTTAGCCATAGCTGTTTTTTATTTTATTCTTTCGTACATTCGAAAGGTTTATCGATGTTATTTCTAAAATAGATTTTAAATTGTAATCTTTATCATGAGTAAATCTACTTCAATCTTTGCTACACTGACTTTTTCTATATATACATCGATCTTATCGATAATACATTCTAGAATGAAATATACAGTGCTTCATATAAATATATAAAGTAGATTTAGAAATGATGTCTTCTTCTCAGTCTCCATTTAAGTCTTCTCACGGAAGTCGCTCTCGCAGACTATACTTCTACTCCTTGCCGCCATCTAAGAAGCCATTTTACTTTACAAACTGATGATCATTATTTGCTCTTAGTCTACCCTATGTAATAAATTTTCTTCAACCTTTATCGAGAACACCAATTCTCCTGTACACTCATTTCATCCTTGTCTTGACTTAAACGTCCTGTCCTTTACCCTTACCTCACTGGTATTTTATCAACCTTCTTTTGCTTGAATAGCACCAAGTGCCTTCAAAGACGGCTCTGTTTAACCTATTTTAAAGAAATAGAACGTAACCAAAACGACCTCGCAATCTAATGGCCAATTTCTTAACTATACTTACGCTTAAAAGTTATTAAAACGATAGTGTCAGCAACGATTCTAGATAATTCTTTCTTTTCCTACATATATGAGATCTTTCAATCTGCAGAGCGCAGATTTGAATCTGCTCTAATGAATTTTTCCGGTGCGCAATTGGCGTGCAACAGACACTCGTAAGCCTTACCTTTAGTTAATTCTTGACGTCTCGGCGGCAAAGAAACTATTGGCAATACTGTTCTTCTTTACTGCTCCATGAAAAAGCACTGATCATAAACGTCACTATGTCTTAATTGTTTCTGCTCGTATTTTCATTTCAAACTATATCTCTCCATATTGGCAATGATATATTTCGGCCAACTCAGATGCGTTTTGCTGTTCCGCAAGGGTCTGTCCTTGGTCAGATTCTGTGCCACATTTATCCTTTTTTCTTGATAGTCTTCTGTCTCGTCAAAGTGTGCTATTTCCTTTCTATGCTGATAACAGGAAAATAGGGACTCACTCATTTTTGGCACCCTCGTTTCTCTAGTCCTTTAGAAAACTAATATCTGCTTACTACATCCTCATTGAATTTAACCATGTGAAACCAGAGGTAATGCTAGTAGCTACTCCTTCTGACTTGGCTTGTTGCAAAACTATTGCTCCAGCTTTTCACCTGTGATCATCACATGCCCCTTCTTCTCATACAGTCAAAAATATTGATGTCAACTTTGATAATGTTTTATCTCTCAAAAACTCATTAATATTCTTTACTACATCAACTTTAAGATTAAAATTCTTTCTCACCTTTCGATTTAACCATTTGACTATTACCACTCCCTTATTGCTGGATCACAAACAAACTTCCTTCCTTCAGCCACACCGACGGGTTCAAACCTTCGCACCCCTTTCTCATTTCTGTAAGAAACGTTTATCAATTTAAATTTCCTCGCTTTGTGATATGCTCTAGAACACGATTCGATAAAAATCACCTCTATAGACCTGCTTCATTAAATAGCTCCGCTTCTTTCTAACCTTTCCTTATCACTCACCGGAACCCAGCCTCCAAGACTCATGCTCTCGGGCTCTGCTCTCCTATTGGCTCTTCCTCGTCATTCTCTGTTCTACTTGTGCTTGCTTTTCGTTTGCTCTAATATTGAAGGATGATATAAGCTACTTCGAAAATGACCTTGCCCTCCCTTGGGGCCTTCAATCAACCTTCCTTCACGAGACACATCACAGCTTTTGAATAGTGGTAAAACTTGCACCTCAAAATCTTAAATGGAATAGATTCACAAAAAACGTAGAAGATTTCACATTTAAATTCTTTTGCTCGTTTAACGTTTATCATCGGAGACTGTCTGATTTTTACCTGTGGCGAAGCGCAAGATCTAAGGATCGCGTTTTTCAAGAGAAGTAAAGTTCAATTTTCAAAAGGTGTAATGTTCAATTTTACCCATTTGTAGCCATGAAATGACCCATATGACCATGGTACAAATGGGTTATTCACCCTGGAGATTTCAAATCTTCCATTGGATTTAGCGCCAGGTACCGTCATCTAGTGGTAGAAGCCTACGTTATTTTTTCAAAGGAGTAAAGTTAATTTTTGAAATGAGTATATTTCAATTGTACCCATTTAAAGGCATGAAATGACCCATATGACCATGGGACATAGTGTTATTCACCCTGGAGATTTTAAATCTGCCATTGTATTTGGTGCTAGGTGCCATCATCTAGTAGCAAAAGCCTCATTAAGCCATTCAAAGGCACTTGTAAGTGATTTGAATCATGGTAAAACATCAATGCAATAACCATCTTATCACACAGGTCATTGGAGGTACTTTCCCTCTTGTTTGTATTAATGACACATCCATATTCTGAATAGATGATTGTGAAGATTTCTTGGTATAAACTCATTCACCAGTTTACAGATAAGGTGATATTAATCAACGCTTTGTAAAGTATTATAATGGGCGTCGTTGTAAAACGACAACCTAGCCCAAGATTTTGGGTGAAAAAAATCCTCGTTCACCATTGTAAATTGGCCCCTTTTTGATGACATGATTTAGATTTTGACCGTTAGTATAAGCTAGAGGTTCCTCCTTTTCACTCAGTTTGAGGAACTCACAAGACGAGATGTATGAAGCAATCGTTTATTTTTAAACCCTCTGTGGCATCTTATTAAATCAAGGGTATCGAAAAGCTACCAAGTAAATTCATTTTCCTTGGTGGCGCTTCTTTTCTCAAAAATAAAGGTAATCGGATGCTAGATGGATGCAAGTCTGGTTCTTATTTAATGCCTTCATCTAGCGACGGCTTTGAGGGATGACTATCATTAGGCTATTTTAACATAAGTTAAAAAAATATAAACATAGCAATTAAAAATATACATAACTAAACTTGAGGCGTTCTCCCACCGTGGCCTGAACGGCCATCTAAAAAAGTAAATATCTTGATACAATGGACGAGGCCAGTCTCCACCAACAATCCGATTCCACCACAATTAAGAGGGCACGAAACCTCTCCGATTATAATAGACATGTAGTCTCCATGCCCAAAGTCCTGGTAGTAAGACAGGTAGCGCGGGCGAATGTTACCTGGAAAAGTATGACATTCGTCGAAAACTGGACAAATAGTCTGGTTTCTGCCAACAGAACCAATTAGTCGTCCCAAGAAAGGTTCACGGAAGAGCTCCATTAAATGACACTGCCTTTTACAATTGTACACGATTTGGAGTAGAGCCATACCGTTAAATTAGTCCCGCATTGTAGTATTTCCAAGGAAATGAGAGCCAATTGTTTTCGGTTATGTGTTTCGCATCTTTTTTGCCAAGCAGTCACTTCAGGTGTGATGATTCCTGTCAACTAGTCATAAGTGAGGGCGGCAGAACGCTGGTCGGGCCGTTGGATCCGTGTAGACTGTTGGGCCAGGGTTTATGCTTCCTTTAATATGTGCGAATTGGTGATGTAAAAAAAAGTAAACGTAGAGCCTTAAAAAATGATTTATTTTATCCTGATTCTGGAGAAGCTGGCGTATCCTGTGCTTGGACAAGGATTGAGTATTCCTATTCATCATCGTAATGTTGATTTCAGTTATAAAATTTTTCGTTTACTCTGTTAAAAAGAAATGCGATTCATGTGGAATATTCAACAGGATCTTTTTATATATTTTTTAAAAATAACATAAAATTCTCAAATATTGATTAACACTGATACACCTAAATATATATTTCATTTATTCATTATTTTTTAAATTTTGTTCCCTCAACAGAAGCTGTTGAAGAAATCACGATTAATAACTCCTCTGTCATCTTAGCTAATTATGTCATAACCCAAAAATTATTTAAACGGAATTCTTCCTGGTATTCCCCTTGAAAAATATGCATTGGAGATAAGTCTAATCCTAATTACGAACAATACCTGGCTTTGAGAAGAACAAGATAAAAAACAATAGTTTTGAAACTTACGAGTACATTATCGATAACAGTCTTTTGAAAAGCTTTCGGTTGCGTTTATTAAAATCGGAGAAGACTCTTGGTTTGAAATCCATCAACATTTTCATGAAAATTAAATGAGAAACAAATGTTAAATTGGTATGAGCAGAACAAAATATACTCACTCTTCTCCTTTAAGTTAAATTCTCAGTCTCATAATTACTAAACGCTAAAACAAGGTTAAGATTATCACTCGTACTGAATATTTTGGTTCTCTATCCACAGTTCCTGCAATCTTTACATTTAACTTGATCTGCATGAAAGCCCTGTAAACAAATAAATTGTGATACAAGTATGTATTGCACCAATTCTTTGCATCAATTCTCTTATTTTTTTATGTCAATATATAACACCATAATTTATGAATGAAACTTCCGATATGTTCATCTAGTATACAACTGAGCAGTTGAAATTGCTCGTGAAACTTTGGTGCTACGAAAGGCGGTCAATAAGTTTGCAATTCGGATATAAGGAAACGAGATATGAGTAAAAGTGTTCTATTATTTTTCAATATAACTACCCTCGACTTCAATGCACTTGCGCCACTTGACCCTGAGGCTTTGAATTTCAGACAACTAGAAATCTCCCGACTGCTGTTCAATCCACTTCTAGACGGCGAGCTGGACATCGTCCCCAAACCGGCGTCCACGCAGTGCAGCCTTGAGCTGGCGGAATGAAAAGTAGTCGCTAGGGGACAGATCTGGACTGTAGGGGAGATGGTGGAGCTCCTCAAATCCGCACTCCCGTAGGGCAGATTGTGCAACTTTGGCCTTGTGGACTTTGACGACGTTGAAGTCGATCATGGGGCGTGAGGTTTCTAGGGACCCAACGAGCAGAGACCTTGGTCATGGCCAAATTGTTGTGGATGATATTAATAACACTTCCATTTGATATTCCAAGTTCTCGCTCGAATTTTCGAGCGTCACCCGCCGATTTTCGAGGATCCTCCTCTCCACACGGGCCACATTGTCCTCGTTGGTCACGTCTGACGGGCGACCTGAACGGGGGTCAACTTCAAGGGACTCACGCCCATGCGGAACTCCCTATTCCAGCGAGCAATGGTTGCATAGGAAGGGGCGGTGTGGGTGTACACTTCAACCATGCGTTCATGTATCTCTTTTGCATTCTTGCCTTCCTTGGTCAAAAATTTGATCACTGCGCAGTGCTCACCCTCGTCCATTGTGGAAAAATTTGTGACCGACGATCTGCGATCAGTTACTGCTTCTTAAATAGACGAGGCAGGGGCGTGTGGCTGCAGGTCCTTACTTGTCATAACTTGTCCTAACCAACAACACAAATAGCCATCCCTCTTCCTCTGTTTTACCCTACGGATTCGCAAAACATATTGACCGCCCCTCGTATTTTAAACAGACTCCTTAACCACATGATTGTTAATAATTTGACTAAATGATCTAAGATCACGAACTTTAATACTTGTTTTCTTGAGTAATTGTTGAGCGTTATCGTGGTACAGCCACTGTATACCATACACTACTCCTATATCATGTACTGCAACGCAAACTGTTGAAAGACTGTGCGCAGGGATTAACGATCGACAACGAGGTCACACTTGAAGCGTTGGATTTCAAATCCTTAATAATCAAACAGAGTGCATAAATGGTTGGCGAGATTTAGTTGAATAGGCCGAGAGTATCGTTCAAGATTAGTTAAAGATGAAAGAACAAAAATATAATTTTATTTACAAAGATCAAAGTAAGAATACAAATGGAAAATGTGAATTATTTAAAATTTAATAATCTTTTGATAATTATTATGGGAGGGATTCTAAAATGGAATTAAATGATTATCATTAATTACTAACCTCAGAACTAAAGGGGGAACTTGACAATGCTAATAATGGAGGGGGGTTTCAGTCTTACGGGTCGGTGAGTTCGGGGAAGGTCCTTCTTGCGATGAGGCGAGTGGGGAACGATTCAATGAGGAAATTGGAGCACAATCCGAATGAGGCAGGTGGGGCACGATCATAACCAACCCTTTGATGAAGATAGCCAAAGTTCAAAAGTGACGTTCGACGGGAAATGTGTGAATTCTTGTAATTCAAATGAAAAAGGAATCTTCTTTTTCGTTAAAGGTAATCGATGGAGATTTTCTTTAGTTCGATTAATCGAAAAGAGACTTTTGCGCAAATTCAAAGGGTTACCTTCCACAGAAGCTACCAATTGATTTAGGTAGAATCACGGCTGAACGCTCACGAGACGAGACGATAGGGAGGGTTTGGAGGTGTAGGCTGGACTTGTCGAACTACAGAATAGCCCGAGTATTTGTATGCCCGATTCTGAATAGGGAGGGTGAGTTTAGAGCAAGGAGTCACAAATCCTGACATCTTAATCCGGAGGCTGAGTCGATTCATCATTTAGCAGCAATGGTGAGACAGAGCGGTTCTTTCACACCTCGTCACCGGGTGGAAGAGGGAGGCTTAGGACCAGTTTGCAGGATTGGAAAATATTTTCCCAACGTGCTTAGGATTCGAAAATTTGAGAATGTTCGAACAGAAACTGACGTCGTCCGTGGCGCGATACCATAGCACGTGGTCTCCGATAAATCGTAACATTTATGAGTAATTAAGTTTTCGCATTAATAACAGATTTTGAGGATAATTTTCGCCGCTAGGTATATTCTAATCTATGCAATAATTATATGAACATGAACAATTATTTTGCATGATTTATCCGTATCATACTTTTTGGATAAACATAAATTGAAATTTGAATAGGAAAATACTTTTTCTGCTGTAATTCTAATAATGAAATGTTTATGGTCGATTAAAAACTCTTGGTAAATAAAAAATAGAAAATTTGCGCAGGGGAGGATTCGAAAGTAAAATTTAAATTCGACATTGAACAACTCGTCCTACGCATTCACACGCATCCATTGGTCGTAATCTTTCAATAAATAGATTTAGGTGCCAAGTAAGTTAAGCAGCATCTCTTTATAAAGTGTTGACCTCTAAATTTCTGAAATATTTTTTCCCTAGGATTTTTGCAACCATATTCGCTTTTCCTACATGTTTTGCACCCACTCACTCAGAACACCCCGGCGTCAAGGAAAACTTTCTGTTGATCGGAAGAGTGAGTAGCGTGCGTCCCTCGGTGGTTGTCCAGATAATTCCTCCCTATCTCCTTCCAGCTTCAGGTGGAAGCAACGTGCCCTCGAAACACAATTCTTTTCCGAGCAGGGAACACGCCAGGCCCAACTAAAATAAAATTTAACCAATTTGTCTAGGGGAGCCAAAGTTCAGTAAAGACAAGTAAATCCGTGTTCATCCAAGTTACTCCACACTCCCTGAAAATAATGGGTGTCAGAAGTATCTGTACCCCTTGATTGGCCGCTCTTATTTGGTCGTTATTTGGAATATTGGTTGAATTTACATGCTGCGTTTAACCCACTACGTTTTCCCAGAAACAATTCAGCTCACCCGAAGTGAAGCATAAAAGATGTTCCTTCATTAAAATAAATAAATGAAAAATGGATAATATATCCTCAACCGCCCCCCCAAGATCCGACCTAATGAAAAAAATTAAATAAATCTACAAATTTATTTGCTTCCTTTGTGACCTACTCTGGGTACCAAAAGGAAAATATCCCCATATTCTAATACTAATCACTACCTGTAACCAGTCATTCACTCTAATATCAGTAATAATTAAAATTACGCAGGCACAAAAATGCTAAGAAAAATAGCCAACCCACAAATTACTCATAAAGTGTGTTCAAACTAGCAATATATTTAGAATTATGAACTAGATATTTAATAATCAAAGAGATTGAAACCACAATATAGGACTAATGCCAAAAGATCCGAAAATCGGGCAAATCCTATACACAAAAACTGAACGATGTTCTTCTCCTCAAGTGAAGGTGGCAATCAGGACCTATTGGAGGGATGGCTGCGAGAAGTAGTTGAAATCCGTCATACAGAAACAGTCAATTTCTTAGAAAGATACACCCAAGATAAAGTGTTGGGCCCAACATAAAATCACGCTTTTATTTAGTGAAAGTATAATCGGAAAAACAGAATGAATAGTAATAATATGAAAGTTTTATGAAATAGAAAATTGCAAAGCCAGTCAATTCAAATTATCAAATTAGATATTAAGATTCAATATTATTTAAAGCAAGAGTATTATAATGAAACTGGTGTAACAAATGAATGTATGAAAATAATCATTAGAGGGTGGCGGATAGAAGAAAAGGGTGGATAAAGAGCTAGAACAGGTAGAGTGAAGAAGGCCTTTAAGCATAACATACTGGAAAATAGCTCTTGGTTACTACAAGACTGCAGATACAATTTATAGCAAATTTTGCAGGAGGAAGAACAAATAAAGTGAAGTAAAGATAAATAAAAAGGAAAAAATGATAAAATGTAATAGTAAAAGGAGTGAAAAGAGCAAAGAGTGTAAACCAATGCATGCGAAAACATCTGGAATTAAAATGGTTCGGGTGTTTATAAACCAATAACGGAGAAACAACTATCACACCAGCTTTTTTAGTTACCTCACATAAAACCTTTTATCCCGTTCAGACATTTTTCCCAATAAAATGAAAGCTTTATGCAAAATCTCTGCAATATCTCTTTATTATTACCACTTTACTGTCATGCAAAACCTCTTTGGCATGAGGCACACTAATCTCATTCTTGGGAGATCTCAAATCAAGCTCATGCTTAGTGCATCTCATATTTCACAAAGGAGAAGATACTGGAGAATGCCATTTTGTTTTCCTACCCAAATACCTTATAACTGTTATTGGAGGAAATAATTGCTGTTGTTAAATAACTTTCCTCAACTTTAGAAAAAATATTAGGTGTCGTTCGTATATTCTTAAAATCGATTAAGATTGATTTAGTCCTGCTTGCTCTCGCTTACCTCTTTATTCGAAAACCATGCAAAAACCGTCTATTCTCGATTAGGCCCAATTACGGTTCCTATCAAGCATTATCTCTAAACTTTAAAAAGATCATTCCTTGATTTCAAAAGAAATTGAAACTGAGTAATATATTTGGTTTTAATTCAATGAAATATATTAATCACGGCAATACTATACTTAATATTTGATTAACTATCGTAATATTTATAATTGTACCATGCAAAATGCTAAAGACTAGAGGTATAGAAACATTACATCCGATTACCTTTGTCGAGAATAGAGTTTCAGTATCACCATGTGCACGTTGGAACCACAAGGTCAGGCCGAATGAGCGAGAGACGTGAGAACAGGCCGAATATCAAACTGTTTTCTGCGATAAGAGAAGGCTTGGAATGTCAAGCGCGCATGTCTGTTGCCTCCCGGGGCATTTTAAAAGAACCCCCCGCAGGGGTAATTCCCATCCCTCAGCACAGTGTTTGACCAAGGAGAGTTCCTCCTTTCCCGTGGCTGAGGCAGTGACGGTTCCAGCTGGTCCCTATATATTGTTAGTGCTAATTGGGCATCAACAGTTTAGGCCTGCCATTCTCAACGAGACACCTCATTCTCGATCGCGCTCCGTTATTTCCTACGAGCCCGAAGGCTAGAATTATACCGAAGGATCTGAGCCCGAGTCAATAGGCCCATCCTTGGTTTCAGTACATTTCATTCGGACTTAATACTCCCTACATTTATTGTTACTACTAGTGGTTAAACTCCCTGTGGTTAAAGTCCCTCGAATAACGAACCGATCCCCGTTTGATCTCATAAAGCCTCTAACCCAAGCCAGGCTGA
This sequence comes from Ceratothoa steindachneri, assembly GCA_963969495.1. Classification (NCBI taxonomy): domain Eukaryota; kingdom Metazoa; phylum Arthropoda; class Malacostraca; order Isopoda; family Cymothoidae; genus Ceratothoa; species Ceratothoa steindachneri. Next base: position 206,412,543 of record OZ018324.1, on the reverse strand, counting down.
GAAGAATCATCTGTGGATTCCTTGCCAGTCGTACCTGGCATATACGTACCGAAGCTCGTTATAGCCTTCCGACTTTCGTGACAAGCTCTTCCCATTCCGCTCCAAGTCGGGCTGTTAGATCGATTACTGTAAACATCGAGTATCCATTGCCAATATTTCCTTCAGAATAATTATTGTGCATTCTATGTAAATTTATTAAAGTTTATTTTTGCTCCTACCTTTTCATAAGCCATATAGATCGCAGCCTGCATTAGTTTAGTAACGGTCAACTGCAATCTATTGTATGTATTTAAACTTCACGCACTCATTTTGGCAAGGTCAGTCATTTGACCTTAAGCGCCCATTTTTTTCGGGTAGATGTAAACATACCTGTTGTGGATCATTCTACAACAACCCAAAAGTGAAGCCTTATAGGATGCGGTTATTTCTCTAGAGGATTCGAGTTTGGGATCGACTTGATAGAGTCTGCTACACGCTGAAGATAACTATGTTTTTGATCTCATATCAAACTGTATCTTTGCACTGAAAAAAAAAGGCCAAATCAAGAGTGTATATTGGTGGTAAAACACATACTAAAGTATTATTGATATTATATCAAACATAATTGATTGAAGATTTAGAGAGCAAGCAGTGATACCAACCCAATTTCCAAATTCTGGGAGTAAAAAAAATGGTTCCTAATCGCTTTGATTTGCAAACTAATTAAACGAGACCTGGGGAAAAAGCGTCTCTCTTTCCATCTACCAATCAGCGACCGACTCTAATACCCGGATTCGACTTAACACTATGGGGTTCTTATAGATAAATGATGAGGTCACATTTGTAGAATCTGATTATTTTGCCAATGGCTCACAATTAAGTGGGCCGGAAATTATGAGATAAATACTTCAGATACAAAAAAGGTTAATGGACCTTATGATGAAATCTCTCAAGGGGGGCAAATGGCAGTTCACCAATCGAAGTAAAAATATTTGGAAATAGACAAGCTGTTGAATCTTTTCATCTCAAACACTGAGATGGCTACAGCTATTTGGAAACACTCTCATTTATATCTATTTAGACGTAACTTGTTAATAATACAGGGCTATATTTCCTTGAGAGTGCTAATGTAGCATAATCCAGCCATGGTGTCTAAATAAGAGAGTTGTACAAATTATAGCTGAGGATAACCATTTTCATAGCTTTGGGCGAACAGATAAAATTGGATATTGATACCATTTCCAATATTAAACTTACTACCAAACACCTCGTAAAAAGTCTGTCCAGTCTTGTTAATAATTCAAATTCCATGCAGGTTATAGGCGCTTATAAAGAATAAATGATTCGACTACATTTGAACACATATAAGAGGATGTGAAGTAGAAAGGGAATATTTGAGACACAATCTAACGAACGGCACTGTGGAGTTAGCAGAGTTGCCATGTGTCTTCACAAGAAATTTATTCACATTTAAAGGGTCAATCACCAGATGTTGTCCTGGGGAAGGTTAGTCCTTGCTATACTATGTATCATTCTTCTTTGTATATCTAATTATATGTATTCTTGCGAGTTTATAGTAGCTTCCTATTTTCTTGTTATACTCTGTTCTTTCACTTTCATCTAGCTATCGAAAAGAGAGCCTGTTTCACAGCCCTAGGAGGTTTTCAAATATTATCAGCACTATTTTTCATATTTATCTTTTGGGAAATTATATTCTAACTATGAAATACGGAAATTAGAGTTAACCGATCAAAATTATATATGTAAAAATTGTCCCTATTATTAAGAGAAAAACTGAATTAATATCGCCCTGATTAATACTCTGCTCTTGAAAATTCCCTATATTTCTGCCTGTCAATTTCAATTATTCTTCAAATAAAATAAAATAATCTTTTTATTTTTTCCTTCTATTTATATTTAACTCGACGTCAATTAGGCTATTTTCAGTGACAATATTTGTTCAGAAGTTTAGTGGTATTTAATTTGACCTCATAAAGTGACATGTGCAAAAAATATGTTCCAATTGCTAGACAGATGGAAGAGGCGTAAACTCCATATATAGTTTAAATATAATTAGTTATATTGAAGTAACAAAAACTTGGAAAATAATATTTTATGGGCATTATTTTTGCTAATTTTAGCGTTTAGTTCAATTCGACTTACGATTATTATTCGCTAAAATGGTGCTAACGAACCATGTGGTCAACATTGCACCTTCAAATGAACGAGTCAATCAAATATGCGTTCAGAATTTCATCCGTTCGTAACTCTTGTTGGCTGATAAACTTTATTTACTTATGATCATTTGTTTACCTCTTGTAATGTCTCACCTAATCACACATTTCCCAATTAAGCCGCCTATTGCTTCATTATGGTATTGTGAACTGTGAGTTTTAAGAAATTATTTCACGGTGTAAATATTCTAGAGGAAAGTGTATATGCAGCACCTTCGAAAAGATCGGCACTCACGTATTCCAATCACATCATCTTCCATAATTTTTGGCAGAGAAAATTAAAAGTTCCCAAAATAGGTGTACGATAACGGACACGTATAAAATACGTATGAGTAGAGTTTACGCAAATTTTGATCAATAAAACGAAAGTTATGAGCAGATAATGAATTTTCTAAGAATGGTAGAAGTGTCTAAAATGGTCCGAACGACAGCGAAATAATTTCTCAGAATATAGCGATTAAATTATCAGAGTTGAACAAGTTATAAGTAATAGATAATTATTGTAGAGGTCTTAATTTTCGATGATGCTTTTAAATATCATACCACAGGAAAAACGCAACTGGTGACAATCATGCGCAGTAATATTGCTCCATTCATCTTGAAGAGTTTTCTGGAGTTTCTGAACAGATTTCGGATGCATTTGTCTACACTACTTTTTGACCCTCTTGTTGACATGTTCCATGAGAATCAGGTGCAGACTATGTTCAGGCAGGTTCATATCACTGATGTTTTCGTCGTCCATGAAGGCTTTTACCTAATGTCTGTGTGACCACAGGATATTCTGTATGTTAATTGAGGCTCGTAGCTGGGGCAGTGGATGCTGTCGCAGCGATTCATTGTTAAATTGCGTATTTACTACAGTGCAGAAATGTCAGTTAGTTCTTTTCGGTACAACTGACAGACAATATTTTGGCTCCTTATCCCAAATTTAATCTCTCATTCCATAAGATTCCAACAAATTGAACTTAAATTCTTCAACGAACTGGACTTGGTTCCATTATTCTTTCCTATATGAAACGAGCTCAATGATTAATGAAAGAAGAGATCCAGCCAACGTGAGACAGACTGTCTGGAGAGAATGATAGCCAAAATCTCACTAATCTCTCGAGAACCGGTGACACGTATCATCAAACGGTCCTTCACATCAATATAGGTATTGAATGACTCGGTCTTCCTTTTTGGAGCTCTTATTTGTACTAATTGTTAATTTGGTAGCATTAAATAAACTGGTTTGTCGTAGTTTGACATAATAATATTAACTATTCTCTTGGAGCGTTTGAGAGTCTACAAACAAAGACCATTTAGCTGGCGCACTTTCCGATCTGCTCGTGAATAAAATTAGGATGTGACAGATATCTAAGACAAGATAAATATAAAATAGCTGGTGAGAGAATGAATTTACGTACAGGAGTTCCAACGGAAGGTAATTGCTATGCAAACAATACTCGTTCTCTTTTCAAAAGCCTGAGCTTTAGGATCACTTTGAAAACTTTAATTTTTATAATAAATTGATTATCTTCTGATAATTTTGATTTGATTCATCGAAATTTGCATAACCATTACCTATACCTAGGTTCTACTAGTAGGCTATCGTACATCCATCTTGAAAATCTTAGTTATCTGGTAAAATTTATAGGAGTTGTTGTGATAGAAATCCTTAGATTCTTATAGAAATTTGTTTCTGGTCTTGGTTAGGTAATCTTTTACTATTCATTTTTTTCTAGTAAATTGCTTATCTGCAGATAACTTTCATTTTATTCATCCAAATTTGCATAGCTTTTACCAAAATGTAGGTCATAGCTAGAGGTTATTGTATACTTTGGGGGCAAACCCTAATTTTCTATGGCAAAGGTTAGAGAAAATAGGGTGAGAGAAGTAGACGCATTATGATTATTATGAATCTCTTTTAAGTTTAAATTTCAGGTAAAATCAGGCTTCATTGAAATTGCCACCTAAGTACTGTTTATTCTATTTTATTTTTACCAAAATCTTTAAACGGATAACAAATTTAGTAGCCTCGTAAAAATCTAATGCATGGTTAACTTATCACTATGGTTAAAGATACTTGTGGCAACACTAACTCGCTTTATTTCACCTTTGTTCTTATATGCTCTGTCTTCTAGACATCTTTATTCTTTGTGGAGAATTAATCAACCAATAAATCTTAGTTATTAAAGTTGGTTGCTGACACCAAGTGTATGGGGAGAATATGTCAAAACTACTCATATATAAGTTCTGATTTAGTTTTTTATGTAGTCTTTAAGGTGTGTTCTTTTTGACAGTGCATTGGTTTTTGGCAGGGGTGTAATTAAGGGGCAATGAGTTTGGCGTTTTTATAATTAGGGAGGTTATAGGTTGCTAGAATAGGTCGAAAGGGGACATTAAGTATATGGATTTCAAGGAGACCATAGAGTTGGCCGTAGGCGAAGCCTGTAGAGTGGAACTGTTTGTAGGTGCCTTTGTCAATAGCATACGAGTTTTTGATGGAGAGAAGAAGCTTATTGACTTTGTATTCAAGTCGGAGGGAGAGCTTCATCGGGTCTTCTTAAAAGAGAGCAAATTTGGATCAGTCATCTAAAAACATGTGCATTTTTAGTGTATATTCTTCTTTGGCTATTATAACTACGCCTTTACCTGTGTCACTGTGGGTATTGATAAAGTGAGGTGTAGGTTGGAGCGATTTGCGAAAGAAATGCCTTTGAAGCATTTATTTCAAAGAGCGATTCGTGAGGAGTGCTCAGTTTCTGCACTGTTAGCATTGGAATTACACTGAATGGATACTACTTTTGACAAAGGTCTAGAAACTTTCTCTGGTCCTTCCATTATTGCAGTGCTTTATTGGGGGATTAAATGCCCGCGATATTTTAAAGGAAAGATTTCCATTCGTTGAACACGAATAGATGGCCAGAAAACTCCCCCCCCCCCCATCACCCAATGGCCCAGATATAACACCCATGGACTTTCTGTTTTGTGTGGTTGTATGAAAGATATCGTTGACCGCACTAAAGTGAAGGAAAAAAATATGACCTTGAGGAAAGTAAAGTTTCTGCTATTGAGACCATTGATGAAGTTTCGTTAAGAAGGACACGGACAGAAATTGAATATCTATTAAATATTCATTGTGCAACAAACGGTGCCCAATATAGAAATTTAGTTACCATTGGACAAATCTCTACCTACTATTTAATTCATAATATGTAGACAGTTCAGAGGAATAAAATTTCAGTTGTAATTTTAACTTTTTTTAAATTTTCTAAAGACTTTGACCACTCCCTTATATAAATGGAGCCCATTTACTCTAATGCCTCCCTAGAATGACAAGACTCTTTCCAAGCAAGGCGGTAAAGTCATAAGAAGCTAAAGTGAAATATATACAAATACTTTTTAGTCGCGTGCGAGTCTAGACGAGGGCGACTCTACATCTCAGTATGTCGGTCGATCGGACGGTCGGTCCCCGTTTTGCTATGTTCTGTTTTTGTCAATAACATTGTCACTATTCAGCCGATTCTAACGAAATTTGAAACTCTTATCCTTTTTTACGTTTTCTTTCGAATGATATAATTGCCAAAGTCCTACAAAGGTTATCCATGGAATTATTTGGCAATAACATCATAACTATTTGGTAGATTCTAACGAAATTTGAAACCCTTATATTGTTTTACATTTTCTTTTGAAAAATATAATTGCCAAAGTTCTCCTAAAGTTAGCACGGAAGTGATTTTTTTGGCCATATCATCATAATCTTTCGGCCAATTCTAAAGAAATTTGCAACTATTCTGTTGTTTTTAATTCTCCTTCAAATATTAGAATTACCAAAGTCCTCTCACGGTTAATCCGAGAAGTATTGAAAGTTTTGAAGGTCGTCTGGCCATTAATCTGAATAAATGAACAGGCGCGACTTATGTTCAGCAGTCTTTGTGGTCGTCCGATAGGGCGAAATCGGTCGTAGATAGTCTTCCATGGAGATGCAAAACTTTCTTTAAGATTGATCAAACATCGTTTTCTACATGGCCAAATAGATTATGTAGCTCGCCACGAACTATTTAGAAGTGCCTGTATGGATCTTATGTGTGACTGTTCATGCTAGTTTATTTTAATTCCGATATTGTCGTTACTGTACTTGGTATAGCATTTAGTCAAACAATGCCACCTGGGAATTTTAGAGGAGATTATAATTTGGTAATTGTTCGCTAACTTCAACTGGGACACGCAGATTTACAAGAATATATCTGTAACCTTGTAAGAAATTTTCTCATACAGGGTCTCGAGGACTAATCGGGTAGATATACATGCAGAGGCAGAGGGAGGGAACGCTATTAAAGGAAAGTAGATTAGAGAAGGACCACTAAATCATATAGATATATTTCCTCTGTCCAATAGACAAGTTTTCTTGGCAAAAGGATTGAAAAAAGGGGAAATAAGGGCACTTTGGTATTGGCATTATTTCCTTTGTGGATAATAACTAAATCGCGAAGTCTATCATCGATCGATGGGAGCTGGGACCTGGGTGCGGGTTTTCCAAAGTTAAGGAAGAAAGCCGAGAACAAGCAATAGCGAAATCTTGGCCTGATGCAAGAGGGAAACGAATTCCAAGAGGGTAGAGAATAATGCGAGGTGCATTTGGAAGAAGGATTAGCGTCCTACTAAAATACAAGGGTTGATCTAATCTAGAGTTACATTAAGGAAAAAGTTCAATTGACGCAGCTACAAATTTACAGTATCTTTTGAAACCTCGTTGTGATTAGTTATAGGTAGTGGTAATTACATTTCTCAATGATTTGCTGTTTTTGCTTGGATGAATAGCAATTTTACGATTGACCGTTCGTTTGGGGATAAGAAGGGCTTGAGAGAAAAATAGGCGGTCTCTATGGAAGATCTGGTATCCATTATTATTATGCCGGTATAGGATCTCGCATCCGTTCTTACCCTGTTCCTTCATGATTTGATGAAATCCATCCTACTTGTGGTAAAGTATTTGTGATCTTGTGGTGGTTTATCGCTTTTGATGTATCATCTCATCCCTCCTGAAAGGTTTCCGGGATTACTACACGATGCTTTTCTTCTTCCATGTTTGTCGCTTGACACTTTATATCTTACTCTGTTGGTCGGTCGGTCCATTCATCCACCGGTTCCCGTTTTGCTTTTTTTTTGTAAAAACATTGTAACTATTCAGACAATTCTAACAAAATTTGAAACACTTATGTTGTTTTGCATTCTCTTCCAAATGATATAATTTATAAGGTCCTCTAGGGTTAGCCCGAGAATTATTTTTGGGGGGTAATAATATTGTAATTATTCAGTCGTTTCCATCGAAATTTGAAAGCCTTAATGTTGTTTTACACTCTGTTTCTAATTATTTAATTGTCATGGTCCTCCCAAGGAATTTCTGGGAACTATTAAAAGTTTTGAATGTCGTAAGATCATAAATCGGAATAAGTGAGAGTACGCAAATTTGCTGAGCAAACCTTGTTCTGTTAGCGATCTCTAGATCTTCTTGAACTACGCCAAATATCTTAAGCGCACTTTTTTATAGACTTCATGGTTGGTACCAATCTTTTCTGTATCGAACAATATGTCTCCGAAATCTGTGTCGTGTAAATCAAATAAACGACGATTGCCATAATTGAACAACGCAAAGTGGAGAGTATCACGAAGGCAAACGTGATATAAGTTGTTTATGGCTATTTCGCTAAACTCATTAATTTGTCCCATTTGTGGGACAGATCATAGGCAATGTCCCTCGATGATTTTGGTGTCATGCCACTCCGCAAGATTGTTTCCTTACGGAAGATACGGTACTACCTATATGGGTATATTCATTATGGCACATTTTGAAAAGTGATGATGGAAGCTTAGAGATAAAATTCACAACATTCTCTTAAAGCAGTACAGAGTAACTTGTGTAGTTTTGTATAGCACTTTCTACTAAGCCTACTGTCTCCGCAGTTTAATTATCTATGAGAATAAACTAATAAAATGATTGAAGTGATCGGTAAAAACCCAGCTCTCTCGATTTCTTTGGCTAGTCATAGCCAGAGGTTCAATGTTGTCCATCTCGGTTCTTTGCCTAGGCTTTTGGCAGATAGATTAAGAGTTCGTTCCGCACAGACATATAAACATAAAATGTACAATTATGGTACTAGACTATTGATACCTCACTGAGGAATTGGGGAATCTTCAGAGAGGGGTTGACAGGTTCGCTTATATAGTAAAAAGTATCCTTGTCCATGATGTAAAGTTTATTCACTTCGCATAAGGTTTTTTGGTTGTAGACAGCTTCAGAAAGAGAGAATGTATCGTTCTTGTTGCAGAGTCGGTTGGAGACTTAAAATAAATCACCTTGATATGCTCTATCCTATTCTCGGATTCATCTTAATAGTGTGCATTTATTCTTAATAGACGATCATGTATGGCATAATGTTTGCATAGCTTATATACAATGATGTATCTGATATGTTTGATGTAAGTCGAATTAAATCTAATCAAGATGAATGAAGGCCCTTTATTGACAGCTCCTCATTAAGAATATAACTGCACTTCTCTATAATTGGAATAAGCATCCAATTCTTCCCTTGCCTTTTTCAATATATCTCAAGGACGACTAAAACAATTTTAAGCTCTCCTTACAAGCTTCTAATTATAATGGGTATGGCTGGGAAGTGATTAGAGACTTCAAAATGGTATCATTATTTTTGTGTCTCCAGGGAGGTATTACCAAGTTTCCACGTCGTCTCTTCTATTAGGACAGTAGGAATAAAACAGCATATTACCACAAAAAGCACTCATTACACAGAATGAGTTCTTTGTTGGAGGGGATAATGGCAAAAGTGAAACGTGATGTCTTTCTCGCTTTACAAATCAACAAAATCAAAGTGTTTTAAGATTTCCCTGAAAAGCTTACTTAGAAGGAAAAAGAAGCCTGCACGAGTTTTCTTTCCGTGTGTCCGGGCTTCTGAGGAAAGTACTAGCTTGACAATTATGGGGAACTTATTTAGAGCTTAGCGAAAAGCTATGGCCAAATGGGCTACAGGACGTCCCTGAATGTGCTCCTCCTTGATGCCCATCTTGCCATTTTTAAGGAGAATATAGGAGATACTCATAGAAGCAAGGACGAGCTTTCATTAAGATATATTGAACTTTGAAAATTCATAGCAAAGAGTATACAATGAAAACATGATGGGAGACTACAATTGAGGGCTTTACGGGAAAGTGATTTACATTACAAACGGAAATCGATGAAAAGTGTTTACTTCGAACTTTTTTATTTGTTCTTATATATATATATATATATATATATATATATATATATATATATATATATATATATATATATATATATATTTTTGGGAAGTTTCAATAAAATTGTCTAGATTTAATTTTATTTTTGTTTTTAGCCTTAAGTTAGATGAAAAAACAAAATTTATCTATTTTTATTAAATATTTCATCATGCAAGCCACAAAGGAAAAGTTTAAAACAAATAATGGCTATTTTATATTGTTTTGCAATAGAAAAAGTTGGGAAATATACTGGCAAGGAACAAATATTATTGTTAAATAAAGTTATTATTATTTTTTAGTTGTATTTTACGGGTATGATGTTATTTTTCGTGCTACTAAGTTTCATCAAATTTCTATTCATAACCCATGAAACTTCCATCTCATTTTTTAGCACATTTGGCGCATTGCATCTACTGGACTCACAAATATTCTATGACATCCGAAACATTTATTTTGTTTGTTTTAATTATTAAAATATATATTGTGTCAAATTTAAATAGTTATTAAATAGCTTTAGTAATCTCAAAATATTAAATTATTCTGCATGTTGGGGCATTAATTTCTTTGTTTTCTTCTTATCTAGAGGCTCGTGTTATCTCAAAAAATATTAAATTCCAAGAGCCTTTTGAGATAGTTTTACTTGCCTTGGGCTTTTTAAATATAACTGTTTCTCTTATATTCTTTGTGTCTTTTGAAATAATTTTATACCAAATGATAATGAATATGGTTGAACCTATTTTTCAGTGCAGTGCGTCTAGAGGGCATTAGGTTTGTTATAATACTCAAAGATCCTTCCTATTTTATTAATTTCCTTAAAACATTAAAACCATTTCTAAAATTTCACATGTATCCCTTATGAAACATAGGCCTTTGTATCCATTTTCTTAAATTTCTATTTTGGTTCTCATCACAGGAGAGATTTCATCTCCATCGAATGGCTAAAAATCTTGGTAACTGCTTTTACGCTCAAATAGGAAATAAATATTAAAGAAGGTTTGATAACAAGGAAATGGAAGAAGAGATAACCTTACACAATAAACAAAGATTATAGACTAAGAATAAAATAAATTAGATAATATTAAGGATAGCGAGAAATTCAAACAAGGCACTAATTCATACAATTCTTTTACACTGTTTGAAAAACCTGGAATTTAACAGATGTTAATTCTTTTCACCGAAAATTTATTTGATCCCACATAAGTTTTATCGGTGGTCTATATAATCTGTCAGGCCAACAAGGATATATCAATATAAATTAATACAGGCGCAAAGCATACTGAGATGTATGTCCTATTTAAGTCTCTATAAAATTATTATTTTTACCCTCTACTTAATTTTCTTCTTGCATGAGAGAGAGAGAGAGAGTGAAGGACAGACGGAGTTATTCAGGCTGCGACAATATATTGCAGCCGCCTCGTGGCTAACTTTATGGTCAATAATTTTTAAGTGTCGTCTTTTCCTTAGAAAAACTTTTACGCATCTTCATTAACTATCTTGTATAGAAAATGAGGCAGACGTTTGTAGTTACAAATTACCAAGGAATGACCACAAATATTTATGATTGCGACACGTTAATGTCATTTTTGCTAATTTATTACTTTAATTAATATATGGCAGAAATAAATAGAGTAAGATTATAATCGAATGTAGATTAAACGAGAGCGGAAGAAAGTGATTGAGATGGCAGAACTAAGAATCACGTTTCTTGGATTTGAAAAATGTATTCAGAGCTAATGAAAATAGTGAAGGATTAGTAACTGCTTATATTGTGTACGAGAGGGAATGTTTCAGTCATAAAGAATGACTCCCTATTTATTTTTAAAGGCATGAAACGGATAAAATGAGAGTCTGAACGTGTTTAATACCTGCCGCTTAACAGGGGTGTAAACGCCAAATCAGATTCAAATAAGCGATTCAAACGGCTGAGTTGATTGCAGGGTTAAGATAATCACAGGTTCTAAGATTGATTTAGAGGAGTTGGAGTTATAATAACTAAGATCTTTACGAAGGAGGAAAGTCAAAGTCAAAATAATCAATCTTTTTAAGATTGAGTCCGATTCACTCAAGTAGATCGAATGAAATGTTCATTGTACATGTTATTAACATTTATTTTCCCTCTCAAATTTATCACTAGATTATTTATGCATAATATCAAATTTTGCTACTTCATGTACAATATGCCGTTAAATAGGTTAAATTTTACATAAAGGAAGTCTTCCATTTAATTTATATTGTCTTTTAAAGAATATATTTGCATTTCTGATAGACTTCGAACGAAAAAATTCCCCATTAAATATTTATAATTTATTCGCTGATTAATCAACAATATCAAAGCTCAAATCCTTGCTGCGCTTCGAAGTCGTTGGGTGAACAAGCTTTAGTAATAGTGGGATGTGTGACATTATAAACCCGCTAACTAACATCAATAAGGCTTCAGAAAATACAAGGAAGAATATAGTAATCCGTATAATAACAAAGAAGATTGCCCCAGCGAGAAGAGACGTGAACTACATAAATTGACATTTATATGCAGAGACGTTTTTAAGACATTCGATAAAGTGTACTATCGGTGGATGCAATAAAAGATTAAACTGGGATTAAATAATGAGTTAAAAAAATCTCTTGGGATTCCGTTTAGGATAGGAAAGCGTATATCATTAATCGTGAGTTGTCTTTTCCCCACCTTGTAGTCAATATAAACAACATATATTCCAGAGCCTAGCAAGACCAATAGCCTCAACATACAGTTTGCCAAGGATATGAGTCAATTAATTAAATGTCCTTATAGTAATAGAGCCATGTAAGCTTGAATTAATGCTGATCAAATTAAAAATATAAGTCAGTATTAACTTAGATGATAATCCCATTCAACGATACCAAATTTATAGTTGTTCTAATGGAGAGAAGAAAATTAGTGATGTGCGATGAGTGAAAGGAGATATCCCTACACCAAAGCACAAATAATTTGCCTTACAACGGTTACATAATAAAAGTATGAGCCTAATATCCTGGAAACACAGAAGTGGGGGGAATAGGCAGGAACATCTCTATAAAAAATTTAAGATACCATAAGTCAACATAGTGGTACAAGAATGAGCAAATGAAATGCAGGACCAAATATTGCTGAAACCGAGACCACAGAGCAAAGATCTCATAGAAAACAGCAAAAAAGGCCTAATCCATATTTGGTTCCCAAATTACCAGGTTACAAAAGAAAACAGAATACGAAAAATAAACAACCAAAAATGACAACTCTCAACAAAAAGGAAGAATCACTCAAGATAAATGCAAACAACAAAAGAGAAGAATCAAAGGAACAAATAAGCAATCAATATAGAAGTAAGTAATGATACATATTATCAAAAACAAGCAAACAAAGAGATATACGTCGATATATGAACACACAAGTATACAGTCATATATACCACAATATATGAACACAAGTATGATAACATATTAATTACAATATAATAACACACAAGTAAGCACAATATAAATTAAACAAAAAGTATCTGAATAAAACATATTTACGAATACAAATAACAATATCAATATGTAAAACAGAAAATAAAACACATACACAATACAATTAAACAGAACAAAACACAAAAATTTGACAAGCAACAAACATAGAATAATATGCAACAAAGTCAGAGGCTTGAACGCCTAAATGAAATTGAAAACACAAAAATAACACAAACCAAAAAACAGATCGAGAAAACGATCAATTAGCTTGACTGACCTCCAGGTTCCAGGCTCATCTTTCCAAACTTCTAAATTTTTCTAGTTCCGCCACTTTATCTCTCTTTTAATATATACCTTAATTTTCCGCCTTTTATGCATAACATCTTACACTAATTTAATTGAATTGATCCTACTTATAATGAATCATAAAGAATGCAGATATTATCTGTACTCCTTCATTTATTATGTTGAACCTTTCTCCAGATATAACTTAAATAAAGAGCTACCCCAATCATTTTAAGGAATGGTATAACATCAATTGTTAGAAGCAGACTGGATTTGCCTTAAAGATTTCTAAAAATCAAATAAATTCGGTTAATTAATGTTTTCTTAATTAAAGTTATTAATTTATCCGCTAACGATTTATTCTCTTAAAAAAAAACAAAGGTGATATCCTACTCCATAGCTCTTTTCGTTTGTGGTGCTTGCACAAATATCTATTTCTCCCATTTCCTTTTAATAGTTTGTTGCCACCCTCATTAGATGCCTTAATTTCATTTTCTTTGTTCAATTTTAAATTAATTGAGTTATATTATATATAAATGTATTCAGAGGGATGAAATTAAAGTAAATACTAAACTTTGCTTATAACCACTCATCGCGCCATTTGTTCTCCCCTTCGCTTATTCCTTTTTCCTGTCAATTAAAGGGAGAGATTGCTCTGAAAGCAGGAAAGAAAGCACTAAGAGAATCCTCCGTCGAACCTAAATCATAGAAACGAAGACTAAGACGAGAAAGCATAATTCTTTATTTCAATGACTTTATAATGTATGAGTTGTTTATTTTTTCTCTACGTTCAGATTGCAATTTTTGGGTGCGATTGTTCTCGTTTGTAATTTGTTTCCTAGCCTTTACACTTTATGCTCGTAGGCAAAAAATAATGTAGTAGACTCCTAAAGGTATTTATTTTTATTTCAAATAAATATTTTGTCATTAATAAGTAGTTTATGAGTTAGTAATTGGGAACTTTTTACCGCACTAATGAATACTGTCCATGAAAATTTTATAACACACCTTTTCAAAATTTTCATTTTTTCTCCTTCTATTACTAGCAGCCACTCATTTTTCCTTTAACTTTTTTCAGCCCTGACACTTTACACATTGGTGGAGAAGATACGCAGTCTTGCATTTAATTCTTTGAAAAAAAAATCATAATCTATCTTAGAAAGGATCACGTTAAGTAATATTTTCTTTGGGGTATTATTAATACGGAAAAAAATAGCATTGACACACAACAAGGCGACAAAAGAAACTCTCAAATCACCTTTCTATCATATCATACAACTGCTAATTCATTGTTGTATATTCTAATTATCATTTGCACACTATTACATGCACTTTTCTCTGTTCATTTCACAAGTATATTTTCATCTTTTCATCATAAATCTCTGTGTGATTTCAGACGAGACTCGATAACAGCCTCATTCATATCTTTTCTCACAAGAGCAACAAACACCATTTAATTCGTTAGTTATTCTATCTACGCTCCTCGCATTTATTAAGTTTTCTAGGTTGTTTCCTCTCTCTAGCTTTCATTTTATTTCCACCCCATGTTCTTCAACATCTCCATATGTAGTAAAGTTAATGACAACATGCATTGGTGTCGAATGTGTGATTTGAAAGAAAATTGCATAGGAGAGCTAATTGCCTGCTTGACATGTCAGCTTGTCTGCACTTTACCTAACCTTATTATTCACAAAACGCCATAGATATTTAAAACATGAATTGTGTTCAAGGTGCAGAACCGTGAGCTTGTATAACATACAATTGCCTTACTCGTTAAGAATTTACCTTCTTTATTTGGAAGATCGTTTCATAATTTGCTATAATCTGGAACAAAACATTTGGAGAACTGATTAGTTCTGTAGTTAATATTGGAATATTGGAAAATGCATAGTTATCCAGAACTAAGGTATGCCTAGTAGGTCGATTGTGGATAAAAGGAGCAGGTAGTCTCAAGTACAAGGGAGGGTTAACATTATGGAAAATCATGTGCAAGAGAAACAAACCAATTTTTCTACGTTTCTCCTAATCGATTGTTAAATCTGGTAGAATGAAACGAATACAATTTTAAGCTCAATTTAATAATTTGATATGGCACTTAGCTGTAGAAAGGAATATAGGCATGCAATGCTCAAAACATGGTAGGATGACTACGGATAAATATTTTATAACGGTCTTCAATACCTAGTGTCCAAAAGCACTTACGAGGAAGTCCTATATTTTGTGCAATAAAGGAAGCCATAGAACTCAGATGCTTCTCAAAAGTATGCTTATCATCGATCAAAACATCTATGCGTTTAAACAAGCAGGAAACCTTCAAAGAAGGTCCACAATGAAACAATGGAAGATGAGAAGAGTCATGAGACCTCGATCTAGTAATAATTATAGATTGTGTCTTGTTTGGGTTTAGATTCATATCATTTTTTAGATACTACGACTGTATTATAGAAAGGTCTCTATTCAGGGAATCAGCCACAGAAGCACAATTACTAGGAGCGTAAACTAAGGCATACAGCATAGGCAATTAATTTATTTCTTAAATTTGAAAATAAAATATGTCGGCAGTTTACCATATACACAAACAAGGGGACCCAAAAGAGTACGCTATGGAACGCCAGATAAAATTGCTTTAGAAGATCTAGTACTTCCATAAATTAAAACACTCTGTTGACGGGAAGACAAAAATTCTCTCAATACATTGATAATTGGACCACCAATACCGATCAATTCCACCTTATAGAATATAGCCTTATGCTTCCATAAATCAAAAGCAGAGCTTAAATCGAGGCAAATAACCCTGGCTCCGATCAAGCCTACAAAGAGGAGTGCAGATCATCGATTGAAACCAATAGCACATCAGTAATACTAAGATATTTTCTGAAAGAAAGCAAATTGCATAGCAGACAAAAAATATTTGTTCTGTAGATGGAAGAGTCCAGCCCACACCTCAAAGGCCGTCCTTATCGTCTCGTCTCCTGAGCGTTCATCAGACAGCAGAGTTTCTCAGCTATGATTCTACCTCAGTCAATTGAAAGCTTGTCTGATCCGCAAGCCTTTGAATTTGCGCAACAGTCTTCCTTGGTTTAATCAAACCAAAGAAAATCATCATCGATTACCTTTGAGAAAGAGAAGTTTCATCTCCCAGAGAAAGTACGAGTAACCCCACATTTTCCGTAGAGCTTCATCTTTGAAGTTTGGCTATCTTCATCGGAAGGTTGATTAGGACCGTGCCCAATTACCTCATTGGATCGTTCCCCACTCGCCTCATCGAAAGAAGGACCTTCCTCGAAGTCATCGACCCGTAAGACTGAAACCCCCTCCATTATTAGTATTGTCAAGTTCTCCCTTTTGATCTGAGCCTAGTTAGATTAATCACTTAATTCCATTTGAGAATCCCTTCTCATAATAATTATCAAGAGACTATCTCAAATTAAATAATTCCCTTTTGTCTATTATTATTCTTATTTTGATCATTGTAAATAAAATTATATTTTGGTCGTTTCATCTTTAACTAACCTTGAACGATACTCTTGGTTTATTTAAGTAAATCTCGCCAACCATTTATGCGTTCCGTTTGATTATTACGGATCTGAAACCCAACGCCTCAAGTGTGACCTCCTATTCGGGCGTTAATCCCTGCGGACAGTCCTTTAACAGTTTGCGTTACTGTAGGTCATTAAGTAACTCTCCCCAACATATTATAGGAGTAGACTATGGTATAGAGTGGTGTATCACGACATATATTATTTATATTACCTCTAGATTATAAAAAAACTGGTGTCAAGTGTGTGAGGTCTATTACATAGTAAATCAGTTTATTTGATTTACATCTCCTTTTAAATTTAGTAGTTCCCTCTCATTACTGAAGTTTCTTTATTTTCCTATTTTTGGCCGAAGTACGTTCAAGTTAGTAATAGATCAGTGGAACTTTAGTCTATTAACAAGTTAAAATTTAGATTATTAGTTGGGATCCGTTATTTGTGTTTGTATATTTCAATTACCGAAATATTTGAGTTAACCCCCAGCGGATTAGAAAGATTAACCCATCTGAACCGTGTAGGAAGAGTTTTAATGTTGCTTCAGTGAAATAATTTTTAAATAATTAGTTTTGGGAAAAGTTAGGCTTAACTAATATTGCTTTGAAATTTCGTTACGTCAATAGCGCCGTTCGCGTATTACGTTTCCCCAAGTAAGCCAACAATATGTTTTCTTCGTTTGACCGTTTCAAGAGTCAAGGGTATTCGTTGGGCCTGTCGGGCAGATAATTATTAACTTATATTCAGGAAGAAGAGAGAAATGAAAGAGGAGGCCAAAGATCTAAGAGAAGTTGAAAAGAAAAGAAAAGAACAGAGCAGAAATAGAAGAATGTGAGAAAATAAGTCATCATGAACTGGAATTAAGCCGTAATCAAATGGAGTCAATGACAGTTAACTCCCGGAACGAAACTCGACAGTCTCCGCCAGTCAGATTACCCATTTTTAAAGAAGTAGAAGATTTTTGATCATATCTTATGCATTTCGAGAAGATTTTTGAAATCAACAATTGGGATATCGAGGTAGATGGTGTCACCAAATTGCTCCCTCTCTTAAACTCACAGTTGAGAGACATATTCATTTCCCTTCCCTCAGAGTCCACTGTGGACTACTCTACCTTCAAGTCTGAACTCTTAGCTGCCGTAAATATGACCACAGACTTCTATCGTGCCCGTTTCCGTCACGAAAAGATTAGCCCCGGTCAGACCTTTCGCTGTTTTTGGTTCACCCTCCAGAAACACTTCCAATTTTGGTTAGATGCATGTAAAATACCCCAAGAGTACGGGCCCCTTCTGTATTTCATCCTAATAGATAAGTTCTCAGCTTCTCTGACCTCCGAAGTCTGTGCCTTGGTTAAGGACAATCGCTGCTCTAAGTTCAAGGAATGCCTAGAAGAGGCTGATGTGTACGCAAGCAGCTCTAACTTGTACCCCAAAATTAATAAGAAGCCTCCGACGTTTTCTCCTAAGGTTAAGATAACTAACTCTAGGCCCCTTCCTAGAAATACCCCTAAATTCCTGAATGTTCAAGGCCCTTCGTAACCCAAGAACCTCCCTCCTTCGGAACCAAGAGACATTAAGCCTATAATTACCGCCCCCCCCCCCCCCCCCGTGTCTTTATTCTCCAGAAGACAGATAATCTGTTTTACGTACGAAATAGGTCACGTACGCACGAACTGAAGTCAAAATTTACAATTTAGTAGAGTGTCCTCCCATCAGGTACACCAAGTTAGTGCCTGTCCTGCTCCTCTCCAGTCTCTCCAAGATACCACTACGTCTCTCTCGTCGACCAACAACTCTGGTGACCAAGTAAATTTTCTCTTCATTAGGAGCCCCCATAGTGGTTTGAAATTTGAGAATGGAGCCGTGAAGGGATGCAGTTTGTCCACCCTTATGCATAACACTGAGTGCACATGCATCGTGGTATCCGAGAATTTACTTCCCCGGGCGGTCGTGACCACCAAATGTTCGCTGTGGTGTATGAATACCAACCCGACGGATTCGTTCTCCTAAAATGTCGCATCGAATGTGAGTATTTAACCGGTAGCAGTCCCAATCAAGTTTTGCACTGTACTGATTGGTGAGAACCCCCAGGAAAATTCAGGAGCAAGAGTCTGCCCGAGCCTAAAGCAAACTCTTTGTGTGTTACCCGCTCTCACGTCCCCCCAGTCCTCCAAATTTCTCACGATAGTTTATTCTCCGGTCCTTTTAGTCATAATAAAACCTCTCAGAGGGTTTTAATTATTTTTATTGGCCAGGTGCGGCCAAACAAATTGCTGAGTACTGCAAATCATGCGATGCCTGCCAAAAGACATCAGCAAAACGGCGCATCAAAAAAAACCCTCTTCAGAAAAACCTGATGATCTCGAAGCTCTTTCTCGTGTGGCCATTAATCACATTGGCCATATGCATCCACCGTCTAGTGTAGAACAGGGTTACGTCTTCACTTTGATGGACTTCACTACCCTTTTTCCTGAAGCAGCTTCCCCTATGCGCATTGATAGCGTTTCTTGCACCGAAGCCGTCTTTTCCATTTTTTCTCGTATAGGAATTCCTAAAGAGGTATTGTCGGATCAAGGAAATCAATTTAACTCCAAGCTTACGGAGTATGTAGGCAAATTCATTATGGTAAAACCTCTGGTTACCACCCAATACCACTCAGCCGCAAACGGAGTGTGCCAAAAGCTAAATTGCACATTGAAAGCATTCCTCA
Source organism: Ceratothoa steindachneri (assembly GCA_963969495.1). NCBI lineage: Eukaryota > Metazoa > Arthropoda > Malacostraca > Isopoda > Cymothoidae > Ceratothoa > Ceratothoa steindachneri. The sequence goes on along the minus strand of OZ018324.1, from coordinate 206,393,060 downwards.
GAAAATTGTGTATAGATCAGCCCCAAGAATGGCCCCTCTTTTTACCCGTGGCACTGTTTGCGTGTCGCGAATTTCCCCATAGGACCCTAGGATTCACCCCCTTTGAATTACTGTATGGCCGTAATGTTGGAAGCCCCGTTGCTATTTTAAAGGAACTTTTTGGCAATCCCCGTTTGGATAACGAAATCCAATCCTCTTATTCGTAACTCTTATACCTCTGAAAGCGCCTCTAGATATGTGCCGAAATTGCGTTCCACTATGCTGAGGTAAATTTGGAGAAGTATCGAACTTATATCAATTTAAAGGGAAGGAAACAAGTTTTAAGCCTGGTGAGGAGGTGTTGTTGCTACTTCCAACGGAGAGTAACAAACTTCTGAGCCAGTGGAAGGGCCCCTTTTCCGTTTACAAGGTAAAAAGACCAGGGGATTACCTTATTTGAACTCCCTCAGCAGATAAGGTTTTCACCAGAAATATGTTAAAGAAATATCACCGCCGTGCGTGTAACAACAATATTGTGGCCCTTGATGAAGAGCCCCCGTTGAAAGCCGTGTATCCCTCTGACCCCCTCAATGACGTGCAAGTCGTATGTATTAAATAAGATAGTGATTACCCTATCCCATCTTTACTTGGACCCCCGGAATCATCATCTCCCGTGTTGGATGTCTTCCCCAGGCTAGCCCCTCTTTAACACGGTAAGAGGCGCGGCGATTTGCCATCCTGGCCTCCGTGCCGACAGGACTCAGCACCCCATCCGACCCCAGCTTAGCCTCTTCTCCTTCCTTAAAAACACTGGTTTCCTCGCTTTTCATACAACCTCTCCCACAACTTTCTCTGGGGACAAATTTCACTAACCCCTGAGCTCCGGTTTGGGATGGGATTTTTTAAACAACCTGCCTTATCCCCACCCATACCTTCCTTGCATCCCTTTTCCTCTCCTCTTTACAATCTATCTTTTTTACGCCGTGTTTGTGGTGGAGCTGCCATGCCGATGGACTGCCAGGCCACTAGGCGGGAGGAGTGGTCCAAAATGGTTGTGCCTGGTTCTGCCAGGCCTGTAAGCAGCTCTTGCAATGCAGGCAACTGTGAAAGGTGATGAGCTATTGCGTCCCGTGTAAAAAAGAAGGACACCATGCCCAATGATGTTAAAAAACAAAATCTCCGCCTAATTCTCCCTTGCTAATCCCCGGAGCCGCCCTCGGGCAGCTCCACCAAAAAAATGGAGGTCCCCCCACCCTGTGCTTGCGCAGGGGACCCTCCATATTTCTTTAACCGGAGAGGAGGCTTACTCCTCTCCTACACCTACGGGTGAAGGGGACTCCCCCTCACCCCCTTCTCTGGAGGTGCTTTCGGGCACCTCCCTATTTACAGCGGCAGTCACTCCTTTTCTTTCTAAGGGGACTGCCAAGAAAGCCAGCAGGCAGCACATTGACGACCACCCCTCGTGTAAGCGACTCGGTGGGGCAAACCTCCTTAGGGGGAAGACGGAAGCCAGGCCCCTTCGGTCGCTTCCCTCAAAAGACCTGCTGGCAAGAATATTAAACCCTGCCGGGGTCAAGGCCTGTGGCCCTCCCGCAAAAGACTGGTGACGCTGCCAAGGGGACCTGCGATGTCCTGGGAGGAGATGGCCAACTGGAGGCCCTTCCTGTGATAGACATGGTCCTTGAGGAAACCCAGCCTCAGACGGTAGGGCCTTCCATGAGGGGGAATCCGGGCTCGGCGCCAAGCACCGAACCCAAGTCCGCCCCTATGCAATGGGACGCCTCCCAATATTTATATCTGAATTTTTGCCGGGTCCCAGCAACTCGAGGATAAGCAAGCGTCAGCCCGCATTTTAAGGCTACCTAATCCCTCCAAAGCGTTTGCCATCCGGGCGGATCCGAGTGACGAAGAATTGGATGCGTGCTGCTCCAATACTCCGACGAAGGTGAAAGTCACCCGGTTGCTTACGCGAGCCGAAAGCTACTGACCCGTGAACTTAATTACACCGTAACAGAACGGGAAGCATTAGCTGTAGTATTGATGATTATCCAATTTCCCATATATTTAATAGGGAAAGAGTTTACTTTCGAAAAGGAGCATCGCCTTTTGTCGTACCTCCGAAATAGTAAACCCCGAAACGGACGTATAATGCGATGGCATGTGATACTCCAACAATATCAGTTTAAAGTTTGGTATATACGTGGTACCACGAATTGTACAGCTGATAATCTTAGCCGAATCCTTTAGCCAACAATTCTGGCTAATCCACAATATTATAGGTCGCTTGTAAACACGTAGACTAATCATGTATCTATTATTTTTCTTTTTTTAACACTGTACTCATAACTATGGTCCCTGTAGGTACTTATTTAATACAGCGTTTGTTCTTTTGTGGGTGTTTTGTTCCACTAACATTTTAGATAAAGTTCTAATTCTGTTCCTTAATTTAAATGTCATTTTTTTCTCAACCTATTTACATAATTTATGCTCAGATCAATATCATAGTCTTTTTGCAAGCAGGTTAAATATACGTCAGGTCCATCGTGTTTTTTTTTATGACGCTAACGCTTTAATAATCATTCCTCCTATCCAAATTTGCGATGTTCCCTGTTCTTCCCTTTCTCTTAGAGAGTTCCATTGTATGGAAGGGAGGGGTATAAATAATCAACCTCTGCCCCCCTCCCCCACAATTAATGTAGACCATGTGCGAGTGTATCTCACCATGAGGAACGTGACTTTCCGTTGGAAGATTCACCAATTTTTCACTCCTAAGCGCATTGGGGAAATATTCCCCAATACTCCGACCTCGTCCCAGGCCTCTTTCCTCCCGGTGACGAGGCGAGGAAGAGCTGATGTTTCTTGCACCTCGCTGGTAAATGATGAATCGAATCCGCCTCCGAATTAAGATGTCTGGAGCTTCTGACTCCTTTTTCCAAACTCCCCCTTCCCCCTCAGAATCCGATATACAAATACTAGGGTTATTCCCTAGTTCGAGAAGTCAAGCCCGGACCTCAAGGCTGTCCTTATCGTTTCGTCCTGTGAGCGTTCATCAAACAGCGGGCTTTCTGCACCGTGATTCTACCCCAGTCATTTATTAGCTTCTCTAATCGACAAGCCTTTGAATTTGCGCAACAATCACCCTTCTTTTAATCAAACCGAAGAAAATCCCCATCGATTACCTTTGAGGAAGAGAAGTTTCCTCTCCCAGTGGAATTACGAGTAATTGCACATTTCCCCTTGAGCGTCATCTTTGAAGTTTGGTTAACTTCATCAGAATGTTGATTCAGACTGTGCCCCACTTGACTCATCGGATCGTGTCCCACTCATCTCATCGCAAGAAGGACTTTCCTCGAAGTCACTGACCAGTAAGACTGAAACTACCTCCATTATTAATATTGTCAAGTTACCCCTTTTGATCTGAGCCCAGTAACATTAATCAATTAATTATATTTGAGAATCCTTTCTTATAATAAATATACACTGACTATTTAAATTTAAGTAATTTCCTTTTTTCTATTATTATTCTTATTTTAATCTTTGTAAATAAATTATATTTCTGGGTGTTTCACCTTTAACTAACATTCAACGATACTCTCGTAAGATTGAAGTTGAAACCCAACGCCTCCATTGTGATCTCCTAGTCGGTTGTTAATTCTTGCGAACAGTCCTTTAACAGTTCACGTTGCAGTAGGTGATTAAGTTACCCCCTACATAATATAGTAGTAGTCTATGGTATAGAGTGGTGTACTATGACAATAACTTTGCTTTCTTTGTCACAGAGATGACAAAACTTCAGCCTTAACAGATAGCTTAAGACTCACTACTCCCCGTTCTACCTAAATGCACGTTATTTTTCGACATCGAATTTTACATGCTTTTGTCTATTTTTCTTAAACATTCAAATACAATGTTACCATAAATCCTGATAATAAAATAGTGGACTAGTTTTCATTTAATTCTTTTATATGTATAGTTGCACGTAGTTTTTTTATACCTCTCGGTCGCTGGTCCACTTCTAATGCTTACACAACACAGTCACCAAATTCATTTTTATGTAGAGTTACTGCTATGAATGAGATAAAAATTGCAAATGATGTCGACATGAATGGGATTTAAATTTGGGATGGTGTGAGCACGAATGAGATTCAAATCGAGGAAGCGAGAGGGGGGAGGGATATTGAGAAGATTAAATTTGGGGTACACAATCACAAATAAGATTCAAATTGAGGATCATATCAGCACAAATGGAATTCCAATAAGGGGTATACAAATACGCATAAGTTTCAAATTGCGGGGGCTATAAGACGAGAGAGATTGAGGGTACCAGGGTTGTTCGCGCGAGAGAGATTTGAATTGGCATCTATATAAATACCTATGAAATTCTAATTATGCGAGTGTAATGGGAATAAAATTGCAGGCGGGGGGGGGGTAATTAGGACTGAGATTGTTCAAATTGAATGCAATGTCTGAGCGAATTTTATTCAAATTGTGGAAGGAGGAAAGTGGTACAAGTGAAATTCAAATTCCGGAAGATTAAAGTTTAAATGGGATTCGAATTACAGGAGGATAAGTAGGAATTGGATTAGAAATGTGTAGCTGGGTTTTGAACAATAAAGAGTTTTAAATGGTGGTGTAATCACGAAAGAGTATAAAATTGCGTGTGGTGTCAGCACGAATAAGATTCAAATTGGAGAGGAAGAAATCTCGAATGAAATTCAAATGTAGACGAGAATAATCACGAATAGGATTGAAATTGCGGATGAGCCAAGCTAAAATGAGATTTAATGAGGTTGAGGAAGAGGAAGGACGAAATATTGTCTATGTTTATTGACACAAAATGTACTTTAAGGATGAATTACTTTAGTACAACGTTATTTGTTATTTATCCTTGCTTAGTTTGGACGGTTGGGGCTGCTTTCGCATATGGACATTCATTTGTATCATTGCCTCGTCTTATTTCCTCACCATAATTCACATTTACACTCCAAATATTACTTTACTTTTTAAGTGGGCGGCAACCCGGGAGGCTGCACCATTTTTCTAATTATTCCTTTTAAAAAAGTCGCTCTCGAATCTGTTTTGAAGACGCTCGATCTCTTCCTGCGCCACAGCGTTGTTCGCTCATGACTAACGCGTGAGTGTAAACTGCCGGGCGCGCGCGGTGAAACATTTACTCATTCTATGTTTATTATATCATAGGGAGAGTGCGCAACTCTCCGGAATCTATCTTCACCCTGCAGATATTAATAATAATCAGCAAGTAGAGATATTTTTATGCCATAATATTGGATTTCCAATCAATCTGCTTCTGTATTTATTTTGCAATAGGACCTTTTATCCCGGGCAACGCTGGGTACGAAATATAATAGAATATAATATTTCTAAATACCCTCAGATTATTCTAAACATTTTAGATTCCTGCCCAACTGGATGAAATTAGGCGAATCTCAAGTTTATACTTTGACCGAGCCTCGTAACCGAGCCTCCTGACGGTAAACAGAAAGATGATGACGGAAAAGAGAAAGATGATGACGGTAAAGAGAAAGATGTTTATTCTGGAGCCGAAGATTCCTAAAACAAAGATGATGCTGGATTCGCCGATAAATTGAATGAAGAAATCGAAGTAGTATTTGACTAAACAGATTTACACGTAGACCACCGAAATGGTATTGAAGTATTGGATAGTGAAGAGGAACCAAATCTAAAACCATCAAAGTTATGTTCCAATAGCAGCAAACCTAAATTAAGATCAACTGTTTCCTGAACCAGATTTTAGTAGGTAGAAAGAATTATCTCCTTTTTAATTATGTCGTGGCTTACGGCCGAGTACGTATGTACGTTTGATTCGTACAGGAGTAAATCCGTTCCACTTTTCTCTAAGAGTGCTCTAATTTAATTCTTTAACCAGGGAGGTTTCGTATTATGATATATCTATTGTCAGTGCTGTGTTCGAGGATCTAATTAAATAACTCAGAGAAAATATTCTTTTAATAACATCAAAGAACGTACGATTAAATCTATCAATGCACTGATTCTATAGTAAGAGAGTCTAATAAAAATTAACACTACATATGAGTACTATGGGGTAGTTGACACAAAAATCACTACTAATACACGAGCTTTAAGCTCAATTAATGCGAGTTCTTAAGTCATTTGTACTCGAAATAATTTGGTTAAGATTACCGGATGGAAATGTTTTTTGTTACGAATACAGTTTCGCGCGGAATGGGAAATAACAAAATTCAATAATTTTTTTGTATTCGTTTTACCTTTAACTCGGGGTGTGTCGAAGTTTGTGTGACCTTGAAAGTGAACTTCCTCGCTGAGTTGGTTTAGGGGAGTTTTGACTGGAGACCTCCTCACTGAGGGGAGGCGAGCGTGGTAAGGTGATTCAGAAAAACAGCTGATACTTTTCCCGGGAAGGTGGAAGCGGTTGACGATGCTTCTCTCGACTTGAAGATGTAAGTGAGGGGATCTTGGATGAATGAAAATTATCCTGATTCCTGTGTTACCAATTATGGCTTCTCGACGATGAGACTTAACCAAGATGGGAATCTCTTTCCGAATCAGAATTCACTTTGGTCTTCCTCAATGGTAAGGGGTATCTCTGCTTTTTCAGCAAACTCAGATACGGAATTTTCTCTGGACGAGAATGGTAGGAGAGTTGGTCTCGCTACCACTGGTCTGCTCTTCTAAGCGGCCAAAAGAGCAGCCTCGGGAGGGTAAGTCTCGCTTGGTTCCAACTATCTTCTTGATTCCCTGTTTGTTTGACTCAGGGACTCGTCTTCCTCTCTCGATGGCTACACGGCTTCTCCCCTCATTTTTCAAGATCGAACTATATATACGTTGATTATCACCTGGGGAGAGTAGTGACGAGTAAGTTTAGGAGGGGCGAATCTCACTAGCTTAGAGTTAAGCCCCTTTCCTAGGGCATAAATTTTCAACGCTAGGACACTTTGCCCCTTAAGGTTTACGCACGGGGAAGGTGAGATTTCATCTATTTTGGCGAAAAGAGACATAAACAATTAAAGGGGACAGTGAGCCTGTTCATAGATTTTCTGCCGACGAAGCCTTAAGAAAGATTTAAATTCTAAAGGCTCTCATACCCTTTTATGTTTATATGAACAGACTATACCACCATTCTCGTAAATTAGGAAATCTGCTGTCCGAAATCCTTCTTTGCGAGCGATTTCGAGGGGTCTTGCGGCAGCGGGGAAATAGGCGGAGGAAGTCTTGGCCCATGCTTAATGTAACAGTTGACGCTGTATGAACAAACTAGCGCTTGCTTGTCCTCGTTATATTTATTCCTCAACAATTAGTTTAACCTTTTTAGGAGGATGAAATAATATAATTAATGATACAACTTCCAATTCACTATGTAATATAAAAGGAATATAGGCAATCAAATTTATCTAACTCTTAAGTATAAAATATCTCTATTTAGGAAGCAATTAACAGCGATCATTTAGAAAATATAGCAAAAAACAGTGCAACCTTAAGACTCTCCCAAAATGATCGCCAATCGAAATATATCTTGCTGGATGCTGAAGAAGATATTTTACTTGAAGAAGCCAAGAAGGAATAATTTGGAAATCATAGAGACAAACAAAGTATTCGAAGCAAGTCTATCTCTTTTAAATACAACTGTTCGTGTCTAAAAACTGGTGATGGATATTTTGCTTCAGTGTATTTATTTCAAGATAATTATCATGCTGAATGTAAAGAAAATATAAGATAGGTTAGAAAGGGTATAGGTGTTGATTTGACTGTAATGTCTACAGGTTTCAAAAGAGTTTATCGACTTGACATCTATATTCTGATTTACTCGTTTGGAGGTGAACTTCCTATTCTAATGAACTTTTTACCAAATTGAAATTGATCAAGAAGTTTTACGTTCTTCATCTTCTAAGAACCTTCGAATAGATTATCACACGGAGGAAGAAAGAGCAACTATGGTAAAAAGTGGAAAAATTATAGTAATTTTTAAAGTTCCGATAATTCGTTATGGGAGAGGTGAGTTTTACAAAAAACATCTCATTTTTGGAGGAGCAAACCTGAATTCCTCCCTCTGGGGAGTCTGAGAAAAGGTCATTGATCATTAATAATAATTATCGTTCGCAGCCTCAATAATTCATAAAAATAACTCACACAGGAGTGAGCCCCAACTCTCTCAAATCCGAATTTTTGTTCCACATATCAGAAAATTATGAATTGGGGTTTATTGCAGTTTTTAGAGGCCATATAATGTATAAAACTGAATTAAAAAGAGGTTTTATATATATTATATATTTTTACAAAACATTTTCTGAATAGAAGAAAACAAGTATCACTTAAAAAAAATCTAAACATAAATAGGTCTAATATTTGGGGGAGAATTCGGCCTCTAGCACTCACTGGATCCGCTCCTAAGAATTCCCCTAAAACCAGGTATAATAAGTGTAATGCATCTATAAATGTGTGAGAGGAGTTTCGTTGACGAGTTTGATGAGGAATAGAGAATGAGATGACACAAATTCCAGGGAATGTTTATTCTATCGTTTTACTGTGTACCTTCTTCTTCAGGGACCTGATGTCATGGGTTAACGTTTATTTCCTAAACTAATTTACATACGTTCATAAAACGCTCTTAACTTAAGAAGGAACCAAAATACAACAGTGGTTGGTTTAATTAAGACACCGATTGTTCAGAATTACCTAGACTCTTCTTCGCCATTCTGGAAAAAATGGGTTTAAAAGACTGCAATTGTTTCACACTTCCTTTGTTCTTAGTTACTTTGCGCTACGTTCGTAATCCCGATAGTTTTTAATCTCGCCTCTTCGATTTGCTCGCCTTAATAAAAGTGTATATGAGTAAGAATTATTCATAAGCATAAAGTTAACTTTTAGTTTTAACCTTTAAAGCATCTTCGATCGTTACGTGCTAAATAAATAACTACACTTGTGCCATTTGTGGACGCATCTATTAAGTTTTCTGCCCCTGTCCTATCAGAAACTTTGAAGAAATTAAATGCCTCATTTAGTTTTCGTAGTTTTTTATCCAGTAAATGCTAAGTAATATACGTTATTTCTTAATCAAGCAGTTATTTAGTGCTATTAATCAACTATAGAGAAATTTGATAAAGGTCTTGGTATGGCTAATTTTAGTTTAACCATCTCACGTGGGCAAATTCTCCTAGAAGAGGCAGGTTTGTTGAGATACATTTCATCAGTGTGTGTCAAAATATCTTGTATAATATTATTATAATTCATTCTTTGTTTATGACAAAATAAGATGTTATTATTTATTGGGAAATAACTTTAATTAAGATTTTTTACGAAGGAATTACAAGCAAAACTTATTTTAATGATTTAAATTCATCTATGATTCTCCTAACGTTCTCTATTTTCTTTTTTGATGAGTTTCTTTGTTATGGATTTTTCATAAAACATGAAATATGTTGTATTTTGACGTACTTTTGAAGTAAACATTAAACGTATTCTTTTATTTATATGTTATAAAATATATTTTAATTTGTCACTTTAGGTCAAATATATTATGTTTGACTTCATTAAAATTATGTTCATGATAATTTAACGATTAATGAACTTTTTATACTCGACGATGAGTTTTCTAATATCGACCCATAACATCTTGGATCGGTTGCTATTAATAATACTTATAAAGGTTAGGAAATTGTTATCTTTGAATATATCTTTTGAGTTTTAATTTTCAATCTTTCCAATAATAAATGCATTCTTATCATTTTAGTTACCATTATTTGGAAAAAAAAAGTGAATATGAAATTTGTCTCCCCCACCTCGTTCTCTGCCATAAAGTATTAGAAATATCTTCAATGAATTACACTTAAATCACATTTTGCTCAAAAGCAAGATAGGCACGTATCCAACAATGGAGCAATTAAATTAACTTATTATTTCGTTATTTCGCGAGAAGCTTAAAAATTGCACGAGGATTTTGTTTGTTTTCCTAGAGGATTCTACTCGTATGAGCCTCACGGGACGATTGCTGGATGGCTGTGTATATATCAGTTGCAAGATAATAGGCTACAGAAGCTTGTTTCTTCTTATTGCCTCGGATGCGGGTGGAACTTGAAGAGGGGGGGGGGAGAAGGAGATATGCGATAGGAGGAATGGTAAACGCCACGAGTGCAAGGGTCTAAGCAGGATGAGATTGACTGCAAAAAGGAGCGGAGGGATAGGTTTAGGTCAGAAGAAGTGGCACCAGTGTAGCTATCCGGGAAGAGTGTAGCGAGATCTTAGGACATCAGTTCAGGCTCAATGGAGGAGAGTGTACGCTGGTTTTACTGTGCTTCAGGTCCATTGGCTGGCCTAGTTTGAGAAGGTAGAGTTAAGCCAAATTGAATAATAAAGTGATCAGAGATAGCATTTGAAGGATTCATGTCAGAGTTGGTGAAGTGGGTAATGAGAGAAAACAAAGTAAAAAATGTCGCCGTGGGTGTGTTTGGAAGAATTGACGCATGGCGCATTTCAGAGAAAAAACTTTGAATATTTCAAGGAGTCGTTGATGTGAGTTGGTATTTTAGGGTTTATAGAAGTGACCGAGTACCACTACGACGGCAGAAGAGTTTGAGAAGGCGACATTAAGGAGATCACCTAATTTGTTTTCAGATCAAATTAGATCAGATGGGTAACCAGTTGGTCTGTAGATATTTATGACTTTGAGCGAAGGTTTTAAGGCTGTAAGTGCTGATGCTGCCTTATGCTTTTTCTTGTTTGATAAGAAGCCAAGTATCATCGGTCAAAAGAGACGAAAGTTTCTCAGGCACCACAACGCCATCTATGGCCTAAAAAAGATAAATTAACTGCAAAAAAAAACTCGTGAAAGAGATGATTTATCATTGATAAGGAGAAATTTCAATCTTAAGAATGCTTAGGGTGTGGTTCTTCCTCATTTAAATGAGTTAAAATTCAAAAGAGCCAATTATAAAATTTCTCGAAAGAATTTATTTCAAGAATGGAAAGCCTTAATTCATCTTTGGATCCTTATTTGATATCAAGGAAGGACAAATCGACAAAGTCAACTTGTTTTTGCCCAATGGGTCATAAAGCATATGAAAATTATAATGCATATCATTTTGCTTCTCCTGTAAGAGGCCCTATTAACACGTGAATAGTGTAGTGAATCCAAAGCAATAAATTGTAAAACGTAAAGGTTTTCTAGAATCTAAAGTTGAATATAATTTAATATTTCGAGAGTAAAAGTTTATAATCTACATCCTACTTTTTTATTTGTTATTTTATATATTAAACATGGGTATCTGAGTCTCAAACATATTCTTCACATCTTTCTAATGTAGTACTAATATCTGCAAATAATTTTAGCAGAAATAACCATTAATTTTATTTGCATGAAAGTGAGACGGAATTGTAAACAAGAGGGAAAGTCCCACCAATGACTTGTGAGGTTTTGTGATAAGATGATAAATGGTTATTGCATTTATGGTTTGCCATGGTTCAAATAGCTTACAAATGCCTTTGAATGGCTAAATGAGGTTTTTACGACTAGATGGCGCCCCCCAGCGCCAAATCCAATGGCAGATTTGAAATCTTCAGGGCGAATCACACTATTTCCCATGTTCGCATGGGCCATTTCATGGCTATAAATGGGTAAAATTAAACTTTACTCCTTTTGAAAAAAATGAGACGCCTAGACATGGCGGTCGCCTCTGGTAATAACGTAGCTTGACTTATACTTTCTCATAAGAAAATAATTGAAAATAAGACGTTAAATTATATATATTCAATTACATCGTACATATATTTTCTGGTAAAATAGTCACGCAATCAATATTTAAAGCAAGACATTGAATTCTCTAAGACGTTATCGGGACATTTACAAACCAGTTGACACCACCTCCGCCAACAAATTTGGGCGGTGATTTTGTGGTTACCATGTATGTTTGGTTAAATCTTATTAACGGATATTGCTGAAGTTTTCTGGAGGGAGCAGTCTCGGACCAAGGAAGATTTAATTAGATTTTGGATCACTTTAGTCAAAATGGAGTGATAGGGCCCTTTCTTACATTTTTGACTATATGATAAATATTAATGGTCTATGCAAGGCAAAATTACCCAGGAATGGAGACCTAAGGACATTCTTCTAATATACACACATTTATCCGAATGGAATTTATGCAACATGTGCAGATAAATAGGCCTCATAACTATAGCTTCAGCGAAGAAAAAAAAACCAGAAGACTTAAGATTTATTAAACCCATCCAGGCAGAAATTTTTTCCAACTTTGACAAAATCGTTGGGTCTTTCATCCGCACAAATTCATTGCGGTTAATAGTAGTTTTCCCTATTTTCCTCCGTTTCTATTTCTCCTATTTTCTTTCTAAATTTGAATGGCTCTCATAATATTAACTTCGAGTTTTTCCGGGATATGATACCAGTTTTAAGGTATTTGGGTCTTTAAATATATATATATATATATATATATATATATTTATATATATATATATATATATATATATATATATATATATATATATATATATATATATATATATGATATTGAAAACACTGTATAAAAAAATAGGATTTATTTATGAGACAAGTTTCGGTATGCGGTTTACAATACCGAAACTAGTCTCATCAATAAATTCGATGCTCCCATACAGTAGTTTCACTATCATAAAAAATAACTTGCTCCTGAGTTATTTCACTTATGCATATATATATATATATATATATATATATATATATATATATATATATATATATATATATATGTATATATATATATATATATATATATATATATATATATTTATATATATATATATATATATATATATATATGGTAAAAGCTCACAAAGTGCAGGTGAGTCAAAGTTATGAAGATACACCCACAAAGGAAAAGTGAAAAACGATTCCGAGCGCTTTCTTCTTTATTCTTAAAGACCTTTTCAAGGAATGAACAGCAGGCTGAACATACATTGACTTAAATATTGAAAGGGGGGATTAGACTACCCACCTCTGAGCCTTAATTAGGGGCTACAAAATCCTGAAACAACTTTATTTGAGATTTTATGTATGTAGCGATACTGGGGTCTAGCGTGAACAAACCAGGGCGAAGGTTGAAATTTGGGAATGCGTTAATGGAGATACATTCTAATATATTTCTCGTAATATAATTACTGCATTTTATGACTGGTTTAACACTGTTCCAGTTAATGTATGGTTAAAATTGTACATATATAGAAAAAGTGCAGACTGTTCACTGTGATTACGTACATTGGCTTAATGTTGCTTAACCCGGACATTTAGTTCATTCCCGATTTGTCCATAATAACAATTTTCGCAGTTGTTGCAGTATATCGAATAAACAATGCCAGGTCGGGAGAGGGAGCAATTTTTGACAAAAATGCGATAAATTGTAGTCTTGTACATAAAAATAATATTTATATTCAGAGGCCTAAGCAAACGAGGTAATTTGAAGAAAATATGGTTATAGGGTAAAACTAATAAGTATTTGGCCTGAAACATACGGCTATTAACATTAGTTCGATAATAGGAACGCTTGCCAGAGTATAAGAATTGTCAAGAAAGTACAAAGGGTAGCACAAATTTATATCTATTCTATATATTCTATCGACTTCTTTGTCTAGATATTCTGGTGAGAACATTCTAAGGGCACGCAAAAACATAGACGAGAAAACACTTTGTTTGATGTTTTTATGGTGATTAGAATAAAAATGTATATAAGATTCTATGGCTGTGGGTTTTCTATATATTTCATATTTGAAACAATGGTTTGTCCGATGAATTAGAATATCTATGAAAGGGAGTGTGCGACTTTTTTCAACTTCTAAAGTAAATTTAATCGAGGGCGCTAAGGTGTTAATTTTAGTAAGAAATTTATTAATATCTCAATTATTAGGCCAAAACGCAAAGGATGTCATCAACATATCGCATCCAAGCTATAGGGGTTTCATTAATTTGGGAAAATATTCTAGATTCAAAGAATTCCATGTATAGGTTTGCGAGTACAGGAAACAATCAATTTCCCATTGCCATTCCAAAGGTTTAGCGATAGAATTTTCCATTAAACGTAAATTTGCAATTGTTGATGCAAAGAGCAATGAGTTTGATGAGAGTAGAAGCGGGTATAGGGAGAGCAAGTGTGTCGAGGTGTTGTTCTTCAAGGAAATTCAAGAGATCGGGTATGGGAACTTTAGTAAATAGGGAACAAATATCAAAACTAACTAGGCTAAAATTGTCAGGTTAGGAAAGCTCATTAAGTTTACTAATGAGGTGCATATTATTTATAATATGTGAATTGGAAAGGGTCCTAACCAAAGGGCTTAGTAGAGAGGCTAACTATTTTGATAAGGTATAGGAAACATAACCAACAGAGCTAATGATGGGCCGCATTGAGTTATCAGGTTTATGGGTTTTAATAAAACCATAAAAGTAGGGAAGGGAAGCAATTGAAGATTTAAATTTGCTAATGAGATTAGGGGATCCTTTTCAGCCCAAAACCTTATTAGTTTTACCCTATAACCATATTTTTATTAAATTACCTCGTTTGCTTAAGCTTCTAAATATAAATATTATTTTTATGTATAAGACTAAAATTTATCGCATCCTTGTTTAAAATTCCCCCCTCCCTCGACCTGGCATTGTTTATTCGATATGCTGCAACAACTGCCAATAATGTTATTATGGACAAACCAGGAAAGAATTAGATGTCCGGGTTAAGCAACATCAAGCTAATGTACGAACCAACAGTGAACAGTCTGCGCATTTTCTACATATGTACAATCTTACCCATACATTAACTGTAACAGTGTCAAACTAGTATCACTAAATACATAAAATGAAGTAATTATATTACGAGAAATATATTAGAATGTATCTCCATCAACGCGTTCCCAGATTTCAATCTTAGCCCTGGTTTGTTTATGCTTGACCCTATTATCACTACATACATAAAATCTCAAATAAAGTTGTTTCAGGATTTTGTAGCCCCTAATTAAGGTTCATAGGTGGGTAGTCGAATTCCCCCTTCCACTATTTAAGGCAATGTATGTTCAGCCTCCTGTTTATTCCTTGAAAAGGTCTTTAAGAATAAAGGCGAAAGCGCTCAGAATCGTTTTTCACTTTTCCTTTGTGGAAGTATCTGCCTATATATATATATATATATATATATATATATATATATATATATATATATATATATATATATATATATATATGTATATATATCGTTGAGAGAAATATGATAGTATTAATATTTTTATTATTGTAAAAACGTTAGAGGTTAAGAAAAAAAATCGTAATTTCTTCCTTTAAATTCCAAATTAATGTAATTATTAGGGTGAAATCAATACGTGCTATATACATATACATCAAACAACAAATTTCCTACGTTGATTAAGCCTCATCTGTTTTATTCAAGTGGAAAAGATAGACTTCATTATGGTATAAAAATATCTCTAAACCGGATGGCGTCTATTTTTTAAATAAATTCCCTTCCTTTGTTAAATCTATTTTCATTTATCCATAAAAGGTTAAAAACACAAACATTCTGAAACTCAAGAGAGCGACGCTTCTATTCGAGCCACGTAAAATCTAATTATAATGTTCTTTTTACTACATTTTTTTGCATTCCGAAAAACATTTTTTTTTACTATAATAATAATAATAATTTTATTTGTAATGCAGTTTACTTTTAATGAACAACCTCAATTTGAAGCGAGATGAAATCGAGGTTCATGGATAAAAGGATTTCTTTTTGTTGAAGAATAATTCTTTTTCCTCTCATTCGGCTCCCTCATATTAGTTCTTTTTCACTCTTTTGTATTATTTCACATTCATAAAATGGCATTTAAATTCCTAGAAATTAACATTGAAATAATCCGATTTACACCATTTTCTTATTTCTTTCGATGGGATCATGTTTAATAAATCAACTCATTTTTACCAAAGCACAAACATTCCGTGGAGAATTTTTTCTGTACCTAAACTCCTTATAAACCTTTATAGTGTACTCGAGTATACAAAATCGTAACCTCATTCCTCCTTTGAAAACCAGCTTCTATGCGAAACGCTCTTGGTCAGTTTTCCTTCATAAGTTCACTGCCTACAAAATCCTTTCATACTAATGAGCAATTTATTGAAATTTAATTTTTATGTACGTGACGAAGCATCATTTGGTTATAAAAAACGATCTTTTACTACATATATATAAGAATCTCCTTGAAAAAAACACATCAAGGGATGAGTGATAAATTTACTTAAATTTCAATAAAGCAAAATATATTATAATCATTGCAGGAAATTGGCAATAATAAGTTGAAACAAAGCAAAATTGTGTGATCCAATCGATTATGTAGTCCAATCAGAAATGTACATAATTAAAAAATTATAATAAAATATTCTCGATATTTTTATTTTACAGGAATTTATATTTGTGGAAACTGTAAGAACGTCTTAAAAGATGTCACTCCGAAAGTTGAATAATAATGAGAATGGTGTTTTGCTCAATTTGGGATTTGAAAAACTTTGCTATTGGCCTACGGGTTACTGATATATGTTTAATTGAATAGTCAGATAATTTTAAATCACTGGATGCAAGGTCGAATTTTAATCCTCTTCTAAGAACTTGAATGAGAAAGAATCTAATGCAACATTTGAAATTCAAATTGGACTTTTAATTTTTTAACTTTGGAGCAAATTTCTATTTCAATTTTAGTGAGTGAATTAATTTTTGCTAATAGATATTTTATTCTAGATTCTTATAAGTCTTTTTTTCACTAGAAATTTAGGATTAGTCTTATGATTCTATATGAATTCACGAATTTAAAAGCCTTCAAGCCAAAGGTGATTTCTTTGGGCTTAATTCTAAGACGCCCCTTGGCGATAGACAAAAGTGACGAGTATAAATGCACTGGGGGCAATAATTCTGCTACTCATCTACATAACCAAATTTCTGAATAGCATTTGTTGAGTGTTAAATTATTTTTTCCTAATATAACTATTTAGATTTGTACATTCTATAATAAACTTTGGTTAACATTATTCCGTTTGATCTTTCAGTTGCTATTTTCATTTATCTATTTCTCATTATTCTTTCCTTTTCAGGTTAGCTCTTCTAACTCTAATATATAATATCTTATTCTTCATTTCACATTTAAGTTTATTTTCTCTGTTTAAAAAAAGTTGTATTGTTCATGACACGATTTTATCCTTAATGATTGGATTAATGGACAATAATTAAACAAAAGAACCGAAGAAATCAAAATTCGTCTTCGGATATAAAAGGTCAAATTATATATTTAATAGTTACCGCTAAGATTACCAACTACTTTGTTATTATACAAGGAAAGACGAACGCAAGATTTGCCTATCAATAACAACGGAAATGGTTTTTAATGGGAGAGAAACAAATGGATTTATTACATTAAGTAATGTTGACTTATGTGAGGAAAATATTGGCAAGAGAAGACAAATAATGAAAATAAAATTAAATATTTGTATAAGCCTTAAAAGCCTACACTGTCTGGCTAACTACTTGCGCCGTAAGCATGAACTATCAGTCATTAAGAACAAGTTCAGATCATGTGCTGAGTATCGTAAAGATTCAAACTTCACTCAGAGTCGAGGTAGAGAGACGACGTACTCATGGGTGAGGGAGTTCGCAACCACGAGTATCGCCTTACGTTACGATAATAATAAGCTTTAATGTTGAAGTTTAGACTTTAGACACCTGCCGTAATAAAGGTTATTAATTATGCTACCAACGAAGACCTGCATTTTATGGACAAAATGGTGTGAGGTAGATAAATTCCTGCTGATCTTCCGGTTTGAAGTCTTTCAGCCTTCGCTCGTAAATCATAAGTAGACAGAAAGTATTTTTTGTGCCTAGTAAGTAGGAGAAAAGAAAATTTATCCTTATTTGCGGTAGGAAAAGACAATTCTATTCTTATTTACTATTGGAATAAAAGGATTCATTCTTATTTTGCGCTAGGAAAAGACAATTAGATCCTTAGTTGGTAAAGGAAAAGGCAGTTCAGCCTTACTTGCTATAAGAA